>JAKZAO010000009.1:23602881-24202881 GCA_023053555.1 Branchinecta lindahli | reverse complement strand
TGGAAAACAAAAAAATCCCTTTGCAGAATCCAAATAATTCAGTGTATTCAACCAAATCCAAATGACAAAAAAATAAGTTGGCTTTTCAGTTAAACTTTAAACAAAAGTTTAACCTGTTACGAATCGAGAATACTCCTGCTCTTCAGCTAACGGTTAGCTTAGCGACTGCTGGTACGTCATGCTTGCTTTCCCCATTGCTCTCTTGGCGGCTGTGATGCTGTGATAACGCCGGCTTTCGAATCTTCTCTGCAGATCTTTATTCTGTGCCGTCGTTCTTCCCCTCGATGCCAATGTCTGTTTGAATTGGCCATTGGACAAGAAATACGACTTGCTTCAATCAGTTTGTTTTTGTAATTCCGTTCCAGCAGTGGTTTTGTGGATCTTTAGCCTGTTGCTCTGTTAGATTGCGTTTCAAGTCGTTCAGATAAAGAGAACAGAAAGTCCCTTTTTGTCTGGTTGAACGACTTCAAATCCTGCGATTGAAATTCTGCTAGATTCCGAGGTCGATAAGGTCCGATAATGTTAAACCAACTGTCTGAGACTCCAGAGTTGTTTGGATTTAAAATGTTGGTCTTGGATTTCCCGACAAAGGCGTAGTGTTGGAGTGGCAGTGAGGGGGGGGGGGGGGGTAAGAGGACGAGACAGAGAAGAGGGAATGTTTGTGCCCAGCGGCACAGTTGATAAATTGTGAGGTTCTGGAAGAGCATTGTAGTAGATCCAGGGCTAGATAGATTAAGCAGGTTTTTTTAGCGTTAATAATGGGCAACCCACAGCCATGACCGATTCAGAGGTTGTAATAATGAAAATGTTCGTGAAAAAAACGTATTTGACAATGCAAAACGAATATGTCAGCTGAATGTTAGAGCTATGTTTCGGCCCGTCTTGGCAAGGGTCATCTTCATGCTCAAGCCTCTCAAGCTGGAAAATTAACTTGTGGGAAAAACGGTCTTATTTGTGGGGGGAGGGCTGGTTGTTAGCCTTGTGGACATGGCCGGTTAAATTCGGCACATTCTTTCTTGTCTTATCTCTTATATATATATAATGGATATCAATTGGGTATCGAGCGAAAACCTATTTCGGTACTAAATGGAAGATATTGAGGTGACAGTAGCAGAAAACGATGCTGGGGATCTAGGGTGCTTTAAAGATATGGTGTAGGACTTGAGTGAGCTTCTGACCCCCTTCTTGGACATCTTCCATGACCAAGAGCCTAAGCGCGACTCTGCCTTTATCCCCTGGTGCTACTCCGTCAGTCAACACTTCCCGACTCGGCCCGACGCGGCTCATTGGCCTGCCACAGAGGCTGGGATGATCGATGGTCGTTTTTGCATCCCTCAGCATAATAACTTCCACCGCAGGCTGGGATTCTTGGCCTTATCTTAGCCGCGAGGCTTCTTACTATGAAAATTCGATCCCTTTTGGGAAAATGAGGGCATATCTTAGTTCCACCACGTTCGCTCTCTCCAGCTTCAAAATAGCGTCGTGGTTCACTGCATTGCGGAATCGTCTGCAGAGCACTTACCCCTTGGCGTGCCCTAAGGGATATATTTTGTCGGGATTTATCTTCGTCGTTGTGGAGAAGAGTATCCTGAGACTTTCATTGCCTACTTGCTCTTCAATGTGGACCAGTAGTGACCTATCCTGGCCGAAGGTTGTCATCGTTAGCTGAGTGGTTAAGACGTTGGGATATGAACTAGGACGGGTTTGGAGCCTAGGTTATTTTGTATTTTCGCAATCACATCGTCGAGGTGGTCGACAGTCGAGGGAACCATGGTAAAGTAAGACTAGCTGCAGATGACCCAGCTGTTAACGGGTACCTAAAGAAATCTAGGGCAAAGAACGGGACACCATCCTTTCAACAGGATGGTTTGCCCCCAACATGCATCGCAATCGCGGCCGAGGGCAGTGGAACGGAACATCGGCACCTGCGCTACGCGAGGCTTTAATGGCTTGCATGCGAAAGTTTGCTTTTTGCGAAGGCATAGACAGAATTCTCTATCACTGCAGTGGTTTTCATGCGGCAAGATCCGAGGAGATTTTGCATTATTATTCATTTGCCTGCTCGACGCCCCAGACCGAATCTGGCTTCGATCGGCATAGTTTGACCGGAATCCTGCGAAAGCCGGAAATTTTGTATTTTGGTTGTTAATGAAACTGTTAAGTTTGCCGATTGGAAGCATCAGCTTGGATCGTGATCAGCAAGCGATCCAGCCACGTGCTGATCGCTGGTCACGGGGTCCTTTGTAAAAAGGTCTGTTTTAGTACGAAGTTCGAAAAACAGCCGGCACATTAACAACAAGAAATACTTCGTGTTCGTCCTCCTATAAATAAACTGGGATTTTAGGTGTAAGCTTTCACCACAACTAACAAATGCCTTACAAACGACAGTAAAGCGATATGAACTTGGTTTGTTGTGTCCTTTCCGTCCAAAACCTTTCTTATGAACTTCGAACGTCTTGTAAATCACATCTTTGCTTTATTGCCACTCGCCGCCATTGAGTTGCGTGTGGCTACTGAACTTACTGGAATTGCTTGTCGCTACTGAACTTACTGGTATTGCTTGAATGCCCATCTTCACTTCCCAATGATTAGGAATAATTCATTCCCCTTGTACCATTAATGCTAATGGCTGATAGAAGCCATTCTTGTTTCCACCGTTTTCTTCAGTCTTCTTCCCGTGGCGAACATAATCCGTTTAAAACTTCTTTCTTTGTTCCTAAGTGCTATTTCTGCATTTTTGTTCTCGCCCTTGTCGGAAATTGTCACCTAGGAATTTGGGCGGCTGCGACACCCTGCACTGCAGATACTTCAGACAGCCATGATTGATTTATAGGTTTTCCCTGCATTATGTAAACGTTAGACATCTCATTGACTTTTCCCACTTGGGATGCAGAGATAGAAGGTAGGGTCGGAAGAGAGGCCGTTCCCTCGAGGAGACGATTTGACGTCTGGATGAAACGCTGCAAGGGCCGGTCACTCCTCTGTTTTAATCAAAGGATTATTCTCTTCTTTGGCACCACTATACAAGCCTTCCGCGGACTGGGCGCTTTGGGCACCGAGTACTTCACGTACAGCCATTTTGGGAGTGAGAACCCGTCGGTTTAAATCGGCCTTTGTCGTAGAAGACCAGAGTTGTCGTCCACATCATGGAAGTCCAATCCCCCCCGGTAGCTTCTTTTTTGAAGGAAAGGACATTCCCTCGAGGAAACAATTTGACACGTTATAAAGCTCGGAGGCGAAGTCCAACCCTCCGCCGAGCTTATTGCTTTGTCGATGGAAGCTGTACAGCGGGTATCTGAAGACATCTAGGGAGGAGCGTGGTTTGAGGTGGCTTGCTGCCAGACACTCGTCGGTGTATTGTTAGATGGCAGCGAAACATGGCTGTGCGCGTCCGGAAATTCCCTTGCTTGCAAGGAAGAGCTTCAGTGTTCATGTTCTTGCAGTTCTTTTCTTTCTCATAGGGCTCGTTTTTGCGTTGACAGCATTGTTCAGTGGGGACAAGCCGTCCGAAGCCGTCATCATGATACGCGATTTCGTGGATGCCATCCCGGCTGTAAGTCATTTTCGCGGGAATTAGCTTAATGGGTCACGTCAGTGTTGAGTCCAAGACACGATGTTTGTTCAACGATGCTCGGGTAGCACTGGTTGAACAAGACCGAATCTTCCGTCGAGCTCGACAGATTTTCGTGAAGATGGTATCATTCATTGACAGTTCCATATAGAAGGCATCTTCCGTCGAGCTAAACCACGATCCACGTGAAAACATCCTCCTGGCTTTTCACAAATCCAGCTAGACGTTTGACCTAGCTCTTTGGTTTCCAGAATCTTGTACTGCGTAACTTCTGAGTTGTAGTGAACTTATCTCCGGAGTTCTGAGCTGCTACGAGGGATTTTTTCCGGCCTGGTCTGAACGTCATGGGAAAAGAGCAATGCGAGCCCTGCGGAAATCAAACAGGAGTTAATGTCAAACTGGAAAGGCACAACAGCTGATATCATCTTGTTCCGCAGTAAATAACATCTGCTAAGATGGTTTTCGGATGGATTTGCATGGTTTGTGTCGAAAATTGTGTGGCAGGCAGGATATTAGTCCCGTTTTTGATCGAAGTTTGAGGTTACCTTCAAGTCCAAAGGTCTCTTCTTAATTACCGTTTTTAGTCGCTGGTCTCTGTGTCCTTATCTCGTAGCTGGTCATTGTTAACTTTTTACAAACCCGAACTTCAGCGTTTTGGCATTAAATCCAATCTAGCACTAATCTTTTTTTTTTTATCTGATGGACACATTCCGAAATCTGTACCTTTATTGTCCGCCATTATTTTTATGTTTCTTCTTTTTCTTCAAACTTTGAACGTCGAACTTGGTGACCGAGCAAGTTCGAAGCGTGTCTGCAAGGTGCATGTAACGGCGACGGGGCAAGGGTCGTCGGAGTCGAAAAATCGACGGAAACTAAGCAGCCGGCCAAGCCAACGGCCAAAAAGCTTCTATCAGAAACAGAAGTATTTGCTATCGACATCAGCGGATTCAAAGAGGGCCGCGAAACATGCTGTTTCGGCTTACAGTTTATGTAGGATCAGCTTTGTTCGCTGCCTCGTGTGGTGTTGAGCCTGGTCTTGTGCACTCCTTGAGTGATCTGGAGTGCCACCGTTGAGACACCTCAGCATTTTTTTCTTTTTCAGGGGTTGATAACTCACCACCTCGGGAGTCATAAACTTGCTGAAAAGATTTTAAGGGAGACGCTGATGATTGAGCCAATGTCCCATATGACTTGGTAAGTGCGATTTCATTCCTTAAGAATAACCTAGACGTTATGTTCCCACTGCCCGTAATTTTTTTATTTTTTTTTTAATCTGGCCAGATTTGATCCTGGTCTGGAACTTTACCGGGATTTTCAGTATTAAACTCGGTTTCGAATATTCTCTTCAAATGGCTCTTCTCGTGGAAATAACAAGATTAAAGAACGAAAAAATCCTGTTCTATAGCTTTGCACTTCGATTCTGGCGGGAACAGTAAAATTAGGTAGATATCTCTTCTGTTCAGATTTTCTTTTTAACTAGAACAAGGATCTGGGCAGTGTGGCTTCTGCCTAGGGTCCCAACCTAGAAAGGGGCCAAAATAGTAATTTTAATGTGTACAAAAAAGTATGCTTGGTATTTGTCTGCCAAATTAGTAATTTTAATGTGTACAAAAAACTATAATTGGTATTTGTCTATTTCGTATCTAAAGCTGCTTGTCTATTTTCAATAGTCAAATAGCCTACATTAAATAAATACGGAAATAAAAGTAATGTTTGTTTTTTTGTTACATTATCAAAAAGGGGTCCTTACACTTTCAACTGACTAGGGGCCCAGTATCTTTATATCCGGGTCTGAATCTGGGCATCCTAAGCCTAAGAATTCCAACTTGAGTTGAGCCACTGTCCGATCGGAAGTATAATATTGTCTTTAATTGCACTTGTAGAAGGCCTCAAAATACGTTGTCTGCTTGAATGCAACTACTCACTGCATATCTAGATACCAGCGATGTTTGCCTTCCCCAAAGTTCCACAAACACTGAAAAAAACGCACAAATATTCACTTACTTCAGGTTGTTGCTCGCAAGCTGCCAACCATTTGCTTACCGTCTTGATGCGGCTGACAATTCGTGGAGTTTTGCTTCCATAAATTTAATTAACACTGAACAGTTATCTGATTTTTAGCTAATTTTGACAGGGTTGAGTGTCTCCCTTTCATTTTTATTTCTGTTATTGCTCGAGGTTGGTTGCTATGTTGAACATGAATGTTTCATGCCTAAAATCTTGTTCGATATTGATGGTCACCCGCAAGAGAGGGCAGGTTTGTCTGAAGCAGAAGCTAGTATGACGAAGTTTTGATAAGGAACTAGATAACGAGCAACAAGAATGTAACGTGAGGATGGATGATCATAAAACTGAGCTACAAACATGACGAACGTAAGTAGTTGTAGTGACAAGCTGACAACAGCTTATCCACTGAGGCTGTCAGTCCAATAAATAACAAGAGCTGGAAGCTCATATGGCACTTGCAAGGCTGGGTCAGAGGATGAAAGTAGGAATTCGTCAATTTGTGGGTTTGTTGTGATCATTTGTAATCAAAACTCTTGAAGTAAAAAACATGACGAACTCATCGGGAGCACGAAAATGTATATTTTGCTCAAAAGTATTGTTTGTACTTTAAGGAAATCACTTGTGAGGGATCATAGAGATCACGAAAATGTGTATTTTGCTAAAAACTATTTTTTGTACGTTGTGGTTCCGATTAGTACTTTATAAGGAATTATTAGTGAATTCAGTTGTAAGCAAAACCCTTGAGGCAAAAATGATCATGGGCTCATATGGATCACGAAAATGTATATTCTGCTTTAAAATATTTTTTTTATACTTTGTGGTTAGCATTAGTACTTTAAGGGATGGTCGGATCAGGGAACTGACTATTTCTAAGCCAATCATGTCAAGTCTCTAATTTTCAAGCCAAGTTTTATCGTCATAGCACGTCTGGAAGTACCTTAACTTGCGATCATCGGAATTCCGGACCCCCTCCCTCTAACTCCCCCACAGTGCCCGAATCTTGTCCGGTTCTGTCACTTACGTACATAGGGCTTGTGCTTGTTCTTTCCACCAAGTTTCATTCCGATCGCTTCATTCCAGGCGTGTCACAAGTTTTCCGGTTCCCCCCTCCGACCCCCCCCCCACCTTCATCGGATCTGGTCCGGACTTGAAACTGGGCATCCGAGACATGTGATCTTTCTACGTATCAAGTTTCATTATGATCCCCCCCACGATGGTCGGATCGGGAAGTTGACTATTTCCAGGTTAATCTGGTCGAGTCCCTGATTTGCCTGCCAAATTTCATTGTCCTAGCACACCTGGAAGTAACTTAACTCCGTATCACCGGAATTCCGGAACCCCCCTCCAACTCCCCCCACAGTGCACGAATCCGGTCCGGGTCTGTCAATGACGTACCTAGGGTATGTGCTTGTTCCTCCCACCAAGTTTCATCCCGATCGCTCCAGTCTAAGCGTGTCACATGATTTCCGGTTCCCCCCTCCGACTCCCCCCCCACATTAATCGGATTCGATCCGGACCTGAATTGGGACATCTGAGAAATGACGTCTTTCCAAATATCAAGTTTCATTAAGATCCGATCACCCGTTTGAAAGTTATGCATGCCCCTAAATTCCGGATTCCGGCTCCCCTCCCTCCCCCCATGATGGTCGGATCGGGGAAGTGACTATTTCTAAATTAGTTTGGTCGGGTCCCTGATATGCCTGCCAAGTTTCATCGTCCTAGCACATCTGGAAGTACCCTAACTCGCGATCACCGGACTGACCGACCGACAGACCGACAGACCGACCGACGGAAAAGTGATCGGTATATGGCACTTGGCCGGAAGGCAAGTGCCATAAAAATATACCATACCGGACTTCAGTCTGGGTTTGGTGCAGTTCTTTGAATTTTTTTTTAGCTAACTTTGACAGGGTGACCGGTACCGATGAGCGGTCGGTGGGCCAAACACTAATGTCCAGGGCCATCAGGATCGGAATTTTCGAACAATCAACGAAACATTTTTAAAGTTTGTCAAAATAGCCGCAACACAAAGCATGAAAGACTATTCGCCTCTAAAATATCTCATGATTTTTATGGCACTTGCCCTTCGGCCAAGTGCCATATAGCGATCGCAATTTCTGTCCGTCCGTCGGTCGGTCTGTCGGTCGGTCGGTCCGGGTTTTGCTTGTTCGGGCACTTCCACATAAGCTAGGATGATGAAACTTGGCAGGCATATCAGGGACCCCAAATGATTAAGTTGGAAATAGTAACTTTCCCGATCCAGCCATCGTGGGGGGAGGGAGGGGAGCCGGAATCCGGAATTTAGTGACATGCATAACTTTCGAACGGGTGATCAGATCTTAATGAAACTTGATATTTGGAAAGAAATGATGCTTCAGATGTCCCATATCAAGTCCGGACCGAGTCCGATGTGTGTGGGGGGGGAGTCGGAGAGGGGAACCGGAAATCATGTTAAACGCTTAGAGTGGAGCGATCGGAATGAAACTTGGTGGGAGGAACAAGCACAACCCCTGGATACATCATTGACAGAACCGGACCAGATTCGTGCACTGTGGGGGGAGTTGGAGTGGGGCTCCGGAATTCCGGTGATACGGAGTTAAGTTACTTCCAGGTGGGCTAGGACAATGAAACTCGGCAGGTAAATCAGGGACGCGACCAGATTAACCTGAAAATAGTCAGCTTCCCGATCCGACCATCGTGGGGGGGTGGAGGGAGGGGGAATCCGGAATCTTGAGGTATGTATAACTTCCAAACGGGTGATCGGATCATAATGAAACTTGATATGTAGAAAGACAACATGTCTCGGATGTCCCATTTCAAGTACCGACCGGATCCGATGAAGCTGGGGGGGTCGGCGGGGGTCCGGAAACCTTCTGACATGCTTGGAGTGGAGTGATCGGAATGAAACTTGGTGGGAAGAACAAGCACAAGCGCTATGTAAATCAGTGACAGAACCGGACCGGATTCGGGCATTTTGGGGGAGTTAGAGGGGGGGGTCCGGAATTCCGGTGATCGCACGTTAAGGTACTTCCAGACATGCTAGGACGATGAAACTTGGCTTGAAAATTAAAGACTTGACATGATTGGCTTAGAAATAGTTAGTTCCCAGATCTGGCCATTCCTTAAAGTACTAATGCTAACCGCAAAGTACAAAAAAATACTTTTAAGCAAAATATACATTTTCGTGATCCCTATGAGCCCATGATCATTTTTGCCTCAAGGGTTTTGCTTACAACTAAATTCCTTAAAGTACAAACAATACTTTTGAGCAAAATATACATTTTCGTGCTCCTGATGATCATCCTTTTTGCTTCAAGAGTTTTGATTACAGATGATTTTCTATAACTTAGAAATAATCACTTGCCCGATCCGACCATCATGGGGGGAGGGAGGGGAGCCGGAATCCGGAATTTCGTGACATGCATAATTTTCGAACGGGTGATCGGATCTTAATGAAGCTTGATATTTGGAAAGACCTCATGTCTCAGATGTCCCGATTCGAGTCCGGACCGAATCCGATGAATGTGGGGGGGTCGGAGGGGGGTACCGGAAATCATGTGACACGCTTACAGTGGAGCGATCGGGATTAAACTTTGTGGGAGGAACAAAAAGAATCGCTAGGTTCATCATTGACAGAACCGGACTGGATTCTTGCACTACGGGGGGAGTTGGAGTGGGGTTCCGGAATTCCAGTGTTACGGAGTTAAGTTACTTCCAGATGTTCTAGGACGATGAAACTTGGCAGGTGTATAATGGACTCGGCCAAATTAACTTGGAAATAATCACTTGCCCGAGCCGACCATAGTGGGGGGAGGGAGGGCAGCCGGAATCCGGAATTTTATTGGCATTCATAATTTTCGAACGGGTGATTGAATCTTAATAAAACTTGGTATTTGGAAAGACCTCATGTCTCAGATATACCATTTCAAGGCGAGACCGGATCCGATGAATGTGGGGGGGGGGTCGGAGGGAGGAACCGAAAATCGTGTGATACGGTTAGAATGGAGCGATCGGAACCTCACGAGCGTCACCGTCGAAAAGGAAGTGCTTGAAAATTTCGCTGATTTTTCCATAAGATGTCAAAATATTTAAAACAAATTGTTCAAATATATTATACAACAGGAAATATAACTAAGTGACCATTTCTTTTGAACGTAACTGTAGTACCAAACAACCCATCACACTGACAAAGCTACTATCCATTCACATCCTACTACGATAACTTGAATACAAGCTAAAAAGCTTGCAAGTGCCATATGAGCTTGCAGCCCTTGCTGTAGAGATCAACGGCCAATTTTTTACATTGTACTATTATTATAATATCACCTCAAATTGTAGCTGCAAGCAATAAGAATGTAGTATATCGGGATCAGTGAATTCGCCTTATTCCGCGTCAGCGCTCCAAGTGGACTAGTTTCTGTTGATCCGCCATTGTCTCATAATCAACATTTGTGACAGACATAGTAAAAACTCGGATCCATAAGGTAGTGGGTGACTTTCAGCTTCTACTACTGAGATATGTGCAAAACCTCCATTACCTGGGGAGCAGATTGCAGGTTTTCTACTCACCAACCTGTGGATCTGTTTTACTATGCCTGTCACAAGTGTTGATAGTGAGGCATTGGGGAATTAACTGAAACTAATCCGCTGGAAAGCGCTGAACTGGAATATGGCGAATAGCTTGCACGAGGGGCTGCCCAGTTTCGATTTTAGTGTACAGCAAGTATTCGGTGCCGGCACCGGCTGACACCAGTCGGCATCGCTTGCCGCGTGTTATAACAATTAAATCAACATGTTCAGAAGTGGAATCGCCTAATTTGTGGCTGGTGTCGCTGGTTTCTGCCGGTGCCCGGAAAGGGTGTACAGCAGGTGCCGTGGAATACGTAACCCCACGAGCTTGCAGTTGATGATGGTGCCTATTTCCTGGTACAGCTTCAGGGGCTGTGTATAGTATTCTCCCCATGGTCTTTCTCAAGCCGCTATTTGAACCTCTGGTGTCTCGCTGTGTTTCGGAATGGCTCCGTACAGGCAGTTCTACAAAGGAACAGCTCGTAACATGATAACATAATGCAGCAAAAAAGGAAAAATATCCTCAGGAAGCGAGGGGTTACCCACTCCAACGACACCTGATGTACACCCTTTCCCGGCACCAGCCGAAATCAGCGGTGCCGTCCATAAATCAGGCAAAATTGTGTTTCAAAGCATGCTGATTGTAATGTTCTAGCACGTGGCAGCCGGTGCCGGCACCGGGCACTTGCTGTACACTAAAAGCAAGAGTGGACAGCCCCTCGGGTGGAAGTCGTAGGTTCTCACGTGCGAAAGTTGCCAACTTCGGACCAAGTTTTTATAGTGATTTGCATTTAGATCTGCTAACTTTCATAATATTTTGTCGTAATGTATAATGCATGAGTGGCCTTCTAAAGGATAACATAATGATAATGTGATACATTTAAAAAATGATAAATGTCCTATAAATACAAGATGCTTCGTGGGTTGGCAAAAGCAGATGTTTAGTTAGACTGTTCTCGCATACTAAAAATGGCATTTTCGACCCAATTTGTGTCACGATTTACGTTTAAACCGCACTTCATCACGCAAGGAAGCTCCAGCTGTGAAAGCGTAGGTAGAAGGTTATCTTCAGTAAATAGTAAAAATACTTGAAACTTTATGATGACTCTCGTAGGCCACTTGAAACCTGACGTATAAAAATCCATCTTCGGGCAGAATCCATCTCTTGATTTTATTTTAGAACTGCAAGTCGTCTCACAAGATTCGTGACAGTGCTAACTAGACTTACGTTGCCTGGGCAACGTGAAGTGTTGCGGCAACCTTTGTCCGGCTTCGCCGACTAAAGTGTTGCGAGAGCAACACTTTGGTTGTTTCTTCGCTATCGGTTAAAGTAATCGTCAGTAATCACATGAACACAGGCTATTCCTCAGCGTCAAACGAAGGGACTAAGTTGACTTTGCAGCCAGTTAAACCTTATCCTTTTCAACCGTAGACATCGTGACGGATGAAAACTTCGAACAACATCTTATATAATCTAGTTGGTATTATAAAGCTATCCGTAATTTTTCAGGATCAAAATACCATATATGACGCTCCATTAATCATTACGAAACTGCCTCATTGTTTTACATTATCGTTTGTTCCCGTTGCGTAAACACTTAATTCTAGGTTACAGTGATAGACCATCGATACGAACTTTTTTACCGTCAGATTTATAGAAATCGAACACAATTGTGCACCAATTTCTAGCCCTCCGTGAACCGATGCTTACTTACAAGCCCCTCTCCCGTGATAGACATCAAGTTCAGCGGAAACAAATAGTGGGTACACCAACTAGTAGAAGTTGCAAACCCCTCATCGCTGAAGATGATTGTAGCCTAACAGCTGATTAGTACTTACAAGTCCCCTACATGTCTTACAATTGGGAACCAAATTGTTCTTACCATCAAATACACCGGAAACAAATAATAGGTACACCAACTAGCAAAAGTTGCAAGCCCCTCATTGCCGAAGATGATTATGAGCCATCTGCCAACTGTTGCTTACGGTCCCCTACATGTTTCACAATTGGTATCGGTGTTTTTTTGGTTTCAGTGTGTACCTTACTACTGAAGTTGTCAACCCCTTGAAACTTTCAAACTGGTGTATCTCATGAAGGAATTTTTGTACCAAAAAATGAATGGCATATACTTCGATCAGCTCATCAAGGGCTATCGAATGCCATCGAAAAAAATATTCTATCTGTCTTAGTTCAAAAGTTTACTTTTTTGCCGTAAGCAAACTTTCTAACGTCACCACTTAGAAAGGAGCAATGGATAAACTCTAATTTCTTTAGCAATGAGAGAACTTTTGAAGTTTGAGAGGCACACCTGATACCAATTCTCTACCGCAATCCCAAGTGCAAAAAACGGAATGAGAAACTCGACAGAAATCACGAACAGAAACGGGCAGAAACAATAGATGGCAGCACTTTCGGACCCGTGGGAAAATGCCACTTTTTTGTTTCTGTAAATTTTTCTATTTATCACTCGAAGAAGATATACTGGCTGTGGGGCCGGGGAAGTGCCGCACATATTTAGCACTGATAGATTTCAGTCCATCTTCATTTTGAAACTGGTGCCTGCCTGCTTGCCTGCTAGAACAGAGCTTTCCACTCGAAAGCAGAAACATGGTTTGATGAAACGAAAGACGGGGTGCACAACTTCAGATAGACCTCTCTGACATAGGCTATACAACTCCACTTCACTCCACACACCGTAGGCTCTGGCTCGCGCACAAGCAAAAACCATCCTTTTTTGCCCCAGGCAAGAGTTCTACAAAGCTTTCCAAAATGTAATGTGGTTGGTATTCATCAATCCGGCATAAGGTCCACACTTTCCGTAAAAACCGCAGAGGTTAGACCCTTACCACTTTCTAGGAATAAGCTGAAATCGGGGTTCTAGGAACAAAAAAAAAAACAAAAAAAACGACAAAACCAAAGTGTTGCTCTCGCAACACAATTCTGATTTATGGAACGCGGAGATAGTTAGACTGAGTAGACGTAGGCTGGACCTAGGGTTTGTTGACTGAATGATTTATTTATTTGTTATTTATTTAAACTAATGGACGACCAACAAGGGTCAAAAAATACAAATTAATAACAGACACTGGTATAAATACAAAAACAAAGAAAACAAAATTTACAAACATCATACTGTCATATTACTTATCACACAAAAAAACAATAATCGACTTTGTCCGCTGTACGTTTTTCGAATAAAGTGAAACTGAAATTGAAGATTGATACCTTTGTGAGAAGTAAAATACTGAAAAGTTCGCGGTGTCAGTCCCGCACGTACTTGAAACCAAATATACTGAAAATACTAATTTTCCGCAATTCAGGATTTGCCTTTACGACCATTTTTACCCACTTACTCACTTTTAACTGTTCACGTCACCTAACTTATTTAATTTACTTTTTTTCCTCACTAATTTCGATATTATTTTCTTCTATGCCGTAGACGCATGCTTTTTTGAACGTTTGTTTGATTGGGGCAGTGCCATTTTGCTGCTGCTGCTACTAAAGCCAACTACCGGTTAGCCAAAGTAGCCAATTAAGGGCCCTTGAAAACACCTGAGTAGGTACTTATGATACGAGTTCTGATATGCGTTCTACCATTTAGCCCAAAACTGTATGCTACAGTTCAAATTCAAGTAACTGTTCAAATAAGCCTCTTCTTTATATATCCTTTAAAGTCCGTTTTTTTTTTATTACTTTACCTATTTAATAAACAAAAAAAAACTTCTCATATTATTTAACGTACTATATAAGACATCCAGTCTGACTGGCCTGCCGCGAAATCGTCAACGTTTCCAACAGAAAAGTGCCAACTCCCTCCGAAGGCTTTCTAGGCCTCTGGGGAGCAGCAACAGGTCTCCGCAATCCCGTTTTATTATCTCCTTCGCCAACTTGGATATCACTTTTTGTAGCGCAAACATGTTTTTTTACTCAGTTTCTTATCTCCTCACAGACTGGTCCTCATTGGTCCGAATTTGTACGCAGTGCGGTAAAAAATAACTGCAGTATAGCCTCGCTAGTGATAACTAAATTAGTGGTCAGTGACGTAAGCGGATAACAGAATAAGGATTCGGGAAGCTCCGCTGTAGCTGATTGTGAGTTATTTTGGTTTCGTCGAAAGTCTTGAATGCGCAGGCTGTTGGAATCAGTCAATATATCATTCCAGCGGTTTCCCGATTCATAAAAAAAGTAACCAAGACAAAAAACCTGAACAAACCAGTTTACTATCAAAGCTCGACATTTAATAGCCGTTCTGCTAGAGAGAGAAAAACAAAGCAAAGCCAAAATTCCGTGAAATCGACGTTTACCAGCCAGACTTGAAGAGGAGTCGGGGGGGGGGGGTAGTGATGGAAATATTCGATATTGATACATCGGGTCCAGTATCGATATCGACATCGAAAAAAGATATTTCACATGTTCAATTATTTTCGCCATCCGTCAAATGTCGGAAGTTGAATTTTTGCAACACCCGAAGTTGGAGCAATATGTTTTTCGTAGTTCGATTTTATATATCGAAGTTTTTGACAAAAGATGATACAAACTGCTCTTCAACTATAATTTTCGTTCCTGAATTTTAGCGAAACGAGAGATACGTAGAGCGGAAAATGGTCCTGAACATGGATGTATCGAATATTAAAAGTGAAAATGTCGAAAGATCTAAATATCGCCCAACATTACGGCGGGGAAAAAGAGGCTTCGTGAGGATCTTGGGATACCAAAAATCTATACATCTGTACAACGGATGTTTGCCGAATTTTTCAGTTTTCTGCCTTTTTCATTCATTTCTGTCCATATATGTGTTTCGTGATATATTCAAATTGTTTCGGGGGACTCTGTGCTGTAGAGGAGAGCAATCAGTTGACAAGTTTTCATTTGGTAGTTCCCCAGTAAGCAACATTAGCAACTTCGCACAGGGCAAGTGAGTGGGCGAGCCGCCACGATGCAAGCGGGTTTTAGACAATACTACGAAAGGCAAGCCAGCTTTAGGCGATTTGGCGATACATACACGGAGGCACACTGTCTGAGATAATTTATATGGATTTTATTTTATCTGCCATTTTATTTTATCTGTCATTTATTTTATCTGCCATCGAGTATGGGAGCACTGTGAGAGCCGGAAAAGCCATCCATACGTGCGGATTTAAGTTTTGACAACAAAGTCTGGCGGAATTCCGGACCCCCCCTCTAACTCCCCCACAGTGCCCGAATCTGGCCCGGTTCTGTCACTGATGTACAGAGGGCTTGTGCTTGTTCTTCCCACCAAGTTTCATTGCGATCGCTCCACTCCAAGTGTGTCAAAAGGTTTCCGGTACCCCCCTCCGACCCCCCACCCACCTTCATCGGATCCGTCCCGGACTTGAAACGAGACATCCGAGACAAGTGGCCTTTCTACATGTCAAGTTTCATTATGATCCGATCACCCATTTGGAAGTTATACATACCTCAAAATTCCGGATTCCCCCTCCCTCCACTCCCCCCGCGATGGTCGTGTCGGGAAGGTGGCTATTTCCAGGTTAATCTGGTCGGGTCCCTGATTAGCCTGCCAAGTTTCATTGTCCTAGCCCACCTGGAAGTAACTGAACTCCTTATCACCGGAATTCCGACCCCCGCCCCTCCAACTCCCCACACAGTGCGCGAATCCGTTCTGGTTCTGTCAATGATGTACCTAAGGCTTGTGTTTGTTCCTTCCACCAAGTTTCATCCCGATCGCTCCACTCTAAGCGTTTCACACGATTTCCGGTTTCCCCCTCCGACCCCCCCACATTCATCGGATTCTTTTCGGACTTGAAAAGGGGCATCTGAGACATGACGCCTTTCCAAATATCAACTTTCATTGAGATCCGATCACCCGTTCGAAAGTTATGCATGCCACTAAATTCCGGATTCCGGCTCCCCTCCCTCCCCCACGATGGTCGGATCGGGCAAGTGACTATTTCCAAGTTAGTTTGGTCGAGTCCCTAATATGCCTGCCAAGTTTCATTGTCATTTGTCCTAGCACATTTGGAAGTACCCTAATTCGCAAACACCGGACTGACCGACCGACAGACCGACGGAAAAGTGATCGGTATATGGCACTTGGCCGGAAGGTAAGTGCCATAGAAAAAAAAAACTGAATATACTAGTCCTAAGCCAATCTCCAGCTTCTGCTTGACACACAGCTACCGTCTCTTGCGGACCACCGTCAATATGAGCCTATGAGCCAAGATTTCAGAGGTAAAACATTCTTGTCCTATGTAGCAATCAGTTTCAAGCAAGAACAGAGATAAAAATGAAAGGAGACAACAATTTTTTACGAAGGATAAGCTTATTACATCACATGTTGGTATTATAAAAACACAGTTACATCATTGCACATTGTTCAGTAATGATTTATTATACTCATGGAAGGAACTTAAAGAGTCCGGGCGTTGCCGAACCACATCCAGGTGGCGAGCAAAGGGTCCACTTGCGAGTGAATGTATGTGTGGTGTTTTCAGTGTTTATCGGATTTTCGTGGAAGGAGTAAAAATGTTGCTGATATCACGATACCCACGATGGTGAGATTAGTTGGTTTTAAGCAGAAACAGCGTATTTTGAGGCCCACTTTAAGAACGTGGGCAAATCTTTAACCTTAATTAGGAAATATAAAGTATGCGTCGGAATAGGCAACAATCAGAAAAAAAATCATCTGAAATTCAGCCCACCCTCCCGAAGAACAAAATCATTATCGCTAACCCAGTGTTTCCGAAATACATCGCATTCCGCCTGGAGTGTCTCATCACTCTCGTTCTCTCCCTGTTGAATGCGTGGCCTGGACAAGAGAGAGAAAGATCGGATCCGAGACGCTGGGCTGTTCCCGATTGGCCCAAATTTTCCGCATTGCAGGTATCACTTGGTAAAAGTCCTGGAGGCCCAGCAGGACTTTGAAGAAGCTGCTGCGTGTATGGCAACAGCTCTGGATGTGCAGAGGTCAAGCCCAGTGCTGGAGTTTGGGGTTGTTCCGGTAGCGTTTTAGCAAGGGGGAGGGGTCAAGCAGTGTGCTAGAATAGTATGCGGTACATGTTTGTGTGACCGGGGAATAGTTCGCTGGCTTGGGATTTTGCAGGCTGGGACAACCATGCCAAAATGTTGTATTTACGTCTCGGACAAAGACATATCTACTTTGTAGATATACAAAGAATACTGTTAAAACGGAAAGGGCACTATAAGTTTTTCTTCTTCTTCTTTAATCTGTCTTTTCAGACTTCCCGCTGCGGAGTAACTCGCAAAAGTGAAAAACGAAATGGATTCGTGATTAGGATGAGATAACCATGTGCGTGGGATGATAATGATAAGTCATTGAGATGACATTTTTGCGTCTTCCGCTTTCCCAAAAATTCACTAGTACGCTCGTTATTCAGCCAGTAGTCGCAGAGCAAAATAACACTAGGGAGTAGCGCCAAGACTTGCAAAAAGTGACACACACCCGTATAGCAGCGACACTAGCACCACTAGCGATAGTGAACGTTCGTACTGAAACTCGATCAGTCGTGCACCAGCGCTGGTTCCAATAACTTCATACTGTCAAAACAGCAGAAAAAAGATGAAACCTTCACTTTTTCCTCCATGGGTGCAGACCTCATCTTGGCTTTAGCCTACTAGAAATTTCTAAACACGCAAGTTTGTCTCGGTTTAAATGCCGCAAGCGTCCGTTTCTGATCCGTTTTCGAAGCATAGGTCACTAGCACCACTAGCGATAGTGAACGTCCCTACTGAAACTCAGTCGGTCGTGCACCAGCGTTGGCTCTAGTGGCTTCGTATTTTGGACACAGCAAAAAAAAAGGATACAACCTCCCCCGTTTCCACGATGTGTGGAGACCGCATCTTATCATTACCAGAAATTTCTGAACCCGGAAGTTTGTCTCGCTTTAAATGCCGCAAGCGTAATGGGCGGCGCTATGAGTATGACCCGTTTGCGGTATTATGAGTATTGACCCTAGCGTTATTTTGCTCTGCTTCGCGCATAAAAAAAAACAACTTTCGAGCCCAACTGTTTGTGTAGAATATCGACATAGACTGTTGTGGATGCTGTGAAATATCGAAGGAAATGAGCAGTTCGCCGTCCTTTCATAGAGACTGGAAAAGCCATATATTTTGTAGATAAGTTCGGAGGCTTCCTTCCTTGTTCATAAATTCTGGACTAGCACACATCGCACTGTTTACTGTTAATGTTCCAGTATTCAAAACTATCCGAATACTGTAAGACTAGGCTCTTCTGTTAACAAATTGTCGATGGCTTTGTCTGTTTTAAGCCTTTTCCCAGACCCATTGACTTCGAGCAAAAACTCGGCAAAATTCAGGTAACCGGTTTTACGCATCAACATCATGATAGGCGAACACTCGTCGGGCGCATAATGCGAATGGAAAATAGTGAGTCGTGGCAAGTGCAAAGATTAGGAAGGTATCGTTAGCGGGCTTAGAATGTAACATATGAAACATGGGTCTCCGAGCTTAAGAATTAATGAATGCAGTTACGGAAGTAGGTTGCATGGGCATTATTGACACGACGGGTCCTTCAATGGAAACTTGCCAACTGATACTCTTCCGTTGTGGTTAAGAAGACGGTAGCGGTAGCGGTTTTGTCATCTGATACGTTTTTGTTCGGTTGCCGAACTGAAGTGAAAATTTTATCGGCTTAGCAGGGAGGCGATTTTTTGTGGTCGGTTTACTCTGCGGCTTTGCGTGTCAAGTATGTGAAGGTTGAACAAGATTTATAAGAATATTGTAGTCTAATAATAATTCGATGATTGCCCGGAGTAACAAGAAACTTAATACAGTTCACCTAACGACGACATGACTAACACTAGTTTTCTATAAGTGGAATATAGATGGACTCGCATTTAACAAACCGACCGACTCGCATTTAACAAAAATAAAATAATTGGCTCTTTAGAAACGACTTTACTAAAGGCGATTTTCCGCCGCACAATTGCGGCCCAAACACTTGCGAGTGTTTCTTGCGGAAACACGATTGTGTGCCTCTAAGCTGAGCCACAAGTTGGAACTCGCGGAAACGCTGTTTTGCCTTTTTCTGCGATAATTTCGAATTTCTGAAGAAAAAAAATGTAGATAAAATATCAACAGACAGAACTTCAGGCTTACGTCCGTATCATTATGTGCAAAACCAAATTTTGCTGAGTTTTTGCTAGAGAACAATGGGCCTGGGAAAAGGGTTAAAACAGCCAAAGCCGTGGATAATTTGTTAACAGCAGAACTTATCCTACAGTACTCAAACAGTTTTGAATATGGGAACATAAACAATGAATAGTGCGAGGAGTGCTTGAACGAATGTGTGTGGGTTTGGCTTCCAAGACGTACGATTAAGGCACCACGGCACGTATATAGGCTATAGGTGTTATCAGAAAAATTATATAAGTCGATTACACTGTAAACAAAATCTTGCAGTATTTGCTACTGGGATTAGTATTGTCTTTACTGAGGTTATTTCTAGTTCGAGTTAATCTTGCCCCAGTAAAGATAAGATTAGTCCCAGTAGCAAATACTGCAATGCAGTTAACTTTAATCCTTACTCGGAGAAACTTTTTACAGTGTATGCCATGGACTTACTGTCGTCATTGTCGTCTTTTTTTTATTTATAGAAATTGGTCTGCTGTTGAGAGTTTGATTGTTGAATATTATTTTTGTTTCGTGTTCGGATTCTTTAATGCTGATTTTCGAGGAATATTATTTCGAATAAATGTCATCATCTCGTTTTTCCAGTTCTGTTTTTTTTTTAATAAAAGTTTTGTCGAAGTGCCAGCTTCTTAAAGAAGAAGACCAGTGCCTTTTGGTTGCCGGCATTTCCAGACACGTGGTAAAGCAGGCACTGATTACCAATCTGGTCCTGGCGCATAAGTCTCAAGTGGTGTCTCCACTGGCAATCGGAAGCTGTCGGGAGCCATCGTAACGTGTCGTAATCGTAATTTTTTGCGACTTTCAGCCATGCAGCCGGGTTACGATGGCTTACGGTAGTGACTATACTCTTTATGACTATCTCTCCTTGACGCTGCAAATCTCCGGCCTCTCCGGGTACCTAGCGGAAGAAAGGCAGAAGTGTTATCACAGCTGCTCCCAAAGATCGTCGTGATTGCTTGACACAGGATGTGAGTCGTTACGGACGCGCTTGCTCCTTCTTCCTGAGGATCACTGGCGTGTTTTGGACTTAATCATATGGAGTATTGCCAGGAGTTCCCACGACCCGCTTCAGTCTCGTCCAAAACCCAGAACGAGTAGATTGACTTGACACACATCATAAATTCTTCTTATAAGGTTTGCCGTCTCTTTGTTGAATTCTGCCAAAGCGGCACCCAGAAGACGTAAATAAAAATACATAAAAGAAAACGTCACACATACAGTGTTAAACCTTAAAGTTTAACCGAAAAGGGCTGGGATAGGACAATCTAGTTATCCATCGCTTATTCACTTAAATTGGCTTGAAAACCCGCTGAAAATGCGTTACTTCGTTGTTCCACTGTTCACGAATAATCGATTTTCAAATAGTGGAATTTCCTTGTGATTTATGGTACTGAATTTTTGTTGTATGCTTTACGAGAAAGATTTATAAATTTTTTTCTGTTCAGGCACTAAGCAATCTTCACCAATCTCACCACTGCCCACTGAAAAGCCGCATTTGTTTTAAGATTAAAATTTCCCGCGTCATAGTAGAATTTACGCTGTGAGGACGGCCGGAGACATTCTGAGCTTCATAACTAGCGCAGATAGTGGAAAATCAAAAAACCCTTTGGCAGAATCCAAATAATTCAGTGTATCTAGTTAAATGACACACAAAAAAGTTGGCTTTTCAGTTAAGCTTTAAAGTTTAACCGAAAAGGGCTAGGATAGGACAATCTAGTCACCCATCACTTATTCACTTAAATTGGCTTGAAGACCCGCTGAAAATCAGTTATTTCGTTGTTCCGCTATTCATGAATAATCGATTTTCAAATAGTGGAATTTTCGTGTGATTTGTGGTGCCTCTATGCGCTTGTAGTTTTGCTGTATGCCTTATGAGAAAGATTTATCGTGTTTTTTTTTTGTTCAGGCACTAAACAATCTTCACCAATCTCACCATTGCCCACTGAAAAGCCGCATTTGTGTTGAGATTAAATTTCCCGCGTCATAGTAGAATTTACGCTGTGGGGACGGCTGGAGATATTCTGAGCCTCATAACTAGAGCAGATAGTGGAAAATCAAAAAATCCCTTTGCAGAATCCAAATAATTTTGTTTATCCAATTAAATGACACACAAATGAGTTGGCTTTTCAGTTAAACTTTAAGGAAATGTGTAACGTGGTCTTATGCAGCGATTGTGTGCTATTTATAGTCGTACCCTTTTCCATTGAGGATCCCCAAGTAGGCGAGATAACAAGGGAAATGTTCTCTGATAATGCTCGTCAGATAGTTTGCAGTTTCCTGGGGGGGGGGGGGGGTGAACGCAGCTTGCTTAATGGAAACTTGCCAACCGATTTGTTCCCGTTGTGGTTAGGAGGGCTCTGTAAAAACTGTAGCATAGATTAGAATCTGTCATCTGGTACGTTTTTGGCCGATTGCCGAGCTGAATTGAACATTTTACCGGCTTAGCAGGAGGCGATTTTGATTACCCGTGTTTGCTAGCCTTTTGGGACAAAAATTTCGTACTGGCTCTGTTACTAGAGACACATGCGTTAGGATTTCAGTCCCAAGGAGAACAGACTAGATGAAATTCAGTCAATAGGCTTGGCTGTTCCGACGTGCGACAGAATCGCATGAACTTTCCCACTACCACGCAAACGCAAATGGAAAACAAATTTTTTCGTTGAGATTATTCAGCAAAAGGACAAAGAAACCCTTGGGAAACAACCTCTGAAGATGCTGGGAGATTAATCATCTGAATACCACCCATCATTAGTAAATTTTCAGTCAAACCCCATATATGTCATCTTGTTCAAAACAGGTTAATACAAGTTTATTCAGAAGATATTTTGCATTCAGCCATCCTAGGATTACTGTCAGATCGAGGTAGAGTAATTTCTAGTGTTGAAAATTAACTTATTTGTTTTTCCTTTTCTTTCCCTCAAGAATCACATGCGTTATGTCAGATCTACGCATCCGACACTGGCGACACTGCGACAAAAAAGTTCTGCGTTGCTTGTCGCACCATTTGTGTCGTATGTCGCATGACGCGGAATTTCGCGCGATATCGCAGCAGTGTGAACCAGGGGTTAGAGACATGGAGCTGCAGGCGCCTACTCATGCGCGGTGGGTTTGCCGGGCTCCGCACAGCGCACTAGAAAGTCATTAAGTGCAACGGCTGTTGATTAATATCTCCAGGATGGTAAGCTCTAGGGCGTGATGAGGATGGCTCAACAGGAGCTGTCATCCCCCAAATGAGTGTGTGAAATGTCGAACCCGTGGGAAAAATTCAGTTTATTCAGGTAGGTCTCACTGCGCCATTTACTGTCCTTGCTGCAGAGGTTGTTTCGAAATTCTAGCCGGAAATCCTGCCAGGTTTTGCCGGGTTTCGGATCAGATCGGGTAGGCCTATGTATTTGCAGTTTCATGGTTTTCTGTCTGATGGAGTTGTTTTTCATTTAGTAGTTTGGTTGGGGTTGGATATTCGTATGTGTGGTTGCGATGATTTGTGGACAAAAAGGAATACAAATCAGTAATCAAAATAATAATTATAAGTAGAAATGATATTAAAAACATAAAAGTTGGATAGGTAGTGAAATTTAAGAAATAGTTGAAACAGTTGAAATGGAGGAGATTAAATTTTTGAAGTTAAGTTCAAAGTTCGGTTTAAAGTTTTTATGATTATTTAGTTTGGAAAGAGTAGGTGACGTTAAAGAGTTTAAGGAAATATTTACGTCACCGAGTGGAGGAGGAGTCGTAGCCCAAAAAGTAAAAATATAAAAATTGCAGAAAAGACGCTACGCGGGTTTGAAAAAAAATGCTCAGATTTCCCAGAAATAATGGTGTTTTCAACAGAAGGAGGAAAAGAACAGCTAAGCGTGGTCTTGCTGTTCTCACTTCGGTTTAAGTGGAACAGTGGTATCAGTCAGATTTCTTTTCTGGTTGAAAAAAAAAATCTGGGCAGCGAGATGACGCCTAGGTTATTTCTGTTATCTTTTGATGACGAGAAGATTTATGTTATCTCTTTGCCCAGGACATTTTGTTATCTTTTGATGCCGATGATTTTTCTGGGTTTTTTTTCGAGAAACAAAACTCTTAAAAGGGTCATTACAGAAATATCCTCAGTAACATTAACACAAGGATTCGCAACCATCTTGTCAGACTCTGACAGTGGATAGTATAGTTGTATACTGAAAGATACCTTCGTTATTTTCCCTAAAAATGCCAGTTTTGGGCTCGCCTTTGTTAATTTTTTTTTGTTTACAGATCTAATAGACCATGAAAAGCAGACAGGAGAGAAATGTCGATCCAGACTTTTTTGTTTGGGCGCATCCTATATGGTGGATTTTGGTTCCCTACGGAATGGCTCTCATCATTGTAAGTAAGAACGGGGGGTACTGGCTCCCTTTGATCTGTGCACCGACATACGCAATGGACTCTTTATATTTGTACTGAGTAGAGGTAACTCTTATACTCTATGTTTGTTTTTTTCTCGTTAGCCAGCGCCACCACTGGCAGCTCTTATATAGTCTGTCAATCGATCAGTCAACTTTATTAACCAAATAGCTTTAAAGCTAGAAGAGTTCGTCAAAAGACAGTTAGGAAGTGACAACAATAAAGCAATAATACACTTTATCGGAAACGATTTGAAACAAAATGCTGGTGGAAATTTTTTGAAAACTGAGTTGACTAGTGGGCAGGATACGGCAAAATTCGACTGTCAGTGTTCCTCTCGGACCGACGCACGGACGACGGGAGGGGAAACTGAGGACTGGGGACAACCCAGTATCTTCGCTCCAGATTTTGTTGAACGAGTATTTCTATTCCTAGCTTAAATGAGAGTAGGCCCACCTTCTTACGTTTTCTAACCGGTTCTGCTCGGTTGACTTTTGGTTTGGCTCACTTTTGTTCAGTCCACGTCTATTTCACTGCATTCGGGCTGTCTATTTTCCAGCCGCAAATTTAACGCTTTTTTTTATTCCTTTGAGTTTATTTCTTGGATGTTTTCAAACTTTCATCTAATTTCTTTGCTATCGATTAACCGCTGAAGTTGTCAACCCCTCGCAACTTTTAAAATGGTAGGTCCCAAGAAAAAGTTGACGCTTTCATGGCCCAAAATTGGTAAAAATGGAAGACTATACTGTCGCTGCCTTATGACTAGTGTTACAGGCAAATGGCAAGTGATCGTTTCAAGATAAAATGGTTCAGAAATAAGGTTTTCGAAATACCGGCATTTCCCAGGTGGAATTAGTGATTTTCGACTCTATCCAGTCCCCGCCCACCGACCCGATGAAAAATTCTTTGACTGTGTAGTAGTATGGTAGTTGTACGAAAAAGTTGCATGGAATGGTATGGATTAGTTTGATTAGTGAAATTTAGTAGTATGGAATACTTTGATAAACATGCCTCCGACTGGGTTAATCTTATGTAGTAGTATCCGATAGCATCCAGTTTGCTAGTAGTAGCATGTAGTAGCAACAGTTGCTACTGCATGCTACTTTTTCGTACTACTCCATACGACTAATACTCGGATATTTTTCATCGGGGAAGGGGAGGCCGAACGCAAAATATTTGAAAACCACGCGCGCCGTGGTTCAAAAGTAGGTGAACCAAGTAAAAGAGAAGGAATACAAAACACAAGATAGACTTGTTGGCCTACCAACGAGTTATCGGCGGACCTCGAAGCTTTCGGTGAAGTTTACGCTGCGTGGCTGGCAAAACTCGGCCCAGCCAAATAAGCGCAAAGAAGTTGTGGGTGGAAAACGAAGCAGTGGCGAAAGGCGAGAATTTCTAAGTTTAAAATCCCATAAGGGAACAAGGGATAATATAAAAGGCAGAATAAGTAAGAGGGCTCCTTTAAAAGCTTCGAGAATAGCGAACAAGTCCGTCGTAATATCCGCGTAGCTCAGTTCCATGTGGCTATCCTCCTTGCTCCAGTAAACTCGCCGTTCGAACCGCTTCTTGTTCATTGCAGGCTGGAAGGACAGAGATATTATACACCCATTGTGATTTGGAGACCCCTTTTTTATTAGTTGTTTCCTAACAGACGTTCCTGCCAACTTTACTATTCCGCAGAAGAATGAATCTGCATGCTGGCTGGACTTAATAAACTCCAAATTTATAGGATATACTCGGAAAAATTCGGGACAAAAAATCCTGTATGTGGATTTATGACTCGAAAAGTTCTATTGATGACTGGACACTGGAGTTCTTTCAACGAATAGCGCTGGGAAATGGAGTTATTAAGTCTGTCTAAATTTTCTTCAAACATAATTCTTTGCCGAGAGATTGGCCACCGACAAAACTGGCAAATGGTGGCCTTTTGGGTCCATTAATCGATAGACTACTTCATTGTTCGAGTTTCAATCTTCTTAAGTACGTTTTATCGATGTCTATACGCCAAGCAAATAATTTGGGAAAACCATCCGAGCGGACCGAGGCTCTCTACCGTTTCCTAACGCTTATTTAAAGCGGAACGTTGCGCGTTTACATCATCTTGACGTGATATATGACGTGTATATACGCTCATTGCATAGTAATTAGTAGCGACCCCAAAAACCCGCTTTGTCTAGAGGGTTGGCCGGAAGCGATATCTGTAGCAACAAGACGTATTACGTTACGAATTGTAAGGTTGAATAAAAGAGTCTGTAGTGCCATAATTCTGCCCTTACAAGGAATGAGTAGGGTTGCTAAATTTGTTTTCCGCTCCATTGGCTTGCAAGTTGTACATCGCGGTAAGGTTTTCTCATCCGGGTTTTGGACACTTTCATTATCAAGTTGAAGTGTTGAACAAATCTCAATTTTTCCGTACGGAGTTGACGGTATTTGACAGTGTAAAATCGATACGTCAGCTACACTTTATTAAAGCTATATTTCGATCCTTTTTGGCAAGGGTCCTATTCAGGTTCAGGCTGGAAATAAAATTCACCTGACGGATCCGTTTTCCACTGTCAAACATGATATAATTACACACTGTTAGAAGTTTGATAACTGATAACACATGTTTGCGCATTTTTGTGTTAAACGTTATGAAAATATATCTGCGATGACCCTCCTAAATGTTATCTTTTAAAGTTTAACTGAAAAGCCAACTTATTTATGTGTCATTTAATTGGATACACTGAATTATTTGGATTCTGCAAAGGGATTTTTTATTTTCCACTATCTGCTCTAGCTATGAGGCTCAGAATATTCCGGCCTTCCTCACAGCGTAAATTCTACTGTGACGCGGGAAATTTGAATCTCAACACAAATGCGGCTTTTCAGTGGGCAGTGGTGAGAATGGTGACGATTGCTTAGTGCCTGAACAAAAAAAAAATATAAATCTTTCTCGTAAGGCATACAAGAAAAATACAAGCGCATAGAGGCACCACGAATCGCACGGGAAATTCCACTATTTGAAAATCGATTATTCGTGAATAGCGGAACAACGAAGTAACTCATTTTCAGCGGGTCTTCAAGCCAATTTAAGTGAATAAGTGATGGGTAACTAGATTGTCCTATCCTAGCCTTTTTCGGTTAAACTTTAACGAAAATACTATTTAAAGTTTAACCGAAAAGGACTGGGATAGGACAATCTAGTTACCCATCATTTATTCACTTAAATTGGCTTGAAAACTCGCTGAAAATGCGTTGCTTGGTTGTTCCGCTATTCAGGAATAATCGATTTTCAGATAGTGGAATTTCCATGTGATTTGTGGTACCTCTAATTTGTTGTATGCCTTACAAGAAAGATTTATGACTTTTTTTTGTTCAGGCACTAAGCAATCTTCACCAATATCGCCACTGCCCACTGAAAAGCCTTGTTTGTGTTTAGATAAAAATTTCCCGCGTCATAGTAGAATTTTCACTGTGGGGACGGCCGCAGATATTCTGAACGTCATAACTAGAGCAGATAGTGGAAAACAAAAAAATCCCTTTGCAGAATCCAGATAACTCAGTGTACCGTATTCAACTAAATGACACACAAATAAGTTGGCTTTTCAGTTAAACTTTAAAAGGGTTTTGTCTCAAAACAATAACACTTTACAGGGTCATAACAACAGATAGGTCTATATTCTCATAACAGAAGCGAGAATGGGCAAACATGTGTTATCTGTTATCAAACTTTTGGCAGTGCAAAAGCCGACAATGTGCTTTATGCCGTATGGTATGTTGTCTCTTGAAATTGCGCGTATTTGTGTTAGATGCTATGAACTTTTAACACTGGTGATTCCCTCTTCTCGTTTCAGTTCTCTGGTTTTGCACCGGATACCCTTCCGAGCTCCAGCTATTTGCCTCTGGCGTCTCTGGCAAAGAGCCTTGGCTTAGCCTATCCTACTCTAATGATGCTTTCGTAAGTAAATACTTTTTTGCTCCACGACGATTTACGACGAGGGGTCTGTCACTTTCCTAGCTGGGTAGTAGTTACGCGATAAAATTTGTAGCCTGTGTAGTTGTACGAAAAAGTTTCATGTATTGATATCCAGTAGTACAGAATACTTTAATTTAATGTGCCTCACACACACTGGGCTAATCTTAAGCAGTAGTGTTCAGTAGCATCCCGCCTTGCTCCAGTAGCATCCAGTCTTGCTATAGTAGCATGTAGTAGCATCAGTTGGTACTGCATGCTACTTTTTCGTACAACTTCGTACTACTATTTTGAGATAATTTTTCGTCGGGTCACGCACTGCACTGCCACAAGTTTGATAGCACTTAACTCAAGGATGAGCAATTTCAACAGAGAACACCTTGGATCATAACACCCATTTTATTTAACATTAGCCTAACAGTTAACATCTAAAGTGTTTCCTTACTTCCAAGAAAATGCGATGAACACGGAAAATAACCACACATACTTTCACTTCTTTCAGGTTGCTACTCGCAAGTGGCTAACCTCGTCGCTCGCCACCTGGATGGGGTTCGGCCATGCCGGGATTTCATATTCCCTTCCATAAGCATAGTCAATGATCATTGAATAACTGTAATATCTACTTGTGTAGAAGCTCGTGGCCCACTTGTTGCATTATAATCAGTATCATTAATATCATGCATGGAATAAATAACAGTGACATGAGTGACATCAGCATGTAATAAGTTAATTCTTGTGAATATTTGCAGTGTCTTCTTTCAGAGGCGGTTCGGGGGGGGGGGACGCACCCACCATGCGTCTTGTTCCCCGCAAAGACTTCCCGCATTCTTAAGCATGTTACAGGCCTTCCGGAATGAAGCTCCCCAGCAGCAAAGTAAGGAGAAAACTCTCGACTGAACTAAATGCGCCGTAAAAGATTTCACAGATTTTCTTCTAGTGGGCTACTTGAGTGAGACCAAACCCTCACTCGTGCAGTTTTTTTGTTTCAAAATGTCTAGTACTGTCCCGGCTTCTGAGGCTAATATTTCAGTTAGGAAACTGAGAAGAATAGATAGGAATTGAACTGTAAGTTTGCGACCTTAAACCTTCTCGTAGACTAGTGTTAAACTCGCGGAATCCTTATTGGTAGGCTATACCCCTAACAGTCACCGTGGAGAGTTATGATCTAGCGGTTATCCGAGTTTGTCCTTACAGCGCATCTGCAGCCGTTGCCACACACGTCGTCGAGGCATGCTTTGCTTATAGACAAGCTACACGTCTCGGGATCCAACGTCCGATCAACCTCCTCTGGGGATTTCAAGTCTTCGTCCTCGGAGTATTTGCATTCCGTTTGCTAAGAAAACCGAAAAGCGTTTAACCCTCTGGCACTGAGAGGAATGCTAAGAAGCCTGGAAATTCTTAGCACCAGGTGCGCCGTAAATCAAAGTGCTGGTGTTACGAGCTGCCCGTGTTTTATTGGGTAATTGTCTTTTAATTAAATGGTTTCTCAAAATGTCACACTGTCTGGGTGTTAGTTCTTTTTACATATTTTCTGACAACTTTGTCACATACATAGAGGTGTACAGGCCTCTACGGTAGAGAGGTAGAGATGTCCTTCTCTAAACAGTTACTTAACTTTGGACAGTACCATTTCATCCACTGGTCAATCAAAGTAGCTCCTTAGGACTTCTGAGCGCATGTATTGTTTTTATTGCTTTATGTCGCAAAAAACGCCACTGTTCAAAGAAGAAAACCTCTACTGTAAACGCCCTCCTTGTGTCTAGTAATTTTACAGTATTGTGAACAGCCCGTTTACAATACTTCTAAGCATGACCCTTGAACTCATAGAGAAGTACCAAGGGCTCACGTCCATCACCTTTTCCCAGGATCTTTCTGAACCATATTTCACAACAAGTCTGTGCCCATGCCTGTCCTCTGACCAAGTCATGCATTGACTCATTCAACGCAAGGCATTTTTTCACGAAAATCCCGGATTATAATCCAAGAGAACTGATTCATCAGAGAAACAGCAAATCGACTGTGTCAGATTATCCGACTATCGTGAATCTCACTCCGTTGCAAGATTCTCGACGATCCATGAACGAATCCGGATTGTCAGAGAAAACGGTTTTCATAATCTGGATTGTCGGAAAAACGCATTTTGGAGAATCCGGATTGTGAATCGTCAATCTGGAGCGCCACGGAAAAACGTCTACATTATTCAGACAAGCCCACCTAGATCGGACACTCGCGAATACGTTACAGATTCTGGGACATAATTCGTTCAAAAGGTTGTGCACCAATGGTTTTAATTGGTTTAAAAGGTTGTGTAACAATGGTTGATAAGGCTCCTTTCCCAGAATCTGTAATGTAATTAGTAATACGTCCGATCAAGGTGATGTGCTTGGTTGGAGATGACCCGAAAGTCTATGAGCCAAGTAGACGTTTTTGAAAACCAACCATAATATCAAATACCATGGCGAGTGTCGAGTGCAAAAAATGACAAAATGCAGATCCTTACCGTGGTATGAGATACCATGGAACCTGCAAAACGCAACTATTGTACCATTGCAGGATACTCAGTACACGGCTTTGCCAGGACTGAAAAAGTCACTATCTTTCATGGCCGGCTTTTCCAAACTTTACGACACTCCTATCTACCGCTGGCTTTTTGGGATCCCAAAACGCAAGTGGAGGGATACCTATGACTTCGTAAAAGTTGTCCGTCTGTGAGCACGATAACGCTCGAAGGGAATTTCGTCAGATCCATGAAACGCCAGCAGGCACCTTAAGGATTTGTTTACAAAGCAGCGACAGTTTCCTTTGTACTTGCAGGATTACCGTTGCTATTCTCCTGTGAGCTCCGAAGCTAATCGAACAGCTGCATCAGCGGGCCCGGCCAGAAGGTCGTTGGTACCGCGAACAAGCTCTTCTGACGTCCAGACACAAATATGTAGTAGTTGCGGTTTCTTCGGTGTTTGGGAATTACTAGTAAATAACTCTTGTACCCTGACAGATTTCAAGTTCAAACTTGTTGGTTTTCGGGTGGTGGTGCATTGTGAGGGATTTGCTCTCAACACCCTTCCGATTCACGGGCAACTGCTCCAGACTTTCCAGTTAAGTTTATGGCTCAACTCTTGAAACTTCCGATGGTGAACCTACGTGTGCTTACAGATCGTGAGATTTAGAAATAACTTTTGGAGGTTTCGTCTGCTCGCGCTCCCCGTTCATATTGGCCGGGAACTTAAATTTTGTAGTTTGACAACGGTTTTGATTAAAGTTTAACCGAAAAGGACTGGGATAGGACAACCTAAGGAGGGTTTTCGCGAAATCTCGGAATCACTTTCCGGCGAGCGAAGCGCATCGTGAAAACTGCGGGAAAGCGATTCCTGGAATCACTTTCCACTTTCCCGCTGGACTGATCGCGAAAACGCATGGAAAGCTGACGTCGCCGGTAAAATATTGAATTACAAGCTCTTTCGAATAAATATGATTACTTTAGTACTTCTTTGAATCTCATACAATTCACCGAAGTCATCCTAACAACGCTTGCAATTTTTCTTTATTTATTAGTGATACTTCCACTGTTTTTGTCCATACTTTTGAAATTCCCGCCGAAAAAATCAACTTTCCGCGGAGCTTTCCACTAACTTCGTGGAATCACTTTCCACGAAAGCTGCTTCGGTTTCCAAAGCGCGAAAACCGGGTGGAAAGCTCGGCAACTTTCCGACGTAGCGCGAATACCACTGGAAAGTGATTCCGACTTTGCTTTCCAACTCGCGAAAACCCTCCTCTAGTTACCCATCACTTATTCACTTAAATTGGCTTGAAGACCCGCTAAAAATGCGTTACTTGGTTGTTCCGCTATTCAGGAATAATCGATTTTCAAATAGTGGAATTTCCGCGTCATTTGTGGTACCTCTAATTTGTTGTATGCCTTACAAGAAAGATTTATGACTTCTTTTTTTTGTTCGGGCACTAAGCAATCTTCACCAATATCGCCACTGCCCACTAAAAAGCCTTGTTTGTGTTTAGATAAAAATTCCCCGCGTCATAGTAGAATTTTCGCTGTGGGGACGGCCGCAGATATTCTGAAAGTTAAACTTTAAGACATCGAAAACTTAATGTTAAGCTGCTTGAAGCTGGTTACGGGTCGATACGGTCCCACCTCGCCCCTCCACTCGGGTTGGACAACTCGGCGCAGGTTCCCTAATGCTTAGATATATATTTGGATACTGAGGCTATATTTTGAGTATATTCAATGACCTTAACAGTGGGGAAGACACGAAACCCCCACAAGCCCATTGAGTCGCAACAATCAGCGCCGTTTGGTGCTTGGACTTTAGTTGAAATCAGTGCAGTCTTGACACTTCTGAGTGGTCATTCAGCAAAATAATTACCAAACTACACGTTTGGTGTGTTTATTTAGTGACAGCACTTTATAGTGCATTGTGCCAGACACTAAATATCGACCACAAAGCTGTCTGGTCATTTTTTATTTCTATTAAATTTTTGTGTTGCGAGAGCAACACTTCGATTTTGTCACATTTTTTTTTAGAAATTCGGTCTTGGATGTAAGTTTTTCTCGGTTTCTTAACTGATGATCAGCACACCGGCAGTGCCATCTTTTATTTTGGTGGATCCTTGGCCGTCTTTGGCTTTTGGTGGACCCTAGGCCATCCATGGGTATTTGGCCGCTTTTCATGAGCCAAAAACGCCAGCATTCTTTGTCGAGTCGAGTCACACTACGGTCACATCTGAGCGTAATTTCGGTAACATAATTGACGACGGTGCAACTTGGCTGGTCCCACCTGTGATCGTAATGAACAAGGCAATACGGCTAGCAACCGTAGCCTGATTTCTCAACAATTTACGCCGGGCCTCCCGTTTCCCGTGGCCTCCCGGCACCGGCCTAAGGGTTGAGACAGCGCTGCACACCGGAGAAGTGATCGGCAACCAAGCGGTGCTGACGGGGGTCCTTCGATGTACATTAAATCGTTTGGTTCCACGTCATCAAGGTACGTTAGCATTTAATTACCGACAAGCACGGGTTTCTGACGTAAACTGGCTGTCCCAGAAGTCCTATTTCCAATGTCCACATTGTCTGAAGATTGGATTGATTGATATACACTTAAATAAAGGAATGGGTATATTTGAGTTAAATATTGCGAACTTCTGTTACTTTCGGTACAGAACACGAGGGGTTGACCACTCTCGATTCTGGTGTAAACCAAGTACCGGGGAGTGGTAACTCCTCGATAAAAAACGTTTAAAAAACTTCTAGGTGTTATTTTTTCTGAAAGGAAAACTCAGAATAACATGAAATTTCGCGCATCCTCGTACACATTATCAAACTTCTGGCGATGCAGTAACCAATATTAGCAAAAACAAATAATCTGATGGAACCTCGTCTCCCTATCTCTGTAATACGACCATGCGGAGTCGAATATTTCCCTATACCCTGCCCGGTGCAAACGAGCGGAGATCAAGAGCTACGCGGCACATCAAGTTTCGTTACCTCTACAGTTAGCTATATCGCTGTGAAGCCGCGAAGAAGAAACTTTCAAAGTAAAAGCTGATTGGTTCTCTGGACGTGCTCTAGAGCGGGTCAGCGCATCTCCTGCGCTTATTCGTCTGCTGTGAGCAACGGCGAAGACGAAGTAGACGGGTATCAACTCAAAGCTAGAGCAAGTACCTCTCAGTTTTGTCGGGGTATCCACAGTCGCTGCATGGGACTAAAGACGGAGGTTCTATCAGATTATTTGTTCTTCGTATTACTGGCAATCAGGGGGAGGAGGCTTGACAAGACTGTGCACGTGTTCACGTTTCAAACATCGCATGCGTTTCAAACAACATTGTTCGACATAGATAATTTATTGATACCACATCAAAAGAAAAGTCTGACGATTTGAAGTGTACACAAGATGTAACACTGAAGGAATCGAAAACTAAACTAAGGCCGGAGAGATGAATGATTTTTGACAAGAAGTGCTTTTTCGAATATGTGAAGAATAAACAGACCAAATCGTCTTTATGTCAAATTACTGAAACGGCTACTTCCCTGAACTACCAACAATGAAGAAAGAGTACAGGCTTGACCGGATCGGAAAACCCGGCCAGATTTCAGAAACCGGTCAACTATCCCAAATGAAACAGGGTAATGTCAGAGCCCGAAATACTTAATACAAAAACAAAGTCCACAAATGTAAAGTATGGGTAAAAACTCGCGGGATTTCGGAGGTCATCACAGGCTCGGCGAGAACATTGTCACTTCGAGAGACGGCAACAAGCTCGAAATCCGGGCCGAAGAAGCTTCGTTGTTTAGACTACTAAATGCACTTTTCCACTTCACTATAGTAGGCAATCGGATGGAATGTACGAAACTCCAGGGCCTACGCCCTCCAGGGGGAGGGTGCTCATTTGGGGGTAAATAGGAACAGTACAAAGAACAAAATAAAAAAAAATCTCTGGAATTGAAGGATCTCATCTCCTGTAACGGAGTTTCTCGCCTGTTCATCCAAACTCACTAGTAACTACAATTTTGCTCGTCTTGATAAACAGTCACAGATGACAAGAGCTGTCATAAGGCTGGATCACATCCCCAATGCTGTTTTGTTTAACAAAGTCGGTTTTCTCCTAGCATAAAGTGGTAACAAACGATACTGTACAGCAGTGTCTCACTCACTTCGAGGTCATCATCGTAACGAACTCTGAAAATAAAATTACAAAAATTAGTATTTTCTCGACCTTCTTTTTTTGTCAAAAGTCAGAGGCTAATACAAAACGAGCCTCCAAAATTGCAGCCTGAGTGAGGCTACCATTCTCTATTTCTACGTTGAATGCATGGACAATCGAGAACCGCTACAATAGTATATTTGAGATCTGACCAAATTTCGTATACCCGGAGGCTAGACTGTGAAAAAATTAGGAGCTGCGTAGCTTACGGGTTCTCATTAGTCCTTCGTTTTCTTAACCCTTCCTAACCTTTTTTTCGTCAGAATTCAATAGACAACCAATACTGTTTTACACTTTGGCTTTTTTGCGCTTGAGTATTCGCAAATCCGACAGACTGCAAAGAAGAGTCTGATGGCTTGAAAATAGACAGGATGAGGATGATTATGGGTACGTTCCAACCTCCCGCAAACAGATAAAAAGCTACCACTGTCGTTCCAACACATGTATCCTTCACACAGTTAGACGACGACGCTAGCTTTCAGCAAGTGCTGGTAGGTTCGAACAACTCTGAAAGACATGGGAAACTTATACGCGATATTAGTTAGCTGTAGCTCCAGACTTACTGACTTTGCATTTACTATCAGAGCAGGTTCAAGTATCTTCGTGCGTCGAAAGAATGTAGTCTATGTAGTAGAGCCGAACTGATTACTTTAACTAGAAATCCGATTTGCTCAGATTCTTATGAAACTATACAGCGCAAAAACCGCATTCAGATTCCGCGACAGGTAAAACGGTATGACATGAAATGTCATGTCCTGTTGTGCCGACAATAGATCATCCGACTGTTGAGATACTTGACAGCAAAATTACTGAAACAGGCAAAATGACCATGCACTGTACGTAACTCATCAACTATTCCGAAAAGAGGCTTGGCTGGGCAAGCCCGATGTCCGTCGACCCTAGTCGATAAAAACAGCGCCAAATAAGTTGATTTCAACCGTCACGGGCAGATGACAATAAATATCCAGCCAAACTGCTTTTCTCAGAAACCTTGTTGGTTCAAAAAGCCGGGCTAGCTAAGTATTTTAAAGCTTCACTAAGCGGCAGTATATCACATGCGAAAATTCATGACCAATTTGCCAAGTCCTTGCAGAAACAGGCTGAAAGTACCAGACTCGAAATTGGCCAATCCGGATCCTGGCCCCAGCCAAAAACTTTTAGTACTGAATAGTTTTAAGTACTTTGAGGAGGAAAATCAAGCCCTCTCCAAAAAAAATTAACTCAGAAGCCACACAATACCTCGAACAAAACCAATAGCTGCCTGGTACTGCCGCCCTTGTTAAACACATTACCAGCCTTCTTCTACCTTGTACTTGAACTAGTAACTATCTATATGGTTGCACCATGCATATAGTTTTCACAAAAAAGCGCCCCTGTCGGATGAGATGGGGTGGGGGGGGGGGTATGGGGAGGCAGCGTAACTACACATGCCGCGCCAACTAGCGGACGGTGGACACGACAAAAACACAACGGTGATGTCATTTCAAGTGTGCTTTGTTGTATGATTATCCAAAAACAAGAAGAAAACAGAGTTGACAATTCATCACCTAAAATAAGGGATGGTTGGACAGGTACTCTAGCGACATGTCTACGTGGTTAGTGTCCAACTGTTCCGCTAGGAGGGCAGCAAGCAATCGCTACTTCGCCGGAATACAAGACGGGCCACATTGCTGAAATCTGGAATGGGGAGTAGTAGGAATGTGTTCCAATATTTCTGTAAAATTCCAACAGCAAACGGCCAGAAGGGGAGAATGACAAGAGTAAGGCGAGATTGTAATTCGGGAGATCCAACAAGATTAGCCGAAAAGGCTGATAATCCGAATGCCTGATATAGGGTTTAAAGTAGAACTGACAATTTACACAGGTTTAGGGTGCATCCCTGACGTTTTTTCGGGAGTACGGCAGTCTAATAGAGTAAACGGAATTCTCATACATTTTCTGGGAATTTGCTCTTGTGAATTCCCACAGCACAAAAGTTAACGCATTTACTGAGCAAAATACGGAAATCGCTCGGAAAGGAAGGTCCCAAGTGGCCGGACAGGTAATGTCACTGGCTACTAAGAAATGAAATGACATTATGGCATAGACCTTCAGTTCTACTTTAATCTCCGACCCCTTCAATTTATATTCAACCGCCAGGAATCATTAGACTTATTCATATTCTTGCTCCTTCAGCTTATTTTAATGCATACTAGATAGGACACTTTCACACGTTTCAAGAAACTGAATTCAAAATCCGTACTACAGTCCTAAGTTTCGAATGTTATCCTATCGATGCAGTTAACACGATATACATGCCGGAAAAGCAAGGGCGAACACGATATATGTGCCATATCGCTGTTTCTTTAGTAAGTATTCCTTCAGCCCAAGCTGACTGCTAATCAGAATTGACCGTGCAAAACGGAATAGCTCGAATAAAATTCAGCTGACGTATCGATTTTGCACTGTCAAACATGTTTCTTTAGTTCTTTGACAATGGTTAAAGAGGGGTTTACGGCCTCACCGAATGTCCGACTTGGAATCCCTTTCATCCGCGATGGAAGGAGGAAAATGGCCTCCCCACCAGAGTATACATGCACCTAACGACCCACCTCTGAAACTTCTACATCATTGTACATTACACCGGAATGCAAACACGCATCAGACGATCAGGTTTCCCGGCCGAATTCTCATCAGTCCCGACCAGGCCCGTATCCAGGAATTTATTTCGGGGGGGGGGGGGGGGGGGGTCCCACGGGTCGGATCAAAAAGTACAAAAAAGACATAGATCAGAGGCTAAAGCCTACAAAAAACAATTACTTTCGTGGGTTTCGGGGGGGGGGGGTCGAACCCCCTAACCCCCCCTGGATACGGCCTTGGTCCCGACAGGGGGGTTGTTGACAAATCGCAACTTTTTCGCACAGAATTAACAGTGGATCCAAAATTCCTGGCAGGAATTCCAATCGCGAACAACAGATCCTAATCGTCTGCCCAAACCATTAGTTAGAAGTAAAAGGAAAGTCGTTCACTTTGCAAGACCCCGACGCTTGTATACAAAAAAAGAGTATTTATTTCAGAAACTTGTTAAACCTGCCACATTAATGATGAGCCTACATGGGCTTATTATGTCACTAGGCCAGTCACCACAATACCATGCTTTTCGTTTTATATAACCCAGTCAGTTTAGAACATACGGACAACATCCATGCTCTTGCTATCCGATATCCTGTAATATCAGGCATCAAGTTCCGGAGGTTACATCGTAAATTCTTGGGAAGTTATCAACTTAATCAATCTGACCTTTCCATGCCTACAGCGACTGTGCCCTACTTGGCAACATAACGGAAAAGCGATCCGGTTTCCTCTGAACTAGAGTTTTGTTTATTTTACGTAGTACGAGCTGCTTGTTTTGGCCCTCGGCCGATACTCTTAGCTGAATATCAAATCCTAACCCATATCTCGGAATCTGGGAATGATATCACCTCCTGTCTTGCTTTTTCCTACCAGTGCCAAGTCCCAGGTCGAAGAAAAGGGACAGGACTGCCAGAGAGTAACAGACACAAAAGTTATTTCCCCCACGGACAAAATTAGCAACAGTTGTATAGTATCTGAGGCCAAAAGTAAAGTGTTACAGGCGAAGTGTTTACATCACGTTTGTCAATTTTGTATTACAAGAAGAGTGTCTACGGAAATGGGCCGTGTAATACCGGGGATATTTTCGATTTTTCTTACAAACATTTTAACTAATGTTTTAAATCCAGAATCGCATTTGTTTTTCAAATCGCAAATGATCAAAACTCCCACAGAACATTTCGTAGCATTGTGCCTGGCTAGAGCCGGACCTTAAAACGTTTTACAATCTTGAAATTTGATCATTCCTCCCAACAATCAACAATCAAATCGACCCCCCCCCCAAAAAAAAAATAAAAAAATAATCGTTTATAGGCTTTTACCTCTGATCTATGTCTGTTTTGTACTTTTTGGTCCGACCCACGGGCACCCCCCCCCCCAAAAATAAATTTCTGGATAAGGACCTGACTGTACCATCCTATTATTTACGAAGAGAACAGTCCCACACGCTTGTCAAAGATGTCGATCAGATCAATGATGGAATAAGGAGACACGTGGTCGCGTAATATTCTTTTTGCTTGACTAAAGGCCCATGATGTATTGTTTATGGTTTTGCCCCCCCCCCCCCCTTTACAAATATCCTGCGTTTCTGGTAGATCACTTTCAGTTATGATAAAAAGTATATGGGGCTCTATCCGTTAAACTGGACAAATGGAAAAATTATCCAGTTCCCTGAAAACAATAAACCGAATTCCATAGAAAATATTTTACTCGATCTGACCAAAAATTGCGCCCTTCGGTGCCACGCAAGGCAGCGAGCAAAAAGACACTGAGGAAGGGAAAGAAGATCACAAACTCAATATGAAATTACACGTTTTTAAGTGAGATAACTGACTGACCTATCGACAATACACTAACTATCGACAATACACTAATATAATTTGTTATTTAACATTCGGGGTATCAAACTGACTGGACAGGGGAAAGGAGGTCGGAAGACAAGTGTTAAGGGGCCAAGTTTAGTCTGCTGGTAACAAGTTTAACTTTCCTTTCTGTCCACCTATTAGTCAGCTTTGGTAAGTTAGCCCGGGCAGTGCCAGCAGCTTCCCACTAGAACTTACATTCACACCACTACTCCATTCCCCACCACACAGTAACAATCCACAAACTAACCCCGAAGCAAGGACAGGACAAAATTTCCAAGACCTACCTTCGTAATTCACTTGGCCATCACCGTCGATATCTGCTTCTCGGATCATCTCGTCGACTTCCTCGTCGGTCAACTTCTCGCCGAGGTTGGTCATAACGTGCCGCAACTCGGCGGCGGAGATGAAACCGTTGCCGTCTTTGTCGAAAACTCGGAATGCCTCTCTGATCTCCTCCTCACTGTCGGTGTCCTTCATCTTTCGGGCCATCATGGTCAAGAACTCGGGGAAGTCGATGGTGCCGTTACCTATAAGAATCGCATGGTAAGGACACGCTAGATCCCATCTAAACTCCTTACTTGGCTCGTGTAGTTTCGACCTGATGATGGCTGAATCATTTCTCAGCAGCAGCGGACGTCTGCGGCTTGGTAAGTACTCATGGTGTGATCCAACCACCTAACAATAATTGTGTTTTGGATCGAAGTTCGTCTAAGTTCACCGTTTGCTAATTGGCGTATTTCGAGTCCGGCGATCCCTGCCCGGTAGCCTATCCACCCTGCAGGCAAATTTCGAACTTGATATCTCACCAAGTTCGACGTTCGAAGGAAAATAAGAAAAATAAAACAAATGATGGCGGAATAAAGAAACAGATTTTGGAATTTATCCATTAGACAAATAAGATTGGCGCTAAGAAACGAGATCAGGTTTAGTGCCAAGCGCAAAATTTCGATTTTTTCAATAGGTAACGTTGACCAGCTGCGGCAAAAAGCGGCCTTAACGGTATTTACGAAGAGACTTTCGAATCTGAAGGTAACTTCAAACTTCGATCAAAAATGCAACTAACAGTCACTGAAAGCAACTACCATTGTTCCTACATGATATCAATTCAAACCGGTTCGAACTGCGATGGGAGGAAGATTTTAGGAACTACAATGGTCGACGGTCGGAACACTCCTTTTGAATAGTGACCCCTGCGGAAGCGGAACACCCAAATGTCCTTGGACATCCTTTGCGGCGACCGTTGATCTACGGTATGCAACTTGTGTTTGCTTGGCCGATGGAATGCGGTAATTTGGCTAAAGGCTCCGTCCGGCAAGAAAAGAGACGACAGATGAGATGTTGACAAATAAAAACAAGGAGCTGCAAGCTCTTTGCTCCGGATAAAACAAGACTAAGACAGCTGTCTGAGTCCACATTCGCAGGCTCGACATCCTGTCACATTTTAGTTCATTTGTTCTCAGAAGCTTTTGTTCTGTGAACGAAGGCTTCAGCGATATTCTTCGTCGACATAATTCTGCGTAGTATATATAATTCTATATTCAGCGACTTCAGCGATATTCTTTCAGAAGTTTTCCATCATCCCAGCTAACTGCTAATCATATAGGCGCTAAGCGGTAATGTCAGCTGAAGTTTATTCTAGCGAAATTTAGACCATTTTTAGCAAGTGAGGAAAGCTCAAGCTAGGAAAGCTTCCCCATAACACAAGGATGCGCAGTTTCAACAGTCAACATTTAGGATGTAATCTGTTGTGATTTTTAAAACATTATGCATGAGATGTTATGCATAACAAGCATTGCCGAAGAGACGAACAATGCCGAAAAAGCATCTGCTGACTTTTTTGTTTGTCGTCATGATATCGGAAAGTTCAGCAGATGCTTTTTTGGTGGGTTTTCGGCTCTTCCTGGCGATGCTTGTTATGCAAAACGTTTCAAAATCACAACAGATTACATCCCAAGTGTCGTCTGTCGAAACTGCGCAGCCTTGTATTATCTGTTATGAAACTTCTAACAGTGTAACTGACTCGTCCATCAGAAAATTCCACCGAAATTCACCCAGCCTAACAGAATCATTTTCTCCCAAGCCATAGCCTATACCACTACCTCCCGTACCAGTTTCACAGTCGAAGACTCCGTACTATCGTCCATGTGACGAAGCACTGTCATTAAGTTCAATGTGTAAACAACAGTTAGCCTACTTGATAAATGGCCTTGCCATCCGTTCTCACGAACCTCAAGTCAATTTTGGTGTCTGATCCATACAGCTGACCGGTAGACGCATCAAGAAATCCTGTCGAAGTGCTAAATCAGTGGTACAATATCTGTCAGGCCCTGTGCACATGGGCCTGACTTTTGTTATCCATGATCGGAACATCGGACTGGATTTCTCTTACAACTTTTCCGTGTGCAAATGATGGAAGTAAATCAGCCAGCACTGCTAAAGGGCCCGGGTAGTATGTGTGTGTATATTTTTATTCCCATGAACTCAAAATGTACGTAGGGAACGTTGAAGGAATGTTTATTTGCCTGTACTCTGTATCCTTCTTTTCTAACGCCGTCTTTCTTCCCCGCCCAAGTAAAAGTGTTTTCTCGGCTCTATTTCATCAGCTGAGCTTCGGGTTAATTTGTACTAATTAATTCTCCTGCTCGTTCGCAATTAGTCGCGCTCACGGAGGTAAGGTTAACAGCAACAGTTCAAATGACTGTTTAGTAAAGAAAACCGCGTAATTACATAACGATACCATTCATTTGCTCGTTCTACTTCATTTCAGTCACACCGATCACACTTCCGAAAGTAACACCTCCCTTGCCATGTGCATATGTTTTTTTTCCCTTAAAGCACCTCTCGCACTGTTTACTGTTTATGTTTTAGTATTTTAAAACAGCTGTATACTTTAAAACTAGGCAAAAGATTACCCACGGCTTCGGCTGTTTTAAGACCGTCGACACCATGGCACACATCGAACGTAGGTAAACAAGGCAAGTGAGGAAATCCGTGAGGCATCGTTAGTGGGGTTGGCATGCACCGTGAGAAATTCGGGTCTCCAAGTTACGAACGATTAAAGAAGTAGGTTGCGCTGGTGCTATGGGTAAGACAGGCCCTTTAAATCTTAATTTACCCAAATCTGTGAAGCCAAATTTCAAGTGTCCGGTCTTGTCTTGGTAATATGATGACTAAAACAAAGGAGATCGAATACATTTAAAGAAACTATCTACAATATACAATATCGCCCCCTAATATACGCTACTGGGTGGCTAGGCTACTGTAGCATATTGCTGCCGACCGGTCTGCAAAAGAGTGTAAATGGGCCAACTCACCGTCAGCATCTACCTCGTTGATCATATCTTGCAATTCAGCTTCTGTTGGATTCTGTCCTAGTGACCTCATGACGGTGCCCAATTCCTTGGTGGTGATGGTGCCGTCACCGTCCTTGTCGAAGAGGGAGAATGCCTCCTTGAACTCGGCGATCTGCTCTTCTGTTAGTTGGTCCGCCTGCAAAGGGAATATAATGAAGGGGAGCCTAACCTTTGTTGGAGGATAAGGGAAATAGACAGATGGCTGAATAAGCACTGAAATAACTTTAATTCTGTGAAAGCACTATGTGTCTATCTTCTGTTAGTTGGTCCGCCTGCAAAGGGAATATAATGAAGGGGAGCCTAACCTTTGTTGGAGGATAAGGGAAACAGACAGATGGCTGAATAAGCACTGAAATATCTTTAATTCTGTGAAAGCACTATGTGTCTACTGATGACGCAGTCCTGTCGCTATGAACCATTATGCCTACAGCATTATTCGGAGGGTTGACTGTCAATCATTTCTAGCATAGTCAAACACGAGATCCCCAATTTTGGGGCCCAATGCTATGATTTTGGGGTATAAGGTGCACAGGGCTGAGCGCTGGTAATACATTGCTCAGCTACAAGGGCAGTGCACCCTCACGAAAACTGTTTTAAGGAGAATTCTGAGCATCAGATATTACTCAGACAAAATTTATTCTATGGAAAGACCCCTTATCTATTAGGAAACAATTCTGGATCGTCATCAATTTGAAAAACTGGCGGGTCTGGAGTCTGAACAGACAGGACCTCGATCCCCTTTGTATTTTCAGCAGAATTATTTCTGATCTTGGGACCACCCTGTGGCAATCATCAAGTTTGATGGCCCGAAGTACGGCGGGATAAGGATGACTACCGTACCGAGGGGTTGCCCACTCGCAATTTTAGTGTACAGCAAGTGCCAGGTGCCGAGGTGCCCAGTCGGTGCGGTATCGGCCTACAACAATGGGCACCGGTTGCCACGAGTTAGAACATTAAAATCACCATGTTCCTAGGCGGGAATCGCCTAATTTATGGCCGGCACCGGTGCCGGTATCGCTGGTTTGGGTCCGTGCCGGCCGGTGCCGGAAACTGTCGAATTGTAGATATATAGTTACCGATTATTTAATATTTTATGAAGTGATGACTTTTTATTTATACTTGTTAAATGTAACCGCCATAAGTCATTGATAAATCAAAAAGTGTTATTATTTTCGTTGACGTTCTATGCTATTCGTTGTAAAAGAATATTTGGAGAATATAATGAATTTGAAAGTTTGTACAGCAGGTGCCGGGGAGTGGATAATTCCTCGTACCGTATTGTACTTTGCTAGCATACGCAAGAAAATATTATGTTTGTTTGGACTGACAAGGACATGGGGGCACTGTGCCCTTACGTTGGGGGATACCCCAAAGCTGAAGCACTGTACCCCACAATTGGGGATGTATGACTGAGGCTGCACTGTTGTTCAAGGTTCAAGGTTTAATTACGCTTCATTATAAAATTATTATACATAGGGTTAAGCCGGAGACACAAGGTCGATTGACCAAAACCCGTTCAAGTACGGAAGATCTACTTCTACTGTTAGAAGTAGAGCAGGCTGTCACAGGTTTGCTTCTGCAATGATAGGCACATAAGTCTCATTAATATTATTGAGAGCAAAACTAAGAAATAATCCCTCAAAAACCATTTAACATGTTAAAAATACAGCACAGACAAGAACAAGATGAAAACCTAAGCAATAGGACTACGCCAATTTGGATACAACATCTATCTTTTGATCATTCTAAATGTTCGGGTGGTATCCTGTTATTCTTTCACGAACAACACTTTCTATGTTTGCCACTGGACACTACATATAACACAGATGAAAGTGCATGTCAGAGTTGGATCGACTCATGTTCCACCAACAGAAATACTCATTTTGACACTTTATTTGCAATTCTGGTTAAGTGGGAGCACTGATCCATCCTGGCCAACTGCGAGTCCACACAAAGTTGACATTTTAACACCAATAAGAACTGTCATTCATCCTGTTATTAACAGAAAGCTTGATAACGAAGTAGAAAGATGAGGTAACAGGAAGAAAAGTCAAGCTGACTGGTGGTTAACTGGTGTAAGGTAAATCGTAAGTGGCCCATAACTTAACAGCTAACTTGGTAGGCTATGCTTCTTTGTATGTCATTATTGGCACAGAGCCATTTTCAGTTGCTTCAGACAAAAGTCAACATCCAATCAGCAAAAGGAGCTAATTAAGGCTATGGACGAACAACTGAACTGATGTTCAAAGCTAACTAAATTCAAAGAAGCATGTCTGCTGTTGCGTAAAAATACAAATAAGCCTGAAAAAATTAAATTCACATTTATGCCACTCACTGTACATTTTTAAATCTTCTGTGTCTTTTCTGCACTCTTAATGAACACGATTATGTCACCTGTAGTGTAGTATTGCAACAGTTTTACATGTACTTTGTAAGTATTCAAAGCATCCCAATATAAATAAGCAAAACAAAAAGGAACATCAGATGAAATTAAAACTTGGCTGATAGCAAATATTAACTTCTTGATTTCTCTTTCTTGATTCTCATTTGCCTGTTTTAGAAGTTTAGATAAAGTCAATAAAGAGTTGAACGCTTGTTTGTGAAACTATAGTTATCTTCTAGTCTTCCCAAACTGATGTCCTTACTTACACTGATAAAAACCAACTTACCATTTCAATTAAAATATCCTATGGAATAAGGCAGCAAGGTGAAAATCCAACAAAATGCTATTGAGCAAATCCGTTATGCTAGGTGACAATCAAACCACAGGCTCCCGAATATCTATAATCCAACTTGACCACAAATGTTCTAAGCTGCTGACAAAGCTCCTTCAATCAACACTGGCTAGATATCTCGGGACAAAACACAACTTCCAAAGTTACAGGATTCCTCCCTGCCTAGCGCATGCACACTGTTGTCAGTTTCGCTTTGCCGGTTCGAGATACACTTCCGCGTACGCCGATGCTTTCCTACGCGGTCTGTGATTGGTCCAAATTTTGACGCATTGCGGACTTCCTCGCAGAAGGGAAAGGAGAACTTTTCCATTCACGCGTCAGGATTGAGAGAATTTGGACATTCAAATGGGGGGTAGAGCAATAGGGAATGCTGGATCACTATATAGGCAGTGTAGACACCTGGTCCCGCTCCTTTCAAGTAGACCCCGAAGCCACGCCGTTTATCGGCGCGCCGCCGCCGAAAAAGTTTCGGCGCGCCGCCGCCGTTTTTCAGATGGCGCGCCATAGCTAACGCCGTTTGAACGGCGGCGCGCCGCCGCCTTTTTTTTTCGGCGGAAATACTTTTCATTGTTGCCCACCGTGTCTTTTGACAATGAAAAAGTAATCAAAAGACAGTCATATACCACTGATGTTTCTTTGAGCACGTCCACGCACACTGTCCGACCATGATGTTTTTTATGTTAATTAAGTTTGTCTGGGACTTAGATTAGTTGCGTTTTTGCGCATACCATGGTATTTGTTACCACGGTTACTGGCAATTAGTCGTTTTTGCAGTTACCGTGGTATTTGATATACGGTCCACTGCAAAAACGACTATTACCGAAATTGCACTTTCCGAAGTCATCCCAAAAGAAAAACTGATATCCAGTTACATCACTAAGTGCTGAACTTCTTTCTCACCAATTTGACAAAATTTGATGGAAGTGAGACGCGTTTTCCAGATACCACGACCAGATATCACGGTCGGACCGTGATATCTGAATATCTGTTACCACGGTAACTGGCCAGATACCACGACAACTGCAAAAACGCCTTTTGACCGTGGTATCAGATACTACAATAACTGCAAAAACGACTTTAGACCGTATATCAGATACCATGGTATCAGCAAAAACGCAACTATTGGTTTGCTCAAGTACCATAACGTCTGTCTTGCTGTCGACAGTCGGACTTTCACTAATCCGGACACTTCCAGATAAGCTAGACCACGATAGTTTGCGTGCGAAGAAAGGACCCAGAACAAATGCTTACATTTCATCACAACATCCCATCGTCGATTGGGTGGGGAAGTCGTATCTTCTGTGTTATTTGTTGTTTCAGGTAGTAATCGAATTTGAGAATAACTGTTTAGTTTAGAAGCAATCGATCCATAAAAGTCGTCACCTAATTTTTATTTGCCATATTTCGCTGTTTCCCGGGTACTCCTTGACGAGTCAAGGGGAGCCACGAGAAAAGAAGGAGTCACTTTCTGGGGACTATCGAGACTGGAAACAACGAGAATAGAGAGAAGTTGGTTCGAAAATTTGCTGAGCTATTTCCTTGCCAAACTCATTTGGTTGACGAAACAAAATTAGTCTGTCTAATGGTCCACGTTATTTCACTTTTCTTTGATTTGCTTACTTAGTTTTATAACTGCGCAGTAAAACAGAGTTTTATTATTTTCTAAGCGTTAGTTAAACCACTGACACCAGCAGCTCCTCAAATAAGCTCCACATCGAATCCGAAAGGAGTTATTTTCTAGTTATTCTAGTTGAAGCAATGGCTTACGACGGGGACCCGTGAGAATGGGGGGAGGGAGTTGCTAGTACAATCAAAAAATCCGGGACTTGCAGTGGGAATCCGTCTGGAACAGGGAGATGAGGCCTTGTACAAGAATAGCTGAAATTATTTTGATACCAGCGAGGTAGCCTATAAACTTGATAGGCCACCTGGCTGGCCAGTCAACCGATATTTTAATTCCGTACTAATTATTTACACCTACAGCCAATTCAGGCACGAAATTGCTCCAAATCATGGCCGCAAAGTTCCAAAATTTTAGCTAAAAAAGTCCGGAAAACGGCGCCAAAAATCGGCGCGCCGCAGAAAATTTTCGGCGGCGCGCCGCTAAAAAAATTTCGCCGAGGGTTTTCCGGCGCGCCGCCGCTGAAAAAAAAATTCGGCGCGGCTTCGGGGTCTACTTTCAAGAGCCTCGCTGCAACAAATAATTATAATATTGATTTAATCTTGAAAGAAAATCGCGACATTTCGGTGCGAACTACGAAATGTGTCAGGTATGGTAGTGAAGTTGATTTCTATCTAGCACACGAATTGCAAACTACTAGATGCGTTTTTCTGCGGCATATCTGCGTTCCGAGTGTTTGTCACGGAAACAGAATTGCGTGCCACACACCAAAGATGCGCAAATCCGATCATGAAAGGATCCGAATCCAGGGCTATATAGGTACGAATCCGGATCTGAATCCGCCGTTTCTTGCTGAGCCCATCAAATTGCATATCCAGACCTAAATATCCTCGACTATACCGGCTTAGAGTTTGATTCCAGTCACGGGTCAAAAACTTAACTCATGGGCAAATTAGGCCTGCTTGCCATGAACGGGAGGGTGGGGGGTGGTTCAGCTCCACATATATATCCCCAACGCCTATGATACAAAAGCAAAAAGGAATTTCATCGCCCTATCTCCAGTTATTGTCAAGTCAAAAACATTATAAAATGGGCAATACGGGCCCAATTGCTCCTGGACCAAGTGGGGGTGGGGTTTGGGAGCCGCAAAAAGGAAAAAGAGACCCCAATGCTCACATACCTGCAGGTTTCAACTTGATACATGTTGATTCCTGTCACGGGTAGACAGGACCCAGTTGCCCATGAACAGGGCGGGTGGAGGAGGTGCACTTTAAAAGGAATTTCCCAGCCCTAGGATCTACAAGTACAAGGGATTTCATCGTCCTATGTCCAGGTCTGGTCAAGTTATGAACACTGTTCACTGGGCAATCTGGGACCATTTGCCCCTGAACCGGATGGGTGTGGGGGGTGGGACCCCCAAAAGGCACAACTAGACCCCAATACCCACAAGTGTACCACGTTTGAACTTCATACTTGCACCGGTTCACGAGTTATGAGCTCCATACAATATGGTGAAAACCGAAAGCTGCTACAGCGCTCGCAATAGTGGATTGTTCCAAGGAACACTACAGTAATAACCGTGTTGGTGGCGCAAACATACGTGTGGGCAAAACACTGCTAACGAGTAGCCGAGCAAAACACTGCAGCAAGCAAAGCACTGCTAACGAGTAGCCGCATGTTTTTGGGATTACGGAAAAACGTAATCTCTACTATATCGGTACTAAAAGTACTAAACTAGTAGTAAATCATTCGTCAATCACCAACTTGGGAAACAGTGAAATGGAAAAAAATGGATCGAAACCAAAGGCCGATCATCCATGAATCCCGCTGGTGAATAATCGGTACACATACGCCTGAATACCATACTAACCCCTGCCATTATGCCCTAGCAATTTGAGCGGGATTATCAAAACAGGGCATAGCGCATGCATATCGCTATTAAAAGTTTCAAGGCTTCCGTGTTCCAATCTTGCCATAAAGACAAAGGTATACTAAAGAAAACCGATCTGTTTCTGTGGATGCTTGAATTCTGTAGGCCTATCTTAGTTTCGACGAGAGTTTCGAAGACGCTAAATTTCAGCTGGGGGGGGGGGGGGCAGTTGCCCCCCCTGCCCCATAGCAAATTACACCCCTGCTGCCAGTCCGTGCCAGTATGCCCCAGCGTTTGAGCATGGGTGTCAAAAAGGACTTAATGTACTAGACTGAGCTATACCGCTCGCTAAAAAACAAATAGAAATCAATTCCTGGGAAGTTTATTATAAACGATTTATAAAAACACGAAAAGAGGATTCAAAAACTCGTTATCACATTGAAAAAATGGTACACTTCGTCAGTATCATAAACGGCGACTTCCGTGCCGCACTCGTTACATTTTACAGGATGGTACGAATCAGTACCATCCGAAAAGGTAGCTCCAGCATTGCGCGCCATCACATATCCATTCTGACTGAACTGACCACCTATCTCAGGGGGCATTTCTTCATCTGCAGTTTGTGTTTCAGACCTAAAATATACATATTATGAACCGAAAACGAATTTGCCAAGAAAACTAACGGAAAAGAGTCTCCCGAGACACCTAGCGTCAAATTTTTTACTTGTATGCCCACAAACTGCGCAATAGATGGCGCGTGCACTGCCAAAATAATACTATGACACTTAGAGTGCGTTCAGACGCATCGGAAAATTAAAAAAAAACGATCGGGACCAAGGGAAAACCGATGGGTTTTACGTGCTTGAAAATAATCCAAGCTCAAAACCCGATGGGATAAAACGTAAAACCGATCGGTTTTTCCGTGTTTTTCCCACCCGTCTGAACGTACTCTTAGGGGGAGCCAACCAAAATCCTGGTTGGCTTTAAGAAGTTAGTTTTAAAGACGGTCTCAAAGCTGATTCTTCTTAAAACCAACTATACTCTTGATGTATTCTTACATCTGTAACTTTTCTTTCACAAAAGTATCATAATAAAATGAAAATCTGCACATGCATTTTACTCACTTGAAGCTGACAATTGCCGAGATTAATTAGTAGCCCCCTTGCTTGTAGCTGGCCACTGTTTCTGCCCGATTCGGCGATGTCAGGATTCCTAAATTCCTCCCCCAATCAGGATAAACATCTGGGAATAATTAGCAAAGGCGTATTCGTTAGTTTTAGAAACCCTATGGTAAACAGTTAATCCTTGCGTTTGGATGTCTTCTTTCGTGTCGCCTCGAATCGAAACGTGTTGCCATTGAGGACATAAATTTTTGGGAGCATGAAATCTTGTCTCGCCTCGAAGTGACCAACAACTGAGAGTGGATTTGTATGAAGTAAAAGCTGAAGAATTTACTGGGACTACAAACTTTGGATACGGATTTCAGCAAAAACGGCGTGCTTTGAGGCCTTCTTTTACCGACGGAAAAAGGAAAACAGATTCTCCCAGCATGTAGCTATATAAACGCTGTAACGTTGAATAAGTTCAAATATCAGTGGCTACAGAATCTACTGGTCCAGGACATCGAAAATGTTATGTCAAAGGGCTGGTCAAAAAGAGACGGAGACTTGGCGTGAGTGTGATGACTGTTGTTAATGAGAAATAGTCGCCCGATTAGTTTAAGGACGGCTCAAAATACGTTGTTTCTGCAAAAAACCAACTGTACTCTTCATTTCCTGATACGTGTAAATTTCTCCTCCCAGAAAGGTTTCATGAACAAGGACTAGGATGTACATGAGCAAACTTCATTGCAGGGGTGTTCTTGGATATATTGTGGCATGCATAACTCTCAAACACGTGATCATATCCTGGTGGAACTAAGAACCGTAAGCGACCCTTCGCAGAAATACTGCCATATGAGCTTTCAGCTCTTGTCTTTTTGCAGAACTCTCTAGCACATTTCGTCTCGTCATCGTAACCTCAGTGTAATTGTTTAAAGGAACAGTAAACTTGACTACGCAACTTTCGGCCATCGAATCGCCCGGGGGGGGGGGGGGGCTTAGATAAATATACAGGGTCTTACTGTCGGAAGGCCCCCCCTTCTTTTTTATCTCGAACCGTCTCGAACCTCCTCCTTAGTGTTCCCAAAGCTAGCTGGCAGGCCCTTGCCCCTTATGCACTGTAATTATGCACTTATGTACTGTAAAAGTTCGCCTTTTTACATGTAGACTACAGAGTAACTACCTCCCCGACAAGACGGCCGGGGTTCAATTCCTAGTCGCGGCACACAAACCTTTTGCTTTTGCAAACCTTTTGCTCAAAAGTCGAATTCTCGGAACCTGCCCGGAAACTGCAATGGTCGTAACGAGAATTTTTCTTACTCTCAATATCGACTGGTTTCATTCTTGATATGTTAGCTAGCTCCACGAGTCAAGTTTGAGTCAAGTTTTCTGTTCCTTTAACTGTTCTTTCTTTATAATTCACAATTTCCCATACCTTGACTAGTGCGCAATAAAAGTCATCCCCATCACCATCATCTAGCCCTGATTTGCCAGACTATCAGAACGTGTCCGAAAGCTCCGAAACGAACGAGAATGCTGAATTAATTCAGGATTTTATGCAGCATTTCGCTTTCGGACTTAAATTTTCGCTCAATTAATGCAGCATTAAGTCAGCGAGCGTGTCTGAAAGCTCGGAAACGAACGAAAATGCTGAATTAATTCAGCATTTTATGCAGCATTTCGCTTTCGGACTTAAATTTTCGCTCAGTTAATGCACCATTAATTCAGCATAAAATTCATCGAAAAATTCAGCAAAGATGCTAAATTTTACGCTGAATTTTCAAGAAGAAACTGGGGAGCAGGCGATTAAGGCTAAATTTCGGTATTCTAGAAGTGTCAGAGAAGAAATAAAGGTAACAGCTTTCGGACAAAAGAATAAATAAAATGCAGCATTTACAGCACTAAAAAGCTTTCGGACACGTTCTCTATGTCTTGCCGGATCATTTAGTATCGGAATGGAGTCCGCGACCGTAATGCATTATCTCTATTACCTTCCTTTCGAACCCGCACCCCCGCAGCCCAAAGGAACACATGAATCTTGATGATAACTACTGTAAAATGGACGTCTGGACTTACTTTTCAGGGATGGCTGATTCGACACCTTTTTTCTTCGCCTTTTTTCCCTTAGCCCTTCCTGCTTCCTTGGGTTGCATATGCAAGACTTGGCTCTCATCAACGCTGCAATTCAGGGCGAACATGGCACGATACTGTGTTTGATAGACGTCATGCCTAAATAGTGAATTTGCTGGTAGTGTTTCAATTAAATTCAATTTATTCAATAAAAATCTTGAAACGGCGGTAAGCCGACTAGTTGATTTTACGTCAACAACATATATATTAATAATATATATCGAGCTAAATCACATTTCACACCATGGCCTATAACTGGCCACTGGTCTGTCAATGTATACGTCAGTGTTTTAGTGTATACGGTGTATGAACCCACGTTCGGAACGTTCGGGTTTGGAAAACAGCTTTCACGTCTTACTTAATTACACTTTCCGTTGGTTGCATGGCTCCAAGTTAAGTGGAACTGCAGTGCGTCGTCGTCAATGTTCGCTGGTGTCTTCTCTATTATCCAGAAATTTTGAGTTTTTCTGCTCCTTTTCAGCAGAAGCGCAATTATGAAGTTTTCGGCCCCGTTGCTGGTTGTCTTGTCTGGGCAGTTTAGATGTCGTGCGGCAAGGCAATTCTACCTTAAACTGGGTCTCCGTTCAGCTGTTAGTTTCGTCTGTTGTTTATTTTTGTCAATGATTAGAATTGCCACCGTTGGCCGTTGATCAGTTGGAATAAATAAATATCTGGTCTCTACAAGTGACCTGAAGGGAAGTGCGAAAAACTAAAACTAACCGCGTCATCAAGAAAATCATGACGAAAACAAGCGCCGTTTGCGACATTTTTTCTTTCTTACAGACTAAGTGCTTCTTCATATACTTCTGGATGTCGTTCTCTGCTTCCACTATCCCGTTTCGTCAATCAACTGATGGTTGGGTCTTCCCCAGGGCAAAATAACATTAGGAACTAGTGATAAAACTTGAAAAAGAATGACACACATTCGAATAACAGCGACACTAGCAACACTAGCGATAGAGAACGTCCCTACTGAAACTCAATCAGCCACGCACCAGCGCTGGCTCCGACAACTCTATATTCCGTATAGAGCAAAAAAAAGAGATACAACGTTCCCTGTTACCTCGATGTGTGCAGGACGCATCTTAGCTCTACCAGAAATTGTCTAAACCCGCAAGCTTGTCTCGCTTTAAATGTCCCGAGCTTAATGGGTGGCGATACGAGTAAGGCCCGTTTTCGATGCATGGAAAGCATACTTCTTGACGGTACTCCCTAGTGTTAATTTGCTCTGGTCCTCCCGCGACTAAGACGGTCATTTCTTTTCGTGTAATTTCTCCAGCTTCGGGTCAGTTTTTTTTTTCGAAGTTTAACCGAAAAGGACTGGGATAGGACAATCTAGTTACCCATCACTTATTCACTTAAATTGGCCTGTAAGACCCGCTGAATATGCGTTACTTGGTTGTTCCGCTATTCAGGAATAATCGATTTTCAAATAGTGGAATTTCCGTGTGATTTGTGGTACCTCTAACTTGTTGTATGCCTTACAAGAAAGATTTATGACTTTTTTTTGTTCAGGCACTAAGCAATCTTCACCAATATCGCCACTGCCCACTGAAAAGCCTTGTTTGTGTTTAGATAAACATTTCCCGCGTCATAGTACAATTTTCGTTGTGGGGACAGCCGCAGACATTCTGAACGTCATAACTAGTGCAGATAGTGGAAAACAAAAAAATCCTTTGCAGAATCGAAATAAGTCAGTGTATTCAACTAAGTGACAAAAAAATAAGTTGGCTTTTCAGTTAAACTTTAAATATCTAATTAAAATATGAAATGAGTCAACCTGGCAGGGGAGCAAAACGGAATGGCGACATGGCAATCAAGACTCAAGATCAAATTAGCTAGCTAGCAAGTTTCTGTCTAATAAACCTTCCTTACTTACTTACTTTCAATACCTCACTGCCTCCCGACATTCGACACACGAAGAAGGGATTTTTTTTTCAAAAGAACACAAGGGAGTAGCGCCAAGACATATGCTTCCCATGCTTTGCACACGGGCCATACTCGTAGCGCCGCCCACTACGCTTGCGGCATTTAAGCGAGAAACATCTCGGCTTCAGAAATTTCTAGTAAAGCAAGGTGTGGTCTGCACACACCAAGGAAACAATGAAGGCTGTATCATTTTTGCACTATATTTAGAATATGAAGTTATCGGAGCCAGCCCTGGTGAACGACTGACTGAGTTTCAGTAGGGACGTTCTCTATTGCTAGTGGTGCTAGTACCTCTGCTATTCGAGTGTGTGTAAATTTTGTCAAGTCTTGGCCCTACTCCCTAGTGTTGTTATGCTCTGGTGCTCACTGAGCCCATTTACTCCCTCCACCTGTCCGGTAAGGAAGAATAAAACCAACCTCTGGCAATCCAAGCAGAGTAGTGTGAAACAGGCAGGACAGTTCAAAACGGCGTCACTATTTGCCAGTTTCTTAGTTGTTCCTTTTTTGCTTGCCCTAGAAGAGAAACTGGGTTAATTGCTGTTTCCAAGTATTTATGACGTACCAGGGTCACCGTAAGACCGTAACGCCACTGGACGGCACTTTGATGTCTCTAGCCTAGCTGGCGTATTAGACGCCGTCCCGTTAGAGACTTCAAAAACTGACAAAAACAGATAGGACAAAGCCTATCATCCTTACAAAGCTTATCATCCTTACAAAGCTTTGGAAACTAACCTAACCAAAAGGTTAGGTAAAAGGTTAAACTAACCTTTTACATAACCATTTACATAACCATTTGGTTAGGTTAGTTTCCAAAGCCATCGGTTCCGGTGGCGGAGGTTCCGGTGCTTTGGCTTTGGAAACTAACCTAACCAAAAGGTTAGGTAAAAGGTTAAACTAACCTTTTTAGGTAAAAGGTTAAATTAACCTTTCACATAACCATTTGGTTAGGTTAGTTTCCAAAGCCATCGGTTCCGGTGGCGGAGGTTCCGGTGTTCCGGTTTTCCAGTGACCCTGCATGTCATGTGTGAACGTGAAGAATTAAGAGAGCTGAGGAATGAAGTGTTTGGAGAATGCGTGAGGGTGTTCGATGAGAAATGGATGTGTAGTATGATTGGTAGCCGTCAGTTTGAGGTTGTGAGGAGGCTGGCAAGATTCCTCAGGGTCCCTTTTCAACACCGAAAATGATGTCTTGAGTAAGTAGTTTACTGTATAGGTCGTTGTCTTTTTTGTTTTGTTTATTTTGTTGCCATGGCCTTTTGGCTTTTTTGTGCAATTAAATCTTATCTATCTTATCCATCTATCTATGGCAACGGTAAATTGAGAACTTGATATCTGTCATGTCAGATTCATTTAGTTTCGTCTCCTGTTTATTTTGTAAAGGACACGTCGTTCCTATAATGCAAATGCAACCTACTCCTTGTAACTGCATTCACTAACTCTAAGCCTAGACACCCCAACTTAATGTCACATTCTCAGCCGGCTAAGGATAGCCTACCTCACTAATCTTTTCACTTGCCACGATTAACTATTTTCCATGAGCCTTGTGCTCGCGACGTGTGTCGGTTATCGGTTATCTGAATTGACGAGTTTTTGCTAGAAGTCAAACGGCCTTGGAAAAGGCTTAAAGCCAGGCTTCACCTTCCAGATTCCCAGACGTCCGGGGCTTCCGCATAGTCAAGCCAACCCTTCCAGATTTTAATGATAATGATGACAGCTACATTTGCTTATCTTCAACATTTCCTAGATGTCCCTTTTACATTTCAAATACCTCATGCTTCCCAATCACAACTGTCAATCACTTTCCCTTTTCTTCCTTCATCTGCATATATTTTGTATCTCTCGAACGGGTTGCTTCTATGCTACCTTCCAGACATCCGGGATCTGGGGTGTCCAACACCCCGGACTTCCAGACGTTTTTGGCCTGGCTTCACCTTCCAGATCCGTCTCGACGAAAACAGCTGTCTGGGATCCGGAAGAAAAATCTGGAAGGTGAAGCTTGGCTTTTAAAAACAGACAAAGCCGTGGATGATTTGTTAAAAGCAGAGCCTAGTTTTACAGTATTCAAACGATTTTAAATACTGGGACTTGAACAGTAAATAGTGCGAAGTTTGCTTTAATGTTCTTTTCCTTCTGTTGGTATACTGCGGACACTTTCGAAAGTAATGCAAAACTGATACATCAATTTGGACGTCGTAATTCTGCCGTGGCCGGGGGTAACACAAAGAGCAATTTTTTTATTATTCACAAATTGCACTTTAATTCGACCTTATTTTGATTACATTATTGTTTAGGCTCATTACTGTGCATAAATACTCGAGGGGTTTGACGTTCATCATATTCGTCGTAGCTGCTGAAAAGTTAAGCGACGTCCAAAAAATCTAACTCTACTGTACGCTGAACTGATGTCTTGCAGGGTTGCCACACTGACAAAAATTTGTGTGTTACTAAAGATCGGAAAAGTGTCCTTTCCTTGAAAAAGTAGCCTACCATTACAACAACAAAAAAATGCGTTCCAGCAATTTCATGATCATGATGCACAAAACTACTCAAACTGTGTATTGAGAGCAATGTTCCTCCAACTAATAATGTGCTTTTAAAGCCATAAGCAGTTGGAACAGAAAAAAAATGTGTTCTTTCAAACAAAATTGCTAGTTCTACTAAAAGTGCTCTAATAAGTGCTAATTTTCTTAAAATGCTACTATTACTTCTTAAAGGACACCTGAACAATGAAACCATACTTGAATGGATAATGCATTTACAGACCTAGCCACGGAGAGCATTCTTCTCCTGTGCGTGACGTTTTCAAAATAGGGATGTTCGTTTCTGGAGGTTTGCACATGCAGACTCCAAGACAAAAAGGGCAATTCATTCAAATCTTGTACAGCGCTGGCCGGATCGTATTGGAATTTCTTCTAGATATACGTTTGGGCTTAACTGGTTAAAAAATATTCCAGAAGAAGGGTTGATTGGAGACATTTGTTCATTTTTAAAATTGTTCGGTACTGAAATAAGGACAGATGCAAAATGGAGCAAAAATCATAGCTTGGAAACACTATTTCGGATTTGGATTGGGTTTTCTGCAGGCAATGTTAACGGAAGTCATACAGATAGGGATGATACTTGGTACTCTTCATTCAGGTGTCCTTTAAGAGTGACTGTGGTTGTTGTTTTTTTGAGGATTTTGTCGAACGTGTTTTGAAATAAATAAATCAGAACTGAACTGAATTGAGAAACGTGTATAAAGAAAACTTTGTGTGCTAACCGTGGCAACATTGTCTTGCAGTTTTTCAAACCATTTCCTGTGTTATCCCGTCCGCGAAGTCCCAAGGAAGCTGGAAAGCCCTTTTTCATCATTCCCCTCGACTTCCCATGACGCCTAAGGGACTATTATTCCGATTGAATGAGCTTCTTAGACATGCAAAACAGTTGCATTCCGCACGCAGTAATCCACGCTCCCAGCTAATCCAAGGCAAGTTCAAAGAAATCGAAATACCTTATGTCGTAGGTATTCTCCCGCGAGTGATTACTTTCATTTGGAAGCTTCCAAATTCCTCTTAGCTTAAGCTAAGAGAGAAAGTAATCATGAGAATACAGCTACATAAGGTGTCTTAATGCTATATTTTTAATACGGCCACACACACCCGAATACAAATATATAGGAAACTATAAAAATCCTGTTAAAAGCTGCAGTCTGGAGCGCGAGCACCTAAAGCACACCTCGTACTATTTAGGTAGCCTACAGTTTATGTTCCAACATTCAAAACTATGAATACTATAAAACTAGGCTTTGTTTTTAAGAAATTATCCACGGCTTTGGTTGTTTTGAGCCGTTCCCTGATCCTTTGAATTACTAGCAAAAACCCGGCAAAATTCAGGTAACCGGTACGCACCAATAACATGGTACATGAACACCCATCGGGAACATAATGCGCATGGAAAATAGTGAATCTTGGCAAGTGCAAAGATTAGTGAAGTATCGTTAGCGTGCTTATAATGTAACATATTAAATCAGGATTTTCCCCAGACAGGCAAGCGTAACGGCGGCTCACATATATACTTTTCACAAAATATGTTTTATTTATTAACACTGTGTGTGTGCGTGGGGGGGGGGGGGGGGTCGCCGGTTTTTTTTTTCCCCCAGCTGCAACCCTTTGGTGAATAGGCTACATTCAAAATGATGAACTGAATAAAACCTTGGAAGTCATTTAACTCTCCTCAGAAACCGGATAAATCCCTAACCGACCGAATGCCCGGAGAGTCGGTATCGCAGCAAAACACAATAACTCGAGACCCAAGATCGCGAAAATTATTCTCTAGGTAATAGAGACAAAAGATCGACATGAAGTCGCACTTTCGGAGCCGAATTGGCCATATGCCGGTTCAGCGCTTCCAAGCGGACTAGTTTCTGTTAATCCCCCTATGCCTCACCGTCAGCACTTGGATAAGACATGGTAAAATAGATCCACAGGTTAGTAAGTGGAAAACCTGTCATCTGCGTTCCATGTAATTGAGGTTTTACATGCGTCTTTTTACTATGTCTACACAAGTGTGGATTGTGAGAAAATGGGGGACTAACAAGAAATTAGTCCGCTTGGAGCGCTGAACTGTAATAAGGCCAATTCGTCTGGACGAAAACGAGAGCTGTGCTCAAATGGCACTTGCAAGCACCTGTAGTGAACGAATGAACGCGAAAATTAGTGATACAGACAAAAATCGACATAAAGTCGCACTGTCGGAGCCGAATTCGTCTGCACGAAAACAAGATCTGTAAGCTCAAATGGCAGTTGCAAGCACCTGTAGCAGCTATGGGTATCAGCTAAGATTTGCGCTGTCTTGTGGCACTGACGATTATGGATCTTCAGGATTCATGAAAATATATGGTTTAGTTAAGAATATGCCATGCACTTTGCGGTTACAATGCACACTTTAAAGGGACTAGGAATCCATTCTGTAAGCAAAAGCACTAGTAATGCATCATGGGCCCTTGGGTCATGAAAGTGCATCATTTGCTCATTTCGCGGCTAAGATGCGTACTTTGAAGGGACTAGAACTGAATATGTAAGCAAAATACTTGGGTCACAGATGCCCTTGAGGATATTAAAAATGTATCGTTTCTTAAATATGTTTTTTTTTCGCTTTGCCGTAAGACTGGCGATTAAAGTATGCTGGAAAGTCATTTTATAAGCAAAACCTTTGAGGCAAAAATGATCATGGGCCCTTGGGAATCACGAAAATGTATCTTTTGGTCAAAAGTATATTTTTGGGATCCCAAGACGTAAGTGGCGTGTCATAACACCTATGACATCGCAAAAGTTGTCCGTCTGTCTGTCTGTCTGTAACCATGATAACTCTCGAAGGGATTGAGATATTTTGATGAAGCTTGGCGGGAGGATTGTTTGGGTCAAGGTACAGGTCAAGTTCGAAGATGGGCTCTGTAGTCCTATATTTGAGGGTGGGGGAGGGGTTTCAAATTAAGGGTAAGGAGACACGCTGAATCCGAATATGAAAGTTATTTTCTCGCCGGACAAGTAGTTCGCCCGGAATCCGGCGAAAACCGGAAAATTTGTTAAAAGCAAAATTTGTATTTGAAGTTGATTAGATGTTGGATTGAGGGGTAAGAAGACATGCTGAACACGACGGTCTTCTTTCTCGCCGGACAAGTAGTTCAACCGGAATCCGGCCAAAACCGGAAAGTTTGTTAAAGGACACCTGAACGATCCTACCATACTTCCATGAACCCCTCAGATCGTCCTTCACAGTACCGGTACAGAGAAGACGAATTTTTTCGCTCCGTGATTTCGGCGCTATCCACTCTAGAAGTTCTAAGTCTCACTATGGCGATTCGTTACGACCTCCCAAGACAAATTTAGCGCCAATATTTAAACTGTCATTATCGCATGGATAAACGTACGTTGTTAACGCATGGATGGATAAACGCATGGACTGTTACGGCGTGGACTGTTACAACATGAACTGTTACGCATGGACTGTTACAACTGTTACGGCGAGCGTTACGATCAAGACAAGTCGGAAAAAAGGCTGAAAATTACAGCACGGTGAAACTTCATCCGATTTTAGTCCGGTTTTCGAGAGATAAATGGTAAGCAGTATGTAAAAGTGGCAATTTAGGGTGTTAGACTTCATTCAGATGACCTTTAAAAGTAAAAGTTTTATTTGAAGTTGATTAGATGTTTGATTTAGGGGTAAGAAGGCATGCTGAACACTAATATGAAAACCATTTTCTCGCCGGACAAGTAGTTAGCCCGGAATCCGGCCAAAACCGGAAAGTTTGTTAAAAGTAAAAGTTTTATTTGAAGTTGATTAGATGTCCGATTTAGGGGCAAGAAAAGATGCTGAATCCGTATATGACAATATTTTTTAGCCAGGCATATAGTTCGTCCGGAATCCGGCTGAAACCGGAAAATTTGTTATAAGTTAAATTTGTATTTTGAAGTTGATTAGATGTTGGATATATGGGTAAGGAGATACGCTGAATTCGTTTTTGAGCTTCATTTTTTCGACGGACAAGTAGTTCTGGAATTTCGTCAAAACCGGAAAATTCGCAAAGTAAGGCAGGATCGTTTCGGTCGGCTTATAGGGGTAAACACACATGCTGAATCCACATCCGAACTTGGTTTTCTTAATGATTAGCTGCTTGGCCTTAATCTGTTTCAAATTTTAAGAGTCAAAATGTTCAAGGAGTCTGGCGAAGACTGGATCTGGCGAAGACAAAACCTAACTGTCTGGATCAAATACTGAATTTTTGGGATCCCATCGAAACCTTTGGTCTTGTTCACTTTGCAGTTAAGATACGCACTTTAAGGGAGCTAACAACTCATTTGTAAGCTATAGATCAGGTACAAATGATCGTGGTCCCTTGGGGATTAGGAAAGTGTATCGCCGGATCAGAATCACGTCTTCTTGCCAATTATCAAGTTTCCTTCGGATCCGACCAACCGTTCAAAAGTTATGCACGACACAAAATTATGGTAACCCGGATTCCAATTCCCTCCACACCCCCGAAGATGGCCGGAGCGGGGAAATGACTCTTTCAAATCAATCTGATCCGATCCCTAATACAACTGCAGAATTTCATCGTCCAAGTGCATCTGTAAGTACCCTAACTCGCGATCACCGGAGTTCCGGAGCTTGTCCTTGTTCTTCTCACCAAGCTTTATCCCGATCTCTCCATTCTTAGCCTGTCTCGAAATTACCGGTCTCCCTCCAATCCCTCCCCCCAGAGTTGTCGGATCCGGTCCGGACACGAAATGATACATACGCAACCCGAGCTCTTTCCAGCTGTCAAGTTTCATTTGTATCCGATGCCCCGTTCGAAAGTTATGCTTGCCTGAAGATCCCGGATTTCCCCTCCCTCCCCCCCCCCAATGGTCGGATCGAGGAAAAGACTATTCTCAAATCAATCCGGTCGGGTCTCTGATACGCCTGCCAATTTTCATCGTCCTAGCACATCTGGAAGTACCTTAACCCGAGGTAACCTGAATTCCGGGACCCACCCTCCAACTCCCCCCACAGTGCCCGAATCCAATCTGGTTATGTCAACGATGTATCTAGAGTCTATGCTCGTTCTCTCCATCACGTTTCATCCCAATCCATCTACTCTAAGCGTGTCACGATATTTTCGGTGCCCCCCCTCCAACTCCCCCCCACAGTTGTCGGATCCGGTCCGGACGTAAAAGGGATACGTGAAGCATGTGTTCTTTCCACTTATCAAGTTTCATTCAGATCCGATCACCCGTTCGAAAGTTACGCATGGCTCAATATTCGGATTCCCTCTCCCTCCACTCCCCCCACGATGGTCGAATCGGGGAGGTGACTATTTCCAAGTCGGTTTGGTCGGGTCCCTGATACGCCTGCCAAGTTTCATCGTCCTAGCACATCTGGAAAGTACCCTAACTTGCGATCACCGGACCGACCGACCGACGGAAAAGTAATCGGTATATGGCACCTGGCTGGAAGGCAAGTGCCATTAAGATCAGCGTTCTGGGACACTCGGCTTTAGTGTTAACTAAGGTCTGAGGTTAAACTTGTCAACTAAACTTAGAAGTCCCGATCCTTAACGAAATGTCCAAAGAATCTGGATCCATGGGAGATTCGCAGTAGCCTAACGTAGGGGTAGGGATGTCGTAACTAAAAATTTCCAAATATCATTGAAGAATATTTGTTTTAAGTAAAATAAGCTTTAGCTGTTTTTGTTCGCCTCCAGAGCCCTTAGCATGGATCAGAAACAGGAAAAAATTGAATAACTGTTTTTCTTCTAATCTATGAGCTCCTTGGGAAGAATAACCGGGAACCTAATACGTCTCGAAAAAAAGCCGAAACAACAATGAACGTGCCCGAAAGCCTTTTAGGGCTGTAAATGCTGCATTTAATGCTGCATATTTTTTTTTTCTTCCGAAAGCTGTTACCTTTATTTCTTCTCTGACACAAAATTTAAGTCAGAAAGAAGACGAAGAAAAATAGAATTAGCTATATAAAGGACGACTCAGACGGCGCTCCGTAAAGTTGGTCGCCGCTAACACGGGAATTCGACCTAGATATTACGAGAATTTTGTGTGACAAATTGTTCTAGAAAGAAAAAAATTCTAGGACATACTAGGAAGATACTAGGAGAATCGCCGTGCTCCCCAGTTTCTTCTTGAAAATTCGGCATAAAATTTAGCATCTTCGCTGAATTTTTCGATGGATTTTATGCTGCATTAACGAGCGAAAATTTAAGTCCGAAAGCGCAATGCTGCACACAATCCTGCATTAATTAAGCATTTTCGTTCGTTCTGGAGCTTTCGGACACGTTCTGTAAAGATCGACGTGTTGCCGTTACAGTGGATGAATAAAACACACTATATTCGAGAGAATCAAGAGATTAGGGAAGTAGAGTCTATCAACGCTAGATATAGGACGGGTACTTCCAAAACAGATACCTTACTTTGGTTGGTATTTTTTCCTTTGACGGTCGATCCATTTCTGATCTTCGTCATCCATCACAGGGTCATACAGAAGCTCGTCGTTCGTCGGCACTCGCCGCTTTTCCGAAAACTCGTCTGGAAAATACAAAGTAGCAATTCAACATGGCAGAATCCCTCGTCTTAGGTGACGATCCCGCAGGACACATGTCAAAATTAATACAGTCGCGATTTGTCCGAGAAGTTGGCCTGAATACCAAGCAAAAACAAAAAATAATATGTACATGAAAAATCCTTTAAGGAGACCTCGCACTAAGTACACTTTTTATGCTCCGGGATTTTAAGATAACTGACTACTTTAAAACTCAGCTCTGGTTTCAACACATGGATTCGGCTGTTTTCAGATTCTCTCCAAGCCCCATGACATTGATGACAAATGCGGCAAAGTTTGGTTAATCAGTCTTTATGACTAATCAGCTTCCCAACATCATAATCACTTTGCCTGATACAGCGTCTCGAAACGAACCAATCACGGCAAGCGTAAAAACCCACATAGTGACGAAAGAGGGGATATCCTTTGGTCAGTTTTATAGGTGCGAGGGATCCTTATTAGTTTATGGCGAAGCATTCTCCTTTTGCTGATCTTTGCCCGTTCCACTGGGCGCCTACCTTCAAAAAGGCAAAATAAGACACCGGGGGTTGGTAAGGTTTTGAGGTACAAACGAACGAAAAACAAAAAGGCGACGGCAAATGGCGGTAAAAAACGAAGGTACTTGACATCAATATGACCATATTAGGGGAAAGAATGGATTTTTCCATCTGAATTTTTTTTTTCGCACTAGACAAATGCCAATGCAAGCCCAGGATCTCCACTGAGCTAGTAAAGAGTTCGGAATGCTATAGCCTATTTCTCAGAGAACGCTACACTATTTTTTACTGCTGCTGAGAGGTGCAGCTTAAATGACAACTGGGCTTAAGCCTACCTTTCTTTTTATCTTCTTCTCCGTCACTATCCGAGTCATAGTACATTTCACTGTAGAATTTCTTGCCGTCTGGGCCTGTGATAGTGGATCCTTCTGCATCCTTATCTACAGCAGAACCCTCTACTGTTTGGTACTCCGAGAATCTTTTGTCCAATTCCGATCTCATTTCATCTTCAAAATCTTCATCTTTTTTCTTGGCTGAAAAAAACTCCCATGAACTAGAGGTTTTGCCCCCCCCCAAGTTTATTACACGAAACTAAACATTAGTAACTGTAAATGTTACTGATTTTATTTTTACCTGAATAAACCAATGTTGCAGGACCCCCTAAGGAGTGGCTACTATAGAAGATGGCTACTTTGAATATATGACAATTCCAACACTGCACAATTCTGCCCATGATAGTCGTATGTTTCCATCACTTCCAATTATCCAAAGGATCTGCCTTCCTGGATACTGCTACGCTCAACAGAAAAGTAGCACACTGATGTTGGAAACATGTTTCCCTTCCGCTTCTTATAAAAAGATTTTTTTTTTCCTTTGAGGCAAACTGTTCAAAGTGTTTGCTGAATTCAAACATTGAAACACCCATCGGCTACTCCTTACAAAACAGCTCTCATTAGTCTATAACAGAAAAGTTCAGAGATAAAAGAAAGCCAAACTATTCTTTCCATTTTCACTACTGCCCCAAACTAGTCTTTCCATCGTCCCTAGTGCCCCAGATGCCAAATGAGCATGCTTCGTAATTTTTTGATGCTCAATAGGAACCAAGTAGAAACTAACCTTGTAAATAAATTTCAAAATAGCATTACCTTTCCTGGAGCTCTTCTCAATGAAGTTATCTAGTTCTTGCCTGAGTTCTTGCTCCTCTTCACTTGAACTGGAATTACATGAAACAAAAGCAATTACAGTAGGAACCAGTTAGGAAGTAAATTTGTCTGGAAAGTAAATAATAGCAATATATCAAAACTAATCAATATATCATATATTCTACAGTTTTGCCATCAAAACCAGCCTTTCCCTTTTAGTTTCTCTGCGAAACCAATACTCTGTCTACAGGTAGGTTCAGAGGCGTCACTACTAGGGGGGAGGGGGGGCGCCCCCCAATGCTGTCGGCCAGTCTATAAAAATAGCCAAATCGACGCGAAGCGCCGCAATTTTTAGTAAAAACAGTCGATTTTTTTCTAAGAAATAGTCGTTTTTTCTGAAAACCAATCGATTTTTCTTAAAAACAGTCGTTTTTTCGTCAAAATAGTCGATATTTTCTCTAACATAGTCGTTTCCTATTGAAATCAGCCAATTTTTCGTCAACACAGTCGTTTTTTCTCAATAATAGTCGTTTTTATCCGCAAAAACAGTCGGTAAAAATGACCAGCCAGTCAGTAAATACCTTGTCCCCCCAAGCTCAAATGCTAGGGCATGCTGGCATGCGTGAGCATACAGGAAATGCACCCAACCATGGATTACATAAACTCGAAATTGGCCTCAAAAGCAATTAAAGCAAATTTCTTTGCAGTGGTAATTAGCTCCAAACTATCAAGAGGCAAAATCCAATAACCTAGGCCCTAGCTACGACTGTAAAGATTTTTTGTTGTTGACATTTTTGAGGCCAATTTGGAGGTTGGCAACCCCTCCCCTCCTGTAGTAGCCTATTCATCCACACTCATATGTATGCATACAGGAGATAGGTATATCAACTTGAATTACCTACATAACCTTGAAATTGGTCTACAAAATATTAAAAGAGAGACCACTTTTTCCTATTGGTTTACCTATCCATTTCCAGGGAAAAAGGGGAATTCATTCATGGCTAAATTTCTTGGAAGTTCTCTAATATTTTAAAAATTGGAAAAAGAGGTTAGATAGAACGTCATGAATAAGATCAAGTACAGGACGTGCCATAAATTCCGCCCATGTCTGATTTCCGCCCCCTAGTTAAATTTGACAGATACTGAATATGTTAGCTGTTTTCTGAATGACCATAACTCCACCTAGGGGGCGGTGGTAAGTGACGTCCTCGTCGTGCCCCTGGGGGGTTGGGAGTTATGCTTGGTACTTTCGGCTTTTGCTTTGTTGTGTATTCTTTGCTTCAGTTTGCTTGCATTTTGTAGCATGGTCTGCACTTAGCTTTAGCCCCCCTGGAAAGGAACGTGATGTATCCAATGACCCAGGGTCGCCCTGCATAATGGTGTTCAAGCCCAAGAATGCCGCTCTCAGCTCGCTAACCTAAACTTACCCCCCTCCGGCAGTGGCTGGAGGCCAGGCTGGCAGTTTGGGCAGCTGTCGGTGGCTGGATGTGGTCCGTGATTTGGATGTTTCTGGAGTTGGGGTTGGGTGGTGGTGGGGTCTCTGGACGTGGGCAGGAAGAGGGTACCGGAGATAAAACCCGTTACCGTGTCGGGGCCGCGTGTTAGTTGAGGGGCCCGAACCTGGTGTTGCCGCCCAGGAGGCTGCCCTATCAGCACGTGTATAATCTTGTCCTACCTTATAATTCTGGTTGGCGACCAGGGGGGAGCTTGTAGGGTAGGGCGGGGGGCTCTCCCGAGGCCACGACTTGTTTCATTCCCAGAGGTAAGCCCCATCATATTTGGCCCCAATAAAGGTTACGGAAAAATCTGGACCTCTTGAGTTGAAGATTGAAATGGAATTTGAAAGTGAGATTAATGAAAAACTCAACACGGATTTACTATCCCCAAATCCCCAAGATGTGACGGCTGAAGAGTCGGCCTTTGCAGAGAATTTGCTCGCAGAGGACCCCCGTTCTCCGTCAACATCGTCATCAGTGATGGTATCAGCTGCGAGCGAGGTATCAACCCCAAGCAGTGAGGCTCCATCAGCTGGAAATGACAGAAACGCCTCCGAGGTATTACATACCCAAGGCAATGAAACTCCTTCAATGGAGATTCAACAAACGCAGAAAGACCCTGCAGAACAAGCACTGATGCTTCTTGAGGGGCAACCCTCAGGCAGCACTAAAAACAAGGCCGCAAGCCTTTCAACAAGCGTGAGACTCGGGGTAAGTGACGTTGGCGCTCGCACCAATGAAACTCCCGCGTACAAAGGTAAGAAACGGAACCGCAAAGCCGCTTCAAACAATTCAACGCCAGAAGGGGTACCAGCCCCCAAGACGAAAAAAGACTCGAATAGCCCTAAAGAGGGGGGAGCGAAGAGGGATCCGAGTCGTTCTGCAGAAGATGGGCAACCTTCAAAACGAAAAAAGTTGGCACTTAATGTCAAGGCGAGTAAAAACCGGAGCTACGCCAGGGCGGCACAGGGTATACCCCTTAAAATCCGTTCACGAAACGAAAGTGCTTTGACCGCGGAAGATCTTGACATTGTTATGGACGGGATCGACGACGCGATTGTTGGATACGAAGGACCGGCGGACAATATTCCAACAATCTTCTACACTAAGCTGGTGGGTGATGGTGTAAAGATTGCGTGTGATGAGGCCACAGTGTCCTTGGTAAAAGAGGTAGTTTCGAAACTAACAGGTAAGAATGGGGTTGGTTACTACGCCCTAGCACCTGGCGACGTACCACCCTACAAACGTTTCTCAATTTTAGAGAGACGAAAACGGGATCCTGAAAAGATCCTTGAATTACTGATTAGATGCAATGCTGGTATGACCAGGGGCAAACTTCGTATCGCGTCGACCCAAAGCACCCCTGAGGGTTTGGTTATAAAGATCGACGCAGAACAAGATGTGGCTACAGTAATCGAGAAGCGTGATTTCCGACCTCACTGCGGCCATTCAACAATATTAATGAAGCCGCTGTACTCGACAGCGGAATTCCCAAATGAAGAGAAATGAGGAGTTTGATTTTACCTCGAAGAAGACGCATCTTTTGATTTTTTGTTTTACTTTTTATTTTTGTTTTGAAAGATGTGTAGCTACAAGTTTTACAGAATGCGAGTTGATGACAGAGAGTTGCTCTTTGGAAGCATGGCAAATTAATTTACACCATTGTCAAGCTTCGTCCTACAATCTTGGAAGAGTGTTGCAGGACAAGACGTGGTACATTGTGATGGTTCAGGAGCCGTGGACTCACCGTGGCACAATTGGAGGAGCTTTAAGAGAAGCGGATCTGCATGTGGCCGATTGTAAAGGTAACATTCCCAGATCTTGCATGTATAGTAGCAAAAATTTAAATGCTTGGATGCTAAAACAGTTCTGCACAAGGGATGTTGTAGCTATTAGAATTTCTTGCCCCAGTGCAACTGGGAAAAGGGAAATGGTTTTTGCGTCGGTTTATATGGCACATGAGGAGGAACCTCCACCGCATGAGCTAAAACAAATCGTCAATTTTTGTAAGTCTGAAAGGTTACCTCTCGTGGTTGGGTGCGATGCAAATGCACACCACCGCCTGTGGGGGAGCACAAACACAAATCAAAGAGGGTTAAAGCTTTTTGAATATTTGATGAGTGAAGATTTGAGGTGGAGTAACAAAGGTGAGAAACCCACTTTTGTAGTGGCTAATAGAAGGGAGGTACTCGACCTAACAATTGTTAATGAACCCATGGAAGATTCTGTTCTGGGGTGGCATGTAAGCGATATTCCTTCACTTTCTGACCATTGTTTTGTTCGATTTAGCGTTGGAATAACTCCTAAACAAAATTATACCGTCAAGGATATAAAAAATACTGATTGGAAAGCGTATCTGAAGCAGTTGAGGGTTGAGCTCAGTGGTTCTAACAGGAGGGACCATGAGATCACAGATACGAAAGATTTGGATGATTATGCAGAGTGGTTGACGACCTGTATGAAGAATTCCTTCAATGCGTCGACACCAACTGAATTGAAGGATATGAATGCTAATACAAGGGATTGGTGGGATTCTGATCTCCAAGATGGAAGGAAAGAGTTACGCCGATTACTCAGGAAAGCAAAATTTACAGACCGCCGTGAGGATTGGACAGATTATCAGGAAGCCTTTAAGGGTTACAAAAAGGCAATAAGGAAAAAGAAGAGACAGTCTTGGAGAAACTTCTGTGATTCAATACAGAGTGACTCTGGAACTGCTAACGTCCTGAAGATACTGAAGAAAGACAAAACGGTCAGCCTCGGATGTATCGAGAAAGGGGACGGGACTTTCACGAATAGCCCCGAGGAAACAATTGATCATATGCTGGAGATCCACGTTGGTGAGGTTGATCAGACTCCCGTTCCGCCTGCGCGTTACGGTGAGGAAGATCTAGGTAAGGAAGTAGGAGAAAGGATTATAAAAGAGGAGTGGATCAATAAGGCTGTGAATGAGTTTAAACCGTTTAAGTCCCCTGGAGCAGATGGTGTTTATCCAGTTATGCTTCAGAAAGGTTGGGGTTAAATTAAGATGCATTATATGAAGATTGCGAGAAGAAGCTTGGCTTTAGGCCATGTTCCAAAAGCGTGGCAAGAAGCAAGGGGTGTTTTCATCCCCAAGCCAGGGAAAGAGAATTATTGCAATGCGCGGTCATTCCGATTAATTACACTGACTTCTTTTCAGCTAAAATTGATGGAAAAGGTAATTCAGTGGTATCTGATGAGTATACCAGAACTAAACGAGAAATTATCTCGTAGACAGTTCGGTTTCCGAGCTGGAGGTTCCACCGAGGCCGCAATTCACCAGCTTGTATGGCGTATAGAACAGGCGCTAGACAGTAAAGAATTCGCTCTGGGCATTTTCCTTGATATTGAAGGAGCCTTTGACGGGGCTACTTTTGAATCTATAGAAGAAGCGATGGAGGAAGGAGAAATTGAAATCGCGATACAAAGATGGAATTCCCATATGATTAGAAACAGAGAAGTCTGCGTCAGTCTGAAGGGAGCAAAGCTCAGGCGTTTAATTCGTCAAGGATGCCCGCAAGGAGGAGTAAGCTCCCCCTGGATGTGGAACCTTGTGATGAATAGTCTGTTGAAAGAGCTGGAAAAACAACCCGGGTACTCACAAGCGTTCGCAGATGATGGAGCGTCGCTTCTCCGAGGCCGAAATCTGCCCACGCTGTTCGAGCTGGGCCAGACAATTTTGAAGGTTGTTGAACAGTGGAGCTTGAGACAGAAGTTACGATTAAGCCCGAGTAAGACAGAAGCGGTTGTCTTTACAAAAAGAAGAAATTGGGCAATTCCGTTCCCGCTGAAAATTTACGGTAAAGAAATTAAGATGACCAACCAAGTTAAATATTTGGGGATCACCCTGAATAGTAAACTATGTTGGAAAACACATTGCATTGAAAGGGCACGCAAGGCAACAATAACGCTAGTGCAGTGCCAAAGGATGGTGGGCAAGACCTGGGGACTTGCACCGCAACGAATGGCGTTCATCTACAATGCTATTATCCGGCCTATGATATCTTATGCTTGCATAATATGGGTTGGAAGCACAAAAATTGAAACGCAAATGACGCCCCTGGTCAGGGTACAAAGGTTAGCATGTTTAATGATTAGTGGATGTTTCCCAGGGACCGCCACAGCATCATTAGAAATGTTGCTCGGTATAACTCCCCTTGAGATATGGATCAAAGGGGAAGCTTTAAGGACGAGAGTCCGCCTTGATATCCACGGCACTTGGTGTCAAAGAAATCAGATCAGCAAGAGAAGCCATTTAGATATTTGCAATAAATGGATGAATGAGCTCCCAGTGCTGCAAATGCCCAAAGATCAAACCATCACTACGATCAAAAGTGGAAAGAGATTTGAAGTAAAAATTGAGACGAGGTCTGAGACCTTAAGATTCCTGGAAAATTTAAATGACCCAGAGATGATACGATGCTACACTGATGGCTCGCGATGTAATGAGATGACGGGAGCAGCATCTATACTGTTCGAAACCAATGTAGAGCCAGAAAAGTTGTTCACTCACCTGGGGGAGTTTTCGTCAGTTTACCAGGCTGAGATGTCCGCAATTCTGCAAGTTGCGGATTACCTTCTGGATAAGGGAGTCAGTTCTAAAAAATATAATATTGCCGAGAAGGAAATATTTGTATTTTCAGATAATCAAGCTTGTTTAAAGGCACTTGAGACACCGAAAAGCAAACAGCCATTAGAAATGGAATGCTTCAACAAGATAAATGCAGTCGCAAAGAAGGGAAATCAAATCACTTTGATGTGGGTCCCGGGACACTCTGGTATCCCAGGAAACGAGGAAGCAGATGCACTAGCAAAGGAAGCTACCAAAAGAATCACGTTTGGACCTGAGCCTTTCATTCCTATTTCGGAAAGCAGATGGAAAGCTGAAATCCGGGAATGGGTGAATAAACAGATAGAAAGGACGTGGGAAAATCGCATGGACTGTCGAACCACGCGAAGCTTAATACCCACGCGCAACGAGGCTTTGACAAGAAAATTAATCGCCATGAAAAAAGATGAAGTCCGGGGAATCATCCAGGTTGTTACTGGAATAGGTAACCTTGGAAAACATAATTCAAACACAGGAAAAACGGAGTCTCCAATATGTACCCATTGTGGAATAGAAGAAGAGACAAACACACACTTTGTTCAAGAGTGCCCAGCCTGGACAAGGCAACGACTGGAAGCATTCCACTCCCTGAAGGTCGACCTCCAGGAGATAATGAGGAAAGCCAGATTAAGAGAACTGTCCAGGTACCTTCAGCTGACAGGAAGGTTAGACAGATTTTAAGGTAAGAACGCGACACAGAGCGGGAGTTTGAATGATGATGTCATCAATTTGTGTATAGAGTGATTTTAATCAATTGTATTATAGAGTGATGGTGTGCCATCAATTGTGTTCTTTTTTGGGGGATTGAGACAATGGGCCTTTTGTGGCCTGAGTTTCGGCTAGTTTGTCTGGCCTACCCCGCCCAATATAATAAATAACTCCACCTATCTACTGATGTAAAAATCTCCCTTCAAATCCGTTCAAAGAGAATCTCTTTCTTCTTCAAAGGTGCGAATGGCGGAAATGAGACCTCTGGTGGGCGGATTTTGGACACAGTGTAGAAAACGCTTAGATCAGAAATTTCACGGACATGTTTGGAGTAGCGAGCGACTGAAGGCATCTAGCGTCCAAAACATTGGTTCGTCTTGGTTAAAAATGTTGATTTCACTTTCGACGACTAATAAAATAATTGCAGATTGTGACGCCTACATTTGTGACGCCTACATAGACGTTTGACTTTTTGGCGTTTTTGACGTTCGCCGATTGCCGTAGCTGTTTCTCTTATTTTCTGTTTTCGTTCTGATCGGGTAACGTGTATCGCCTAAATCGTGTCCATCGCCGAAGTACTCGCCGATAGCCGTTGACGTATGGATTTCGTTTGAGGATTAGGCGGTGAAATGAAAAACTCGTTTTTGCGCACCCAGAAACATCGGCGATCGCCAACGGCTATCGAAAACAGCATTATGTACAAACCGGCAAACTCGCTTCGTCTACCGGGCAAATTTGATCAGCGATAAAAAACGCCACCACTGATTCTGCAAAGTCGCCATCGAGTATCAGATGGATAATTTTGACGTCAACTGCTAACGGCGAGTCCTCGGCCGATGGGTGATGGACACGAATTTGGGCAATACACGTTAGCCGATTTGAACGAAAACAGAAAATAAGATAAACAGCTACGGCAATCGGCTTCCGGCGAACGTCGAAAACACCAAAAAATCAAATGGCTACGCTATCGTCAAACTAATCGGCGATCAAAAATGCCACTAATATTTCGACGCTTCTTATCTGGCAACAACACAACAGCGGGAAAAGAAGCACATGTTGTAAAACCAGTGGGAAAACAAATCGAGACTTAAAAAAAACTTTATAAAAGCCAATAAAAGCTTGAATCGAATCAGATCGCGACCTGCGAAGTAATCAGCATGACTTGCCTATAATCAGCATGTTTTATTCAGCGTCTTGGTTTTTTCGGCGGAATTCGGTCGCACAGTGGGCGGAAATTCGTTTCGGAGGCGGAATTCAATTCTGCCCCAAAAAATTGGTCCTTCTGCTGAAACGCTTATCTTGCAACGCTGAGACGCATTAGCCAGATAGAAAAAATAGTGTCCGGAAGAACAGAAGCAGAGCTTTCTTTCAAGATATTGGAAAGTAAGTTTAGACAAGTTTAAAGCACTGAAATTAAATGGGAGGCTGGATTTAGTACATATTCGCGGTCATGGTGGGCGGAATTTGGTGCACGTCCTGTATCTTGTGGTCTAGGAGAGGAAGACAGCCCTAGGCTATTTAGGTATGTAATCAATCTCAGTTCAACCAAATATCATGGGGGTGCCATGCTAGTACAATGCCCATGCTCCAGTCCCAGGGCATGGTGCCCCAATGTATGGGCAATTTTTCCGAAGAAATTCACAGAATCAAATATTTAGGCAAGAATCTTCAGTAGTTTTTCCACAAGTTCATATTGTATCTTGAGTGGATTGAGTCTGAAGAGGACCCTTGCCAAGAAGGGGCAAAATGTAGTCTAAGCCTAAGTCAGTCATAAAATGGTACAGTTACTACAGTCAGAAATATATTGGGCTGGCAATCTTATGTTGAAAGTTGAAACATACCTCAACGCTCCTCCTTCGTCACTAAGAAACCCAGTAAAATCTTCGTCATCGGACATTATTGTCAATGGGTGGAATCCTGACAACCAGAACGGACCCAACGAACCAGCAACGAACACGGGGAACAGCGTTTACGAAACTTCGAAATCATTGCCATCCAAAGTCCAAACATAGTGGTAAAGCCACACCGGTTAGAAAAATGTCGTAACACAATTATTCGAGTGAGCTAGATTTTAATTTAATTCCTGACAATATAAGGCTTATTGTACTATTTCTGTGCTATCTTGCAACAAGAAAAGTGCTGGAGTGTAATTTACATGAATTCAAAAATATGTATGACGTGTCCTGGAACTACTTTTTCCGAAATTTATTCTAGTATATCTGTCGGAAAACATTGTGGCCGCCTTTGGCGCCTTATTTATTGTTATTGTGGGTGTTGACTAAGCTAGGGCCGATTATCGACGAGTCGTGACGTCGCACGAAAAGTCCATATTTTCCATTTACTAACGGAATTGATTGTCCCTAGAACGGTTTATGAGTGTAAACGCGTCCGGCGCCTCGCTGGCCGCTCGGCTCTATATATAAAGATACAATATATATATCCCGCAATATCAACTTAATCGAATTTTCCTATTTCTTTCATGACGTCACGAAAACGTCATCACTCGTCGATAATCGGCCCAAGCTTAGTCAACAACTTATTGTGGGGTTTATTTATAATTTCTACAATCTGTAGGCCTTGGGCTGTAACCCTGGCTGTACCTTAATTGTGCCTTGGCTAGATTGGTTTTGATTGGGCTACCCAAATGGTTACGAGAACAGCATCTCATGCAGGAAGCTGGTATTCAGAAAATGGTAATTGTACCTGAATGTACAGGTTTGATTCCGCCTGGATTCCACGATATTCTTTTGCTTATGCTTATGACTTATGATTCCCAGTCTCTGAAAGGTTATTTAAAGGGCGATTCTGGTGGTGTCTTTTTTTCCTGTAGGCTAAAATTTAACTGCTTATCTTACGAATTCTATCATTGACCGTAGATTAAATACCGATGCTTTAAGAAGTTCCAGAAACTGGATGGAGTGATGTTATGCGCCGGCTGTTCTTGCGACTTTGACTAAAATTCGCTTCGCTTTCCAGAGCTGTTCTTGCGCTTCTCTAGTTTCCGCGAGCACTTGGAAAGCGAATCCACTTCGCGAGTGGAAAGTGATTTCAGCGAGTCAGCGGAAAGTTGTAAAAGTGCAACTGAGGTGCAGCGACTTTCCGTGTGTTCTTTCGCTCGGCGGATTCTCGCTTTGCTTTCCGGAAAGCGAATCCAAGAGATCGCCAGAATCGCCCTTACCTTAAGTCTTATGCTGTCTCTTGAGCGTGATAATGGTAGGATTTAACTGTTTAAGACTGCCAAAAATGAAAAAGGACTCTGGTGCTTGTCTTCTGACTGTTCTGCCTCTGGACTACAGGAGGGTCACTCTGCTTTTCTTCTATCTAGTGATAGGAAAAAAGTTCCTCTTAGTCCCTCACTGTGATCTACAAATCTTGGATAAAACTTACGTATGGTGCTACTATATGGCTCTTGGCCTTGCTGGTCCATGGCAGAGATCTGCTTGAGAAAGCCATTCCTTATGACTTGTGATTCCCAGCCTCTGAAATAGGTTAGTTTAAGTCTTAGGATATCTCTTGAGAGTGATAATGCTAGGATTTCCAAGTGAAAGTTAGTTAAAGCCAGGCTTCACCTTCAGGATTTTTCTTCCTGATCCCGGACAGTCGTTTTCGTCAAGACAGATCTGGAAGGTGAAGCCAGGCCAAAAACGTCTGGAAGTCCGGGGTATCGGAAACCCCAGATTCCGCATGTCTGGAAGTTGGCATAGGGGCAACCCGTTCAGAGACACAGAAAATATACAAATGGAGAAAGAAAAGGGAAAGTGATTAGTGGCGTTTTTGATCGCCAATTAGTTTGGCGATAGCGTAGCCGTTTGAATTTTTTGTGTTTTTGATGTTCGCCGGAAGCCGATAGCCGTAGGTGTTTCTTCTAATTTCTGTTTTTGTGCTAAATGGCTAACGTCTATCGCCTAAATTCCTGTCCATCTCCTATCGACCTAGGACTCGCCGATAGGCGATGGACGTTGCCTCCAACTCCAACGGCTATCGGCTATCAAAAACAGTAAATAAGCACGAATCGGCAAACTTCCTTTCTCTACCGGGTAAATTTCATCGGCGATCAAAAACGCCACTATTTACAGTTATTAATGGGATGCAATAGGCATTTGAAATGTGAAGAGGACACCTAGGAAGTGTTGAAGAATATTATCATGAAAATCTGGAAGGGTTGGCTCAGTCAGCCACAAACCCCTGATTTTTGGATATGCTATGCCAAACGCTGGATATGCCTAGCGTTTGGCATAGCCTATGCTCAACCCTGGACACCCTATGCCAAACGCCGGATAGCTGTTGGCACCTTAACCCTGACCTACCTCACTACAGTTGAATTCTGATTGGTTGATTTCTTAGCTTCACTCAAATCATCAGTATTTGATTGGGCCCCAGTATCTAGCATTTGGCATAGGGTATACCAAACGCTAGATATACCCAGCGTTTGGCATAGGCTTTCCCATAATCAGGGATTTGTTGGCATAGGCTTTCCCAAAACCAGGGATTTGTGGTAGACTGGGTTGGCTTGACTATGCCGAAGCTCTGGACATCTGGAAATCTGGAAGGTGAAGCCTGGCTTTTACGTCAGTAAACCCGGATTTTTATTTCTTTAAAAATCACTGTCATATCCTCGTTTTGTTTCCCCTTTATTCTCGATGGCTACTATTTTGCCACTTTTTTCGACAGACAGCTTTTTGATTTCATTGGTATTTTTATTTTCCATTGGGATCGCAAAAAAATGCTCATCTCCTCAGCTTTTCGCAAAATTTCGCCTGTAGCACATTTCATAGTATTCTCTAGTTAGAAGAGCGGTGTGTCACTTATTTGGCGATTAGGCTTGGAATTTTTTAGATTTAAAACACATTAAAGGATAGAATTTGTGTGGTAAGTAGTTTGCCGGAAAAAGGCAAATAAAAGAAATTTCGCCTGCGTTGCTTGCTTTAATTTGTCCTGGGTACAAGCGTTGGAAGCTTTCGTCTTTAACAAAAGCTGAAATGATAAGAAAAGATGAGTTTTCAATTTTACGTATACACGAATTTTGATTAGGCTACAAGAATAATTTGCAGCTGATGCATTGCAATTCGTTTTACTAGTATTTGATGGTGGGAATGAGGTTCATTTTTGTCAGTACCGTATGTGCGAGTCGTATATTGTGATCCAGAAGTCGTTGGAATGAGGGGTATCACTCCACTGGCCTGAGTGCTTCGGGCCACCCCTGGAAGTCAACTTTCAACTTCAAGAAGATAGAGCCAAATGATGTGAGCCTATGGGGCATTGCTCAGTCAAAAGTAGAATCTGGAAACGTGGGTGTGGCATAAATTAGGAAAGTTTACGAAAATAACTTTCAAGTTAGCATTATCACAGATCTAAGCTATTGTAACAGAAATTTCGAGATTTCTGCTGATTTTGGCGGCTTGTTTGCAACTCGTGGTGTGATAAGTCAGATAGATGGATTTTAGCAGATATCATGAAGCAGGTCCAGACGAAGTAGATTGCTGTGGATAAAAATTCTTAAGTTTTCCATGGTGGGTTGTTATTTTTTTCTTGCTGAGTTATTTCACTTTCAAAGATAAGTAGAATTTGTAGCTCCCATGAGAAAGGGCGAAGTAAAAGCAGGCGAAAGGGTGCTTTCAGTTTGCTGAAAGGCCTGATTTTTGGGTAGGCTTTGCTGGGTTATCACACAATCTTCAATATGGACTACATTTAATGTTCGTGTAGCTTGGTGTCTCATCCCAACACCCTGACATGCTTTGCAGGAGGATATCTGTTTTGGGAATAAGGAGTATAGAGATCTTGGCAAACTACTAGAAACATCTGACACAGCCTCCTAGTTAACAACAAATCCAAACTTCAATTAAAAGAAGTCAAGCGTGTGTAGGTAGGCTGGGTGCCCTAGCATTTGTGTCACATTCTAGAACCGTTATGCATAACAGAGTGTAGAAAAGTATGCATTTTGAGGGACCAGAAGTTGTGCAGATACCTTCTGTTTTTACAGTACAGCCTCTGGTACTGGGACTCTGTATCTTCTGTTTATGGAAAGGCTGGCCCAGGATTTTAGTAGGGCTGTCCCAGCTTGTGAAGATAGGGTGCTCTTGGGTTCCCTTCTACAGTGGATGTCATTTTCTTTTATGGTTGTATGGTTGCTTTAGATAGCTTGAAATTGGTGTCATTGGTACATGGTTTTTCGTAATACTTATGCAATGCTGGGCCGGGACAACTCTGGGCCTAACAATGGGCTAGCCTTCCCAGAGACACTTGACACTTGAGGGTTGGTGAACTGAATCAGTCCATTTTTTTTTCCAGCCCGATCTCTTGACAAAGAGCTTGAGGAATGGCTTTCTCAAGCAGATCTCTGCCATGGACCAGCAAGAGCCATAATAGCACCGTAAGTTTCATCCAAGATTTGTAGATCAAAGTGAGGGCTAAGAGGAACTTTTTTCCCATCTACAAAGTCAGCAGCCTTGTTGCTAAGATTTTTGGTTCGGTATGAACCTGCTGTGATCTGAGAGCTAATGTGAGGACTAGTTTTTGGGCGCTTTTTTTAATGGCTCTTGCCTTCCGGTCAAGTGCCATATACCGATCACTTTTCCGTCGGTCGGTCGATTAGTCCGGTGTCCGGAATATTGAGGCATGTGTAACTTTCGAACGTGTGATCAGATCTGAATGAAACTTGAAATGTGGAAAGAATACATGCCTGATATGTCCTATTTTATGTCCGGCCGAACACTGTTGGGGGAGTTGGAGGGGGGGTACCGGAAATATCGTAACACGCTTGGAGTGGAGGGATCGGGATGAAACTTGGTGGGAAGAACAAGCACATATCCTTGATACATCGTTGGCATAACCGGATCGGATCCGGGCACTGTGGAGGGGGGTGGAGGCTGGGTCCCGGATTTCCGGTTACCACGGGTTAAGGTACTTCCAGATGTGCTAGGACGATGAAACTTGGCAGACTTATCAGGGACCTGACCAGATTGACTTAAGAAAAGTCATTTCCCCGATCCGACCACCGGGGGGGGGGGAGGAGGGAGGGGAAATCCGGGATCTGGAGTGAACCACAACTTTCGAACGGGTCGTCGGACACAAACGAAACTCGACAGTTGGAAAGAGCTCGTGTCCGGACCGGATCCGACAACTCTGGGGGGGGGGGGGGGGGTGGATCGGAAATCTCGGAACAAGTTAAGAGTGGAGGGACCGGGATGAAGCTTGGTGAGAAGAACAGGGACAAGTTGTAAATACATTTTTGACAGAAATGGACCGGATCGGCACACTGTGGGAGTCTTGGAAGAGGTTTTCCATAAATCCGTGATCGCGAATTAAAGTACTTACAGATGCACTTGGACGATGAAATTCGGCAGGTGTATTGGGGACCCGATCAGATGAACTTGGAAGCAGTCATTTCCCCGATCCGACTATCTTCGGGGGAGTGGAGGGAACTGGAATCCCGTCTACCAGAATTTCATGGATTGAATGCTTGGTCGGATCCGAAGTAAACTTGACAGTTGACTAAAAGACGTGTTTCTGATCTCACGAACACGTTCATAACCCCCAAGGGCCCATGATCGTTTGCACCTCAAGTATATGAAATGAGATTTTAGCCCCCTTAAAGTTCGTATTATAACTGCACTGTGAAACAATATTTTGACCAAAAGATCCATTTTCGTGATTTCCAAGGGCTCGTGATAATTTTTGCCTCAAGGGTTTCGCATATATGACTTTCCAGCATACTTAAAGTTTAACCGAAAATGGCTAGGATAGGACAATCTAGTTACCCATCACTTATTCACTTAAATTGGCTTGAAGACCCGCTGAAAATGAGTTACTTCGTCGTTCCGCTATTCACGCATAATTGATTTTCAAATAGTGGAATATCCGTGTGATTTGTGGTGCCTCTATGCGCTTGTATTTTTGCTGTATGCCGTACGAGAAAGATTTATGATTTTTTTTTGTTCAGGCACTAAACAATCTTCACCAATCTCACCACTGCCCACTGAAAAGCCGCATTTGTGTTGAGATTAAAATTTCCCGCGTCATAGTAGAATTTACGCTGTGGGGACGGCTGGAGATATTCTGAGCCTCATAACTAGAGCATATAGTGGAAAATCAACAATAAGAAACTACATTTTTAAGAAACTAAACATTTTTAAGATTACCAAGGGCCCATGATCATTTGTGCCCCAAGTATTTTGCTCCCAAATTCAGTTCGAACCCCCTTAAAGTGCGCATCTTAGCCGCAAAATGCAAAAAAAATAATACTTTCGTAAGGATGATATACTTTCATGACCCAAGGGTCCATGATCATTTGTGTACCAGTGCATTTGGATTCCTAGCCCCCTTAAATTGCGCACTGTAACCGCAAAGTGCATGGCATATTTTTACTAATACATACATTTTCATGAGCCCGAAAGGTCCATAATCGTCTGTGCCTCAACAAAGCACAAATCTTAGCTGTTACCCTTACCTACTACGTATACTTGCAAGTGCCATATGAGTTTACAGCTCTTGTTCATTTTTCTGTTTAGTCGAACGATGAACGTCGCAGAAAACGAGAATTCAGATCAGGTTTTCAAAGCGATTCTAATTTTGACAAAAATAGGATAGAAAACGACGTATAGCTCCAGTTGAAGACAAGTGGCAAAGAAAAGCACAACGGCGAGTTGAACGTCAAACATCCTACCTACCTCTTTCAGTTTGTATTTTCATTTTTGTCTTTCTTATTTATCATCCTTTTCTTTTGCAGTCATGCTGGATACAGATACTCTGGACCATGTGCTGCTCATGCTTACCGCCAGGTCAGCCCTGCCGTAATGTAAGTAGCACGGTTTATGTTGCCAATTACCATTCATCCAGTTAACCAACCTATTAACCGCTACTGCGTTTTTTTTTGCCAATTACCATTCATCCTGCAGTTAACCAACCTATTAACCGCCATAAGCCGTTTTTTCGGCGTCCCATCCCGTTTGCCTGCGATACAAAAACCGCTTATTTCACATTTCCAGCATCACATGAATATTCGACTATCCTGCCTGAGAAGAAAGTAGGTCGGTTTTACCAAGAACAAATAATCAGATAGAACTTGTGTCTTTAGTCGCATGCAGCGACTATGAAAACCCCGACAAAATTGAGCGGACCTGGAGTTATTTACTTTAGCTTGGAGCTGATGTTGATACCCGTTTACTCCTGTTCCGTCTTCACCGTTGCTTGTCGCACAAGAAATGTAGAAAGAGGTTAGCGGAGGCGTACTCCGCGCGCTGACCCGCTCTGGAGCGCGTCCATAGAACCAGTCAGCGTTGACTGCTACATTTCTCTTCAGCAAGTTAACAGCGGTAGAGCTATTTGTAGAGGTAACGAAACGTGATGTGGCGCGAAGCTAGTAACTTCCGCTCATTTGCGTCGGGAGTTTTACTCGACTCAGCATGTTTGTATGACCGAGATAGGGAGACAGCAGTTCTTCTCGTTATTTGTTCTTGGTTTGACGGAGCTCCAGCCTCAGTACACAGATCGGCTAACCGACCGGCAAACGGCGACAAAAAAACAGCTTACCGAAGGAAGACCTTACCTTAGACCTTAGTTCCTCCTGTGCCGCCAGAGGCACCCAGGGCATCCAGAAAGAGCCGCCAGTCATCCCTCATATGTGCTGCTGCCCAGACGTCTTCCCATTGGGGTTGGACTGTCGAATTGATAGACTTCAGGTCCCGCTGGTATGTGCGACGAAGTGTATTTTTTGGCCTTCCTCTTCTTCGGGTTCCCTCTGGTTGCCACTCGAGTACCGTTCTGGGGAGTCTATCTTCCGCCATGCGGATAACGTGTCCCAAGTAGCGCCATCTTCGTTGGCGTATGACATCTGTTACCATGGGCTGATGCGTGATAGAGCGAACTGTCTGGTTGGTTACGTGGTCCCTCCAGTTAATGTTCAATATCCTGCGAAGACAGTTGTTCTCGAAAGCGAGGATCCTCTTTTCTTGCTGTTGGTTCAGTTTCCAGCATTCACAGCTATAAAGGAGGGCGGAGAGGACGTTACTGTTGAACAGCCTCAATTTCAGTTTCAGGGAATACTTTTTCGATCGCCAAACTGGCTTTAGTCGATTAAAAGCTCCACTGGCTTGTCCAATCCTAGACTGCACCTCCTTTTCGCTTGATCCAGTTCGTTCGACTGTACTTCCAAGGTATCTAAATTCCACTACCTGCTCTACTGCGTTGTCCCCGCACTTTATGCCCAGTGGTGAGTCGCTCGTTGCCATGCTTTTTGTTTTGTTCGAACTGATCTTCAGCCCCAAAAGACTTGCTTTCTCTCGGATTACATCGAGAAGTTCCTGGAGCCTTTCCTTGTTTGCCTCAATCAGGGTGATGTCGTCGGCAAAATCAAGATCTGCTAGTCTCTTATTATCGCAGATTTGGATACCAAACCCTGTGCATTCTCGGAGCGCATAATCAATTACAAGGACAAAAAGCAAGGGGGAGAGGACACATCCCTGTTTGACACCGGACATGATACTGAAATACCTTGTATTTCCTTCGTGGGTCCGAACGCAGCACTCCGTGTTTTCGTACAGCGCAATGATCAGGGATACGAGTTTATCTGGAATGCCGTAGTATCGGAGGATTTTCCACAGCGACTCTCGGTGTATTGAGTCGAAGGCTTTTTCGAAATGCACAAAGACAAGGTACATCTTTTGCCTCCATTCGTTGCATTCCTCGATCAACATGCGCAGGACATAAATAAGGTCTGAGCAGGAGCGAGATGGGCGGAAGCCATGTTGTTCGTCTCTTAAGTGCTTATCTAAGGCTGTCTGGATGCGGCGGAGGATTATCTGTGAGAATAGTTTCCCTGGGATAGAAAGGAGGCTGATGCCCCTCCAGTTATCGCACTTCGATGCATCTCCTTTCTTGAAAAGCTTGATGAGTGTGCTTTTTCTCCATTCTTCAGGGACTTTCTCTGATTTCCAGATGCATGCAAAGAATGCGATCCACACCGTTATGCAAGCACCTAAAGAGGTTTTGATCATTTCTGCTGATATCCTGTCGCTTCCTGGTGCTCTGCCGTTCTTCAACTTGCGAGCGGCTTGGACTATTTCTTCGGTCGATGGCTCTTCCGTATTGATTTGAAGGTCCAGGAAAGGGGTTGTGGGGATATCTGCTGTGTTCGGAGGACTAGGTCTGTTGAGGACTTTCTCAAAATGTACGGCCCAAACTTCAGAGATTTCATCGGGGGCTGTGACCATCTTGCCGTTTTCGTCTTTGACTGGCCCGTTTAGGTTACGTCGTTTCCCGATGATTTCATTGGTGATTTTGTAAACGGCTCTGGAATCACCGCGTTTGGCTGCTTCTTCCGCCATAGCTGCCTTCTTTTCTAGAAAGTCCCGTTTATCTCCCCTTGCGCTCTTCTTCACTAGCTTGTCTTGATGTCGGTATAGATGGTTACTCAAGACTGTGTCGCTGTTATCTCCACCGTTTAGAAGACGTTGCTTAAGTTTCCGACGTTCTTCAATAAGGGTCCATGTCTTATCGGATAACCATTCATCTTTGGGTCTTTTTTTGTGCCCAAGCGTTTCTAGTGCTGTCTGGTTATATGCTTCTTTTAGGGTGTTCCAGGATGACTCCACAGTGGCTTCGTTGTTGAAATCTAGGGCCAAGCTCTCGAACCTGTTTGTAAGCTGGATACTGAAGTTGTGACGGACTGTTGCGCTTGAGAGTTTTTCGGAATCGTAGGCAGGCTTTTCTTTGGATTCTGGTTTCTGTGTAGATTTCAACTTGAGGGACAATTTGGCGATCATCAAGGCATGGTCTGAGGCGACATCGGCTCCTCTGTGGGCCCTAACATCCTGGAGACTCGACTTCCACTTTTTGTTTATCAGGATATGGTCTATCTGATTGTGGGTTCGACCATCCGGCGAGTTCCATGAGTATTTGTGGATGTTTTTATGCTGAAACAGGGTTCCTCCGATGATAAGGTCATTTGTTAGCGCAAAGTCAACTAACAGTGTCCCATTCTCGTTGACTTCGCCGAGGCCTTGACTACCAAGAACTTCAGGACAGTAGGACTTGTCGCTCCCCACTTTGGCATTGAAGTCACCAACAAAGCAGACGAGATCGTGGCTGGGGATATCTTTGGCGACAGCTTGTAGGGTGTTGTAGAAGCTATCTTTCGTGTTATCATCTGCGTCGTTAGTTGGTGCATAACACGCGACAACTGTTAGTTTGGCTTGTCGACCCGTGAACCGTGCCTCGATGATCCTCTCATTTATGGGCGTCCATTTAGTTAGTGCTCTGGACGCAGATTTGGACAGCATTATGGCAACACCTGCTTCTCTCTTTTTGTCGGTGCCACTGTGCAGGATTGTGAATCCCTTTTCGAGGGATTGACTGCCTGCACCTGTCCAACGGACTTCCGACAGAGCAAGGATGTCGAGGCCATATTTGTCCATCTCATTAACAACTTGTTCTGTTTTTGAAAGTTGGGCCATGGTCCTCACGTTCCAAAAACCAAGTTTCATTTGACAATTCGCTTTCAAAAATCGTGTCCGGGGGCGGTCCAAATTCGTCGTCATGGGGTCCGGGGGCGGTCCATAGTCGTCGGCAGGTTGCATAGTCGGTATCATGTTGGCTCTCAAACTAGATGGTTCTATGGCAAAACTTTTTTCCAGGGGCAGGCTGCTAGTCTGCCGCCAAACCCTCCTCCTTTATCCAGGCTTGGGACTGGCTGTATGATTACAGGCGGAGTTCATTCCGGAGTTCATACCGAAGGAAGAAAACAGCTTATAGTAGGAAATCCCGCAGGTCGGTTTACTGGAACGCAAAACGCAGCAATTTTTTCACTTTGTGTAGTGAAATGCCATGCACTTTGATGACACAACTTTTCTTCTCCCTTTACTTGAATTGTTCAATAACCTTCAAAACCACTGCCTACTCCCTATTTTGTGCTTCGTTGAGGGGGATCAGGGAAAAGGAATAGTTATTACGGGGTGATTCTGGCATCCTCACGGATTCGCTTTCCAAAAACTTTCCGAATAGCGGAACAAAGACAACTTCCCGATATCTCTTTCCACTTCCGTCGTGATATGCTTTACAAACCAATTCGCTTCACTTTCACGGTATTTAATTTTCGTTCTTTTCTAGAAAGCGGATATTCATCCTTGGGCCGAGCCATCGTGTACGTCTCTCAAAGTGTGCGCTGACCCAAATGGCCAAATATGCCACTCCTCTTTATGATCTCACAGTTGACACAGAGGGTGAGTTATAGCAAGAATAAATAATCCAATAGAACCTCCCTCTTTGGTCCCATGCAGCGACCATGGATATCCCGTTAAAACTGAGCGGAGCTAGATGTACTTTCCGTGAGGTTTGAGTTGATACCCGTCTACTTCCCTCTTCGCCGCTGCGCATACAAGATGAAAAATTGCAGGATGCCTGCAGGGGTGGAGAGTCCGGTCTGCTGCTAGCTAGACGTCACGTCACAATGATAGACAACCAATTAGCTTTGAAGGACGACTCAGACGGCATTCGTACTCTTCTTCGGGGTTGTACTGCGATATAGCTGTTTGTAGAGGTAACAAATTATGATGCTCTGCGTAGCTCCTGCGCTCGTTTGCATTGGATAGGATAGGGCATCAGAATATATTGCCTGTATTCGAGTCCGAATGGTCGTATTACAGAGATAGGGAGGCGGAGGTTTTTGTGATTATTTGTTCTTGGTAATGTACACCGATTCCCTTCGTGTACAACAGTTGCCAGTAACTTACGGGATGTAGGCAGTACCAAAATTTCAATAATATAATGCAACAAACAAGAAGACAAACTCAGGTATCGGGATAGTTTTCCCCTTTATGTCGTTTGTTTTATTGTTACGACGCTGTCAGACCATAAGGTACTAGCGACATGTTTTTCTGAATATGCTGAGTTGTTGATTTAGCTCGTATCTAGGGCTTATCCTGTAAAAATTTCAGAGCTGTGGGACTGTGCGTTTTCGAGATACAAGGATCCAGAAGGTACTAAGCTCAATGTTACAAAAGTGATTTAGAAACATTTTTTCGTCTCCTGAAAAACTTGAAAAATGTCACTTAGGTTGTGTTCTAGAACTGTTGACAAATTGTTAACAGTTATTAACTTTTTACGTTCCAAGTTTCTGATTCCGAAATTCAAGCTCCGCCCACCTACGATTTCAGTTCCAGAACTTAACGATTGTTAATTATTCTGTAACGTGGCTGGTGAGCATCGTTGGGAAAAGTTAAGAATTGTAGAATTGGGATAAGTTAACGATCATTAAAGCTGCAATTAGCTCCGCCCCGAAATAAAGACGATTGTTAACAATTGTAAAGTCTCTGGAACGCATCCTTAATACCCTATCGTCTGACGGTGTTGACTGAGTACTCGAATTAAGCTATGCAACGGATTACATTTCAATCTCTTTCCAGTGAATAAGGAATTGGCATCAACGGGCCACTTCCAGTGGATGTCTACCGACACAGATGAGAATGAGCATAGTATCGAGCTTCATCTACCATACGTGGCCAAAGTTTTTGAAAGGTGAGTCTCCGGTAGTCCTACCGTGCTCGGAACATGTTTCTCCGTAACAGTGGTTTAATCAGTTTCCATTAGACGATAGGCAGTTCAGCTAGATTCTCGAGCAACTGTGACAAAAAGTAGATGATCCTCTGTGCGGTCGTCTGTACTAAGTCTGTAGGTAGTCAGATAGTCGGGGCTAGAATACCTGGTGGAAGCCTGGCACTTTGGCCTTAATGAGGACCAAACCTATCGGATCGAAAAAATACAGAAGCGTGCCCTACTGATTATGTCAAAATCCCCTCCAGAAGTTTAACTCGAGTCCCGTACGTTGAAACTGTGCATGGCTTCTGGTAAGAAAATGCTTGAGCACCCTATCCATAGGTATATACTTCCGCCGCCATTTGAGACTGCTCGCGAACGACCTGCAAGAGCGGCCTCAGTGGCGATTCCGAAACTCCAACAGGTTAAATGTGACCATGTACGATATGAAAAGACATTTGTACCGTCTTTCGTGAAAATTTTTAATTTTTATTAGTGTTTACATTTGTCTATATTGACGATTTCGACAAATTTGGTTTTTACCATGATAGTTCGAAAAGAATAAAAGCGATATCTATATATCTATCAGGATATCCATTCGGTCTTAAACAAGGGAAAGAAAAAGAGACTCCCAATAAAGAAAATAGTTGCGTTTTTGCTGATACCATGGTATCTGATATGCGGTCTAAAGTCGTTTTTGCAGTTATCGTGGTATCTGATACCATGGTCAAAAGGCGTGTTTGCAGTTGTCGTGGTATCTGGCCAGTTACCGTGGTAACAGATATTCAGATATCACGGTCCGACCGTGGTGTCTGGTCGTAGTATCTGAGAAGTCATCTCACTTTCATCAAATTTTTTCAAATTGGTGAGAAAGAAGTTTGGAACTTAGTGATGTAACTGGATATCAGTTTTTCCTTTGGGATGACTTCGAAAAGTGCTATTTCGGCAATAGTTGTTTTTGCAGTTGACCGTATATCAGATACCACGGTAACTGCAAAAACGACTAATTGCAGATCCAGTTACCGTGGTAACAGATACCATGGTATCCGCAAAAACGCAACTAATGCTTGGCTCCATCTGACCGAAAAGGCTGACTTTTAGTGACTTACCTGGCAGTGGAAAAAGTGCCTCTAAGGAATGGGGGAAGAAGATTGCCTTGTGGAATGATATATGACATGAAATTTATTGGAAAAAGCCCTAGGGCCATGGCAACACAAATATACAGCGTAAGGCAAATTAAACACATGAAGTTTGATCCAGCCCGAGTAATCTTCCCAGACTCCTGACCGCTGCAGAACATTCACTCAGCGTCATTCTCATCCTCCATTTCTCTTCATACACTCCAAAACCTCATGTCTTGGCCCATCCAACTCGCCACGTGTACAAATCAGTTTTTTTTTTTTTAAGTTTGATACTCTTTATCAGACAAACCACTTTACATATACTAAACTACATAAACAAACTTTTTATAATACTCTTACCATTCTTTATACATGTAGTCATACCTCTGGGCTCTGACTGCAGGAAAGCCCGAATGGGCCTGTGGGGGCAGTCAAAAAAAAAACTTCACTTTACATTAATTTTCACACACTTTGTCAAAAAAAGAGAAGAAACTGAAAGAGGAAGAAAAAAAGAAAGAAAGAAGAACAGAAAAAGAAAGTTGAACCATATCTCCGCACATAGGGCAGAAGTAAGGACCAGTTCTCCATTTATTCTACCTGTATACCTCCTCCTTTTCACCAAAGGAAGACTAAAAGATATTGTGGAAGGTATTGTGACTAACAACTCATCATGGGCGAATTACCGTGTATGTGCCATCAGCCAATGTGCCGTGCCAAAAATCGACCTTTGTGTTCCGTGATAGTAAAGGTTGACGGAATACGACTGAAACTTGATAATCTGGTAATTTTTCACTTGAACAGGTTTGAATACCCAATATGCATTTGCTTCGATATCCCCGAAGATCAATGCTTTGTTTCTGTGAAAGATAGGATACCTACTCAGAGCGTGTCCACCCTACTTACCGTAGTTACTACGCCTGACGTCACGGATACTGGCTTCTTGGCGTCGAGGCTGGGACGAATTTGTCTATTTTCAGCAAAATATCGCACCACGGGCTAATCGGACCAATCACGTAAAAGAGATTCGTAGTTACCACGCTTACTACGCTCCTGAGCGTGGTATTGGTACGCAAATAGTTACTGTTAGTTACTATCTCGAGAAGGCTGGAACGGTCAGCGTAGTAACACGAGGCTTGAACGAAAATATAACTAATAGTTACTATTGTTAGGATGTTGGAATACGCTCTGAATCTGCTTGGACCGTGGTCCGCGAAACTGGTTAGAGGCCAGGGGGCGTTGAAGAGAACAGGCCAATACCAGACGAGTAAAAATAGTAGCATTGCCCTAAGATTTGTCCTTTCTTATTCCCAGTTTTTTCTTCTCGAATAACATATTTTCACCATCTTGCTTATCATCGGTTCCACGATTTTAGGTGGCTGCGTCCCCTACTCCTCTCAGTGTCGTAAATAACTACATATTAAAACAAAACATGACCTTAATTAATTTCGCCCACAATTTTTATGGCACTTGCCCTTCGTCCAAGTGCCATATAGCGATCGCAATTTCTGTCCGTCCGTCGGTCGGTCTGTCTGTCACGGTTTTGCTAGTTCGGGTACTTCCACATAAGCTAGGACGATGAAACTTGGCAGGCATATGAGGGACCCCAAATGATTAAGTTGGAAATAGTCACTTTCCCGATCCGAACATCATGGGGGGAGTGGAGTGAGGGGGAATCCGGAATATTTTGGAATTTATAACTTTCGAACGGATGATCGGATCTTAATGAAACTTGGTATTTGAAAAGAGCTCGTGCCCCAGACGGTCCGATTAAAATCTGAACCGGATCCGGTGACTCTGGGGGGAGCTGGGGGGGGGCGGAAATCTTGGGAAACGCTTGGAGTGGAGGGATTGGGATGAAACTTGGTGGGAAGAATGAGCATGAGTCCTAGATAAGTCATTGACATAGCCGGACCGGATCCGGTCACCATGTGGGAGTTGGGGGGGGGGTCCAGATTTCTAGTGATCCCGCGAGTTCGGTGCTTCCTGATGTGCTAGGACGATGAAAATTGGCAGGCATGTCAGGGACCCGAACAGATTCACTTGATAATAGTCGTTTCCCCGATCCGGCCGGGGGGGGGGCTGGAGGGAGGGGAATCCGGAAAAATAAGGTATTTTTAACTTACGAACGGGTGATCGGATCTTAATGAAACTTGATATATAGAAGTACCTTGTGTCTCAGACCTCCCATTTTAAATCCAGACCGGATCCGGTGACATGGGGGGTAGTTGGGGGGGAAACAGGAAATCTTGAAAATCGCTTCGAGTAGAGAGATCTGGATGAAAGTTGGTGGAAAGAACAAGCACAAGTCCTAGATACGGGATTGACATAACCGGACCGGATCCGCTCACTTTGGGGGAGTTAGGGGGGGGGAATTCGGCTTTCTAGTGATCCCGCGAGTTCGGTGCTTCCTGATGTGCTAGGAAGATGAAAATTGGCAGGCATGTCAGGGACCGGAACAGATTGACTTGATAATAGTTGTTTCCCCGATCCGACCATCCGGGGGGGGGGGGGCTGGAGGGAGGGAATCCGGAAAAATGAGGTATTTTTAACTTACGAACGGGTGATCGGATCTTAATGAAACTTGATATAAAGAAGGAACTTGTGTCTCAGACATCCCAGTTTAAATCCGGACCGGATCCGGTAACATTGGGAGAACTGGAGGAGGGAACCGGAAATCTTTGGAAACGCTTTGAGTAGAGAGATCGGGAGGAAAGTTGGTGAAAAAACAAGCACAAGCCCTAGATACGTGATTGACATAACCGGACCGGATCCGTTCACAGTAGGGGGGGTGGGGGGGGGATCCGAATTTCTAGTGATCCCGCGAGTTCGGTACTTCCTGATGCGCTAATAAGACGATGAAACTTGGCAGGCGTGTATGGGACCCGAACAGGTTGACTTGAGAATAGTCGTTTCCCGGATCCGACCATCTGGGGGGTGGGGGTGGAGAGAGAGGGAATCCGAAAAGTGAGGTATTTTAACTTGCGAACGGGTGATCGGATCTTGATGAAACTTGATATATAGAAAGACCTCGTGTCTCAGACGTCCCATTTTAAATCCGAACCGGATCCGGTGATATTGGGGGGAGTCGGTCGGGGGAACCGGATATCTTGGGAAACGCTTAGAGTGGAGGGTTCGGGATGAAAGTTGGTGTGAAGAACTAGTGAATAGCATAACCGGAATGGATCCGGTCACTGTGGGGGAGTTGGAGGGGATCTGAGTTTGTAGTAATCCCACGAGTTCGGTACTTCCTGATGTGCAAGGACAATGAACTTGGCAGGCTTGTCAGGTACCCGAACTATTGACTTGAGAATGTCGTTTCCCCGATCCGACCGTCGATGGGGAGTGTACGAAAGGGGAATCCGGAATCCAGTGGCAACCTCAGCTATTGAACGGGTTATCGGATTTAACCGAAACTTGATATTTAGAAAGGTCTCGTGCCTCAGACGTCCCATTTAATTCCGGACCAGATCCGGTGACATTGGGAGGAGTTGGAGGGGCGAACCGGAAATCTTTGAAATCGCTTAGAGTGGAGGGATCGGGGTGAAACTTGGTGGGAAGAACAAGCATAGGTTCTAAGTACGTCATCTGGAGCTTTCAGACTGAATGAACCTAGATGTCCTAATTGTAGGTCCGAATCGCATTTTTGAATGCCGGGTGTTTATTTTGAAGTTCTCTCCTAATTTCTCGTACCACTACTCGTAACAAGTGCCATATGAGCTGGTAGCTCTTGTCTGTTTTCGATTTGTTTTACGTTCCAAATTTTCTAAAACTCAGGTAATTCCAAGAACGGAAATTGGCTGTTAATGAGTCATTTGCCATCAAAACTGTATTGTCTTAACTTTCTTTTAGATACCGTGATCAGTTTACTGTGATACCCATTCTCGTTGGCTCGTTGTCGACTGAACGGGAGGCCCTCTATGGGCAAATACTTTCAAAGTACCTCGCCGAACCCGAAAATTTATTCATCATATCATCGGATTTCTGCCATTGGGGAGGAAGATTCAGTTACAAATACTATGATCAGGCAGCCGGTCCTATTTACAAACAAATCACCCAGCTAGATAAGCAGGTAAGGTGCAGTGCGGAGACATTTCTGGCTTTAAATGGATACTTGGCCATTCAATATTTGACAAAGCAAAACGGATAAGTCAGCTAATTGGCAAGGGTCCTCTTCAAGCTTAAGCCGCTCAAGCTGGAAAACGAACTTCCTTGAAGAAGTCAAGAAGGGCCGGAATATAGTTCAAATAAAATGTAGCTGACTTATCCGTTTTCCTTTGTCAAATATGATTCGCAGTCAGCTTGGGCTGAAGGAATATCCATGGCCATTCCGTTTGCAACGTCGCTAGATTTTTTATGGCACTTGCCTTTCGGCCAAGTGCCATATAGCGATCGCAATTTCTGTCCGTCCGTCGGTCGGTCGGTCGGTCTGTCGGTCCGGGTTTTGCTAGTTCGGGTACTTCCACATAAGCTAGGACGATGAAACTTGGCAGGCATATCAGGGACCCCAAATGATTAAGTTGGAAAAATGGGTTTGTCGTTGACCACCTTTGTCAGGTGGTCCCCGATCCGACCACCTGAGGGGGAGTGGAGGGAAGGGGAATCCGGAAAAAATAGGAAAAATGACTTATTTTTAACTTACGAACGGGTGATCAGATCTTAATGAAACTTGATATATGGAAGGACCACTTGTCTCAGACCTTCCATTTTAAATCCAGACCGGATCCGGTGACATGGGGGGTAGTTGGAGGGGGAAACCGGAAATCTTGAAAATCGCTTAGAGTGGAGAGATCTGGATGAAAGTTGGTGGAAAGAACAAGCACAAGTCCTAGATACGGGATTGACATAACCGGACCGGATCCGCTCACTTTGGGGGAACTGGGGGGGGGGGGGAGGGGGGAATCCGGATTTCTAGTGATCCCGCGAGTTCGGTGCTTCCTGATGTGCTACGACGATGAAAATTGGCAGGCATGTCAGGGACACGAACAGATTGACTTGACGATAGCCGTTTCCCCAATCCGACCATCCGGGGGGGGGGGCTGGAGGGAGGGGAATCCGGAAAAATGAGGTATTTTTAACTTACGAACGGGTGATCGGATCTTAAGGAAACTTGATATATAGAAGTACCTCGTGTCTCAGACCTCCCATTTTAAATCCAGACCGGATCCGGTGACACGGGGGGTAGTTGGAGGGGGAAACCGGAAATCTTGAAGATCGCTTAGAGTGGAGAGATCTGGATGAAAGTTGGTGGAAAGAACAAGCACAAGTCCTAGATACGGGATTGACATAACCGGACCGGATCCGCTCACTTTGGGGGAGTTAGGGGGGGATCCGGATTTCTAGTGATCCCGCGAGTTCGGTGCTTCCTGATGTGCTGGGACGATGTAAATTGCCAGGCATGTCAGGGAACCGAACAGATTGACTTGATAATAGTCGTTTCCCGGATCCGACCATCTGGGGGGGGGGCTGGAGGGAGGGGAATCCGGAAATTGAGGTATTTTTAACTTACGAACGGGTGATCGGATCTTAATGAAACTTGATATATAGAAGTACCTTGTGTCTCAGACATCCCAGTTTAAATCCGGACCGGATCCGGTGACATGGGGGGAACTGTAGGGGGGAACCGGAAATCTTGGGAAACGCTTTGAGTAGAGAGATCGGGATGAAAGTTGGTGGAAAGAACAAGCACAAGCCCTAGATACGTGATTGACATAACCGGACCGGATCCGTTCACAGTGGGGGGATCCGAATTTCTAGTGATCCCGCGAGTTCGGTACTTCCTGATGCGCTAAGACGATGAAACTTGGCAGGCGTGTATGGGATCCGAACAGGTTGACTTGAGAATAGTCGTTTTCCGACCATCTGGGGGGGTGGGGGTGGAGAGAGGGGGAATCCGAAATGTGAGGTATTTTTAACTTGCGAACGGGTGATCGGATCTTGATGAAACTTGACGTATAGAAAGATTTCGTGTCTCAGACGCCCCATTTTAAATCCGAACCGGATCCGGTGATACTGGGGGGGAGTCGGACGGGGGAACCGGAAATCTTGGGAAACGCTTAGAGTGGAGGGTTTGGGATGAAAGTTGGTGGGAAGAGCAAGTGAATAGCATAACCGAAATGGATCCGGTCACTGTGGGGGAGTTGGAGGGGATCCGAGTTTGTAGTAATCCCACGAGTTCGGTACCTCAGCTGATGTCCAAGGACAATGAACTTGGCATGCTTGTCAGGTACCCGAACTATCGACTTGAGAATGTCGTTTCCCCGATCCGACCGTCGAGGGGGAGTGTACAAAAGGGGAATCCGGAATTCAGTTGCAAGCTCAGCTATTGAACGGGTTATCGGATTTAACCGAAACTTGATATTTAGAAAGGTGTCTCGTAACTCAGACATCCCATTTTAAATCCGGACCAGATCCGGTGACATTGGGAGGAGTTGAAGGGGCGAACCGGAAATCTTTGTAATCGCTTAGAGTGGAGGGATCGGGATGAAGCTTGGTGGGAAGAACAAGCATAAGTTCTAAATATGTCATCTAGAGCTTTCAGATTGAATGAACCTAGATATCCTAATTCTAGGTCCGAATCGCATTTTTGAATGGCGGGGTGTTTATTGTGAAGTTCTCTTCTACTTTCTCGTACGACTACTCGTAACAAGTGCCATATGAGCTCATAGCTCTTGTCGATATAGGATATTTTCAGGATATTTTATTTCCGATATTCGATAAACGATATATCAGTATCGATATTTCGGTACCATGTTTCGCTATCATAGACGTCTGTTTTCGCTAAAATTTTGGAAAAATAATAGTCGTCAAATAGTGTTTGTTGTCATTTTTCGTTAAAAAATTCGAAAATAGAAAAACTGATTTACAGCAACAATCAGGAAATTGTACAAATATCGTTTTTGATATCGATATTTCAGTTTCGAAATCGATATTTGGTCCGATGTATGAGTAGATCGTTATCGCTATCGGATATCGCCCAACACGTAAATGTCACTTTGCCATGTTCAACAGTAGGAATCTTCCACTAACCGGGCTGCTTTGGAATACTTACAGTAGAGGTATGCTTACATGAACGTTTATTGATTTCGGATTTTGCCATTTTCATGCACTTGCTGTGTCTAAAGCTAACTATCAGTTAGCCAATGTAGGTAAGAAGGGCAGCTAAAAACACCTGTACATATATTTTGGATTTTCAGTCTACCATTTAGCCCAAAACTGCAGTGTTCACATTAAAGTAACTGTTCACATAAGCATACCTCTACTGTACATAAAGACGTGTGAAGACCACTGTGTGTAATGATATCCCATAGCAATAGCTGAACCTTAGCGGGGACCAGCAGACCCACCGCGTGAGTTAGCGCCTCTAGCTCTTTGTCCACCAGTTGGTTTGTTGACGACCAAACGAATATTTGGCTTGTCCGCTTCGCGTTTTAGAAATAAATTGAATTGAATTGATAGTCGCAGCAACACGGGAAGTGTATCTGTCAGGCTTTCGTTATAGTGAAAATATAATGCAAAAAATAGGCTATCGGTCTCTACAGAAATGTTGCTAGCTCTTCCACTACGTGTACCACTAGGTGTAGCAATCTTTAGGACGAAGATACGAAAAAAATCTTCCTCACTTGATTCTAGCTACAGATATGGGATTTTGAGAGAAAAGCAGACAGAGGTAGCAAATAAAGCCCAAAATCTGCTGGTATTACAGCAGCGTGTCCAGTAACAATTACAACAGAACCGAATGAATTTGATAGCACCCCCTATAACTTCCCAGGGCATTGCTTAACCGGGCTTATTCTCCATAAAACTAACTGGCGTTTATTTAACACCAGCAACTGCTAACCATATGGAGTAACACGTACGTCTGGTCAGTGGTCACTGAGCTTGAATATGAACTTTTACGAGAAATCAGAAGAAAAGCAACTGGCGCTTGTCAAGTGGGATCGGAACGGATAACCAAGTTACGCGTTTTCTACCGGCTAGTGGTCGAATGCCGGCTAGTCCTCCGGAAAGTTGGAAAAATTGGGTAGATAGTTCACCATCCGTCGACCGGAGAGCAACTCTGCCAGAAGTCCCATAACGTTGAAACAGGGATTTGCGATTTAAACATACACGAAATAACACACCGTCTATTGATAGGGAAATGTTGTTCTGAGCCTTTAAGTGTTAGGCTTCTGTAAAATAACACTAAACATGTTTTGCAACGTTACTTTTAGCGACGATATAAGACTTAAAAGGTTATAACGGAGATATTCTGGAACTTCAACATATAAGGCATTTTTCCGTGACACAATTGTGGGCCACACATTTCTGAGTTTTTTCGCGGAAACACGATTGTGTGCCTCACAGTCGAGCCACAAGTTGAAACTCGCGGCAACGCCGTTTTGTCTATTTTTTTGGCGGTAAATTCAAATGTCTGAATATATAAATAAAAGTCATGTAAAATCTCAATGAATAGAACTCCAGGCTTTCGTCCTTACCATTCCGTGCAAAAATAATCTTCAGTTTTTGTCCACATAGCCTACTTGAGAAAGTTTTTAATTTTATTGTTTGGACGTTGTTTTGCTTCTAAATTTGAATTTCCCGCCAAAATCGAGCCACAAAATCGACAATCACCTCGGCAGTTGTTTGTCGAATTTGAGCCACAAAGCGGGCCACGAAAATCTTGTTAGTCGCGGAAACACACTTGAGGGCCGCACGAAAGGCCGCGGAAACGCTCTTTTCGAGACAAAATCGACCCACAACCTGTTCGTGGTAGCACGGAAAAACGCAAATAGTGTTGAATCTCATATCTGTTGAACGTGCGCACCATTGTGTAAACGGCATGAAACTTGTGACAGTTAAGCCATTTGTACCAAATGGAGCCAATTGGTGCTTAGTTAGTAGCGTCAGCTGCATTCAACTTGTAACAGAAACTCGGTTATGGTACATTTACACGCTGCGTAAATCCGAGCGTATTTTGAAAAACGTCCGTATTTTACGCAGGTATTTGGGCTTGAAAATATCTCTAGCAATACGGACGTATTTGAGAAATCGGTCCGTTTTACAAATACGTCCGTATTGCTAGAAACCTTTTCTAGCTCAAATTTGTGCGTAAAGTACGCTCGGATTTCAAAATACGCTCGGATTTTACGCAGCGAGTAAATGCACCATTATTCCGTCTCGGAAGTCGACTTAAAACATGCGTGAAGAATCTGTTTATTGTCTTTTAGGGCATGGACCTCATAGAACGCCTTGACGCGGAAGGTTTTAGTGAATATCTTAAGGAGACTGGAAATACCATATGTGGCCGCCATCCAATCAGTGTCTTGTTAAACGTAAGATCTTTTCCGACTTCCTCAAGCTTGGTACAGGGCGTAATGGTAGGAGCACTTTAAGAGAAAAATGGCTGCACGAATATCGGATCTGTAAGTCACATATCCCAACTCCATCATCGCCAAAATTCACAGGAAAGAGACAGTCGTAGCGCTTTTTCAGCAGAAAGAACACCTGAACGAAGGCAGTAGATGCTTTTGCAGTACATTGTAAGAAAAACCCTGCAGTATTTGCTACTGTGATTTTACAGTAGGTCTTGGTTGCGCTGACGCTCTGTTCGCCCTTGCTGCTATTTTGTCTGATTCCGAGGCAACGGGTGACCCACTAGTTATTGGTTCTTATGATGTAAGCCGGGCCTTTGACTCGTCGGTGCATGCGCAGATCCTTCTGGAAGCGTATAAACAAGGGCTAAATCTGTGTATTGTTAGAGTTCTATATTACATGTACAGTAACCTTAGAGCGCAAATCAAAATACCCTCAAGTCCGGCCGAATCCGTTGTTGTACCGGTTCGTAAAGGGGTCAGGCAAGGCTCAGTTGTGTCTCCGAGTCTGTATAATAATAGTGTTCTGCCGGCACAAGCCCAGGTAGCTACGTCTTGTGTTTCAAAAGGGATCGATGTTTCGTTGATGACGTATGCTGACGACCTGCTTAATTTGAACAGGTCTGCCGATCGACTATCGAAGAATTTTGATGTGTTGAATAGGGAATACAATAACGTAGGTTTATCGTTTAATGTGTCTAAATCGGCCGTACTGTTCTTCAATGCGGAGTACTGCGAAGAAGAAATTTCTTTAGGCGATTGAGTTGTTAAACCATCTGAGAGTATTACCTACCTTGGTTTACCAATCGGTCGAAGCCTCCACTCCACCGGAACGCTGCTTGTACGACACGTAGAAGCGAAAATCCGGATTGCGTACGGGTCAATTATTGGTAACAGACATCGATTCTGCCGTAGATATCTTGCGTCGCAGTATAATGCCATTGCCCTTCCACATGTACTGTATATAGTACCTTTTTGGAAATACTTGTCGTCCGCCCAGTGTGCAAAAGTAAGAGTTCTGTTTTTTCGTTTTGCGAAGTTCCTTCTGAGACTTCCCCCGTGGACGAGGAACTCCTATGTCATGCGTAATTACGGTGTATCCGATCCAACAGTGTGTGTTAACCGGGTCGTTGACAATTTTCTGGAAAAGGCTAAAGGAAGAGCGAACCCGTGGTTAGCCATCCTGTGCCAGTAGTTTTGCTAATGTATATATAGTGGTGTAAATACTTCTGGTGATGTTCCGTAGTGTGATTTTTTCTCTTTTCTTTTCTTTTTTTCCTTTTCATACTCCGTTCTAATTCCATGTGAATTTTCGGGTAATAAAATTACTTACTTACTTATTAATATTGTCTCTCCTGAGATAAGATTATTTATAATTCAGATTAGTCTTATCCCAGTAGAGATAAGATTAATCCCAGTAGCAAATACTGCAGTTAACTTTAATCCTTACTCGGAGAATCTTTTTACAGTGTGCTGTTTAAGCAGAAACATGTAATTTCGAGGTCATGAACTCTCGTACTTATTCTACCTTATATACTACCCCTAGCTCCCCTATGGAGCCCTTTGCCATTGCTTCGTTTTGCACCACGACTTTATCGGCCAAGCCGAGCTTGCCAGCTAGCAGCATAAACTTCGTTAAAAGCTTCAAGATCCGCAGAAACTTCTTTTAAAGATGATATAATAAACTTTCAGTTTACCTTTCCAAAGTGATCGCGACCCACAACTCAAGTACGACTGCCTTTTTCTTTATTGTTGCTGTTTCGGTTCGAGAGAAAAACCGCGCAGAAACCTAACGTCCATCCCTCAGAGGATGCGTCGGCAATTAGAAAAGATAAAAATATGCTATGTAACTGCTAATTTTTTTCACAATTACAGTCGTTGCTTCTACTCTTTCTTTTTTTATTTTAAAGAAAATTGGATTAGTTAGCCTGTTTTTTACGGAATTTTCTTTTCCCTCTCCCCGCTTCCAAGAGGACTAGTTTCTGTTGGGTTACGGCTAAAAACCCCCCGGCGAAACCCCCCCCGGACAAAACCCCCCGCCAAAACCCCTCCGGCTAAAACCCCCCCGTTACCAAAACCCCCCCGGTACCAAAACCCCCCCGACCAAAACCCCCCCGGTACCAAAACCCCCCCGCATAAAAAAAGACGGGTATGCAAGAGTAGAGTAACTGGTAGGTAGAGAGTAAGAGTAGAATAAACTTCTTTCGCAAACTTGACTCTACAAGAATGTCTGAAGTCCAGTGGGTATCAGAACAATGATAAACAAAGGGAGTGTAAGCCGAAGGTGAAGGTTGATGGTGACAGACTAATTGCTGAAGTCACCAACACCCGCATTCAACTGAAGCTGTTGTCAGTGAGATGTTAAATGTGAATGATCAAATCAAAGCCAGTTCCGCTCTGTGTAACGATCCCCCCAACAGATCCTTTCCCAATGCCTCACCCTTCTTGGCGAGGAAGCTGCAGTTACGTTGCCACCCATTGGTGCAATGTGAAGCCCCCCTTGCCTGATTGCTCTTAGTTATCCCTGATTCATACCAGAAACTCGAAGATGGGCAATAAGCGGAGGGATACCTATGACACCGCAAAAGTTATCCTGCTATCCGTCTGTGAGCAGGATAACTCTCGACGGGAATGAATATTTTTATCATGTGATCGTTTAAAACGATCACATGGTTGTTCATTTTGTTGCCCAGTAAATCCCAGTCTTAATATGTGTGAGTGTCTAAGGATTCGGGGGGGGGGTCGCCGGGGGGATACCGGGGGGTTTCTATTCTTCTCTTTCTCTCTACCTACCAGTTACTCTACTCTTACATACCCGTCTTTTTTTATGCGGGGGGGTTTTGGTACCGGGGGGGGGGGGTTTGGTCCGGGGGGTTTTGGTAACGGGGGGTTTTTAGCCGGGGGGGGGTTTGGCGGGGGGGGGGGGGTTTGTCCGGGGGGTTTTTCGCCTAGACCCGTTTCTGTTAGCCTCACCGTCAGCACTTGGATCAGACATGCTAAAATAGATCGTTAGTAGTGGAAAACCTGTCATTTGCGTCCCGGTCAATTGAGATTTTACATATTTATGTCTCAGCAGCAGAAAGTGAAAGTCTCCCATTACCCTATGGAACCGACTTTTTACTATGTCTACACAAGTGTTGAGCCTGAGGAAGTAGGGGACTGTTAATTCCGGTCTTCACCTACCGGAACTTCCGGAATCTGGGCTTCCAGATTATTCTTTGACTTCTTCTGTGAATTGCATCTGGAAGATGAACCGGTGCCAAAGTACATCAAAATAATCCGGAAAAAAGGGGCTTTTGAACTTCCAGTTTTCCGGAATTTTTAAGTATCACAGAAGAAATTCAGAAAAAATCACGGATAATCTGGGAACCCAGATTCCGGAAGGTGAAGACCCGACTTTACTCCACTTGGAGCGCTGAACTGTAATAAGGCCAAACTGAAACCTGGCGTGTCTCTTTGGATTTTCTTGTCTTTTTCGTGTGTTGGAAGAATCAGAAAGGCTGTAGGGATGGTAAGCACTGTATGTCTTGCAGAAATAGCATTTTTATATTTCTGCTTTAAGAATAAGGACACGAGAACCTTCCGAATTTTGTTTTAATTTTGGAAGAATTGGTAGGCCAATAGGTCTGTCTTGTGTTTCGGTCTCCTCTTCTTTTGTTTAGGATTTTCACAATTTCCACCAGGGTGCGAACAATCTTCATATATTTTGCGTCCAACTTTCGCTTCGTAGGGCGAATAAACTCTGGACACGAGTCGACAAAGGCGAATAAGAAAATCTCTAATTGACGGGGCAAGTATTGGTATTTTCGAGAAGATCTTTCTGAATAGTTTAAAGGAACAGAAAACTTGACTCAAACTTGACTCGGGGAGCTAGCTGACACATCAAGAATGTACCCTGAGTCGATATTGAGAGTAAGAAAAATTCTCCTTACGACCATTGCAGTTTCCGGCAGTTTCTGAGAATTCGACTTTTGAGCAAAAGGTTTGTGTGCCGCGACTAGGAATCGAACGCACGCCGCCTTGCCGGTTTGTCGTTTGTCTTTAGTCTACACGTACAAAGGCGAACTTTTACAGTACATAAGTGCATAATTACAGTGCATAAGGGGCAAGGGCCTGCCAGCTAGCTTTGGGAACACTAAGGAGGGGGTTCGAGATAACAAAGAAGGGGGGGGGGGGGCTGTCGATAATAAGTCCCTGTATATTTATCTAAGCCCCCCCCCCCGGGTGATTCGATGGCCGAAAGTTGCGTAATCAAGTTTTCTGTTCCTTTAATCGTGGAAAGCTCATTTCTAGTAAGTGTTGTGCTTTAAGTGAACGAGGTGAAGTTCTTTACTAGAATTTTGCCAAGCCTATGAGCCTTTTTATTCCAGATGATTAAGGCCTTGAAGTCCCACAACGGATTCAAACCAACCATGAAGTTTCTCAAGTATGCCCAGTCAAGCCAGTGCACAAGCCCAAGCGATTCCTCAGTCAGCTATGCGTCGGCTGCATTGCTTATGGACTAGACGAAGGCCAGTTTTCCCGAGTGATTTTGGAGTATCACCAGTCAACTGCGTCAGTTCGGCTGTTTGTTAAACAGGCCATGACTGTCCAGGTTTCTAAAATATCTGGCCAGAAAAACGATTGTCCACAGTTGGCATTATTACAGTTCAGCGCCCCAAGCGGGTTAGTCCTTTGCAGCATTCTCAGCCTCCATCACGCAGAGATAGTACGTTAAACCCAATAAGTTACTGAACGGAAAAGAGAAGCTTTCACTTTTTAGTGATATTCAGCGCGTCCAAGCAGACCAGTTTCTGTTAATCCCCCTATGCCTTCCATCAGCACTTCTGACAGACATAGTAAAATAGATCCACACGTTCATTAGTAGAAAATCTGCAATCAGCCTCCCAGATAATGTAGATTTTGCATACATCTCAATGGTAGAAAGTAAGTTACCCACTACCTTATAGACCCGACGTTTTACCATGTCTACACAAGTGTTGATTATGAGACAATGGGGGACTAACAGAAACTAGTCCACTCGGAGCGCTGAACTGGAATAAGGCAAATTAAGCACATATCCGAGCAGTTTTAATTAACGTTGATGACGGTGATAGTCAAGGGGTACTGATTGGAACTAAACCGCATGGTTGTTCTGAACTGGAATATGAAGAATGTGCACAACATAACGAAAAATACGGCCAGATTTTTAAGAAATTTCAACAGTGGCTCTTCTTGTGTCTTAAAGACTAACCTGGATGGCAGTCCTACTGCTGGCGTTATTCCTGTGATGTACGTTAACACTGAAATCTGATTTCCCTTTACGTGTTTTTTAGTTCATTCGTTTAAGCGAAGCGGAAAACGTCGACCGTGCCTAGAGTAGTTTTTTTTTTCGCCGCTCTCGCTAGTCTGGTCAGGTAGTGAACCTTTCTTTTTCTTGCGTTGATAACAAATCACCAAGGAACACTACAAACATTAGTAGCGTTTTTCGTTTGCGATGGCCTGGCTTTTTATTTTCGTTTTCATAAGCCGTGGAGGTTCCCCGTTTTTGTTTTTGATGCTAGCTTGCAGTAGGAAAGGGAAAGGACAGGCCTACGCAAACGGGGATCAAGTGAATTTCCAAATTTTGGACGCGTAGCCTAATTATCATTTTTGCTTAAGGGATACCAGAAAAAGAAGGCAAAGGGGCGATTTAACCTAGGTTTTATCGGGTCTTCAGTGAATCAGGACTAAAGGTCGGGCTTCACTACCCAGACGCCCCAGAATCTGGGGTCCGGATTATGTGAAGACAGAAATCAAACCAAATCTCTCTTCAACAGTCCACTTTTGGGTATTTTTCAGCACTTCTGTCATTTTCTTAGATTTTACCACCTCAGCACAATAATTTCTCCAAGTCAAATGAAAGCTACTTTCAAATTCCCGCGTCTTTTAACCCAGAATCTGGTAGATTTTTCTACCAGATTCCCGGACGCGTCCGGGGTACTTTCAGACCGTTTCAGACCTGTCTTCACTACCCATACCGGTATCGAAGAAAACGGAACCAAGAATACGGGCGAAAAATCTGGGTAGTGAAGCCCGACCTTAACACCGTGAAGCTACGTGCACACACATTCCCATCAGATATCGCGTGCGAAATTCGCGTCACTACTGAGAGACCTGAACGCGATGTGTGCAAATTTTTAGAGCGAAGGAGCTCGCATCCGACTTCGAAAATCGGACTGTGTGTGCACGTACCTTAAGTCGTGTTGGGTGAACTGCTTCCGTGATGGCAGCAAGGGCCCGAGATGTGTTGTTCATAGCTCACCAACATAAACAATTTGTTATGGGGGCGCTTCTTGGGCGTGAGTTCCCTGACCAGGACTCGAAGGGCAGTTAATTTATCTGTGGCTTAGGTAGTTTGACAAATTTCTTCGCTCAAGTGTCCTTCGGAACAGATGCTGGCGTTGAATGATGTAAACTTTATTTCTACTGGATGTTAGTTTGTGAGCGAGTAGGTAGCTGTTTCTGGATATGAAAATAAAGTAAACAGAACATCTGGTTGTCCCATATTGTTTGCGATGATTTAGGTCATATGGCGTTCTAAGGATTTGTGAACCAGATTGTGTTTTCATTCATTTGGACTCTTACCAACCTACCAATCACAAGCCGTTCTACATCGGAGTACCTGCTCCTCCGTCGATAAATTCTGTAATTATCAAAAGCTTTAAAACTTTTGATCATTCCTCGGGGGGGGGGGGGCCTGAGGCTGGAAGAGCAAAGGTGACTTTCGACATGCAAATTTCAAACATTTGCCCGCTAGGCCGAGAAATGTCAGGTTTTTCCAGAGCATTTATTCTATACTTTTGCCACTGAAAACCTTGCCTTGGCAAAAAACTTGGACACCAAATTCCCCAACTAACTTAACGGGGGGGGGGGGGCATTTCCTCACCGGTGTCGAGTGTTCACCTTGTATCAACTGCGAGGCATAAGCCATATCCCAAGCTTTCATTCCCGACTCCTGGGGTGTCGCTGTTATAAGCAAATATTGAACTAGGGCAGCCTGTTAGCACTTATTCCTTGGGCATTGCGAGTAAACACGGGTGACACTCGTTCAGATGACATCATTTCCTGATATTCATCAAACTCGAATTTTACAGAAACTAGTAGCTAGTAGCCTATGGCTCTCGAAATTGCATGGGTGGGTTGGTGGAACGTGGTCCACCAGCATTTCTCAAGATACAGGAACTAGTGTGCAAGATGCTGTTAAACTGTCAAAGTGGGCTATCTCTCGTGTTGGACGAAATATTTACAAAAACATATGTTGCACTTAGAAGTTTTCTGGGACCTTGACTCCAGTCTCCTTGGCGAGGTACAGCATTTCCTCTAGAAAAAGAAAAAGGAGGACGTTAGGATCGCTGTAGCTATGGCGCGTTCACACGCAACAGAAGCAACGCGTGAAATGGTTAGTTCAGGTTGAAACAAGACCAACTGTATGGGTCCCCAGGGGTAATATTTGTCGGTTTCCCGTCTTCGCTAGATCCCGTAAGCATGTTATTTATCCCTTCAGTTTTATTGACTGACCAGATGCCCGTTTTTCGACGGAACACGGCGAATCCGACCAAACTCTCGACTTAGGAAAATTAATCTGGCAGATCGATTTTTTATGACACCCCTAGATCAAAACTCCAAATACCTGGTAAAGACACAACACGATGCCTACCGAATTTCTGGCTTTCACCAGATTCCGTCTGTAATATCAACCAAGCCAAAGCAGATCGATCGATTCAACATTCAGCTTACTGCCGATAACCGATAAGCCATCGGCCAATATAGTTATTGAAACAAGTATTTCTTCAGCCCGAGCTGACTGCCAAACAAAAATTTCTTCTGTGATATTTCGCCACACTGACTTAAGCCTACACATTTTGCGTTGTCGTAATACACAGCTTCTAATCCAGCATGTAATCATATCCCTATATTTCGATACACAATAGAGTTGAGTCAAAACCTTTACTTCTCACAAGTTTCCTTGTTTTGCCGGATTCCCGGCTAATTACTTGCCTGGCTTCCTGAGATACCCCCTTAACTCTGGACAGAAAATATATTTATCTTGAAAAAAAATCTTCACCTTTAATTTGAAATCCCCACCCCTAATTATAGGCTTAGTGAGCACACATCCGAAACATACCTATTCTTTGACCCAAAAGACGCTCACACCAAGTTTCAAAACATTAAATCAATTTCTTTGAGTTATTGTGTTTAACAGACAGACAGATGGATGGACAAACTTCACAAAGTCTCACCCTAAAAAAAACTTTGTTGAAGCTTGTTTCAGCTAACAAAATGTAACACTTACATTTCATTTTTCAACAGTACTACTGAACAAAAAAGTATTTAGCATTCATTTTTTTTGGACACAATTCTTGCTAGTATCCAGGACTGCAACTTGATCCAATGGATTCCTTTTAGCACATCAATACGGGAAAGTCCACTTCAACCTACCAACTGACGGAGTATAACTTACCCCTTGTGGCCTTCGCCTTGTGCTGTTCAGCTGCTGCTGCTCTGATGATCTTCCTTTTCTCTTCCTCAACTCTCCATTCTTCCTCTTCTCTCTTCAGAACACTGAATCGGTGGCTTCCCCACATGATGCCAAGGGCCAAGGCACCATACCTACCAGCCTAAACAAAAATCAAAGCTGAAAGAATGCCATGAAAGCACAGACTAACAAGTAAATGACCAACAACTTCGAAACCCATGAAGCTCTCCAAGGAGAACTTGTTTTTTTGCTTTTTCACCAGGTTTTGACAATCAACCTTGTGTTTTAGGCTATCTATCTCTGGTCATTCTGTACAGAATGCAAATTAAAACCTCGAACCCTAAGGACAACTGATATATTGTCAACAATATTTTAATTGTCAAAAATGAAAAGAAACTGTAAAGGGCTTATCTGTGATAAAGAGTCCCCTCCGGAGTCAAAACACAAATGAAAAAATATCCATTTTAAAAGTATATTTACAGCCTCCAAGATTCACTTCACTTCACTCAGGTTTAAATATCATTTTAAAGCTCGTCTTCCAAGAATTCTCTTCCAGAGTTCTCTTTCTTCCGTTCACTACTGAGATGTTCAGGCTACAATGTCATGGAATGGAACAGATAGGGGAGAAGGGCCCATATTTGGAACTTTTTTGGATTACTATTTCTGTAGGGCGCAATAATACATGTTTTTTAATTTTCGTTTGTTCATGTCTTGCCTAGCTTAGGGAAAAAAAAATCTTTCTTCCGATTTCTATCCTGCTCTGAGCAAAAGTGTTTTTCCTGAAGTTTGTCAGAAGGGCCAAACCTGTCCCACCCCACCCCCATCCACATTTGGCATACATTGGTCCAGGTTTGGCATGTCACTAGGTTTGTCATGTCACTATCTCGGTACTAGGAGCAACGGCAGACCATCTTTCAAGTGCTCTTGTAATTTCTAATATTGTAAAACTGATGTCTGTGCTTTCAAAATGTAAAAAAAAAAGGATGCCCAACATTACTGGGATGACGGTGACGAGTCTAACGAATGTTATAATATTACACTGTATTCACACTAAAGACAATTTCTCTGTTAAGTGGCAGACTGGAGCCACTGGAGGACTTGTAAAATTTTATAGGCTACATAAATATTACACTAAAGTAGGCTTATAAGTAAGATTGGTTAAAGCCGCGTTCACAAGCATCCCTAGCCAAGCACAGATGCCTAGGCGCGAGTGCTCAGGCGTAGCCAGGCACCGAGTTCTAGAGCCTGGAACTCCGTGCTTGGCCCAAAATCTGTGACTAGGCATGGGTGTGAATGGTGATGCTAGGCACGTGCCTAGACATCTGTCCTTGGCTAGGCATGCTTGTAAACGGGGCTTTAAAAAAAATCAGAGTATATTGAATAGTGGGGAAAATGGAATAGTGGGGGAATAGCCAAAATTAAAAAATTTAGCTGAACTGAAATGGCAATTGGATGACAAAACAAGCTATTTATTTTTTATTCCCACTCAAGGATGGAATGTAACCTAGAACTTGAAAATATTACGTAGGCTATGCACATTACTGTTATGCGACTCCAGCATGTGGCAGTCAACCACAAACCCCTGATTTTTGGATACCCTATGCCAAACGCTGGGTATATCCAGCGTTTGGCATAGCCTATGCCTAATGCTGGATACCCTATGCCAAGCGCTGGATAGCTGCTGGTACCCTAACCCTGACTGTAACACTGTAGATCAATTCTCATTGGTTGATTTCTGAGCTTCACCCAAAATATCAGTAGCCTATTTTGTTGAGTCCAAGTATCCAGCATTTGGCATGGTGTATCCAGCGTTAGGCATAGGGTATACCAAACGCTAGATATACCCACTGTTTGGCATAGGCTTTCCCAAAATCAGGTGTTTGTGGTAGACTAGCAGTTGGAGCCCACATTCGGCAGGGGAGAACTGCATGCCAAATGAGGGCCTGGATTTGGGGCCAAACCTGGGATTCTTGCCATCTTTAGGGAAAAAAGTAATTTCAGATGAAAATAAAAGATGCCATCAATTTCAGCAAAGGAACACACCATATCAAGCCCAGTCATGCACAAATCCTCAATTTTTGGGCATGGTGCCCATACGTTAGGGCACCATGCCCTGGAGCATGGGCATGGTACTAGCATGGCACCCCCATGATATTTGGTTGAATGGAGATTGATTACATACCTAAATAGGGTTGTCTTCCTCTCCTAGACCACAAGATACTTGATCTTATGTTCTATCTAACCTCTTTTTCCAATTTTAAAAATATTAGAGAACTTCCAAGAAATTTAGCCTTTAACGAAGGCCACTTTTTCCCATTGGTTTACCTATCTATTTCCAGGGAACAAGGGGAATTCATTCATGGCTAAATTTCTTGGAAGTTCTCTAATATTTTTAAAATTTGAAAAAGAGGTTGGATAGAACATAAGATCAGGTATCTTGTGGTCTAGGAAAGGAAGACAGCCCTATTTAGGTATGTAATCAATCTCAGTTCAACCAAATATCATGGGGGTGCCATGCTAGTACCGTGCCCATGCTCCAGGGCATGGTGCCCCAACGTATGGGAACCATGCCCATACCTTGGGGCATGCCCTGACGTTGGGGCACCATGCCCAAAATTAAGGATTTGTGCTTGACTGATCAAGCCTACTTAAAGCCGGCACTGTTACCATTTTTTTCTGCAAACTATAGGCTATAGCGGACAGACTTTACAACTTCTTGTGGATCCAAAATTTTCATTTTAATGGCTTAAAACAACTTATCTTAACACAAACTGCAAAATTCAAACAGAGAGCAACATAGTTACAATCAAAACACCCAGAATAACTGAGAGAATATCTGACTCTGAGCTGAACTTTCAGAATTTTTTGAGCCTTTCAAATAAAAAGATGAAGTTGGGTCCTGCCGATCATTAGTGTTTCTCCCCTAGCCAGAAATAATTTATGTGACTGAAAATGCTTTGATGGGAATGTGGTAGCCGCCCCTCGGCCCTAGCCTAATTTCATGGCATGGGGCTCTAGACTCAAGGTTAAAGCAGAGACTAAAGGTCGGGCTTCACTAAGGTAAAACATAGAAATTCGAACACATCGGAATTCGGACACGTTGACCGAACAATTCAAATCAGACGTTTTCTTTCATCTCTCACAGCGAAGCAGACAATACGGAATTGCCATTAGCTGCGAGAACTAAAAATTCGATCGCCGCTGTTTTATGGCAACGCTGTAACAATTCGGTGAGGGGAAATTCAACTAAAAGGTTTGCCAAATTTTACTTTTTAATTGTTTTGAAGTGGTTCCCTAAAGCAAAAAATTGCTGGGAAAAGGTCAGTGCTTCTGTTGAAGGTGGCTAACGTAGCTAAGTTGTTAGAATTGGTAAATGTTGCACTGATTGCGATATATTGTATCATTAGTTTTGTTCGAATAGTTATGCGATAAATATTTATTCGGACACCGTATTCAATGACATAAAGCTATTCGGACAGTTGTATTTTGTCTGTTCGCGACTAAAAGCATAACAAACAAGTGTATGTCCGTAATGTCTGATAGCTGTTCGAGATGGTTACTCCCTGTTCGAACACAAAAGCAGAGGGGCATCCCTTCCATGCCAGAAAGCTTTTCTTCTCGTAGAAATAAAAACCACGGGAGAGGCTCAGAAAACGTCCAATGTTCTGCTCTTTCAACAAACCTAATTCACAAAACGATATCGGCAACGCTGTCTTCACGAACGTCAGAGAAGTAAAAGAACGTAAATATGTGTCCGAAATTCAATTTTTACCTTACCCAGAAGCCCCAGATTCTGGGGTCCGGCGGATTATGCGAAGACGGTCCCAAATAGAAATCAAATCAAATGGCTTTTCAACAGTCCACTTTTGGGTATTTTCCAGCACTTCTGTCATTTTCTTAGATTTTACCACCTCAGCGGCTCAGCACAATAATTTATCCAAGTCAAATGAAAACTACTTTCAAATTCCCGCTTCTTTTTTTCACCCAGAATGCGGGAATCTGGTAGATTTTTCTACCAGATTCCCGGACGCGTCCGGGGTGTTTTTAGACCGTTTCAGACCTGTCTTCACTACCCATAGCGATATCGAAGAAAACTGAACCCAGAATCCGGGCGAAAAATCTGGGTAGTGAAGCACGACCTTAACTAGTAATGAGTGCCAGGCACCAGCTGCTAAATAAAGTAAAGCTAAGCAAACTTACACGAATCAGAGGGGAGACATTGACTGGAGCTGGCATCGACATTTTTAAGATGTGGAAAAATGTAAGCTCAAGAGAAAATCTGTTGGCTGCTGGTGTTGTTGAAATTTGCAGTTGCGTACACGCGAAGAGCCATCTGTCAAGCTTACTTTCAACTTCGAAACGAAATGCTTAAACGTCAGATGGCGCTCTGTCTGTGTTTGATCGCGTATTTGGGGGATCGATGAGGCGGTAGTTTTAAACAGAATGCTTCACGTGTTAGTTAATATTTTGTTGGGTGTGAAAAATTGTGTAGGCTAAATGGCGCAGACACAAAAGTAAGGAAAATTTGCAGTACACGCTAGTTCAAGTGACGAGGTATTCCACAGTTTTGGAGCAAGACTAATTGGTATTCTTATTAATTCTATAAGATCCTATCCCCGGTCCCGGTTTATTTAGTTACAAAAGGACTTTATACCACTACCCTTCTTTTGGAATGAGAGGTACACATACAAATAAAGACCATGCTCCTGCCATGCTCCCCCATCCAGTATTTTTTTAGCATGGTTATTATAAAAAGCCATAGAAAGAAGGGCTTAGTGGACTAGACTTGCCCCCTGACCCTGTATAGATATGCTTCTTTGGCCGTCTTTCATCCACTCACTCCATCTACTGGTAGTAGCTGCAGGCTCTAAAGATTTGGAAATTTGCCAGAATTTTTTCTGGCTCATGTTGTGTCAGATGTCCAAGTACCTAAATGTACCATTTGTGTTTTCGCATATTCGGGAAGCTCCAAGTGCTGCCCAGATTCGCAAATGTAGCATGATGCCCATTGGCGTTTTTGTATGTTCGAGGTTTTCGTAAACCTTTCTCTTGATGTAGATACACACAGGCAATTTCTGCCTATGTGTGATCGAACTTGCTAATTTCGTTATTTCCGGTACGGAAATTTTCCGCCTGAAATCGACCCAGACAAAATGCAACATTTCGGGTTAGTTGAAATTCCGGTTAGGAAGAAACTAACCTGAAATCGGGTCGAAACATTATCTCTGGGACAATTTCAAGCGGAAAATTTCCGTACGGGATGTTTGACTTGCCCATGCCCATTCGCAAGGGTTAGTTGTCTTCCGAAGGTAAGAGTCGGTCCCAAAGAAGTTTCTAGGAAAACCATGTTATTAGCTGGAATGCTCAACATTTCGTGTGCCTGGTGGAAACATTTAATTTTTTCTTTCCCCGGTTTCTTCTCTGAAGCGGACCGTTAGAGTTGCTACTGCTAAGCAATCAGCTATCATCACAATTTGTCAGTAGCCTATTATATTCTAAGGAAGCTGATATTGTTTTTTTTTTCAAAATATAGTTGGCTTTTTTTTGTAGTCGGCTTGGCTGTGCAAGATGCAGAACACCACTCTTGACGTCCTTGACGACCTGCGGTATCCTGTTCTGTCAACAGAATGATCAGGTGAGTGCAGAATAATGGTAGCAATGGCAGAACAGCTTTTCCACTTCGGCTTTTGCGAAGTGGAAAGCAGAGCCGGTATTTGGTTTCTGCCCTGCCAAGGAAAGTTGTTGAGATTTCGAGTTCGATACATCCTTATGCTGGGGAGGATTTTTTTTCACCATTTTTTCCGTGACTGGACTTTAGAAGAATCTGAGCTCGATGTTGTAAAGCAAGGCTACCAAAAACGCAACGTGTAGTCGCGATAATATGGTTGTGGGACAGGATTTGTAATATCCGTAGCGTAGGGGAATCGTTCTCTCTCAATTTCATTACAACTATGCTGGATTGAAAAAAAAAATCAGCAGAAAGTGAGCGAAGGCGTTGATTATCTGTCATAACTCGTCATCTCTGACGTTTCGCCGTCATTTCCTCATAATACCTACCATCCAATGGTAGTTATTACATATTTTTTTTTCTTTTCTTGCTTATACATCAACGACGTTTTCTGTCACGATAGGCAGAAAAGACATTCAGGCTCGACTGCCGGCTGCATTTTTTAATCACTGCATTTCAAGAACTGCCCACACAGGGAACGGTGGTGTTGCATACTAAACAGCTTATCAGATCACACCATTAGGAGCCTCAAAGGCTATAGTTAACAAATGCTGAAGATATGATCTGGGAAAGCGGGCAGTTTTACTACAGCCTAATCCCGACGATAAATAAAAGCCCTTTCCGGGGCAGTTAATAAACTGAACGATCTCAGATGTCGAAGTAGTGCGACATCCTTCGTATTGAAGTCTTTTGAACTTGAAAAGGCTTCGCACGAAGTTATTTTTTTGAAGAGGTGATCCCATTAATCATTACTCCTGCGATTTGTGCCAGGATCTATGTGATTTGGATTTTTTCCAACGGACGAGTAATGAATCAACCTACAATCGTCGTTCCAATATGTATATCCCTTCCAGCGGCGTTGAGGGGGTGGGGTGACATACCCCCATACCTTAGAGATACCCACTCAAATTCGTATGGCTTGAGTTTGTCAGAATGAAAGTCGTATCTTTCGAGCTTGTCAGAATGACTTTTGAGCTCTACATAAAGGTCGTTACCAACTCGTGTATTACCAAATCCGTTACCATGCTTTTGAGATTTACAGCAACAGTCGTATGTTTTGAGCTTATTAGAAAAACAGTCGTATGTTTAAGCTGGTCAGAATGACAGTCTGTTACTTCCATAACAAAAAGTGAGCTCAGTTAGTAAGTGTACTTGTCCTAAAATCTGCCAAAGGGATTCAGAAAAACTTGGCCATTTCCTCAATTGGTGCCAGAAACTTTCTGAATTGGCAAAATCTTTTGGTGGGAAAGTTGTGCAGCTTCTTGGTATCTTAAAGAGCTTCTCGGAACAGGTAACAATTACAGTTTGTAAGCTTATAGAAAGTTCCCTAAAGGCTAGAGAAAGTACGTTGATAATTTAGTGTATTAGAGTAGTGGGTAGGCCTGTATCTGTATCGTGATATTAGCCTATTAGGTTTTCCTCGTTTGGTATGGATGCATTGAATCGATCCTTTTTCTATATAGCCCTCGGCTTTAAATACAATTGTATCTTCTTATTATGTTTTGAGGTCTTCAGCCCCCCCCCCCAAGCCCTTGGAACCCCCCATGATGTCATTATATGTATGCTGGAAAGACGAGTAGGTTGGAACACACCCTCTGCGGAAGTGGAATTGTCATTCTGTAACAGACATGTAGGACGGCAGCAACTCATGTACAAAGGATTAAAATACTCCTTTTAGCTTCTCAGTACGCGGCTGTCTTAAAACATCGCACATACAATAGCGGTATATAGGCCTATATATATATATATTTTTTTTAACACTCATTAAATATTCTTAAAATGCTTTACGGAAGTACTTTTGACTCACTAGTAGTTGGTTCGTTCCCCGTGAAATGGGCGGAATGGCACCCTTCAAACATGACCAAGTCAGAAGAAACTTTACTCCTGTAGCCTACTGCGCGCTACTGTCGAATTACGCATTCTGCATACAAACTTTTTCTTCAAATTTCAGCTTATAAAGTACCGATAAATGTACAGAACTCGGCTCGACTTTTATGGGAACAAGACCAAAGGTTTCGATGGGATCCCAAAAATCTAATATTTGACCCAGACAACTACGTCTTGTCTACGTCCAGTCTTCGCCAGGATAATCATCTTAGAAAATTAAGTTCAGATATACCTGTATAAGCCATATTTATTTTGACAATACTGATCGAAACTTCCTGCTTTAATTCTGCCAAATTTTCGGTTTCGGCCGAATTCCGAGCGAACTACTTGTCCAGCCAAAAAAAGATAGTTCAGAAACGAATTCAGCGCATCTGCTTATCCCTATAAAGAACATCTAATCAACTTCAAATAAAACTGAAACTTATAAGCAATCCGGTTTCAACCGGGTTCCGGACGAACTATATATCCGGGTGAAAAATGATTGTCCTATACAGATTCAGCGTCTCTTCTTACCCTTAAACCTATCATCTAATCAACTTCAAATATAAATTTTGCTTTTAACAAATTTTCCGGTTTTGGCCGGATTCCGGGCGAACTACTTGTCTGGCAAAAAAATGGTTTTCACCATCGTGTTCAGCATGTCTTCTTACCCCTAAATCGAACATCTAATCAACTTCAAATAAAACTTTTGCCTATCACAAATTTTCCGGTTCTGACCGGATTCCGGGCTAACTACTTGTCCGGCAAGAAAATGGTTTTCACCATCCTGTTCAGCATGTCTTCTTACCCCTAAATCGAACATCTAATCAAATTCAAATGAAACTTTTAGTTTTAACAAACTTTCCGGTTTTGGCCGGATTCCGGGCGAACTAATTGTCCGGCGAGAAAATGGTTTTCACCATCGTGTTCAGCATGTCTTCTTACCCCATAATCGACTATCACATTACCTGTTTCAAAATATTTTGTTTGCCCCTTAATTTGAAAACCCTCCCCCACCCTCAAATATAGAGCTACAGAGCCCATCTTCGAACTTGACTTGTACTTTGACCCAAAGGATCCTCCCACCAAGTTTCATCAAAATATCTCGATCCCTTCGAGAGTTATCGTGCGTACAGACGGACAGACGGACGGACGGACAACTTTTGCGATGTCATAGGTATCCGTCACTAACGTTTTGGGATCCCAAAAACAGAGACGAAAACAAACGGAGTTTCTGTAACATACTTGCCTCGCCTCTTCTACTGAATCACTTTGATCTCAGAAAACTTAGAAATAAAAATTTAGAAACGTCACCTCACTTGGCACACAGTTTAATAGTAGTAAGAGTACAAGTTTCCATGTCACTTTCCGCATCTCGAAATTTACAAACCGCGTAAAGATCGGTTCTGACTTCCCAGACGCATGCTTCCACTGCCTACTTTTTTTCAGAAGTTTTTTTCTGGTTCGTAAGTTCTACCAGTTTTTCACCAGATTTCTGGTGAAAATTCTTCTCGGTTTCTTTCTGTTTCGCGAATTCTGCCAACTTGTCATCAGATTTCTCAGGCCAGGTTTGATAGTTTTTTGTCCAGAGAAGATGAATCAGGCCAGCTTTTCTCAAGAAATGATGGTGTTTCCGATAGAAGAAATAGAAGGATATGCTTTCAGCCTTGTTTTAGGGGGAAAAGTAAACCTCGTAGATTAATTTCTTCCCAGATTTGTTCTTACTGGAAAAACATTTAAGCAGTTGGAACCTTCATTTGAATTTTTAGTGCCAACCAGATGTTCATGACATTGATCCGGAGTATAGAATTTCGTTCCACGTAATCCAAGCCGAATAGCTCTTGCATGTCTACAAGATTGCAACCGGATTTAAAATCTAACGGTCAGCCTCACATGTGTAATATCAACTACACGTCTTTGTCTTTGTTACTATGTCATGGTTTCGTTTCTGGCTAGATTTGACTTTCGTATAGAAAAAAAATCTGGAACCAGTCATTACAAGATTTTAACCGGATTTAAAATCCATATATTCAGGCTTACACTGTAATATCAACTACACAGTAAATACTGTCTTTGTCTTTGACTATGCCACAGATTTCTTTTCTGGAAAGATTCGAATTTTGTGTTTGAAGATTTGAAAATGTGAGCAGTGAGAACCAGTCTTTGAGTTTCTGAATCCGGGGTATACAGCTTCGTTCCCCGGAATCAAACCGAATTTCTCACACAGGTCTAACCGGACTTCAACCGAATTCAGAATATTACATTTGGAATCCAATGTGTCATATGAACTAGTGAGTGGCTTAAAAAATACACAACAAATTGAGATCGATACGCCTCGAAGGCGAAAGGCAGTTCTGTTTGTGCACGGCGACATATTACGCAGCCAGAGTAAGAAAACCTTGAACACTCGGGAAGTTCACTTTTGTAGTTCAGGGTAGTTCATGTTTAGGTAGCGTGGCTAGTCGAGTTCACAGTTTGTAGGCTATATTCTCGACCGGACTCAGCCCAGCACTGGGGAAGCCGGTCCCACTGAAAAGGGTCTGCTGACAATATGAAAGCTTGGGCTCTAGCTTATCACTAGACCGACATTTCCTGTGTCAGTTGTTAGAGTTCCGTTTCACTGGGTTTTGATAATTTGTTCATCAGCGGCTCGGCAGATACTACTGCTTCAAGTGGAATGTTCAGATGCTGCGGACCTAGAAAAGAAGAATTAGTCAGTTAATCTCAAGAGACTCGAAGCTCAAGGAAAGACGATGGCTTGACGATTGACTAGTCAGTCAAACCGACTGATTAGAACGATAGACTTTACGGTCGGTTCCTTCCTGGCTGAATGGTTCGAACACTGAAGTCTCTAGCGAAGGGTCGCGAGTTGTATCTTGGTTTTGCCGGCGGTTTCGTCTGGGGCGGGAGTCAGTACCGTGACCCCGTAAAGACCAGCGAAGATCCACTCAGTTTCAAATGGGTTTCTGGAAAAATCTCGGAAAGGTGACAGAAAGAGTTTTCGAAATCACTAGGATGGCTTTCCCCCAGCCGCCCATTACACTTCCTTGCTGAGGGAGGAGAACCGGAGATAAGCACCGTCCAATGTGGCCTGACCAGGCTTATAGTGCTCCTTTTCTTACAGATCTGATTTATTTTACCTAAGTATTAGAGCGGGGCGCCTACGATTTTCGGTTGATTAATCACTACTGCTCGCAACCTGGATGCCAAAATATGTGAAATTAACTCTCAACCCGTACTTTTTCTGCTCCGTTAATTTTTAGTTTCGGTGGGAGTGGACTAGCTATTGGACCCGCCTAGCTTTCGTTTTAGCCTCGTTGATTATCATTCCGAAAGCTCGAGAGGCTATTTCGTGGTTGGCTGCTTCGGTTTGGATTTTGTCACCCGAGACGGACAATTTTTCGGTGTCATATGCGTAGGCCAGCTTGTCGTTTATAACCCTCAGATTCCGCTAGTTGCTAGTTGCTAGTTGCTTCCCCATATGACAGGGCGCAGGAGGTTAAACAAGTGAGGGTTGACGCCAGCGGAACTGTGGAATTGGCTTTGGAAATCATCTGTTATTGTCTGTTATATGGGAAAAGAGTAGGTGGTTGCGGAGTCGATAACAGTTGGAAAGTTTAGAGGGGTTGACAACTTCAGTAGTAAGGTGCACACTGAAACCAAAAATAGGTCGATCCCAATTGTGAGACAAGTAGGGGACTTTAATGGTCTCATGGTCTAATAATAGGCTGTTAAACCATAATCATATTCGGCAATGAAAGGTTAGCAGTTTTGTCTACTTGGTGTACCTACAATTTGTTTTCTGTGCTTTATAGGTACGAACAATTTGGTACCACGTCTATCACGAGGACATGGACTCTTAAGTAAGAATCGGTTGCTGGAATCTTTGGTGACGAGGGGTTGCCAACTTTTGCTAGTTGGTATACCTTTTATTTTTTGCCCGTGTATCTAACGATACGGTACCATGTCTATCACGGGGAGATGGACTTGTAAGTAAGAGTCGGTTGCTAGAAGGCCTTCGCGAGGGGCTTGAAACTTTAAACTTTGATCTGTTTCTAAATATTACAAGTAAAGAGTATTGATCTATCAACGTCATATGTTAGATTTTTGGGATCCCATCGACACCTTTGGTCTTGTTTCTGTAATACTCCGTATTTGGAAATTCATTCATTCAGATCACTTTGGTTCTCGAAGTTTTCATTATTTTTTAAGGGTAACAAGTGACACTTCTGAATTTCCTGACTAAATTGGCCGACAGACTGCCCTTACTAACGTGAAGGCGGTGTGCGTCCCCTTTAAAGGTCATCTGAATGAAGTCTAACACCCTAAATTGCCACTTTTACATACTGCTTACCAATTATCTCTCGAAAACCGGACTAAAATCGGATGAAGTTTCACCGTGCTATAATTTTCAGCCTTTTTTCCGACTTGTCTTGATCGTAACGCTCGCCGTAACAGTTGTAACAGTCCATGCGTAACAGTTCATGTTGTAAAAGTCCACGCCGTAACAGTCCATGCGTTTATCCATCCATGCGCTGTTTATCCATCCATGCGTTATCAACGTACGTTTATCCATGCGATAATGACAGTTTAAATATTGGCGCTAAATTTGTCTTGGGAGGTCGTAACGAGTCGCCATAGGGAGACTTAGAACTTCAAGAGTGGATAGCGCCGAAATCACGGAGCGAAAAAATTCGTCTTCTCTGTACCGGTACTGTGAAGGACGATCTGAGGGGTTCATGGAAGTATGGTAGGATCGTTCAGGTGTCCTTTAACGATTTTCTCCGCTAGAGAAATATTTACTTCGTGCATTACGAACTTAACCCCCAAAATTTGGATTAGAAAGTTAATTAATTTTTACGCGGACAATTGTGAAAACGAAAAAAAAAAATCAAAATATTACTATAGACGGATCAGAACGTCTCCCACGGTGATGAGAATGACATTTGACAGCCAAATTTCAATTCTTCTCTTGTAAAATTCAAATCAGTCCGTTGTTTTCTGTTTGCACGGCATGTCTGCACGCTATTCCTTTGCAGAAAATGACGGCCGGATTCCTCTTCGACATTTTGATTGTTACTAATTAGGATGAGTTTCGGACAAGCAACCTTCTGACCCTGCCAAGAGTTTCCACTTACCACATACGATTATTTTTTTCTTTAAGGTCACCTGAAGAGCTTCACAAGTTCCCGAATCACGGTCAACTGTTTCGTTCTACCTTCGAAACTATCTTGGTCTTGTCTTGGGACCTTTTCTATCTGTTACGACAGTTTGTCGAGACAAAGTCAAAAGGGGATGTCTTATTTTGATTTACGGAGGTCAAATGTCGGGGTCTAGGCGAGCACCCCCGGTACCAAACCCCCCTATCGACCCCCCTCTAATGCAAATATATGGGAGACTGCTAAATATTGTAAAAACAAACTGCAGTTTGATCCGCGAGCACTTACTGATTTTCCCTAGACGACTCACCGGCCGCTCGCCGTTCTACGTGTAATTTTCGTAAAAAATGTAAAAAATGCAGTTTGTATTGGCACTATGTATGTGTGTGTGTGTTTTTTTTTTTTGGGGGGGGGGGGGGTCGCCACGGGTTTATGTCCGGGGGGTGGGGGTAGTCGGTCACATGTCGTCGTTGAGAATGAAGGAGTCATTTTTCCACTTGAACGCGACAACAGTGTTTTTAAACTAAAAAAAATATATACTCATGTTTGGTGGTGCTAAACGGATTAGTCGACTGAGATTTTAATTTTTTTCACTGCGGTTTGAAAGTGTTTCGAGTTTGAAGTTATAAGCTCTGTACTGAAAGAGCCTTAAAATCTTGAAGAGCCTCGAATTCAAATGAGCCCAGATTCACTGATTTGTAGTAGGCTACGCTTGGGCACTCGGTGGGGTAAAGCAAGATTTAGAAGAAAAATCTTCTTCAGATTATACCAAGTAGTAATCACTCACTTTCTGTTATTGGATTTCTGTTGTTGGATAAATCTGAACAAGAGGGATGGAGCATGAGAGGCGAGAAGAACAACAAATGGGGACACGATACCTTGATAGTGTTGAACTTTGTCAATTCTCCTTCTTTTCTTCATATTGAAAAACTTCCTGACAATCAGCAAAACTAGAATTCCAATGAATAATGCAGCAAAAATGCAAATGCAGCTTATAACCAATGCCTGAGTAAGCAACTCCGAGCTCATTTCTTCTGAAAATGAATTGTCGGTTAGAGCAAGACAGCAATATAAGCAGATCGCCGTGGAGGCTATCTGTGGGCACAAGTTTTTCTATTCCTTTTCATACTTTTCCTAGCAATGCTATCATTTCGAACATAGAGGTACTGTTCCAACCTACTTACCGTAGTTACTACGCATGACGTCACAACACCTGGCTTCTTGGGGTGGAATTTTTCTATTTTTGGCAAAATATCGTGCCACGCAGACTAAGCGGGCCAATCACGTTACACAGATCGTAGTTACCACGCTTACTAGGCTCCCGAGTGTGGTAAGCTAATAGTTACCGTTACGTACGAGGTTACTTACTATTTCGAGAAGGGTGGAACGTTCAGCGTAGTAACTTTTCACGAGGTTGGTTTTAAATAGTAACGAATAAGTAGGTAGGTTTTTATTTTTAACCAAAACATTATGCTACAATTGTTAGTGGGTGGAACATGCTCACAGTGTCAAGAATGTTTCACGCCTGAAATCATGGCTGGTATTGATGGTGATCCGGAACAGAGGGTAGGTTTGTGTCAAGCAGAAGCTGAAAATTCGATTAGGTCTCTGGTCTAGTATGTCCTTATTTCCAGGTTTTGACATGGACTTTAAGAGTGGTTCAGTACTGTTACTTCGAGAAAAACGCATAGCGCAAGCAACAGTGTTCAGTTGTGTACTGACCACTGAATCTGAATTCCGCAGTTTGACCGTATTTTCTTTCTTCGGACTTTCTCGATTGATTCTATAGACTGCTGGAGTTGGGCTGGAATGACTATCAGTCGCATTCAGTCGAATCACAACTCATTCAAAAACATTCAATTCAAAAAACGCGAAAGCCTTTTTTGTTTGAATTTTATTGTCATCGTTGTTACTAATTCCCGTTATCGGAACTCCGGATAACCGGAAATTTGAGTCGGGTAGAAAACCGATCTGCTGTAAAATCTGAGAAACCGGAGTTCCTGCAATACCTTTAAGGGGGTAGGATGAGTACTTGAAGATAATGAAGAAATGTTAATGTATGCTTATGTAATGCTTATGTTAATGTAATGCTTATTGTATGAATTAGTGTAAACCTAGAGCAAATATGGAAAAAATTACCTTGTTTTAGATGCGCGGCACCCTCTTCATTAATGAATGTGTCGACGCTCTCACTCATTCCATGTTGGTTGACACCGAACAGACGGCACATAGTTCTTTTACGACTCAACATAACGATGTTTTGTAGGTGGTTGTCACTTACAACAAAACTGGTTGAATCTTTTACAACAAACGTATATATTGGGGTTGAAGAGGTTAAATTTGTGGTTACTTGATCCGTATCCAAATCGGTGACTTGCAGGAGGTAATATTGAGGTTCACGGGTGAGAGGAGGGAGGCAGGTGAGGACGTAGACGCTGGAATGGGTCTGCGAGAGAGTACAGTTTGCAGGCTTGCTTGGTGGACCTGGAAAAATGAATCGTCAACTCGTAGTAAAGGCTGCAGACAAAATGTTTATCGTAAGGTAGAATTTGTATTAAATCGAAATAGCAATAGGGTTAAATAAAGTGCCGGACATGCCAGTTACATACAGAAATGGCACTTAGTCTATAATATGATCTTTATGGACAGATCGATCCGGAGTCTAAGCAGAAGCATAGCCCCCCTCCCCCATCTACTATGTCATGATGAGTCTGGCAGTGAAAAGTCGGAACTATTAAACCGGGGCAATATTTTTAAATTTCCTCTCCCGTGTGTTTTTCAATTTTCTTGATTCAGTATCCGCAACCTGTAAGACAAGTGCTTTAAATCCTTCTTATTCCCGGAAGTTGCAATTTCGTACAGTATCCAGTCAAACCTCACTGTAGACGGAGTTTTATGTTCGCCGTGTTTGGTTCTTTGGGATACGCGATCAAACGAACATCCTACTACATTGAAACCCTTGGTCTTGTTATTTTAGAATCGCGAGCTTTGTGTAACTTACAACAAGAAAAGATTAGTTAGTCTAGTTGGATGGCTGCCAGCAGAGATCTTGGCCAAGGCACACCGCCGCCACACACCTTCGGTCAATAGTTCCAGACTAATTAACTGCCCTTATTTAGCTTTTATTTGAGAAGAATCGCGAGCTTTGTTAAAACAATAAGAGATCATCCTAAAGTATGAAGTTAGCATTTAGTTCACTGGCTGCCAACTGAGATCTTTGCGAAAGAGCATCGACGCCGAACACATTCGTTCAATTGTTTCAGACTAATTAACTGCCCTTGTTTTGTTTTTATTTTCAGGATAATCACGAGCTTTGTGTAACTTACAACAATACAAGATTGTCCAGTATTAGAATAAATGATTTAGTTGAGGGGTTGCCAGCAGATTTTTTTGCAATAGCGCAACGCCGCCGAGCACATTCGGTCGATTGTTTGAGACTGATTACTGTTATTTTGGTTTTATTTTAAGGAGAATCGCGAGCTTTTTTGTGCAACTTAAAAACAATACAAGATTACCCAGTATTAGAATAAATGATTTAGTTGGGTGGCTGCCAACGGAGATCTTCGCGAAAGAGCACCGTCGCCAAACACATTCGGTCGATTGTTTCAGACTAATTAACCGCCCTTATTTTGTTTTAAGGAGAATCGCGAGCTTTGTGCATCTGACAACAAAACAAGATTATAGATTATTAGAATAAATTATTTAGTTGAGTGACTTCCAGCAGAGTTCTTTGCAATAGCGCAACGCCGCCAAACACCTTCAGTCACTTGTTTAAGACCAATTAACTGCCTTATTTTGTTTTTATTTTGAGGAGAATCATGAGCTTTAAATTGTTACAAAAATACAAGATTGTCGAGTTTGGAATAGATTAACTCGTTGAGACGCTGCCAGCAGAGATCTTTGCGATAGTCCAAACACGCCGAAACACCTTTGGTCACTTGTTTCAGACTAAGCAATTAGCCTTTCTTTAGGTTGTAACATTTTGTTGTTGGCACTCCCGAGTTTCTTTACTTTATATGTCGAACTGTGAAGCCGTCTGCCAAAAAACTGTCCACTGAATAATTTATACATCAGTTCGGGAATTTTTGTTGTTGTCTTAAGTCTTGTAGCAATTTATTACAGTGATGAGATCTTACTCCAGTCATATCAGGTATGTCTGTGCTCATGTTGTGTTACATACTGCACATGGTCTGATAATTTAAGCTACAATTTGATTGGTTGATTTTCTTGTAGTTCCCGGAGGCATGATATAGTCAGCTTTATTAGACCACTTCTACTTGATTATTTCCTTACGACTTGTTCGGTCCATCGGATTAGACGCTTGTGGGTAGCTTGGTACTACCAAGAACAAATAAGCACCAGAACTTCCGTCTTATCTCTGTAAGACACACCATGCAGGGTCGAGGAGATTCCTATACCCTACCCGACACAAACGAGCGGAGGGTAGGAGCTACGCGGAACACCACATCTCTTTACCTCTACAAACAGCTATATCGCAGTAAAGCCCCGGAGAAGAAATTTTCAGAGGAAAAACCGATGGGTTGTCTGGGCGCGCTGCAGAGCGGGCCGTGCGCCTCCTGCACTTTTTGTTCTGATATGCGCAGCGTCGAAGAGGGAAGTAGACGCTAGACGGGCATCAACTCAAAGCTCAGCAAATACCTCGAGCTCAACTCAGTTTGGTCGGGGTATCCATAGTCGCTGCATGGGAACAAAGATGGAGGTCTTATTTGTCTGTTTCTTATTTGTTCTTGGTACTACGGAGTAGGGATGAGTATTGGGTCCTGGCCGGGAACCCAGCTTGGGCAGGACCAAATACACCGGTGGAGCCAGGGCCGTATCCAGGAATTAATTTCGGTGGGGGGGGGGGGGGCGGGTTCTCCCCGCGGACCGGACCTAATCCATACTTTACAGTAAAAGAAGAACATAGATCAGAGCTAAAGTGCTTATATTATCTAAGTTGCGAGGTTTAGTACAGAAAGAAACACATCTTGATGTCCCAGCAGAGCACAGTGACACCAGCTTGTTGCCATTTTTAGTCACTTGTGATAATTTAAAATTTTGTTATACTATCATAATATCAGTTGCGTCAGAAACTGTCAGATTATCCTGGAAATTGATATGCAAATTCGGAAAAGTCGACAGCCTTTATAGGCGTACTCGGCCGATTCCTTTGTATTACAGTGTACGGTGGTACTTACTGTCATTCCTGAAGTTTATTGGACTTGGAAAAACGTTGCGAACCGATCTCGTCGGCTGTCGATTTTACTGTCGATATAGTTGGCATACCATCGTTAATCATTCCCGTTTCTTTGCGTATTTGGATAAAACCCTGCTCGAACGAAAGGTTGTAACACTTGAATGGGACTCTTAATCAAGTAGTGTTTTTGCGAGGTTTGCTGGCAAGCGCGTTTTGTGATTCCTCATTCAAACCTGTTATCTAATCTTTACTATAAGGAGGGGCAAGCGGATTTACTGAAAGTCAGCATGATTAATTGACGTTGCGACTCGAGTCACGTGTTTAAAGTGTTGTAAATCAACAAGGCTCATTAATTTTCTTCGAAATCAGATCGGTTGCTGTCATGTACGTGTTCAGCGGACCGGAAAACTAAGCGACTCGTGGTTTCCCTGTTCGTTGAAAAAAGGCCGGCATATTCTTTTACACACCCTTAAACCTCCTATTTTACTACCCATATTTAAAGTGCTGCTGTATACCAGCACCGCTTCGTCATCTCGCTTCAGTACCAAGCGCCAGTGATAAGCTTGTCAAGCTTGGGTCTGTCCTCACCAGCCGTGTCCCTCGCCGTAAGGTCCTTCCTTCAACTTCAAATTGGCTTTGGGTCTGGCTTGGAGCCAATCCCTTTCCACCTTTCTTTTCTTCTTCTCATCTGATTACTGTTGTGCTTCTTGTGATAAGACGATTTTTATCATCTGGTTGTATATCGTCACTTCTTTCCGTATCGGGATTGGGGGGGGGGGGGGGCTTCGGCGATTTTTGCAAGTTGAAAGGTAGTTCAAACTTTCGGCAGATTGCTGAGAGTTTTTGATTTTCACGGCGTTTGACGGGCAGTCGAAGATGGTGTTGGACTGTTTCTTCGTTTTGGTGGCATCGCCTGCAGCTGGGGGCAAGGCCGTATCCAGGGGGGGGGTAGGGGTTCGAACCCCTCCCGAAATCCACAAAATTAATCGTTGTTTGCAGGCTTTAAAACTTGATCTATGTATTTTTTGTACTTTTTGGTCCGACCCGCTGGCAACCCCCCCCGAAGCCCCTCCCGAAATAAATTCCTGGATATGGGTCTGGGTTCCCCTCTCGAATAGTGTTTTGTTGAGCAGGACGGTTGAAGCCTTTAGGCGATAGTACAGGCATGACTCTTCGCGTGTTTTGAATGGCGAATTCAAAAGTTTCATTTTGCTCAATCCGCTCATCTGTTCATAAGAGACATGCGGACTAGTCAGATTGACCTATTACAGCGTCAGCGACTTATACTAAAATTGCCATATTCAAGCTCAGCGCTTTTAAGCGGACTATATTTTACTATGTCTGGCATTGCATTGATTATCAGGCTCCCGACCATTGTTTCCGAGAAGTTTATTGTTCAGATGACAGGTTCTGCAACTTTTGCCACGTTTGTCATCCAAGGCAAGGGACACGGAAAGAGGCTAAAAACAGCCGAAGCCTTGTGGTCAACTATTTCAGAACATCTTAGCAGAAACACTACGTAGTGCGATGTGTCGTTTAAGTCCATGCGTAAGACTTGTTGGCCATCAGTCAATGCCTAAGCTCCGAGCTAAGACGAAGTGTATATTGTAAGAGGAAGGTTAGAGAAGTTGATTTCTGTTGAGGATAGAGGTTAAATCTTAAATGGCCCTTCTGACGAAAAAAAAAATCGAGTCCTGCTACCATTATTACGATTAAAAAGACGCAGCAATGTTAGTTATCTTCACAGGGCAACCTCAAATTATTGACGAGTCTACAACTGACAACAATGAGTTGTAGTTGATTTTTAAAGGACTCTATGTCACCACTAATTACTCTACGGTGAAATCTGGCTTGGATGAACTACAGTTATTGCTGGTTTCTTTACTGCGCACACACATGATCAGCGGTTTAGAAATAAATATATATACCACGTGGGGGGTCTGGATGAGATTCCTGGTGATGTCGAGAAAATGAACTGTAATTGTAGTTGTAAATTTCGTTAGAAGTGTCATTAGGTCGTCGTTAAATCGCACATCATACGGTGGCGGGCACTCGTAAATATGATGGTTCACAGTTCATTACGTTTGTGGGACCCCAAATCAAAGCAAGCAAAGTTAGGTTGCAAATGATGTCGCAAATTTGGCCCTATGTCTATGAGCATGATAACTGTCAAACAATTCGAGGCCGTTGGAACTGGCTGTGAATACTGCTTACCAAGGCCGTATCCAGAGGGGGGGGTTAGGGGGTTCGACCCCCCCCCCCCCGAAATCCACAAAAATGATAGTTTTTTGTGGGCTTTAACCTCTGATCCAAGGCCGTATCCAGGGGGGGGGTTAGGGGGTTCGAACCCCCCCCGAAACCGACAAAAGCAATAGTTTTTTGCAGGTTTTAACCTCTGATCTATGTATTTTTTGTACTTTTTGGTCCGACCCGTGGACAAACCCCCCCCCCCCGAAATAAATTGCGCGAGCAAAACCCCCCCCCGAAATAAATTCCTGGATACGGCCCTGCTCTGATCTATGTCTTTTTTTGTACTTTTTGGTCCGACCAGTGGGCAACCCCCCCCCCCCCCCCGAAATAAATTCCGCGGGCAAAACCCCGCCCGAAATAAATTCCTGGATACGGGCTTGCTGCTTACGTAACTTGTTAAGTTCGTAGATCTCTATACCCCTAACATGTAATGGTGGGCGAGGGCCTTAGTATTTCGGGCTTAAAATATGTCGATTAAAAACGCAAGTCTACGGATGAACATAATTGTCCCGTGAATCTGTAAGGGGAACGGTATAAGAGTAAGCCAACAAACTTTACCCATATAAGTTTTTAGGTCATATGGGCAATTCAGCTGCAATTCGGTAAAAGCTTGAAAATTGAGAAGGGACAAAATTGCCCGAGTAAGCTGACTAATGTCTGAAAAATGATATCCCATTGGTTTTACGCTAAGTTTGCATTGCATGACTGGCAAAAGTCGGCAAAGCCGGAAAAGCGCTAAAAATTCGTAGGTAAAAATTTAAACAATGGCAAAAGGCGTAAGGGAGCCAGGAATAAGATAAAAGGCAGAATAAGCAAGAGAGGTCCCTTAAAAGATAGAAAATTAGTAGGGAAATTCTGCATTCCTTTCTTTTGATCCCAAACCAGTAAAATTGTCAACGCACGGAAATATTTGAATCCTACAGGTTCGAGATCGTCGTCGGTTTGGGAAGCGTTTTGGGGGGAAGGAGCGGAGAAATAGTGGCTTTTTGGGAAAACAAATTTATTCATTCATTAATGTGACTAAAGCAGAAGCTGAAATGAGAAGGATTATTTGTCTTTGGTCCCACTGGATGGATGGGCCGTCCGAAATTCAGTGACAAACAGGAACTTTACGAACGATGAAACCAAATGTTCCGTTTTTTTGCTCATATGGCAGAAAATGCTGTACATATCTTCAATATATCCATACACACGTGTATATGACTTCTCTGCATTGGCATAACCTAGAAGGTATGAAAGACATATTCACGTCGAAGCGTTTAGCTTGTGGGTTGGAACGTCATCTTTTGCAAAACAAACTGCCAACTGCGACCCGGCCTGCAAGTGTAGTTCTGAGCTAAAAATCGATCACGCATTATCCTTTTTGTTTCAATACCCATGCGAGAAATAATAGATATCCCAACCATTTATTTACTCTCCGGTTTTCAAAATGGCGGTTCACAAATAAATTACGTACTTACTCTCTCCTGAAACGTTTTTGCCCTGATTACGTCCGCTTCCTGAGACTTCACCGTTTGTATTACAATATGGCTGTTTATTACAATCCTAACACTAAAATTATATTTTTAGTAATTTTCTGTCAGCCTGTACAAATTTAGCAAAATACCAACACTTTTCAATTTACAGAGGCTCGCAGTGCCCTTGTAAGTGTGAACTAAAAGGCACAAAGTGATCGGCACTTTTGAAAAAGTAGAAAAATTCTAGTTAACCGCTAGCCTACACCAAAACAGTCGAAAATGTATTTACCTTCATAGACAATTTGGTAAGTGCATGGGTCTTTCTGCTTTCCTAGTTCGTTCCTTGCAAAGCAGATTATAGCCTCGGAGTATCCAAAGTCTGTAATATCCAGTTGCGCCGTACTAGTGCTGCCATCTTGGGTGAGCTGAGTCAAAACTTTGCCAGTCGAGTTTCTGATCCATGTGAAAGTGAGTGGGGCAGGGAAGGCGTCCACTCTGCACTCAACTGTTAAAGGGGTTAGAGTTTTCACTTTGAGGATCTTGGAGACACCAGGGGCACAGTAAGGAGGATCTGAAAGAGAATATAATCAGGAACCAATTTCCAGGAATTTATTTCGGGGGGGGGGGATTGCCCGTCGTCGGACCGAAAGTACAGACCGAAGTTACAGCCTATACAAAAAGATTATTTGTGTACGTTTTGGGCGGGGTGAGCCCCCTATTCCGCCTGGACCCGGCTCTGATGATAAGAACTTCAGACTCCAGCCAATGCGCCGTGAGAAATACGCAATCATATTCCGTAAATAGTTTGCAGTCGCTTCTTGTCACTTATTATAGACCATCTGTATATGCACAGCAGAGTATGAGTAGTGTGTTGTTCTGTTCTGTTGGTCGCTGCGGATACGTCAGAACGGAGAACTTACAGTTACAGTTCGAGAAGAGTGGGAATCAGTGGGATGGATGTCCTGCTAGTGATGCGTGATGCGTCGTGCGTTAGCTTCGTGCATTTTGATGAAATTAAAATAAACAATTTCTTGGTGCGCCTTCATCGCCATCGGTTTTCCACAAGATAGCCTTGTTCGGTGCGTTCTTTTCGACGCCAAACACAGATTGTTGCATCTTTTCCGTTTGTCAACCGGAGCTGAACGACGTTTCCCTTTTTCCGTTTTACTCAAAAGGGAGAAAGTCAAGGTGAAGGGAAACAAACCAGAAGCAGTAGCCTAAAACTTGCTCGAAAACTTGACTGGATACCAACTTCAGTACTTTCATTTCATATTTTTACTGGTGATTCTGTTGGTCGTTACGTCCGTGTTTCTACTCCAGTCTCATTTGATTAATTATGGTTACAATTATTTGTTACCACCATGAATACTCTCAGTTGTGAGCTGACCGTGCCAATGCCGGCTTTGTCCTCCTAATGTTACAAGTTGGATAAGTAATCGCGAAATAACTAAGTGAAGAGGTCCGCGATATGACAACTTCAGATCTATCACAATTGATGTCGGACACCAGTCCAAGAACACAAGATGAAAGAGCGGTACAAAAGACTCGCCAGTCGCAACTAAAGTAATCGTACGAAAGCGGTTCTATAAGGCATGTTTTTTTGCAGTGCCATCTCCGCAGTTTTGCATAACTTGTTAGTTTCTTAAGAAGCAATAAAGGAAGAAAAGAATGCAAGATCTGACGGAATAATTGCGAAAACTCTTCATCATGGCTGTGATTAAGTGGGTGCGGACCGTGCAGGATCTAAAGTAGTAGATTCACGTGATAATATGTTCTGTCTGGTAAACCTAGGGCGAGTGCAAGTCGATGATGTCCTGAGCAGTTTTGATTTTATGGGAATAAGAAGCAGTAGCCTAGAGTACTCCCACTTCTTCATAGCTTGCCAACTACCGGTTTCTTCAAAAGAAATAAAACGTGATGGGATTTCCAAAATCATGATTACGAAATTTGTGGAATAAAATGTAAGTTCTTGAACAAAAATAATCCTCAGCTGGTGCTGTAGCCGGTGTAGGCAGAGGAGATCGTATGGCCATGACATGATGGCGCGTCTACCCCGGACGCAGTCATCACAGGTGCGCGGAAAGCCTGTTTATCTTATAGTTTTTGTGTAGGCTATTCTTTTGAGGAAATGGCATTCAGGGTAGCCACATGTCGCACGATAGTGTGAATTGTCACTCTATTTTGTTTTTGTCACTCTTGTCCTACGTAGGTAAATCACTCAGATAACGTCCAAATCTGTCATTTTTGCAGCAATAATTCCGACCAGAAGTGACTATTTCCAGTTTTTCAAGAAAATAAAATTAAGATGTGTTATTTTTGCAGAGGCGAATTCAACCAAAAGTCGTGTTTTCATGAAAATTAATTTTCAATCCCAGTTCACTCCCTGTTTTGGGCCAAAAGCCACTCTCTATTTTTTATGTGGCAACTCCTGATGGCAGTAATGTGTTCTGCTTTTGAAAGTGCAGCTTTTTCTTAAATTCTACTACTAGAATATAAAGAATATAAATAAAAACCTTTTACTTCTGCATAGTTAGTTCGGTTCGTCTTTAAAACTTGTCAGTACGACAACAAGGTTTGGCAAAGAAAACGAAAACTTTTTGTCCATTAGGCGTATAGCCCGATAGCCGGTCATGTTTTGTTGGTCTTTTTATCGTATAAAGAAGCACGGTAAGCAACAAGAAAGCTAGATTTATTTCTGACCTGGGGTGATATATATAGTATTTAATGGGACGACAAGCGGTTGCTTAACCATGAAATTTTGGACCTCCGGCCTATGCATATCAACTTAGCTGACATTGACCTAGGTAATTCAAACATTGTCTTGGAAACGAAACACCGCCCGCGGAGGTGGGGCGGAGGGGGTATCGCGTCTGACACAACTGAACGTAGCTGGTACTGCAATAATTATTTGCCAATTGTTTTTATCGTAATATAAAAATAAAATATGTATAGAGCTCGGTTTATTTGTGGAACAGGGTGATTGCTAGTTCGAATATGCATAGCTTTAATTCAGGCAAAAATATTACCTTTACAGTTATCTCAGACAAGGCAAAACAGTTTTTCTGTAATTTTTGCAGTTATCTGATTTTGTATTTTATTCAATTTTTTCCAGTTATCTTCTGATATGAAACGTCGTAGAAAAATTGCTGAAATCAGTGACGATTATTTTTTTATTTTAGAAAATGAGTGTATGTGTAAGGCTGGAAAATACTGTACAGTTTTGATTCACCGGAATAATAAAAGTGTTTCCCATAACCTTTGTCCTACCATGGGAAATAATTCTTTTTTCATTATTGCATCTTCGCATATTTGCATAACTTTGCAATTACCTTAGAGAGTAATAAACGAAGGCTGCAGGGATTTCTATCAGAATGCTCATCAGTGGTTATCGTAAAAGCTGAATTACGTATGACTTTAGTTGCTCATTGTTAAGAGTAAAAAAAACTTCAGCGAGAAACCGAGGGGGCTGTAGCTCAGGAATGTCCTGGTACTCTTGCTCAACTTTATAAAGGCCCATGGTTTTGTTTATTTCTTCGAACTGCGAGAACGGTAAAAAAGGACCCACGATTTGTTGTTGTCACTAAAGAATCCAGGACAACAGTTTAACGACTTCTCAGAGTCGTTTCGTACCCTAGTTGACTATTTTTCAATCCTACCATTTGGAGAGCCGACATCGGTTCATCTTTGAGTGAGGGATCACTGTCAGCACCAATTTTGCAGGATAGGAATTTCACCCCCCCCCCCCAAATCCCAATGGGAAAAAGGACTTGTATTATTCAGTATGTGTCTCTTGACACCAACTTACACGCCTGCAGATCACATGCGTCTGCCCCTTACAGCCCGCACCCAAACCTAATAAGTTGTTTAAAAAAAAGTCAAGTTGCGTAAAAGCGGCAGACATGCCAGTGCCATAAGAAAACGACGCTTCTCTAATTCTGATTGGTTTGTAATTTGTTTTTACTAAAACCCTAGCCTAAGGCGTTACAAATAAAAAAAATAAACAAACAACTAATACGCATCAACACTAGAAATTTAGGACAAGATAATTAAAGAATAAAACGAACACAAATACCAACACGAGAATTTTAGGACAACAGAAATACAACGAACGAAAATCTTCAAACAAAAATGAATCGAATAAAATCACACAGAAGAAATGGAATAACTGACAATATGGATTTGACGGCTGTAAAAGACAGCTTAGTGGAATCTGGTGTGGGAAAATTTCTCGGTCAAGCTTCTGGTCTGTCGGTCATAAGTTACTCCAAGATTTGTGTTCTCGAGAACCCCAGAAACAATAAGTTTATCACAAATCTTGCGACGACCATTCTTCATAACCTTGGCCATGACAGTTCTTCACAATCCTCAAAGTAAGCCTTTTAATTAAATAGACAGTTGGTTCAGGGCTGGGGGGGGTATCTTGTTTGAACCAGATACGTTCTGTGACAGAGTCACAAATGTATTTTAAGTTTATATTTAGTTGTTATGTCAAAATCAGTTATCATCAGCTCCGAGCGTGCTCGTTATCTTAATTTATTCCGTGTTTACCAGTAAGGTGCGCGCCTCGGGGCTTCCAATTCATTCAGTGGTTGAATGGACCGAGCTTATATCATGTTGGAATTATTGTATTTTGGTCAGTTGAAAATATACAGAGCTTGTGTACACTTGACTCTGTAACACTGGTGGTTTTGCGGAAGAGGATTTTTCTTCTTTACGAAAAGGTACGTGTAGCGCTTTCGTAACTCAAGGTGGCGAATTCGGAACCAGGATTTGAGATTCCTGCTAGAAGGAATACTCGGTCGACGACTAGTATTCAAGGAATTCAGCACAAGGAGTTAGTGCCGACTCGCGGCCTGACACAAAAACTTACGGAAGTTGATGTGTTCACGCTGAGCTCGTCACGCGCAACACAGCCGATTCAGTACGATACAACAGCGGAAAAAGCTTCACTCACTCCAGTGGTTAGCGGACCCGAAGGGAAACGAGCGGAATCTTTTTCACTGTTTGATCTGAATCAGGTGGAATCGCAAGAAGGAAAATTCGAACCCCATGCGGAACATACGGCTACCAAAATAAAAACAAATAGTCAATACGTTACGATCGAGAATTCGGGTTTAGAACTAAAATCGAACATGGCAACCAACGAATTGGAAGCAGTTACTCCGGATATTCGTGCATTGGTAGACAAATTTGACAAAATGTTTGATTTCATGAAGCAAAGCTACGACGATTCTTTAGCTAGAATGAACACGGATCGTCAGAATTTACTCACTATTCGAAACAAAGACCCGAGTCTTCAGAAAATGGGAGAAAAAGATGACATCGATTCATTCCTCACAGCATTCGAAAATACGGCTAGGCTATGCTCATGGGATGATACGACAAAAACATTAAAACTGATGCCTCTGCTTTCCGGAAAAGCGCTTGAAGCTGTTTCTATGTTGCCTGCGACTCAGTTAACGGATTTTGCGAATGTCAAGTCGTGTATACTTAAGAAGTATAACATTACTGCAGATGCGTATCGTAATCGTTTCCGAGAATTAGTAAAGACGGACGAGATGAGCTATCAAGAGTTTGGTGATAAGCTGGACTTGTACGTCAGGAAATGGCTTAATTTGTCGGAATCAGATTTAAATACGTCCACGGCTAGCGGAAGGAAAATGGCTGAAGTAGTTCAGAAATTGTTGCTCGAACAATTTATTAACAGCGCTCCTTTTCCAGGTGTCGAATCGTATTTGCGGCAGTCGAATCCAAAGACGATGAGCGACGCTATTACGCATGCCGAAAATTATTCCGAGTCAAGACGGAAGATGGGTGGCGTTTCCAGTCAAAGTAGCAAGCGTGCTAGACAGGATCAGCCAACGACATCCCAGGCTTTTGCGTCTAAGACGGAAGGTAAACGAAAAATTTGTTTTTTATGCCAAGGGGATGGACACTTCAAGAGAGATTGTCCTCAGAATCTGGATAGGAAACAGGAAAAACCTAGTCAGAGTTTTCGAAACGATAGTAGACGAAGCGAGAAATCGACACATTTAGCGACCATAAGGCAGCGGCCTTTAGACGGCATTGCCATCTGTGGCGATACAAGCAATTTAGCGTGTACTAGGGAAGGTTTCGTAAACGGAAAACCTGTTACTTTTTTGGTAGACAGTGGAAGCGACATCACATTTGTACGAACAGAATTTGTTGATCCGAAAATAATCGACAAAGAGCGAACTTTCAAAATAGGATGCGTTCACTCTGATGTTAAGAGTTACCCGTCGGCAAACGTCGAAGTCAGGATGACGTCATCGAGTGGAAAAGAGTTTGCAAAATGTATCCGTGTCGCCGTCTCAGAAAACCTGAGAACTGAAGCAATTTTAGGTAGAGATATACCTGAATTTTGGAATTTTCTAGACTCTTCTGGACGACGTGATGCAGAGTACGAACTAGAGGTGTACGCGGCTTCAGACATGGAGGAATACGTTCAAGAAGTTGAGCAAGAGATGGCAAATTCTTCGAGGGGTAGCAAACCGAAAACCCGGCTTCAGAAAAGAGAAGTAAAACGGAAGTTCACTGAGGAGATTGCGAATTCAACGGCGGAAGAACGTTCAGAGCAGTCCATTGAGGAAGAACAGCGACGCGATCCGACGTTGAAGGCGTTGTGGAGGCGCATCGATGATCTCCAAGATGAAAAAGCCAAGGTACGTTTCTCCATAAAAGATAATCGGTTATTCCGCGTAGAGAAGGATCCCAAGACAGGCGGCGAAACATGGCAATTGGTTTTGCCGATCTCTAAACGACAAAACGTGCTCGAAATCGCACACAATTCGCCGCAAGGTGGACACCTTGGCCGCGATAAAACGACTGCGAAAATTTTACGCCATTTCTTCTGGCCTAAAATTCATAGCGATGTAGCGAGTCACTGTATACGTTGTGAGGACTGCCAGATGGTTGCCAGGATTACAAAACGGGACCGGGCGCCAATTCAACCATTTGAGTCTGCTACAAAGCCGTTCGAGCGGGTAGGCCTAGATTTTGTAGGGCCCTTAAAGCGCAGCTCCCATGGGAATGTCTGGTTACTTGTCATTGTAGACTACTGTTCGAAATGGCCTGAGGCCTACCCCATGCGATCTTGCACAGCTAAAAAGGTGGTCGAAGTACTTCAGCAGTACTTCAGTCGTGTAGGGTATCCGAAAGAAATCGTACACGATCAAGCCCAGAACTTCCTAGGGAAGCCCGTTAGAGATTTTCTTGAAGCCTCAGGTGTGAAATCTTGTAGAACTTCTCCTTACCACGCCCAGGCAAACGGTCTGACGGAACGCCAAAACGGAACAATCGTTCAAATGCTACGAAAATTTGTTCGAAACGAGCCGAAACGTTGGGATGAGTTCCTTCCAATGGTACTATTTGCGTATCGAGAGGCGGTGCAGGCTTCAACGAAATGTACGCCATTCGAAGCAGTCTATGGTCAGAATCCTAGGGGACCATTAGAGGTTTTTAAAGAGAAACTGGTTGATGGGCAACAGGAAGCGAATGCAAGGCCTAACTTTAACTCACCCTTACAGCTGCGAGAACACTTGGAGAAGATAAAAGACTTCGTACTTGCGAACATGAAGCTGGCTTCAGAGAAGCAGAAGTTTAACGACCCAAGCGACGGAAAGTCACCGTCATTACAGACAGGAGACAAGGTCCTCGTGTTGCAGTCTACTGGCGATACGAAACTTGAACGACAGTGGAGTGGACCTTACACGATTACGAAAGAAATAGGTAAAGTCAATTTTGAAGTATCGGGTTTCGAGGGGCGAAAAAGAAAAAAGATCTTGCATGCCAACCTACTTCGAAAATTTCACGAGCCTAGGTCTTGTTATTTTGCAAACGTTCTTGCTACGGCTGAGGAAGACGACGATCGGGTGCCGCGAATCGTAACTTTCGAAGCGAAAAGCGAAACTTGTCCGAAAATCAATTCGAAACTGGAAGATCAACAAAAGCAGCAAATGAGCGACATTCTAGACAGGTTTCGAGATACGTTGAGCAGCTATCCAGGTAGAACAAACCTGATCAGTCATACAATCAATACGGGATCAGCGAAACCAATCCGGAAACAACCGTATAGAACACCGTTCAGTAGGCGTGCTCTTGTTGATGCTGAAATCCAGCGCATGCTCGATTCGAATATAATTCGGCCTTCGCGCAGTAGTTTCGCATTTCCGATCGTCGTCGTCCCAAAGAAGGACTCTAGCATCAGAATTTGTATTGATTATAGGGAACTTAACAAGATCACGTTGGACCCTGACCCATACCCTATGCCTCGGGTAGACGATTTCCTTGTGCGAGTAGGACGTGCGAAATACCTGACGATAATCGATCTTACGAAAGGGTATTGGCAAATCCCTTTAGATGCTGGTAGTGTCGAGAAAACGGCATTTGTTACGCATTCCGGGCACTACGAGTTTCTCACAATGCCGTTCGGATTACGCGATGCGTGCGCCACGTTTCAAGCCCTTTTGGACAAGGTGCTGGATGGTGCACAAATGTACGCTGGTGCGTATTTTGACGACTGTTTGGTTTTCTCGGAAACGTGGGACGACCACCTACGTCACGTGACGGACGTCCTGAGTAGACTCCAGAATGCGAACCTGACTGCGAATCCAGAAAAATGTAAATTCGGATTTTTCGAAGTAGAATACCTTGGCCATCTGTTGGGCGGTGGGTCAATTCGTGTTACGGAAGAAAAGGCTAGGGGGATTAAAGAATTTCCGACACCTCGCACAAAGAAAGATGTCAAAGCGTTCCTAGGAATCGTATCGTATTACAACGAATTCATACGCAACAGGGCTCAAGTTGCCAGGCCTTTGGTTGACCTGACACTTAAATCCAAACCAAATATTGTCGAATGGAGGGCTGACTGCGAAACAGCATTCCAAGAACTGAAAAGACAGCTTTGCAGCAGTGCTGTACTGCGCTGCCCGGACTTCGAAAGGCCTGTCATCCTACAGTGTGACGCATGCGACACAGGCCTAGGGGTCACAGCATCTCAGATCTACGATGACGGGGAGCATCCGTTCATGTTTTTGAGCAGGTCGCTAACCCAAGCTGAGAAAAATTATAGCACAGTTGAAAGGGAATGTCTCTGCATAAAATGGGCTATCTCCAAACTATATCCGTATGTGGAAGGTCGCAAGTTCTACGTGTATACGGACCATGCGCCGCTGAAGTGGCTCAGCGACATGAAGAATTCGAATCCGCGTTTAACACGTTGGGCTTTGATGCTCCAGGGATTCGATATGGAGATCTGTCCGAAAAGGGGGGCGGATAACGGCAATGCTGACGGGCTCAGTCGAGCTCATATGAACGACTAAACTCTCACGAGAAGAAATTGCCGTGTACATAGTGTAATTATTGTTTTGTTCCAGAAAATCGCTCGCGCGAAACGCTTGAGAGATACACGATCCTAAGTGGCCGCAAGATGAGCATGTTTCAAGAGGCTATCATCGAGCTTCGCGACGACCAAATCGAGGACGAACGCCTGATGTTGTTAACAACGAAGCCGAAGCTGAAGGACGGAGAACGTCTCGTGAAAATCTTTGACGTCTGGTTCCGCCTGTGGGAAGAGCGCCATCTTCAGTTGCTGTTGCCATGGAGGTATCGTACGAGGTTATTTACGGCTTGCCATACGCTCGAGTCTTCCAACAAACACTTGGACCTCGGGGCCACGTTAGCACGGCTGCGTTTTCGATTTTTTTGGCCACAAGTTTCAGAAGACATAGAGAGACTGATGAAAGCATGCTCTTGCCGACAGACTTCAGCAGCAAGAGATTAGGCCTATAAAGTGAAGATCATGTATAACTATAAACTTGGGGGAGTGATGTGACAGAGTCACAAATGTATTTTAAGTTTATATTTAGTTGTTATGTCAAAATCAGTTATCATCAGCTCCGAGCGTGCTCGTTATCTTAATTTATTCCGTGTTTACCAGTAAGGTGCGCGCCTCGGGGCTTCCAATTCATTCAGTGGTTGAATGGACCGAGCTTATATCATGTTGGAATTATTGTATTTTGGTCAGTTGAAAATATACAGAGCTTGTGTACACTTGACTCTGTAACACGTTCTGTGACAAACGTTCTTCTCAGCTCTTGCGACGGCAGTTGTTCACATCTCCAAAGTAGACCTTTTTTCCTTGACCCATTCCTGTCAACCGGAACTAATGACAAATATTAAATCAATTTCGGTTTACTCATGCTCCGACACTCCATCTGTGAACAAAGAATTTATCTATCCGGATAAACAGAGATAAAATAATAATTACTCACACATGACTTGTAGATTGTAGGGAAAACTGGTTGACACGCCCTCTTGGTTCTGGCCTGAACATGTGTACTGCCCACTATCTGATCGACTGATGTTCCGAAAGATGAGGGAAGACTTGGATGTAGTAACACGGTCTGGGTCGACCATAACCATCTCTCCCTGCATGCCAGAAGGAAATAAAATCGAATGAGATAGATTTATACTTAGCCGAAAATGTTTGCATAATTTTCTCATCTGTTTACCGTGTAATAGAGACATCAACACTGTTTATGGATCAGTAGAATTGGATTCAGATAGAATTAGGAAAACGGCTGATCTGCCTCAGGGTGTACGGCTTGCATTCAGCATCATGCAGTCGGTGTTATTAGTTTCCTATCATCTCCTTACACGTGTATTCCCCAGGGCAATTATTATTTAAACTCGTATCTTATTTTGCCCTCCAAATTCCTGCCGTCTGACACTTCTCTGAAAATCCGCGGGCTGTTTCAAAGGATTTGTATGGCACTTGCAAGCTTCGTCAAAGTGCTATATAGTGATCGTAGTGTCGATCGGCCTGTCTGTTCAACTTTTGATAGTTGGGGCACTCTACATAAGCTAGGAAGTGGAAAACTGGCACACTTGTATTATTTTTCCGGAACCGATGATCCATGGGGGAGTGGAGAGAGGGAGGATCCGGGATCTGACGATCCATGAAATATGGTTCTGCACTAGTTTGATTCGACGCACCCCTTTTTTATCCTTAATCTTTGCAGGCTTTTCCGTTAATCGTAACGTTTCATTTGTGACCAAAGGTCTTGTACTGCCTCATCAGAGAAGTCCTCGTCGGAAATCCGAGGAGGATTTGTGCAGATTTGAAGTAACTGCCCGACTGTTCCTCCGTTCTGGGACATCTCCCAAAGTGGAGATTACTCATAAGGACACTAGTATATATATATATATATTATTTTTAACCCGCCAAGTAAGGTGATAGCGGAGTAAATAAAATCCCAAAAAATAACACAAGATAAATAACAGCAGAAACACATAAAACTTAGACATAATTTCTACCTGGACCTGAAAAATTCATGAAAAACATCATTTACTCGATGACCTGGATGATGAGATGTACTCAAGTGAACAAATGTTGTTTCTCAAGTGAACAAATGACATCTTGGACGCCGAACTTCTGAACTAATTTGTGGTTAGTGCGGCTGGTAGTTAACCATCCGTTAGTGCGTATCTCGTATCTCGAAATCCAACTTTTTCTGCGGTCCCAACCCAATCCCAAAATACCATTTGGGGAGGGTCTTCGGACGAACTTTCAGTAATTTATTGCAGTTGTTTTACAAGAAGTCGAGCAAATACATGTCAGGTTCAAGTTGGTGTCACCCTCGGAAGGGCATGTCACCATTAGTTTCCGTCGCTGTTAAAAACTTGAGAATCAGACCGATTGATACCTTATTTGGTAATGTTGGCTTTGCCTAAGCAATTTTTCTTTCCAGTGCCGCTGGGATGAATGAAATGAAATTTCATGAATGGAATGAATGAAAAAAAGCATTGTCCATCATAATTGGCCCAGAAGGACCTGGGAACGGATCACTGGTATACACCCTGCGAATGACCCCGGAGTCTTTTCTACTGCTGTTAAGTAAGGACTTGCTGAATCCTTACTTACTTCGCATTGATTCGTCGATTTGATAAATCATGCTGAATAGGTGAGTAGAATAATTGTTTGTCAGGATGAAATGTTCCTCTGATATCTTGGAGAGACGATAAAGGTCGGCCTGGAATTCTTGCTAGGATTTTCCGCACCATCATCTTTTCCATACTACCCCCCCCCCCCCCCACCACAGGCAGTAGCCGTATCGGACATGTCTAGACGTGCTGATAAAATTTGGAAATAAAAGTATATGTTTGTGAAAAGTAGGCTATATATTAGTTGCGTTTTTGATCCGAATTCTCCGTTCTGAATTCTTGATTCTGAATTATCGATTCTCGTACAAAATTACCGTTTTTGTTCCTCTCGCTTCTCAATTCTCGCTTTTGACAAAAACACTAATTTGGCAGTTCGTTTGCAACCCGGTGTACCTGTTTGTGCATATTAAACACCGCACTCTGTTGACCAATCAGGGAGGAGAACGGAGAGAGGAGAATCGAGAATTCACTATCGGAGCAACTTCTCGATTCTGCAGAATTGCGAGGCTTTCCCCGTTCTCGATTCTGACAAAAACGCAAGAAAAGGAGAATTAGCTTCATCTGAATAGTCCAAAAACGCGAAATAGGAGAATTCGGAGGAGAATCGCGAGGAGAATTCGGATCAAAAACACAGCTATTATAGAGGCGAGCGGCCAGCGAGCCGACGTCACGGGTTTACATTTAACTCGCGTGTCGAGGGAAAAGGAACTAGGGGTGTCTGCAGTTTTTGGCAAGATTTTCTAATTTCCTACTTGCATTTTTTTTGGGGGGGGGGGTGGTACGGGGTGAGCAGGCTGCAGGGGTTGGATTTCGCCAGTTTTTTTTGGTGGGGGAGTCACTAGGTTTTTTATGGCACTTGCCCTTCGGCCAAGTGCCATATAGCGATCGCAATTTCTGTCCGTCCGTCGGTCTGTCTGTCTGTCTGTCGGTCCGGGTTTTGCTAGTTCGGGTACTTCCAGATAAGCTAGGACGATGAAACTTGGCAGGCATATCAGGGACCGGACCAGATTAAATTAGAAATAGTCGCTTCCCCGATCCGACCACCTGAGGGGGAGTGGAGGGAAGGGGAATCCGGAAAAAATAGGAAAAATGACTTATTTTTAACTTACGAACGGGTGATCGGATCTTAATGAAACTTGATATATGGAAGGACCACTTGTCTCAGACCTTCCATTTTAAATCCAGACCGGATCCGGTGACATGGGGGGTAGTTGGAGGGAGAAACCGGAAATCTTGAAAATCGCTTAGAGTGGAGAGATCTGGATGAAACTTGGTGGAAAGAACAAGCACAAGTCCCAGATACGGGATTGACATAACCGGACCGGATCCGCTCACTTTAGGGGAGTTGGGGGGGGGGGAATCCGGATTTCTAGTGATCCCGCGAGTTCAATGCTTCCTGATGTGCTATAGGACGATGAAAATTGGCAGGCATGTCAGGGACACGAACAGATTGACTTGATAATAGCCGTTTCCCCAATCCGACCATCAGGGGGGGGGCTGGAGGGAGGGGAATCCGGAAAAATGAGGTATTTTTAACTTACGAACGGGTGATCGGATCTTAAAGAAACTTGATATATAGAAGTACCTCGTGTCTCAGACCCCCCATTTTAAATCCAGACCGGATCCGGTGACGTGGGGGTAGTTGGAGGGGGAAACCGGAAATCTTGAAGATCGCTTAGAGTGGAGAGATCTGGATGAAAGTTGGTGGAAAGAACAAGCACAAGTCCTAGATACGGGATTGACATAACCGGACCGGATCCGCTCACTTTGGGGGAGTTAGGGGGGGATTCGGATTTCTAGTGATCCCGCGAGTTCGGTGCTTCCTTATGTGCCAGGACGATGAAAATTGGCAGGCATGTCAGGGACCCGAACAGATTGACTTGATACTAGTCGTTTCCCGGATCCGACTATCCTGGGGGGGGCTGGAGGGAGGGGAATCTGGAAAAATGAGGTATTTTTAACTTACGAACGAGTGATCGGATCTAAATGAAACTTGATATATAGAAGTACCTTGTGTCTCAGACATCCCAGTTTAAATCCGGACCGGATCCGGTGACATGGGGGGAACCGGAAATCTTGGGAAACGCTTGGAGTAGAGAGATCGGGATGAAAGTTGGTGGAAAGAACAAGCACAAGTCCTAGATACGTGATTGACATAACCGGACCGGATCCGTTCACAGTGGGGGGGGGGGCTGGGGGGATCCGAATTTCTAGCGATCCCGCGAGTTCGGTACTTCCTAATGCGCTAAGACGATGAAACTTGGCAGGCGTGTATGGGACCCGAACAGGTTGACTTGAGAATAGTCGTTTCCCGGATCCGACCATCTGGGGGGTGGGGGTGGAGAGAGGGGGAATCCGAAAAGTGAGGTATTTTTAACTTGCGAACGGGTGATCGGATCTTGATGAAACTTGACGTATAGAAAGATCTCGTGTCTCAGACGCCCTATTTTAAATCCGAACCGGATCCGGTGATATTGGGGGGGGAGTCGGACGGGGGAACTGGAAATCTTGGGAAACGCTTAGAGTGGAGGGTTTGGGATGGAAGTTGGTGGGAAGAGCAAGTGAATAGCATAACCGAAATGGATCCGGTCACTGTGGGGGAGTTGGAGGGGATCCGAGTTTGTAGTAATCCCACGAGTTTGGTACTTCCTGATGTGCAAGGAAAATGAACTTGGCATGCTTGTCAGGTACCCGAACTATTGACTTGAGAATGTCGTTTCCCCGATCCGACCGTCGAGGGGGAGTGTACAAAAGGGGAATCCGGAATCCAGTGGCAAGCTCAGCTACTGAACGGGTTATCGGATTTAACCGAAACTTGATATTTAGAAAGGTCTCGTGCCTCAGACATCCCATTTTAAATCCTGACCAGATCCGGTGACACTGGGAGGAGTTGGAGGGGCGAACCGGAAATCTTTGTAATCGCTTAGAGTGGAGGGATCGGGATGAAACTTGGTGGGAAGAACAAGCATAAGTTCTAAATATGTCATCTAGAGCTTTCAGATTGAATGAACCTAGATATCCTAACTCTAGGTCCGAACCGTATTTTTGAATGGCGGGGTGTGTATTGTGAAGTTCTCTTCTACTTTCTCGTACCACTACTCGTAACAAGTGCCATATGAGCTCGTAGCTCTTGTTTTCGTCAGGACCCACTTAGTTCCCCTTTCTAATTTCCTAGATATTTGCATTCGGGGTTGGGGTACCGGGGGAGGGCGGCGGGGGGTCGCCTAAACCCACCTGAGATTAGCCCTATTTGAGTTTCGGGTTCTCGGTGACACAGATTGATTTCAGTCAGCCTCTTTGAGCAACGAAAGGGATGAAATGACGTAGGGTTTCCACTCGTCTAAATGGCCAAAAACTGGTAATCTTTATTGTTGATCTGAAAGTTTTGCAGCAGTCCGTCTGAAGATTTGCATGCTTTGTTGCAGCGAAAGTGTTGATTTATTACGGAGATGGCTTTGAAACAAGTGAACCTGAAATACTTTGGGGAACTGGAATGTCTAGTGTTTCGGGTTCGGAGTGAGCCACTAACTTACGTAAAGTGATGACTCTGAGGAAAGGGGTCAGAGACGCCCATATCCGTTAGAAAGCGAAAACTAACCGCCCAGTGCCAGTGCATTTATGTCTTCTCATGGGCGGTTACCTATCATGATGGGTTATTGTGTAGTTTGGCAATAAAATAATCTAATCTAATCTAATTGCATCTAACTCTGTGGCACACCTGCGCAGATTTTTGAACATCTATTTGTTCAAAAGCGACCTAATCTGTCGCTGGCTGTATTAAGAAACAAGCAGTCCAAGTACTGATTTTACTGTCATAAAAGTTAAGAACCCCACTTGGAAATTGCAGAATATAGCTATATTTCCTAATCCATTTGGCTACCCTCTAAACCTGGTAATTGGACAGAACCATAAGAATCCGATACGAACTTACTTGTTCCTTATAGAGAGTGCCATTTGAGAGCTAGGGTAGAGCCGGTCAGCCGGCAGACTCGAGCATCAACACAGTCTTCGAACTCTTCGAGTTCGTTACGGCTAGTCAGTTATTGAAATATAACTTTTCTCGAACAGGTATGCAATGCATATCTTCCCTATACCCCACAGATTGTTATATTTTGACAATAAATTTCAGAGAGGTTCAACAGGTTGGATGATATATCGTATCAGCCTCCAGAGAGGATGATACGATGCCGTAACAGCCTCCGTAGATGTTCATCGAACACTTTTCCTCAAATACTGAATTCAACGATCACTTTACCTCAAATATGGAAAAGTAGAAGCTGACCTCCAAAAAAATAAATTAAAAACAATACTTTCAATAAAAAAAATACTTTAAGTATATAAAAATTAAAATAATAACTAGAATAAATTTTGAAAAATGAAAGAACTTCTTACTCTTTTAGACAACCAGCCTATGGCCCAGGTCATACCTTGTCACAATCAGATTCCACCTAAAATACAGCTTGTCAACTGAAACAACATCCTACTATCCCTTGATTTCCAAAAGCTAGTTATTCAGCACTGAAAAAATGACAGAACATTTTACTCTCTTAGAAAACCAGCCTATGCCTTGCCTTATGTCATACCTTTTCACATTCAGATTTCCACTGAAAATACAGCTTGTCAACTGAAACAACGTCCTACTTTCCAAAGTGGTAGTTAATGAGCACTTCACTCTGTCTTTGAGTGAGGAAAGATCTATAATAAATTTCAGACACCACGTGATTATCGTAATGCACGTTCTCGCTGGATTTCAAACTTCTCGCGCGAAGCTATCAAGTCTTCAGAGTCTTCTGCCTGGTATCAAATATACTAAACGCGTGTGAACACAGTCGGAATGTATTTAGACCCTGGTCACACTAGGCCAGCACTAGGCTCTTAAACGGCACAGATTTGAGGAACAGAGTCTACTGTTTTGCGCAGATTCGCATAACGTTGTGCGGTCGCCCGTGAGGATTTGAAACACCAATATTCAGAATTTGGTAGATTTTCTTACTTTTTTTTGCAGCCCCGAAAAGCTTTTTTTTTTATCTACTTGTCTACGGACACTTCGGTGCCCTATTTTGCGCAGACAAAAGCCTAGTGTAGTTTGACCATGATCTTAGGGAATACTGCGTCAGTAGGAACAGAAAAACATGTTAAAAGTTATAAAGCATATTGTAACTGTCAATACCTGTTCGAAAAAGTTATAATAGTTAACATACCTCCATCTCGGTTGATATCGGAATAACAATCTCGACAGCCATTCAAAAATATCAACCTCGCTCCGCTCGGCTGGTATTTTTCATAACCTGCCTCGCCTTCGGCTCGGACAGGTTATTTTCAATGGCCGTCTCGTTGTTATTTTCGATATCAACCTCGATGTCTGAAGTTAACCTTTAATGAGGTTGTGTGTAGACCCCGAAGCCGCGCCGAATTTTGTTTCAGCGGCGGCGCGCCGGAAAACCCTCGGCGTGGCGTCGCGCCGTGGCGCGCCGAAATTTTTTTAGCGGCGCGCCGCCGAAAATTTTCGGCGGCGCGCCGCTTTTTGGCGCCGTTTTCCGGACTTTATAAGCTAAAATTTTGGAACTTTGCGGCCATGATTTGGAGCAATTTCGTGCCTGAATTGGCTGTAGGTGTAAATAATTAGTGCGGAATTAAAATATCGGTTGACTGGCCAGCCAGGTAGCCTATCAAGTTCATAGGCTACCTCGCTGGTATCAACATAATTTCAGCTATTCTTGTACCAGGCGTCATCTCCCTGTTCCAGACGAATTCCCACTGCGAGTCCCGGATTTTTTTTATTGTACTAGCAACTCCCTTCCCCCCATTCTCACGGGTCCCCGTCGTAAGCCATTGCTTCAACTAGAATAACTAGAAAATAACTCCTTTCGGATTCGATGCGGAGCTTATTTGAGGAGTTGCTGGTGTCAATGGTTTAACTAACGCTTAGAAAATAATAAAAGAAGAAGAATAATAATAATAATAAAATAATAATAAAATAATCAAACCAACGAAAAGTGAAATAACGTGGACCACTAGACAGACTAATTTTGTTTCGTCAACCAAATGAGTTTGGCAAGGAAATAGATCAGCAAATTTTCGAACCAACTTGATACAGATACATTATATTTGTTCTCGTGTTTCCAGTCTCGATAGTCCCCAGAAAGTGATTCCTTCTTTTCTCGTGGCTCCCCTTGACTCGTCAAGGAGTACCCGGGAAACAGCGAAATATGGCAAATAAAAATTAGGTGACGACTTTTATGGATCGATTGCTTCCAAACAAAACAATTATTCTCAAATTCGATTACTACCTGAAACAACAAATAACACAGAAGATACGACCCCCCCCCCACCCGACGATGGGATGCTCTGATGAAATGTAAGCATTTTTTCTGGGTCCTTTCTTCGCACGCCTACTATCGTGGTCTAGCTTATCTGGAAGTGCCCGGATTAGTGAAAGTCCGACTGCCGACAGCAAGACAGACGTTATGGTACTTGAGCAAACCAATGTAAGTCCCAGACAAGCTTAATTAACATAAAAAAACATCATGGTCGGATAGTGTGCGTGGACGTGCTCAAAGAAACATCAGTGGTATATGATGGTCTTTTGATTACTTTTTCATTGTCAAAAGACACGATGGGCAACAATGAAAAGTATTTCCGCCGAAAAAAAACGGCGGCGGCGCGCCGCCATCCAAACGGCGTTAGCTATGGCGCGCCATCTGAAAAACGGCGGCGGCGCGCCGAAACTTTTTCGGCGGCGGCGCGCCGATAAACGGCGTGGCTTCGGGGTCTAGTTGTGTGTAGGCGGCGTGCTAGACGTCACGATATTGAGTATGCGGCGATGACATACAGCAATGTCGCACAGGTTGGTGAAGATGCACATTCCAGCTGTGCGTAGTCCCGATGAAAACATGTTTCTTTCGGGCTACTTTTTCAACCTTGCATAGTGTACTAAACACTCTTGACAGAGTTAGACAAATTGAAAGAATGCCATCAAGATCATTATCTTTCTTGGCAAAAGCTTGACCTTTTCCCACTGCATAAGGCATCTTTGGCCTGAGGACATTCAGCATTACACAAAGAGTGAATGTAACGACTGGTTGTAAGAGTTTTATGACCCCCTGGGCTCCTGGGAATCTGTAAGTGTGCCAAAAACATAATTCTCGGCTACATGGTACAATGAGCTATTACACATTGTAAAGTGTGTGTTCATGTAGGTACTTTGATTTATAGTTAAACTTGGGATACTCCCACATTTGAACAAACATTGCGTTGTTCGGCTGCTCATACGGGACTAGATTGGCTGCAGATCTGAAGATGTATAAGCATTGTACATTAAAACGCAGCAAGGATCAAGTCTAACTGCTCTAAAGGATAGAGTCACTAGGCTTACTCAAAATACGCTGTTTCTGTCGTAATACCAGCAACCGTTTGCCTCCAACAAAGTCCCATGAACACTGAAATGCCACCACATACACTCAATTCCTTCAGGTTGCCACTGGCAAATAGCTAACCTCTTTGCCCACCAATTGGATGCGATTCGATGGCGCCTGGTTTTTAGTATAATGAATAATCATTCAAAAATTAGCTACCGTATGCATTCATTATCTGTGTTTTAAATACCAATATACTAATAAGGACATATTTGCGAATATTTTCAATGTTCCTTTCTTTTTTATTTCTGTTCTTGTTCGAAATCGGTTGCTGTGACGGGATTCTTCCCTAAGAAGCCGGGGCAAATTAGCCTCTCCCTACTGTAACCAAGGTGTACTTTCACAAGGGAGTTCACGACACCTTGGTTTCTATAAGTTAATTCCGCCAGGTGACAACAGGTTCCTGGCAATGAATTACCTGAGCCATTCAAGTTTGAATTGGGGCGAAATTTAATTAATTATATTAATTATATATGTTTAGAAAAACATATTCGTTTATTTACATTTCAACATGTTAAAGGCGATAGATAATAAGTAATAAATAAGACTCAACACTTAACTTTTCAACATCTCCAGCAACGACCGTTCACCGGTCCAACTCAAAACATACTGCCAAGCATTGAATTAAATTTCGCCCCAATTCAAACTTGAATGGCTCAGGTAATTCATTGCCAGGAACCTGTTGTCACCTGGCGGAATTAACTTATAGAAACCAAGGTGTCGTGAACTCCCTTGTGAAAGTACACCTTGGTTACACCTCCCCCCTTCCAAAAAGAACTGACCTCAGTTCTGAAATTCAATTTTAATCTGCCCCAATTTTTATTTTACTCCTCCCTTGATCCAACCCCCTATCTAAAACACCTCCAAACACAAAAACAAATGCAAATGTTGCCAAAACATAACAAAACTTTAAAGTTGTTTTTCCGATCACAATAACACGTATCCGACCGATACGGACGTATAACATTTTCAGAAAGCGTATCAAAGTGATAACGCATTTCGACCTATCGCACTGCACCGTAGTCACACCTCAAGTCCTTCTTGCCGATTGTCTATACCGCATACGAATCACGATCACCATTATCCTCAGCTTCGCCACTCCTGATGCCGACGACGACGACTGGTAGGGCGTCGACTGGAGCATACCAAGACGACGACTGACAGTAGGTTACAGTTGACTGGACGAGCAAAACGTAGTCTAACGAAGTCAACGTAAACAATCGCAGGTAAGCAACGCATGGTTGCGCAGCTTGAAAGCGACGAACGCTGATAAACGTAAGGATGCGCACAAATCGCCGACAAACGCACATAACGTGGGGATGCGCAGTGACGTCGACAAACGCAGATAAATGTATGATGCGCTGGGTGATGTCGACAAACGTGGAAGCGCAAGGATGCGCAGGTTTACGACGACAAACGCAAGGATGCGCAGATTGACGACGACAATCGCAGATACGCAAGGATGCGCAGATTTACGACGACAACTCAGATAACGCATCGATGCGTAGGTTGACGACGACAACGTAGATTGACGCAAGGATGCGTCGGTTGATGACGATAACGTGGATTAACGCAAGGATGCGTAGGTTGACGACGACAACGTAGATTGACGACGACAACGTAGGTTGCAACGACAGATCAAACTGTTACATAACGTTTATTTCACTTCTCTGCTATGAACTGTTTGATCTCTAGTATTATTATTATTATTATGGAATGTTATCCGATATGACATGGCCCCCGAGCGGTGTGGACCATGCTTAACAAAACCAAATAAAATTCACCCAACTAAACTCTACCTCGCTACCCCGATAACTTCGAGAGTTATCGTGATTACAGACGGACGGACGGACAGACAGACAACTTTTGCGATGTCATAGGTATCCCTCACTTACGTTTTGGGATGCCAAAAAATAACAAATTGCTTCGGCGAGGCAGTCTGGTAAACTGGTAATCCCGACACTGTCGGTTCGTACGCTGCGCTATAATAGACACAGGGCATTTTTTTCTCCAAAATTCAGCTAGTTCTGAGGAACGGGATTGGGGTTTCGATAAGACTCGGTCTTGGCAAAAGCAAACAAAAAGTGTGTTCGGATAAATCGTTTGGTGAAAACGAAAAAACTCTCATCACTAGAAGTACTGCATTTTCTCTTACAGTAGCTGCTGAGACCAGTTTGAGTGCAGCATAATTGATGAGTAGCACGAATGGAATATTTACTTACATCCTTGAGCCATTCAATTTTCGCAACTTCTGGGTTGGCTTTTTGTTGGCACTCAAGTTGAGCCGTCATTTCCTCTCTCAGCTCCATATCAGTTTGCTGAAGAACAACATTCAACATTGGGGCATCTGCAAATACAAGTATCGAAGGTAGTTATTAATTGACCGGTAACTTGACGTCAGTATAGTTTGTGGAGCCGAGACGAAGACCTTAGTTTATACGTTGGACAGAACGTTTCGAGTTACGAACAGGTTTAAATCAGGACTTTGAAACATGGAAGTTCATGTTTCAAAGTTCACTAGCTATGATGAGAGGATATTCTATAGGTGGCAGGTTGGGCCCAGTTGTCCCTGAACCGGGTGGGGGGGGGGGGGGGCGATAACTCCGAAAGGCAGAAATACAGCTTAGGCGAACAAGTATACGCTATATTGTGACACTTCACTTACTCCCGGGCTGTCAAACACTTCGAAGAGTGAGGTGGCGTACTATGACGTCCGTAAAAAGATACGTGTTTGAAAAGAAATGATTCATTGATTATATGGTCTTCCATCCACCCACTGGTTTCCAAGTGTCGAAAATTCCCAACCGCCTACAAAAGTCAATGAGTTTTATAAATCGGGCATGAGTTGTGCGAAATCACTGGTGATCTCATGATTTGTCAAAATTGCTGACGTCCAGGCCACTGGACAAAGCCGATCTTTGTGTAATATTTGACTTCGTGTCGCGGTCGTGTTTCCGAGAACCACGCTCCACCCAGGTGGATCACCTGTTGTTGACAACAGCTATATACGGCATGGAGTTGAGCTGCAGCAGCTTTTCCCTGCTGTTTTTAGTCCATGAATAGGCCTACCATGTTTTTTTTTTGTATTTAAAACTCGTACGTAATTCATCTATGCTCTACCATTTCTACATAGCCTACCCATTTGTGCCACCATAGGCCGAAGTTAATTTCTTTTTTAGTTCACCGTTATGTGTTCTAGTGTCCCACGTATGTAAAATATGATAATAAAATTTTTGCATAGGCCAACTTTGTTCAGTAGCGCGTATTTCTTCGGTGCGTGTTCTCACTGTATTGGCAATATCGCCGCAATACAGCTAGTGAGTACTTATTGGAGAATTGCGGGAAGAACAATTGCTTGACTCTGCTGGAAACTAAGCCTTCTCACTATTTCGTGATAAATGAAAGCTCTTTCTTCTGCCAAAGTGTAAAAACACAATGACACAAACTGCACAAAACTTCACCTCCTCAAATTGTTAATTGGAGACTAATTGTTAACTGTAGACTCTCTAGCCAGCGGCGTTACTAGCCAAAATGTATGGGGGGGGACAAGGTATTTACGACTGTCTGGTCATTTTTACCGACTGTTTTTGCAGATAAAAACGACTATTATTGAGAAAAAACGACTGTGTTGACGAAGAAAAAATCGACTATTTTTACTAAAAATCGAGGCGCGAAGGATCTTTTTTACCGACTGGCCGACAAGTACATTGCGGGGGGAGCGTCCCCCCTCCCCCCCCCCCAGTAGTGACGCCTCTGTCTCTAGCCCCTTTGTTTATCGCACGCGTCTCTGTTCTGCAGTTCCATGACGCCTGGGTTCTCAAATTCCTTCTACAAGCAAAATGAATAGCTACACTGTCAGAAGTTTCATAACAGATCGCGCATAACACTTTCAAGAACAACACCTTTTCACTTAGAAATAAAGTGTTATGACCAATTAAGTTTATACTATTTCTTGCCTAGATCTCCAACAACACCTTCAATTGGTAAAAATACTACACTGTCAGAAGTTAAATAACGACAACAGAAAGATGCCCGGTTTCAACAGATAACACTTTGGGATGTTATCTGTTATGTTTATTTTGTTCCCGTTAGTATTTTTACCAATTGAAGGTGTTGTTGGAGATCTAGGCACGAAATAGTGTAAACTTAATTCGTCATAACACTTTATTTCTAAGTTAAAAGGTGTTGTTCTTGAAAGTGTTATGCGCTATCTGTTATGAAACTTCTGACAGTGTAGTGAATAATTAATAAGGAAGTGTCTGTAATTTTTAAAATACCAACTTGTAACCATTTCATCCTAAAGAATATTGTATAATTATTTATCTTGCTCTATTCTGGTTGATATTCAGGATGGGCCTTAAGATTAGTGTCGCACAAATCAGGGACCACAACAGAGCGTGGTTTCTATTGAACAAAAGATGTAGATTTTATTAAGACTGATGAGTTTGACCTTTTCTTTATTCTGTTTGCAGACAGCCTATATAGTTCTCGAAGTATAGCGTCTGTGTACCTTATTCAGACACGAAGCCTCATGCAACGGAGAATACTGTCCTATTTTATAATTATTACTTATATTATTTTATTGGTATGTGTCCATACAGCGCTGTGCTACCTCCAGTTTTCGTCTGCTACCTCCAGTTTCCGTCGAAATCAATCTGTCAAGTTCGCATAGACACTTCAGCCGAAACAATCACTCTTCCTAATGGGTGTTCTTTATTACCATCAAACATTAGGCCGACTCCGTCATTATCTGCGACAATGTATACTGGTCCGGTAGCAGGACATAATGCCTCTCAACATAAGTGACAGCAACAACCATGAAGTCAGGAGTTCACTGTACTAACGAGGCTGATAGAGCTGTAGGCCGGCTATAGGATCACTAAGAATAATACTGGTATTTCGAATTTACTGGGGGTGTTTGATGGTAATAAATATTTCATTCATTCAGTAGACTATTTACATGGGGTATCAGGATCTGGTGAGAAGTGTTCGAAATGAAACCGACATGACTTCACCTTTTTCCGGAACATAACCGTTTAGCTATAAATATATAAAAACAAATTTTTCACTCGGCCAACCCAGAAGTATAGGCCTACCCCCCCCCCCCCCCAACGGAAAAAAATATGGAGTATGTGAAAAGAAAAGAAAATAGAAAACAGCTAACCTAGATCAGAATCACAAAACAAACAAGACCAAAGGTTTCGATGGGATCCCAAAAATCTAATATTTGATCCAAACAATTGGGTCTTGTCTTCGCCACTCAGTCTTCGTCAGATTCCTTGAAGATTTTTATCGGTTTCAGCATGTCTCCTTGCCCCGATACCGAATCTATAATCGACTTCAGAAACAACTTTAAGCAAAACGGATACGTCAGCTAAATTTTACTCGAGCTATATTTCGGCCGTTCTTGGCAAGGGTCCTCTTCAGGCTCAAAACCGCTTAAGTTGGAAAAACAAACTTGTAGAAAAACCATCCGTTTTGCACTGTCAAATATGATTAACAGTCAGCTTGGGCTGAAGGAATATTTAACTTTAAGCTTCAACCAAATTTCCAGTTTCGGCCGAATTCGTGATGAATCATTTGTCCAGCAAGAAAACCAAGTTCAGATATGGATTCAGCGGACCTCCTTACCCCTTCAGTGAATTACTATTATTTAAGCTTATAAACCATCATGTTTTTACCGTAAATTCGAAACCCCTCCTCTGCCTCTAAATATAGGACTAAAGGACTCATCTACGAACTTGACCTGTACTTTGCCAGTGAATCCACATACGAAGTTTGAACAACAAATATCAACCCCTTCGACCTTCGATTACACCCATCTCTGCGCGTTATACAAGCGACTGAAGTCCCTCCGACGAAAATATATTGTTAGTTCTAATGATAACTTTGTCTTGTTCGTGTCTGTAGAGATGATTCAACAAACTGCTTAATTTTACTACCGGGTAAATGGCACGACCGAAGTCAGATGTAAACCGGTAATTTTGGAAAGAACAACATCCTTTGACGAAAATTTGTAAGGTGGTGTATACGTAATATAGGCTGGACTGTAGACCAAAGACAGAACCTAATGGATATGGTGAAGGGTCTGATTAGGGATAAGTAACATGTTTTCAAGGTCAGGCAAAGACGGGAAGGCCGAATGGACGGTCCAGAAGGCCCAACTGTTTTGATGATGAAGTCCAGTGGATTTTGGGATTCCATTGAAACCTAGGTTTTGTTAAATTTGTCGTTTTTCTGACATGGCTGTAGAAGCAGGTGGGTTTTAGGGATGGTCTTTCCCTTGTAGGCCTGTGAGATACACTCACACAGGGCCTTGGTTGCGACAGCTATTTGCGCAACTAACAAGAATGGGGGGGGGGGGGGTACTTTGACAAAAATTCTGGTCGTTAAAAAGATGACAGAATGTGACTGAGAGATGACTTACATAACACACTGAGTTCCGCTACGTCCTCTAGACTTTCGTCATCCATGGAATTATTTGTGGCTCGGCATTCCAGACTGCGGCCATCGTCGGCTGCCTCGGGGACGAACTTTAACGTACTTGTCACAATCCCTTGTGTTTCCTAAATTTGAAACGGGGTTGAGGGAATATGTTTTCCACCGATTTTGTGCCCTAAAACACTAGGAATGTTTACCTTCGCAAAGATAGCATCTCCAGGTAGTAAGTGTCCGGATAAAACGTTTCTGATGAGTAGAATATCAATACCGTATTGAATATCGTGAGCAAGTCCAGACAACATCCAGACCGCAACTCCGGAAATAAGGCAATATCCGTCAACTCGATCAGTTCCCGAACTTCCCGTGCCAAAAGTTGGGGACGCATACCCTACGAATGTCATAAAACAGGGGATTGCAGGGAAGGTGATCAGCTTGAGACCTTTTTGGAAAATGCTATCAGTCTGAACTGCGAGTGGAAATGTGAAATTCCGCTATATTCCTTTATTCCTTTATTTTATTCCTCGTTGGGCTACGTTATCCCTCTCTCACAATCGGTTCTCTTGTCGCTCTGGAAGTTAGCGCAATCGTTACATGGGCAATTTTCGCGCAGTGCCGAGTCAGGCAACCAGAACCAGCTCCGGACCACATTTGTCGACACATTTTGTCATGGGAGATAGCATACTTCCACAGATGCTACACTTGCAAAGAGCTGAAACGAAAAGCTACAACTTCGCTTCCAACTCGGCTATTGGATTCTGAGAATCCTATAAACGTAATTGCATGCCACCAATCAGGCCCGTATCCAGGAATTTATTTCGGGGGGGGGGGGGGGGGGGGGTTGCCCGCGGGTCGGACCAAAAAGTACAAAAAAGCAGGGGCGCCACTAGCATTTTACCTTTGGGGGGGGGGACGTCCAGTTTGTGCCGACGGACTCAGAAATGTGCCGACAAAAAACGCCGTTGCCGCTTCGCGGCAACGGCGTACATTTAACTGAACCGGTGTAAAATTAACTGTGATGCATCAGCTGAGATTAGTCCTTGAATGTAAATTCTTAAATTAAAATTCTCATATTCGGGATTTCATTGCAGCTTCGCTAAAACCTGAAGCTTCCAACGACTGTACCCAGAACAAGTTAAATTAATCGCCGCAGGCGAAGTATTTTAAATTTGTCTTTTTCTCTGGAAAATTTAGCTTACAAGTTCTGGCTTTTAAGGTGTTTCAAACCCCGAGAATTTCAATCCTAAAACGCCAACTAAATGAAACACCGTTCTTCCGAATAAAGAATACTACGAAATGCGCCGCAGGCGAAATTTTGCGTAAAACTAACTGTAATGCATTAGCTGAGATTATTTTTTAATGTAAATTCGTATATTTACAGCTTTTCTTTTCACCTTTCGCTAAAAAGACCGAACCCAGAACAAGTTAAATCAAGCGCCGCAGGCGAAATTTTTTTTTAATCTGTCTTTTCTTCTGGAAATTTTTAGGCAATTCTATACCTATACTTTACAAGTTCTAGCTTTTAATGTGTTTCCAACCCCCAAGCATTTCAGTCCTAAAACGCCAACTAAAGGAAACACTATTCTTCCAAATAGAGAGTACTTACTACGATCTCGATCTCAAATGAAAGTAAAGCCTACCTGCGAAATCACAGATCTTTCCGCCAAAATAGTATGGCCATCCAGAAGAAAGTAGGATATTAAACTTTCCGGTGCGCCCGACAAATGTTTGAAGAATTTGATTTCTTGCGAATAAAAATATCCCGGTGTGCCGACAAGAATACCGACGCCCGACTATAAAGCATTAGAATTCGAATTCTTCTTTGTTTTGCTCGACAAGACTTCAAAGGACTTCACTTTATACATGTAAATAGAAGCTGATGAGCCGACAAAACTTAAACTTTCGGGATGCGCCTGATAAACGTTTACAGAATTTGATTTCTTCGGTATAAAAAGAACACGATGTGCCGACGATACTTGAACTTACTGGGTGCGCCCGACAAATGTTTGCTGAAACTGATTTGTCAAAGATAAACAAAACCGACGAGTCGACCGACGCCCGAAAAAAGCATTCAGAAGTCAATTTCTTCTGTGTTTTGCCCGAAAGATATTTGCCGAATTCGATTTCTTGCGTATAAAAAGAACCCAATATGCCGACGAGTCTACCGACGCCCGACGAAAGCATATACAATTGAATTTCTTCTGTATTTTTTATGTATAAAAAGAACCCGATGTGCGACGAGAATATAGAGGCCCGACAAAAGGATACAGAATTCGATTTCTTCTGTGTTGTGCACGACGAATGTGTGCAGAATTTGACTTCTTGTGTATGAAATAAACCCGATGTGCCCGACGAGTCGACTGACGCCCGATAAAAGCATGCAATATTTTATTTCTTCTGGGTTTGCCGGCGCTCCGCGCCGACAAACAAGTGAACTTTCGCCGGGCTTCGCCACGACGAAAGTACTTTCTCGAGACCTTTGGGGGGGGGAGTCCCCCCCCTCCCCCCCCATAGTGGCGCCCCTGCAAAAAAGACATAAATCAGATTTTAAAGCCCACATAAAACGATTACTTTTGTGGGTTTCGGGGGGGGGGGGGCGAACCCCGTAACCCCCCCCCCTGGATACGGCCTTGCCACCAATCCACCATAGTCTTTCGATCCACACGTTCCCCACTGTCTTTGGAATTGTGTTATTCACCTTGTTTGTTATGTTTCTCTCGTGTTTTCTGTATGGTATCTAGACTTCATTAAAAATAATTCATTAATTAACGGCGCGGGGGCGCTGTAGTAATATAGGCACAGCTAAGGTCGGGTTTATCTTTTCTTCCAGAATTTCGAATCCTTGATGTCACGTAACTTATGTGTCGTATCATTGCGCGCCTGGAACACCCAAACCTACCGGAGACTAGAGAGATACTTCAATGCTTAAAGTTTAACCGAAAAGGAATCTAATAGCACAATCTAGGTACCCATGACTTATTCACTTAAAGGAACAGTAAACTTGACTCAAACTTGGCTCAGGGAGCTAGCTGACATATCAAGAATGTACCCTGAGTCGATATTGAGAGTTAGAAAAATTCTTGTCACGACCATTGCAGTTTCCGAGAGTTCGACTTTTGAGTTAGTAAAACAAAAAACACAAAAAAAAGCAAAAGGTTTGTGTGCCGGGAGTAGGAGTCGAACCCACGATCTTTGCCTCAATAGCCTTTTGAAACAAAGTAATACAATGTATTTCAACAGGGTTGCCACCGGTAGTACTATTGTGCTAATTATAGAACTTTCTTTTTACTTTGGCAGCAGATTTTAAGAAAAAAGTAGTTGTCAGGTTTTATTTCCAAGGTGACTATGACCCAGCAACACGTTCTGAGTACTTCTCTTGTTTGATATTACTTTTTTCCTTTTGCATAGTGAATTTATTTTAGTAAAGTGGCAACCCTGTATGTTGATAACACAGACAATCGCGAACTTTTACAGTGCATGAGTGCGTAACTACAGTGCATAAGGGGCAAGGCCCTGCCAGCTAGCTCTGGGAACAATAAGGAGGGGTTTCGAGATAACAAAGATGGGGGGTCCTCTCGACAATATGTTCCTGTACATTTATCTAAGCCCCCCAGGCCGGTTTGATGGCCGAAAGTTGCCTAGTCAAGTTTACTGTTCCTTGAAAGAGGCTTGAAGACCCGATGAAAATGCGTTACTTCGTTCTTTAGCTATTCACGAATAATCGATTTTCAAATAGTGGAATTTCCTTGTGATTTGTTATACCTCTATCTGCTTGTGTCTGTGTTGTATGCTTGACGAAAAACGATTTACGAAAAATAAGTGTTCACGGAGTGAGCCCCCTTCCTCGAGCTGATCACTGACCACTGAAAAGCCGCGTTTGTATTGAGATTCAGTTTTTCTGCGTCATAGTAGAATTTTGCGTTGTGAGGACGGCCGTAGATGTTCTGAACATCATACTAGAGCAAATAGTGGAAATAAAAAGAATCCCTTAAAGATGATATATAAACTTTCAGTTTACCTTTCCAAAGTGATCGCGACCCCACAACTCAAGTACGACTGCCTTTTTCTTTATTTGTTGCTGTTTCGGTTCGAGAGAAAAACCGCGCAGAAACCTAACGTCCATCCCTCAGAGGATGCGTCGGCAATTAGAAAAGATAAAAATATGCTATGTAACTGCTAATTTTTCTCACAATTACAGTTGTTGCTTCTACTCTTTCTTTTTTTATTTTAAAGAAAATTGGATTAGTTAGCTTGTTTTTTACGGAATTTTCTTTTCCCTCTCCCCGCTTCCAAGAGGACTAGTTTCTGTTAGCCTCACCGTCAGCACTTGGATCAGACATGCTAAAATAGATCCACAGGTTAGTAGTGGAAAACCTGTCATTTGCGTCCCGGGTAATTGAGATTTTACATATGTCTCAGCAGCAGAAAGTGAAAGTCACCCATTACCCTATGGAACCGACATTTTACTATGTCTACACAAGTGTTGAACCTGAGGAAATAGGGGACTGTTACTCCACTTGGAGCGCTGAACTGTAATGAGGCCAAACTGAAACCTGGCGTGTCTCTTTGGATTTTCTTGTTGTTTTCTTGTCTTTTTCGTGTGTTGGAAGAATCAGAAAGGCTGTAGGGATGGTAAGCACTGTATCTCTTGCAGAAATAGCATTTTTATATTTCTGCTTTAACACAATGAAAATAATGCAGTGTAGTCAGTTCAATGATACAGAAATAAATTGGCTTTTCAGTTAAACTTTAAGATCAGAAGACATACTGACATACCTCATTCCAGTTTCGCTGGTTCTGCAATGTTTAAGAAATTTGAAAGGGGCTGATAGCACAAACAAGAATAATTTCACATGCCGTAATGCTTTAAGATAGTCTAGCCTTCGCATTCTTCAGTTAAGCGTTGCGTGACTGCTTGTTATATACCGTCATATAAACGCACTTTCCAGCTGCGATAAATGTTATTTTTTGTTTCTACGACACATATCAGAAGGATCATTTTGAAGAGCCTCTACATTTATGGCTTAATAAAAAAATTACGCACCGTTTGAACTGCACTAAACAGTTGTTCATCGTCCATCCACCATGTTATGACGGCAGGGGGCTTGGAACCGGCAGACTGACAGACAAATTCATACTCTCGACCAGCTGATAATGGCTCGTTGCTTTTAAGAATTGCCGTAACAGTAGGAGGCACTGGAAATAAAACATACATGTAAACATCCAGTTTGATAAACGGTATATCATATGACAAGACCTGTGGGGACATGGGTACGGAGTGGCAGCGCTCTCTGACCAATGATTGGTTGGTTTCACGAGTCGAATGAATATCACGAAATGAACATCAGTAAAGGAATATCACGTTGAATATCACGAGTCGATTGAGATGTGACCCATATAAGGTTTAAAGCAAAGCTGACTTTTCGGTCGGTTGTCGAAAGTGCAACCGAAATATCCAGAATTCATTTATCCATCGCATAACTTTTAAAGGGATAATAATTCGCTGCTCATCACAATGTCAAGAAACTGTATGTACGATACTGCATTCTCCGCTTGCGTCCACTCTCACTGCAAGATAGCCTAATCCTAGAGCACACCGTAGCAGACTAGAGCACACCATAGCAGACTATCCTAGAGCACATCATAGGGGATGATGTCCCTACGTCGACACGACACTACGAAGACACGACACTACATCGAAACGAAAAAACCGTCAGTACATCGACACGTCACTACATGGACAGTCACTACGTAGACACGACGCTACATGGACAGTCACTACATAGACACGACGCTACATGGACAGTCACTACAGAGACACGACGCTACATCGAAATTCTTTGATTTTCGACGTAGTGACGGATTTTGTCCTCTGAGTGACGTGTCGACGTAGTGTCGTTCGACGTACCGTCGTGTCTCCGTAGTGTCGTTCGATGTACCGTCGTGTCTACGTAGTGTCGTTCGACGTACCGTCGTGTCTATGTAGTGACGCCTTTTCGTTTTCGACGCTGTGACGTGTCTTCGTACTGTCGGGCCTTCGTTTTTCTTCGTTCTGACGTGTCCATGTAGCGTCGTGTCTCTGTTGTGTCGGACATTAGTGTCTATTCCATTTGGAAATTCCAGCTTAAGATATTGTCCAGGATTTATTTTTGACATGTTGAAGTACAAACTAACAATGAAGTTTCTGCCTCGGTATCCCTTTGAATACGCCAACACTTTTCTTAAAGTCAAGCATGGACGCTAGATGACACCCCAGCCTTGTCTGTTCAAATTTGGCTTCGGTTTGTGCGTTCCAACGATTTCGGGCACTTGTACGAAAACGAGGACTTTAAAATTTGATACGCGAATAAAGCTTAGGACCTGTAGTAGATCGAAACAATTCGGTTGCTATCCGAGCTTTGGGTTGGGGAGAGAGGGGGCTTTCCTCAGTTTTATCATCAGCACATAGATCCGAAATAATGGTCGGGATGTTAGCGTTGTGCCTCTTTTCGGGGTCCGAACCTACCCATCAGCCTACCTGATAGGAGCGCTGGCGGAATTCAAAGATTATACGCGCGTAATTAGCGGGTAAAAATCCAAAAAGATCCATGTACGTGTTTTTATTGCGGTATGTCAGTGAGGATTATAAATTCTTTGGGATATGAACTTTGATGACCCTGGGGACAAAGAGCAGACAGTAAATAAGGGGTTGCAAGCTTGTTCGAACGGGAACCAAATAAACGCGTAAACAGCGGTTGAACTGTCCAAACGACGGATCTAACTGTTTGGGGTTGACGGGAGGATGAAGAAAACTCCGAATATTTTTTTTTTATCAGAATACAAAAAATTAACACATAACATCTTGTGGATGTGTCACAGCTAAAATTGCATCTGGATTGACCGAAAACTCACTAAGTTTGACCTAATTCCCCTTATTAAGGTATACAACTACATCTGTGTCTGAATTTAAGGAAGGGCTCGGACGGAATGCTTTCGCACACTAAGGTTCGAAATGCTACCCTTGAAAGGCACATGCCGGCTGCAGAAGCAGAAGAAATCAATTGGCAAATGACAAACCTTACTAGGTGTGTTTAGACAGAAATTGCAATGGAAGGCGTTTTGGTCGATGGATCCTCATAATGTTACTCCTTTCTAGCCAGACCAGGGTTCCACACGTTGCAGCCAAAGAACTTATTTATCTCCTTATTTCTTCTTTTGTTTCTCATAAATACTAATTGCGGGGTCGTGTGGGCCATATTTGGGACAAAACGTAGGTGACGGCCCATGACTTCGCAAAAGTTGCCTGTCTTACTATGTCCGTATATCATCACGATCACACTCGAAAGGGATGAGATGTGTTCTTAAAACCTTTGGTAAAAGGTTTCTATAGGTCAAAGAACAAGAGCTGTAAGCTCATATGGCACTTGCAAGGCTTGGTAAAATGATGAAAGTAGGAATTCGCCAATGCGTGTGTTTGCTGTGATCATCTGTAAGCAAAATCCGACTGTTCTTAAGTGAAAATTGTTAAGTCCCTGATATGCCTGCCAAGTTTCATCGTCCTAGCACATGTCTAAGCGTCTTGTCAGGATCACCGGAATTCCGGAACCCTCTCTCCAACTCCCCCACAGTACTCGATCCGGTCCGGTCTTGTCAACTATGTATTTAGGGCTTGTGCTTGTTCTTCCTCCGAAGTTTCATCCCGATCCGTCCACTCTGAAAATGTCACACAATTTCCGCCCCCCCCCAACTCCCCCCAAAGTCACCGGATCCATTCCGGACTTGAAGTGTGACGTCTGAGACACGAGATCTTTCCAAATATCAAGTTTCATTAAGATCCGATTCCCCGTTCAAAAGTTATATATACGTCAACATTCCGGATTCCCCCTCCCTCCACCCCCACGGTGGTCGGATCGGGGAAATGACTATTTCCAAGTTAGTTTGGTCGGGTCCCTAATATGCCTGCCAAGTTCCATCGTCCCAGCACATGTGTAAGTATCTTAAGTCGGGATCACCGGAATTCCGGAACCCTCCCTCCAACTCCCCCCACAGTGCTCGGATCCGGTCCGGTCTTGTCAACTATGTATTTAGGGCTTGAGCTTGTTCTTCCCACCAAGTTTCATCCCGATCCGTCCACTCTGAATATGTCACATGATTCCCGACTCCCCCCCCCCAACTCCCCCCAAAGTCACCGGATCCATTCCGGACTTGAAATGTGACATCTGAGACACGAGGTCTTTCCAAACATCAAGTTTCATTAAGATCCGATTCCCCGTTCAAAAGTTATAAATACGTCAATATTCCGGATTCCCCATCCCTCCTCTCCCCCCACGGTGGTCGGATCGGGGAAGTGACTATTTCCAAGTTAGTTTGGTCGGGTCCCTAATATGCCTGCCAAGTTTCATCGTCCTAGCACTTCTGGAAGTACCCTAACTCGAGATGAGTGGCCTGACAGACCGACCGACCGACCGAAAAGTGATCGGTATATGGCACTTGAGCGAAGCTGCAAGTGCCATAAAAACAGGTCCAGATGGGCTCCGTAGCAAAGATTTAGGGTGGGGACGGGTTCAAAAAAAGGGTTGCAAAAGTTAAACATAAGCTGAATTTGATTAGAGGTTCGAGTCAGAGATAAGGTGACATGCTGCAGCAATACATAAAATGCCAAATTAGTTTCTAAACTGTACTTTCTTGCCGGATAAGTGGTTCGCCCTCAGTCCGGGCAGAACAGGTAATTCGATAAAATACTATCTTATATTTAAAACTGTTCCCCTTTATTTTTAAGTCGATTAGAAGTCAGCTTCGGCCGATCATGGTTTCGCCCGACTTTCTCCTTCCCTTCCTTTCTACAGACCAACGATCCCACCTTCCCACCCCCAACCACTAACCCACGTCTACTCAAGTTCAAAGCCATACAATCCTTCCGCAAACCTATAGCACCATCTAGTGTCTGTACGCAGAACATAAAATAGAAGCACTGGTTGATTTTCGACGTAGTGACGGATTTTGTCCTCTGAGTGACGTGTCGACGTACCGTCGTGTCTCCGTCGAAACGGCTTCCGCAAACCTATAGCACCATCTAGTGTCCGTACGCAGAACATGACTACAAGCATGGGCGGACTCAAACCAAGAAGTAAAACCAGCCGAAGCTCGTCAAAATAGAAGCGCTGGAGAATTTCAACAGACTGGCGACACTACAGAGACAAAACACGCAGGCGACACTACAGAGACAGAACACGCAGGCGACACTACCGAGACACGACGCTACACCGAAACGAAAAAACCGTCAGTACATCGACACGTCACTACATGGACAGTCACTACGTAGACACGACGCTACATGGACAGTCACTACATAGACACGACGCTACATGGACAGTCACTACAGAGACACGACGCTACATCGAAATTCTTTGATTTTCGACGTAGTGACGGATTTTGTCCTCTGAGTGACGTGTCGACGTAGTGTCGTTCGACGTACCGTCGTGTCTCCGTAGTGTCGTTCGATGTACCGTCGTGTCTACGTAGCGTCGTTCGATGTACCGTCGTGTCCTCGTAGTGTCGGCTTTTGCTTGTCGACGTAGTGTCGGGAAATTTGTCTATGTAGTGTCGGATTTTGTCCACTCTGTGACGTGTCGACGTAGCGTCGTGTCGATGTAGGGGCGCGTTCCCCATCATAGCAGACCGGAATCGCAAAAATAGTTCCGTTTACGTCTTTGGTAATTGTACCTGAGACCGCAGAAACGGATAATGGGTGTTTGAGGCATCATGCAAATTTGTTGGCTCATCAGGTTTTACCACAAAACTGTCTGTTAAGTAAATTATTCTTAGGAAGTAGAAGACTATAATCTGGACAATTGGCCTTATCCCAGTTCAGGGCTTCAGGCGAAATAGTCTCTATTTCTCTCCTCTTGCCTCATAATCAGTATTCATCACACAGAGATACATCCACGAGTTAATAGATAGAAAAGAGAAGCTACCACTTTTTAAATTGAAGGATAGTTCACAAATCTTTGTCGTCAACAGGTTCGCACCTTTTTCATGCTGAATAAATACAGTTATTACAGCAGTTTTGATTAACCATTGATGACGATCACTCGGGGACAGAACTAAACCGCAATTAACTTGGGTGATTAAAGTAAATGCAATTAAGTTGGGTGATTGTGTTTTTAGTACTAACTCTAGTGTTATTACTAACAGCAGTTACTAGAATGGTTGAGCATTTTACGAGTTAACATCTTCTTCCTTTCGCAGCGAAAATATGATAAATAGCTCTGCGGATTAAGCTGTATAGCAAGAACTTTTCCAGTTTCATAAAGGGTCACGCTAGTCCGGTAAACAAGTAACGAATTAGGCGAGCCGGGTTGGGCCGAAATTTTCTATTGCTCTTTTTGTCTTGATTAGGAAATGTGACCGGACCTCGGACCGGACTAGACTGGGTACAATCCATCATTTCTTTAATCAATAATTGCCGTAAAACAAGGATTAGTCCGGGCGCCACCGAATCGTATCTCGCTTATTTCTGAGTTGAGGTGATCAGAGAGACACAGTCAGTTTGAGGATAGTTTCCGACTATATCGACCATGCTGAATCCGATTATGGGTGGTGGCAAAGCTGCAGATGACGGCTTGACCTTGTAAAAGCTAAAAAACACCGATTTTAGTCCTATAAAATGTGTCCTCACGGTTTATTTTTTTTCTAAGGTTGTACTAGTCCATTTTAGTTGTATTGCATCTCATTTTATTCCTAATAGTGCCGTCGATTAGAATATGTTTGGTTTTTTCCAATATCTCGTATAGTTCTTGAGTTATAGGCTAATACGCACGAATTTTCCCTGAAAATCTCAAAATTCGAAGATTTATTTCCAGGTTAAGCACGTATTTCGTAGCTCAATGTATTTTTAGGATTTTTCATACTTTACCAGAATTTGCCCTGGGTACTGAGCTTCAGTTTGCCGTACAGTTCGAAGCTCTAACTCGTATGGGAAGCCGCATAGAATTTAAAAAAAAAGTATAGGCCAAAATCGTATATGAAAATACGTTTTTTCAAGACTGTGATGTGACACAGTTTTCCAGGTTAGAATTTAGCGTAGAATGTGAATATGAACTTTACTTTTCAATCCGAATTCAATTTCAGCTTTTTATAGGCCATTTGTTTTGCTTCTCCGACTTGTGACCAAATATCGCAGGTAAGTCATTCAGGAAGAAGGAGACGAAATGATAAAACAGCTTCGGAATTCTATAAAAACAAAACTTATCACTGCCTGTTTTGTGAGATATAGTAATGATTGATAATCTGATTGATTGTAACTCTGGTCCTGAGTAATCTTGAGGTTGGTAGCATTTTGGTTGTGTACTGGTTGTCTATAATTTAAATGATAGGCTGTACTATTTGAGCTGGTAACAAGAACTGAAATGTCATGTCCAAACAAGTTATAAGACAAGATGAAAAACTGTCATATTGCTGGAAATAGTTTAACATAAAGTTATTGTTAATAAAGCAGGTCAGAGTCAAGTGTCGGTTACTATGTTCAGACTATGTCAGTCTGTACAGTACAGTCTACTACAAATTCCTGAATTTTGTATACCCTAGGCTATGCCGGCACATGCCAAATGCCCAAATGCTGGGTATATCTAGATTCTAGTGGCAATTCCTAGGCTATGCCTGATCCTGGTTACACCTTGCAAAATGCAGGATACTCTAAACTGATAAAGTATTTATGAACAACCAATACAAATTCAGTTATAGTGTGGGGTACTACTGGGGTACTAACAGGTATCCAGCATTTGAAAAAGGGTATCCAGAGTTAGGCACAGGCTGAGCCAAACCCTAAATATACCCAACATTTGGCAATAGTTCTAAAAAATCAGGGGTTTGCAGTTGAGCGGTTCAGTGAACATTTCTGACATATGTATATGGGCCGAAATTTGTCGACACAGCTGAATAGCATATTAGCCTAAAGTTTTTGCCGCCCGCTTAACATTGAAACTGTCCTGTGATGCGATTTGCTAATAGGAATTGTAGCAGTTCATTAATATTATTAGTTTTGCTACTTTTTGTCGACAAGGATATTTTAAATTTATTCTAATCAAGTTTATTTTGTACTGTTGCAGTTAACAGAACTGTGCAGGCACTAGTTGTTTCTGAAAAAGGCCTGGGGATTCAAAGCCAAGGTGGCAGGACTTGTAACTCCTAAGAGAAAATTAAAGAAACATGACAACATAACGATCTGCACCAAAAAAAGAGAGAATGGCTTGAAAGTGAACTGGGAACTAAACTAAGCCTCCTGTACTTAGTCAAACTGCAGCTACCATTCTGCTTAGTTTAGTAAATAGGAAGACTAGCCTACTGGCAGAATCATTATAGTCAACATTAAAAATAAAGCAATGGGTAATGGCTTTTGTGTTAAAGTGGAAAATCAAACCATGTGCCGACAACAGTTTCTGAAATTTTTGTTTTTCTAGGTCAGCAATGGAAAAGCTGAAGGAAAAACAGCTGCGCTTCATGCTTAGTCCACAAAAGACAAAGACTATTGATTTTTCCTTCTGCATTATTTGCAAAACCACAAAAAGAATGAGAAGTTCCACAAGGTTTCAGACATTAGTCGAATTACAAGTGTTCTTGAAGTCAGATGCAAATGCAACTTAGCGTACAGAGCATTGAAAAGACAATGCAGAGAACCAGATTTTCACGAGAAAAAGCACAAGTGGCACAAAGTCTGTTGCAAAAAGTTTCTCCGCTGCAAGAACCAACATAAAATAGCTGATCAAGCATCAGCTACTGAACAGACCATTCAACTTCCACCAGCATTGCCAGGCAGGACTCGGTCAAAAGTTGGTGATGGTGAGTTTGACTACAAAACCTGCTGCTTATTCTGTAGTAAGACGGGAAGTACAAAGAATAAAAAACTGAAAGTGTATCAAATTCGCACACTTGATAGACAGAATAAAGTGCTTCAGCAAGAAAGAACTGTGGCAAACAAATCCTGCAGTTCTTGCCAGGTGTAAAGACAAAGACCTTATTGCTCTTGAAGCAAAATACCACCAACATTGTATTTTGAAGTTTCTGAGCAGTAGACCAGACAGTGACAATGCAGTCTGTATCAGAACTGCCATTTGCAGTGATACGTTAGAAGACATTCATCCAAAGTTCTTAAGTGGAAGGATCTATACCACTAAGGACTTAACTGTGCTATTTGGTGATTATTTGAAAAAGTCTGGTTTAGAATGGAAGACAGTGATATGTTGCTCCTCAAGAGGAAACTGAAGAATAGACTTGGCAGGAATTTGCGGGTGGATCGCAGATCTGGGAAACACAACTTTTTTTACCTTAAAGACTCTGTAAATGCTGGAGATATGACTAGACAGATTGCAGGGTTAATAGAAAGTGTTAATGATTCTTCAGTGCTGATCGAATCTGACTCAAGTGAAAGTGAGAGCATTTCTGGGTCCAGTAGTGATGTCAGTGATATTGACAACAGTGACAATGACACAAATGGTCTGAGTATCAATTTAGATGAAAGAGTCGATGTCCCCATGGGAAGTTGTGCAGATGCAGACAATGTGGATGCTGAACTGCTTACTAGGTTTACAAGGAGCCGACAGAGGTCAGGCTCAAGCAGAGCTTCTAGTGTCTATGACCACGACGATAAGAGGAGCTTTTACTATGTCATGAAGAGACTAAAAACTCAGATTTGTGAAAAGGTCAGTCAATTCAGGAAGCGAGAATCGGACATTGAGCTGTCAGTCGAATTTGAAAATTCGATGGTTCCCCCTATGTTATTTAATGCATTAGCATTCCTGTTTAGTGATATTGTTGAGCCACCAACTGACCTGAATACCAGGTATAGTGTACCTGCTGCTGTAGAAGAAAAAGTGGTGAATTTGGCTCAGGATATCTTGTTCCAGCTGGAACAAGAGAACAGTTTGCCCCCAACAGATGGTGCTTTCATGTACCACGTCAAAAGAGTAATACTTCAGTGGAGCGTTATTCTTCAGGCTGTGATCCCTAAGCCCTACGTTTTCAATCCACTGACTTCGGCTGGTCACACCACGACACTTTGGGAGTAGATCCAGTGACTTCAGCGATGACGCCCTGGCCTCCATCTGTCAGCAAGCCTCCAGCATTCTGCTGCTGTAAAACTGTATGCGGACGAAAGTGCCCTTGTTTGGGTTTAAAGCGGTGTGATATTCTTTGCTCGTGTGCTGGGCGATGTGGTGCCGACAGCGAAGACTCAGACGAGTGTTAGCCGGACTGAAGTATTGCTCTTTTGACGTGGTACATGAAAGCACCATCTGTTGGTGGTCGTTTTACTTATATTTTTTAGCAGTTCATAGTCCATACATTTGTATTTGAACATAAATGTTTAGTACGTCACATACCACACTTTTATCATATAGCGGTTTCAACTACAGTTTCTCTCGAGCGTGGTGCTCCCGGGTGGGTATAATAACCTACAGAGCGCCTTGTGAGCTCGTTGTAGTCTCGATTGTCATGAACAGTTGTAAACAAATTAGTTTTATTGCATTTCAAAGAGCCTGTAACAACTGACGTTCAGATACGGGGGCCAAACCAATACTTCCGTTAGATTCGTGGTCAAAAATTGGCCTAGAAACATGTCTGGCACTACCATTTCTAAGAAAAAATAATTGGCCTACAAATAAGTAATTAGCCTATAGCAGTCTAAGGTAATGTCTAATTGAAAAGTTACGTATATATTTGAATTCTACGCTAAATTCTAGCATAGAAAACAGTGTCACATTACTATTTTGCAAAAATGTATTTTTGCATACATTTTTGGTCTATACTTTTTCAAAAAATTCTGCGCGACTTCACATAAGAGCTAGAGCATGGAACTTTACGTCAATGTGAAGCTCAATACTCAATGCAAATTCTGGTAAAATATAAAAAATTCTAAAAATATTTTAGATTACGAAATACGCTTTTTACCTGGAAATAAATCTTTGAATTTTCAGATTTTCAGGGAAAATTTATGAATATGAGCCTATAACTCTGGAACCACATAAGATTTTGGAAAAAACAAAACTTATTCTAAGAGGCAATACTATTAGAAATAAAGTGAGATGCCATACAACTAAAATGAACTAGTACAACCTTAGAAAAAAAATTAACAGTGAGGACACATTTTATAGGCCTAAAATCGGTGTTTTTTTTATTTTACAAGGTCAAGCCGTCATCTGCAGCTTTGCCACCACCCATATTCGGATTCAGCATGGTCGATATAGTCGGAAACTATCGTCAAACTGACTGTGTCTCTCTGATCACCTACTTGTCACATTTTATGGGTCTGGCGCCCGGACTAGATATTAAATTACCATCAGCCCATCTGTAATGCGAACGCGTCAAGTCTGTCGAAAACATTGTTTGCCTGTTTAATATTCTTCACCTAGCCAATCCATAAGCATATGAAAATAATAAAACACTTCTTATCAATATTTAGGGTGATGCGCCGCAGGTTTGGATGTAAGAAGATTTCTGTAGAAATAATAATTTGACAAGAGCATCGAGGAATCTTAGAGCAGTTTTTGCGATTAATAATATGCCCGGCATTCAGTAGGCTTCCAGCTTGTAATTAAAAATGGTTAGTCAGGTTTGCAGCTGGTTGGCAGAGTAATGTAAATCTGGTTTAATAATTCAAATTATTCTCCGATCCAAATGATAATCAAGCAACTTTGCTGATCAGCTTTTCTTTCTCTATGATCATACCTAGCCGTTGCTCCTTCTCTTCCACGACGTTTTGATTGGGAAGGATTTCGCAGCATAAAATGCTCTTTATCATTATATAAGCCAACTATTACAAACTAAACTACGTGACCAAACTTTAAACTACATGAACAAACCCGTGAAGCAAGAAGGGATAGTCGAAAAGAAAGAAAGGGAGGCATGGTGCGGGATGGAAGGCATGGGGCAGGAGGGAAGGCGCGAAAAAGATGCGTCAGGAGGATATGTTGTCTTACTCGACATGACATAGAGGAAAGGACTAGTAAAATTTTCCTTGTTTCAGTTTCAATATTATTTCTGTATAATTAAACCTGTCAAGAAAGCACAATAGTGTGTGCTTGGCTAGGAAAGGACACTAACTAACAATAATTGAAAACAAGCAAAATTAATCGATAAAAAAGAGAATAAGAAAAAAAACTAACCCGTGGTTTCTACTAGAATTATAATATGTAACAAAAGAGAGGAAACAAAAAACAAAAGGAAACAAGAAAGAGGGGAAATAAGAAAAAAAAAATGGTGATCTCGTTTATCAGTCACTGGAGAACTCGGGCCCATCCTCCGGACTCGACTTGTTCCTCCGAAAGGAGGAAAGGAAAGGACCAGCTAGCAAATATAGAAAAAGGACCGCTGGTTTCCTGGACAATCAGATAAGGATAAGGTATTGGATTATTTGAAAAAGAAAATAAGAGAAAACAGTAAGAAAAGGGAAGAAATTATACACCACGCCTTTCCTCCTGGCACAGGTTTCCCTGTTCTGTACCCTTTAACCTTTCCTGCTGTTGCACTTTTCCTCTTTTAGCAGCCTCCTTTCATCTTCCGCCATGATTTTCTTTTATGCTATGCCGTAAGCCCACTTTTCTTTACCCAAGCTCTCAGTTGTAATGTCACTCGAGTGAACAGCCTTCAAGAATAATGAAAATCATAAATTGAATTGACTTACACAGCAGGTCAATCTTGAACGTTTTTCTGGCAGGCTCCGTGAAGTTTGAATTTTCCGCCGTGCACGTCAACGTTCCTCCGTCGTCACGCTTCATTAGTTTCACCTTAATTGTATTCGCTAATTTGCCGCCGTGCCGGCTTGAATAGATTAAAGTATTGTTGTAGTACCAAGAGATTTCTGGTGGGGGTTTTCCTATAAGAGAAATTTGTGTTAGTTATATCACCGGATTAGTTTGACAGGTAAAACCTGTGAGCAGTTTTCATAACTTTCATCCTCGCTTTCATCATCCTACAGTGATAATGTTCTATCTATGATTCGTGTGAATGAATGAGTGAGTGAGTGAGTAAATTAAAAACTCAGCAAGTCCGAGGTCCATGACAACAGAACTTGCTAAATAAATACTGTCCTCATTGATCTAAAATCCTTATCCATGGCAGACATCAGGGAACGTCTGAATTTTTTCGCAATCTGTAAACGTTAATCTTTCATCATCTCTGTCATCGATACTTCCTTTCTCAATTTACTCATTTCCTCGCTCTCACACATCAAATAAACCTCACTCTCATCTTCCCTACTTATGTACATAGGAAACAAGTAAGGATCGGTCTTCACTTTTCCCTTATAATTATATATTTATTATAATACTCCTTCACCCCAAGTCTCCGTGGCATAGGAAAGAAACGCAGGGACACCGGAAATCCCTTTTGAAATTGCCAAGCCTGGATTTCTTGGTTGGCCTGCCTTTAGCGCGAGTTTGCTTTCCGGTCCAAATAACTTGAGATTTCCGGTCACGGTAAGATTTGACTCACGTGCTTGGCAAGAGCTGACAAAGCTTTACGACTAACCCATGTTTGCTTTCCGACTCTTGAGGTAGAAAATACAAACTGCTGTTTTTTTTTTTTTCCTCTTCAAAAAGTCTGCTGTCATAACTAAGGAGTACTTCAGGAAAATGCGTCATTCGCAAGTGAATAATGTAGTGCGTAAATGATTTTAATTTCGTTGTCCAAACCATGTGTATTTTTTGTACAGTTTTTAGTGTCATTGAATGGATCAGTGGCTTTGGGCATAGTTTTGTTTTATGTATTATATTTTGTACTCCGCAGTTTTGAGGGAAATAAAAATAAAAATAACTATAATAAGAGTATGTAACAGATTTATCCTAGTGGGATCCGGTTTCGATTTCCGGTTTTGGCAAGGTTGCCGTCGTGCCGGGCAAGAGGTGACGAAGCATTGCGACTAGCCCATGTTTGCTTTCTGATTCTTGAGTCATAAAAAAACAAACTACTGTTTATTTTCAGTTTTTTCGTCATCAACAAGCCTGCTGTCATAACCCTCGCAACTAAGGAGTACGTCGTGCGACCCATTATCACTTACGTGACGAAAAGTTGATTTTCACGATTCAGGAAAAAAAAATCCATGCTTAACGTCTTCTGTAAGGAGAGTTAAGAGCTTCACTTGAAAATAATTTTTAGTTGTTCAAAAGACTGGAGGGTTGTTGCATTCCTGATGTACATATGCAGTGTTCTTCTTTGTGATGTTTGCGTTTACGTTGGTTGATAACAGCCTTACGTACAACTTCGTTCTGTGTTTTACTGTCAACCTATCCAACCGACTTGGCAGATCCGCGAAGATAGGGCTTTGCCTGTAAGTGCCTGCATTGCGATGTCAGTCCTTGATCCCGTTCTCGACTTTCTCGATTCGACTAAATAGGACAGCGTCGCACCTCATCAGGTCTCGACCACAATACACGACGTGTCAGTTCTCTCGAGAGGTAAATTTAAAAGCGGGCATTGTCCAGGCTCTGTCCTGTACAATTACCAGACAAAAACGTGTGTTAACTAGGAATGAAAGGGATGAAATGGCAAATTTGATGAATCTGACATGTTGCAGTATGTCATGCTACTTGGGACAAAATTAATTGTCATTGTATATGAAGGGTGCGGGTCCTTTGTCTCGAAATTGAGATACGATATCCCAGATTTTATTTAATTTATGACCGAATTGTTTTGCCTATTTTTCGCATTATTTATGCTGGTAACAACTTCAGTAAGCATATTATTCGTGGATGGCCGTATCCGAAATTTTATTTCGGGGAGTGGGTTTCCCCGCGGGTCGAAAGTAGTGTATTACTAACAGTAAAACAAGAACATGTAGATCAGAGTTGAACTTTCGTAAGAACAAAAAAAAGTTGAAAGTTAAAGTTGTTAAAAAAACATAGACGATAAAAAGATATTGTTTGTTCATGTTCCGGAGGGGGGACAGGTAAAAACGTGTAAAAATCTAGACAACTTAAAATCGCAGGTAAGATCTCCCCGTCGTAATTTACTTAAAGTTTAACTGAAAAGCCAACTTATTTTTGTGTCATTTAGTTGAATACACTGAATTATTTGGATTCTGCAAAGGGATTTTTTTGTTTTCCACTATCTGCTCTAGTTATGACGTTCAGAATATCTGCGGCTGTCCCCACAGCGAAAATTCTACTATGACGCGGGAAATTTTTATCTAAACACAAACTAGGCTTTTCAGTGGGCAGTGGCGATATTGGTGAAGATTGCTTAGAGCCTGAAAAAAATAAAAGTCATAAATCTTTCTTGTAAGGCATACAACAAATTAGAGGTACCACAAATGACACGGAAATTCCACTATCTGAAAATCGATTATTCCTGAATAGTGGAACAACCAAGTAACGCATTTTCAGCGGTTCTTCAAGCCAATTTAAGTGAATAAGTGATGGGTAACTAGATGGGATCGACTAAAAGGAGGAAGGGAAGGGAACGCGAGAAAACCAGGAAGGCGTACTAAAACTCAGTAAGAATAATGTAAAATTCCGAATTTCCATCCTCGTTTTAGTACTCTAAAACACACTAGAAATTTCTTAGAGCTGCCGACCCTCGCTGGACCGAGAATACTAGTTGCCGACCCCTCAAAGCACTAAAACGAGGAAGAGAACGATGAGTTACAATTTTGATAGTTGCCGACCCCTCACTGAACTTAATGCCTACGCACCGCATGATACTAAAACGAGGAAGGGAACGGTGAACTAAGAATGTGGATAGTTACCGACCCCTCAAGGAATACTAAACAGAGGAAGGGCCTTCCTCGTTTTCGCAGACTTGAATTCCGGTGACAGCCTTCCTCGTTTTAGTATGCCCTTCCTCGTTTTAGTATGGCCTTCCTCGTTTTAGTACGCCTTCCTGGTTTTCTCGCGTTCCCTTCCCTTCCTCCTTTTAGTCGATCCCTAACTAGATTGTCCTATCCCAGTCCTTTTCGGTTAAACTCTAAATAATGGTGCAGAAAATGGAATTTTCCGGTGCTAATTTTCTCCTTTTTCATCAGTTCCGGCCGCGAAAGTCGAAAAATTTAAATTTTCAGTACGGAAGTGATGGTGGTTAAAATTCTGGCAGGGACCGTGAACGCCATACAGTGACTGTCTGACCGCACGATAAATACATTTACGATGAATACATTTACGTCGTACCTCCATCAGAACTGCAGTTGAACAAAACCACGGATCCTTCAGAGTAGGGACCAGCTCGTGCGTCGACCATCTTCCCACCTCCATCGAAGACTCTTGGAGTTCCAGGGGGGACTAGAAATAAATCAAGAGTTTGCTTTACATTTCTGAGACTCACTTCATCAAAGCAAGGATCTTGAGTGACTTGAGACTCTGTGAGGGTGGAAAGGGAAGCTATGCCGCCGAAGCAGATGGAAGATCTTCAGACTTCGTTGAAAAGAACGATGAACAGAACGTCGGCCAATCGGTGAAGATGTGTTCCACGCTGTTGGGTTACGTGCGGGCCGACAAGCTGCGGCTTGTCCTTCTTTATCCGGCTGAACAATCACGAGTTGTTTCAGAGAGAATGACACGTGTTGTTGTCACGATTGAACTCCACGATCAGTTCCCAGTCAAAGGATGGGGCAGAGAAATGGGGCAGGGTCAAGGTCATGTCAAGATACGATCGCGCATGGTTATCCATGAGAAAATTTGCTGGCATTCGGTCTACATACTTTGTAACTATCATCTTCATCCTAATAGTGACCCAACCGACCCAACCATCGGTTTTGGTTCAATCTTTGCCTCGTATCTGGTTGCTTTTATCGTTATAATTATAGACCGTGTGTGAAATGTCTTAATTTTACAAGCCAAAGGCACAGCGAGCAAAGTTTAGACGGATGCAGATGAGACCACTTAACATGGATACGTAGGTTATAATCAGCGATATGTAATTGGTTTCAGAACAAGTTGAAACCGACACCGCAAGCATAACCTAAGCTGGGCCCAGCTGGACGACTAAAATATGACTAACAATGTTTTTACGGTCAAAACACCATAACTGATGCAGTTCCATACGTGGGACGGGCTTCATTACCCAAGACAATTAAGAGCTGTAGGAAGACAATGATTAAGATAATCAAAATAATTTTCGATGTTGAATGCTGCTTCATAATTTACGTTACTGCTTTTGTGTTACGAGGTACTAATTTCTATTACTTTTCCTACAAATGAAAGCCTTTAGCTCATGGACATTGAAAAACTGCATGAAACTGTGAAAGAAGACATAATCATGTGTTTGAGTCACCAAATTTTCAGATCCTGGACACCACAGGACCATCCTTCCAGACTTCATTCTTCTAGCAAGTTAGCCACAACACGCGGAAGCAAAGATGACCCGAGACCCAAGCTTCTTCCTCCGCCAATCAAATCTCCAGAGCGATACCTAAAGTCCAAGGCCGTATCCAGGGGGGGGGGGTCGGGGGTTCGAACCTTCCCCTCGAAACCCACAAAAGTAATAGTTTTTTGTAGGCTTTAACCTCTGATCTATGTCTTTTTTGTACTTGTTGGTCCGACCCGGGCCGTGGGCACCCCCCTCCCCGAATTAAATTCCGAGGGCAACCCCCCCCCGAAATAAATTCCTGGATACAGGCCTGCTAAAGTCATTTCTACCATACTTCATAAAACAGTTCAAATGTAGGCTACTTAATTTATATATTTTCGTTTCATATTTTCCAACAGCCTTCTGTAGCCTATATGTAAATCCGACACACGCCAGTGATTCTAAGGAAGAACGAGCGAAGTCCCCCAAACGAATCCTCAAAATTGACTCAAACCAAGGCCGTATTCAGCGGGGTTACGGGGTTCGAACCTCCCCCGAAACCCCAAAAAGTAATCGTTTTTTGTAGGCGCTAAAATCTGATTTATTTCTTTTTTTGTACTTTTTGGTCCGACCCGCGGGCACCCCCCCCCCTGAAATAAATTCCTGGATAAGGGCCAGACTCAAACCCTATGTAAATCAATGAACAACGTTTATTGTGGTGACGTTTCTGGCTCTTCGCTAGCACCCATGTTAGCCTAGTGCTTATTGGGTCAAAATGAAATTGATTGATATATTGATGTTCTACGATGAACAGCTACTATGAAGATACTTCTTTCGTTGCGATCCTTTGAACAGGGCTGACGCTGGGACCGTTACTTAAGCTCGAGGGCCAGCATTGGTGAACACGGTTGTTCCAGCCTGGTTCCGTTCCTTCCAGGTTCTGTGGTCGTCCCGCTCCTTGATGGAGGACCACCTGAACAAGCGAGTGACAGCAAGTCGACGAAAAGAATCCTCAAACAAAATGTTCACCTTTGTGACCTGAATCTTGGCCAAGTGAAGGCGCCAATTCATCTACAAACAAGTGGCTAAACGATATTTCATCAGACATGTCGATAGTGAATAGACGTACAGCTTGTCGGTGCCGATTTAGTATCACAATGAAGGAGGTAGCGCCGCATTAGTATGTGTTAAGTGTGCCAACACCAGCAACATATATGTAGACGCCTGGGTGCAAAGTCACCCATCGTCAACGTTATCAATTAATTCTATTAGAAAGCATGCTGACAGTATTCGGGCTAATGTAAGAAGTAGGTCCGTATCCAGGAATTTTTTTCGGGGGGGGGGGGGGGGGTTGCCCACGTGTCGGAACAAAAAGTACAATAAAGACACAGATCAGAGGTTAAAGCCAATAAAAAACGATTATTTTCGGATGTTTCGGGGGGGGGGGGTTGAACCCCCTAACCCCCCTGGATACGACCCTGAGCCCCATCAGAGTGAACTGTTATCTCGTCATCGGTCGTGAACATAAAATATATTGTGATGAGCTCGATGTGTAATATTAGCTGCTTGTTCTGACGACCTGGGAACAAGGCTATAACCTAGTGACACAGATGGGTAGAATTGTAGCATGGAAAATCTTCGAAAAGATAACAACTAGTTCACGGGATTATAGCCCCACTATATCCTTTTTCAAAGGGTCCCCATAAAGGCCATCTGAGGTCGTTCTGAAGTAATTTCACGTCCACGATTGTTTCATATCGTCTCCGAAACCCATGAACAAAACACAAGGCTGTTCATTGTGTTTTCTCTCACGAGGTATACCGCAGCGAGAAGATATTTGTGTTTCCCGGTCGGATCCCGCAGACGATTTCCAAAATGAAACATGTGTACTAACAGTTGTGTGGATTGAAAAGGGACGTTATTACTACGTGTGAAGAAAAAATTTGCGGAATTGCGAGTTTCCGAGTTTCGGATGTCTTCGTTGAGTTTTAAAGCCTTGTTAAAATAAACATCAATAAACATGTATTAAGGAGTATTTTTACTGCTGTGATATTTTAGGTCGTGTTATTTGCGGCTATTCTTACGCACCAAATTCTTTCCCCATCAAATCCTTTCCCTCAGCTCCTGAAAACTTCAGTCTCAAACTTAGAAAAAAATAAGATGTTTTCGCAGAAGATGTTGATTCTCATCATACTATTTAGCTTTAGCTATAACCAGTCAAGAGCCAAGCATTAGTTTTGTCATCCTTAACGTAAAGAGACTTACTGACAATCTCCAGATTTATCTTCCAGTGCTTCGTTGGCGTCTTTCGAAAATCCGTCCGACAGATATAAGTACCCTCGTCCTTCGGCGACAAGTTGGCTATGAGCAACCCGGCTGGATTTCCAGATGTGATAAAGTAGGCACGTTTTCCGAACACGTCTTCATTTGACCATCTTTTGGCCGTGCCGCTTTTGGATCGGACATCATAGCTGAAATTGTAATGTGATCTCTTAATAACAAGAAGTCGGTCTTCGCTCTAATAAGGATGATGCGGTAAGATTGTGCCAAAACTCGTTACCATATATCAGCACATACCCTTTTAATTGCTTTGATGAACAATAACGAGCTTGAAATGTTTTATTTCCACGTTTTAATTTCTGGGTAAGTGCAAAAACAAAGGAAAATGTTATGATCCATTAAAACCATTATGGAAAGTATCGGTGATCATGTCTGTCAGTTTATTTGTTGCACACATTACAAAAACATGTCTGAAAATTATACAGTGTCCTACCACAACATACGTGATACGACGGTAGTTTTAACTGAACAGAAAAGCGTTATTAATTCATTTATGTTCATAGTATTGTTTATTCTTTCCTTGCTGTGCAAGTACAATACTGATATTGAAGAAGTAAACAAACTGAACGGCCTTGAAAACAAGAACTCTACCAACCTGTATATGGGGCTGCTTTCTGCACCACCTGCAACCTTGTACCAAAGAACAAGAAGAAGCTCATCTTCTGCGGATTCTGGCCGGATTTGGCATGGTAACGTTACACTTCCTCGAGACGGTGCAATAACATGGCCTGGAAGAATTGACAGGATTATACCTTGATTATACTTACAGGAAACCTCGCACTACATCATGTATAAATATTCAATATTTGTATTCAATATAAATTCCAGTCAGCTTGGGCTCAACGGATATTCTTAGGTTCGACTGTTTTAGCCTCTTTCCGCGACCCTTGCCTTGGATGACAATCTTGGCAAAATTTGCACAACCGGTCTCAGGACGAATAAGCACCTCTGAAACAATGATCGGGCGCGTGATAAGTCGCTTAAGGAGAACAAACGTGAACGTGACAAGGTTGAAAATCAGTGTATTGCTAAAAGAGGAGATAGGACACACTTATGACGTGAAGAATCTCGGGAACGAGAATGGATGGAAATACTACTGAAGAAGAATGAGTTACTATCATAAGTACGACGTGTCCTTTAATAATTTACATCATCGACTCTTGTTCTACACCGGCTGTAGCGCCCCTACAATTCTTTCTTTTACTGAAATATTATACGAAAGAACAGCGAAAGCCATAACTTTATCAGACTCATCTGCTTCTTTGTATCAGCTGAGAGCACGACTTGCTTTAGGTAACAAACATTCCTATCCTTAGCATTACATTTTTTTGCGAGGAAGAAAATTGAAACAAGAAAGGCACAGATATTGGCAAGAATGAACTGTTCACAAGGCGATATGTGAGAATTTAAAATATGCCATCGAGCTTACTCACTGATGAGTGATGACTACGTTTATTCTTGAAAGGGATGCTGTAGTCCGTGAATCGCGGTGCCTTACAAATAGTGACTGCCGATGAGCGAAAAAGAGACTTGACAAACTTGGTAGACAGGGTCTTGACAGGTATCGCGAAACAGTCGGTAACAGTAACAGAGGTAACATCGGTTTTATGCAGAAACTGCGATTTGAGTCCATCCTTAGATTCAAGATTGGCTATAATAATTACAATAGAGTGGTTGTTGCGGGTGTGAGATGAGTGGCTTGTGCAACAACAACCCATACGATCAAAAAATCAACTTGTGCTGAAGGCATATGACCTACTCTGGTAAGTGTATTATCGAAGTAGTACCACAGTTGGAAGTATTTCTTTCCCAGGTAACATACTACCTATCACAGGCATATCCTACTTGGAACTCTCTTTTGTAGTACTGGACAAAATTATGAAGGTCCCTAAGCAGTCGAAATTCTGGGGCCTCCATTACAGATTATCTCATAGTAATGTATACATCTGAAACCTGTCTGGAACACTATAGTTGGCTACTGTATGTCATTACCATTTATGAAATTATACACATCTGTTACTTTTCTTTTATTATCTTAATTTTTGCTCAAATTGCCACCATGGACGCGCAACACCTATTTAGTAAATAGGTTTAGAGTTTCCGAACCTATGATCGCATCGCAGTGGAATCCTTCGTTCTTGCAACCACCCTTGAATCACCCGTCTGTGCGGCCAGGGATAATCAGCATCAGATTAGTTAACGTTTTGTTGGGGTGTTACTGTTTTTGTTCATGTACTTCGTGTTTTTCGTTTTCCTTTTTCCATTCCTTTTATCATACTCCACTAGTTCTCAACTAGTGCAATGGGTCAATAAAATTCAGTCATATATTACTCGTGCGCGGTTTGCATTGAAAAAGTTTAAGAAAGCTTGATATTAATTTCCCTTCAGTTGGCTCAGTTTGGTCCTTTAATAGTTGCCTTCTACTGAAGTACAATTTTCACGGATTCAAAAAAAACTTCAAAAAACTTAAAAAAAAAACTAGGTACTTTAAGCCTCAAGTACCAATGCATTTTTAGTAATGTCTGAAGAACATTCGGCTTCAGTCACGTCGATTTGCACACTTCCATGCTTTTTGCAGCATTTATTTAACAATTAAAAGTTTTCAGGAAAAAACTGATGAAACTCGGACAGTCTGTGAACTAAACAACACCCTTGGTAAGCATACTACTAGATGGCTGGAGCCTCATTCAGTGATGCAAAGATTCTCTCAACAAGCAGTACGGGAATTACCACTTAAGTACAAGTCGTATAGGTCTTTGAAACTCAAGTATACTACGTAAAGTTTAACCAAAAAGGGCCAAGACCAGACAGTCTAGTTACACATCACCTATTCACTCAAGTAAGCCTGAAAACCCTATAAAAATACGTTACTCCGTTTGTCCGCTGTCCACAGATAATGGATTAGGCTTCGAATGAACTTAAAGGAACAGTAAACTTGACTCAAACTTGGCTCAGGGAGCTAGCTGACATATCAAGAATGTACCCTGAGTCGATATTGAGAGTTATACAAATTCTTGTTACGACCATTGCAGTTTCCGGGCAGTTTCCGAGAGTTCGACTTTTGAGTTAGTAGAACAAAAACAAAAAAAGCAAAAGGTTCGTGTGCCGGGAGTAGGACTCGAACCCACGATCTTTGCCTCAATGGCCTTTTGAAACAAAGTAATACAATGTATGTCAACAGGGTTGCCACCGGTAGTACAATTGTGCTCACAATATAACTTTCTTTTTACTTTGGCAGCAGGTTTTAAGAAAAAAGTAGTTGTCAGGTTTTATTTCCAAGGTGACTATGACCCAGCAACACGTCCTGAGTACTTTTCTGGTTTGGTATTACTTTTTACCTTTTGCATAGTGAATTTATTTTACTAAAGTGGCAACCCTGTATGTTGATAACACAGACAATCGCGAACTTTTACAGTGCATGAGTGCGTAACTACAGGGCATAAGGGGCAAGGCCCTGCCAGCCAGCTCTGGGAACAATAAGGAGGGGTTTCGAGATAACAAAGATGGGGGTCCTGTCGACAATAAGGCCCTGTACATTTATCTAAGCCCCCCAGGCCGGTTTGATGGCCGAAAGTTGCCTAGTCAAGTTTACTGTTCCTTTAATCTTTCGGATTTGTGGTACCTATGTGCTGCCTGTCCCTCTATGCTTGAAATATTTACCAACTATATACAAAGGCAAGCCTTTGCCGAAAAATAAGCGCCCGCTTATTGTCTTTAATCCTGCATATGCAGCTTGTTTTCAAATTCAAAATCTCCGCGTCTGGATGAATTTTGGGTTGTCGTGCAAGCAGCGCATATTCTGACCGTCATTACTAGAGCCTCGGGTAGCCTACTCAATACTTGATTTATACGAAAAAGAAGAAATATGAAGGGCTTGTCCTAACCCTAACTCTGAAACCAACCTTATTTAGAAACGTTGTCGCGGGATCCTTAAAGGGGGCGGGACAAAGGCAGGTTTTTACTCTGCATATTTTGTAATCCAAATAAATAATTAAAAAGACACTGCTGCATTAAAAGACCCAGTAACTCAAATGATGGTTAATTTATTCCTAAAGAACAATGAGGTAGCAAAAAATGTATCTTCACTCGATGAAATTGATTTGCTTATTCAAATCCAATACAAAGAAACTCCTTGATGTCTCGCGACCACCAGAAGTAGCAATGACATGGCAGTATTTAATTCAAAGTTCGTTTCAGTGATTGTGACTTCATGGTGTAGTGTTGCAAAAAATAAGAAGAGTGCGCAGTCATCAGTTTGACCTCTATTTCGAATAAGTGAACTTTACCCACAAATCCTTTCAGCAGCAGAAATCCATCAAAATATCGCTATTTATTTTAGCTTCCACTAGAGAAGGAGGTCAAGGACAAGAGACAGCTCGAAATTAGTTTGCAACACTAATTCGAAAAAAAATTAAAAAAATGCGAACATTATTAGACCTCCCAGGCCTGAATATGGGCCCTCCTGGTAATTTAGCAAACATTTTTTTTTTTTTTACGAACTTTGCCTTCAGTGGAGCTTTGATCTGATATAGAAAAGTACAAACCGTACTTTTTTTTCACACATTATAATTTTAACATTCACATGCAATGACAAGATGCTGCTGACGTGGTGACCCTACCGAGGTTAAAGGTTGGCATATTTTTCCGAGGCAGAAGCTCACCACTTTCTGCTCCGTCTTTATGTCATGTGCTCAGGGCCGTATCCAGGGGGTAGGGGGTTCGACCCCCCCCCCCCCGGAACCCACAAAAGTAAATAGTTTTTTGTAGGCTTTAACCTCTGATCTATGTCTTTTTGTACTTTTTGGTCCGACCCGTGGGCAGCCCCCCCAAATAAATTCCGCGGGCAGCCCCCCCCCAAATAAATTCCTGGGTACGGGCCTGATGTGCTGGTTTTGAAAGGTGAAAACTAAAATAATCGTCATCACTATTGCAGCCGAGCAGAAAATTGTCAGAACTAAATTGATCATCATCATATTTGCAGCTCAGAAGGAATGTAGAAATTCAACTCTTTCTTTTTACGAAAATGTAACTTTCCCTACCTAATCCTGTCATTTTTCGGGTCTAAATACCCCTTGATTGTATTTAGTTTGAAACTTGAAGAAAATGGGCCTTCCTCCGAAAGACAACGCCAACAAATCAAGCGTCTGATGTGACGTATTTGGCTTTCTCAGTAAATTGTTATTATTATTATTATTAATATTATTATCAGAGCAGACGAAAACCACCCCTTCTCTGGGGCTCTGGATTGCAACAGCTCATGGAATGAAAACCCCAGAGGCGTATAGCCAAAATGTTTGGGGGGGGGGCAAGGTATTTACCGACTGGCTCGTCATTTCTGCCGGCTGTTTTTGCAGATAAATCGACTAATATTGAGAAAAAAACGAACCATTTTTATGAAAAATCGACTGTGTTAAGAAAGATTTACTGTTTCCAAGAAAAAATCGACTGTTTCTGCGGAAAATCGCGGCGCTTCACGCCGACTCGGCTATATTTTACCGACTGGCCGATAGCATTAGGGGAGGGCGTACCCCCACCTAGTGGTGACCTCCCTGCACCTCGTACACTCTTGCAGGTCATGAGGAAAAATAAAATTTTCAAATGGAAACATACTTTTGTTCACGTGTTGGTAATTTTCAAACGCTGGATGTTGTTCATGGAAGAACGTCAGTAAAGTTATTCTTTGATGGACCGGTTGATGATGGGAAGAATCAATTATAAAACCATTTTGAGACGGTATTGCCAAACAGCAAATTGACGAAGATGAGTCATGGGAAAGATCCAAAATAACGCAAACAATTAAAGCAAAGCTCTTACAAGCAATGATATTTTCGAGATGAAAGTTTTTCGAAAATACCATTACTTGCCAAGTTAAATTAGTGACTTTTTGTTGACGCTTGTCGACTCGATCCAGCCACCCACTCTTCGACGAGGCGGCCGGACGCAAATACTTGAAAACTGAACACCCCGTGGTTTAAAGTGGAAAAACCAAGCAAAAGAAAAGTAGTCCAAACAGACACATCCTTCTATTTATTAATTGCAGAGTCTCTAACCGATTTGTTAATCGCCGGTCATTTTTTTTTCGCGATTTGTGACGCCGAACCGTAATTCCTTCCATAAGATTGGTGAATCATCTGTGAGTAGTTAGCGAAGACTCCTTGAACTTTAGCTGCTATCTTGCACATCGGCCGTGTTCTGGTTACAATAAATGAACTTATTTTCGGAATATCAGTTCAGCAAGGCAACAGGACATATGTAAGAATGACGTAAAACTAAGGTATATATTTCGCTTCCAGTCACAACTGTCAATCACTCTCCCTTTTCTCCTACTCCATTCCTCATATTTATGGGGTCTCGCAATTTAACGTGTTTCCTCTTCCTTTCCTCTTCCTGTTTCCTTCCAGACCCGTCTTGAAAGAAAACAACTCTGGAATCTGGAAGAAAAATCTGGAAGGTGAAGCCCTTCTGTTGCTTCCCCATCCAGTGAATAGTAGAAGTCCAGCGAAGGCGGATCAGCAGGCACAGCAGCCAGAACAAGAGCTGACGACATTACAAGATGCTCAGTCACTGATGAACAAAAAGTATAAATAATTCATAGGCCTCCCCTCAAGATTAAGAATGATTGCCCAATCATGCCAAGTAAATAGTTCTGACAGTCATTAAAACTTCATCTTGAAGAGAAAAAGAAAACGGGGTCTTATGATATTTAGATGTCTAGGAGTACTTAGTTTTTGGTGTACGTCTGAGAGCGGGAATTGTGTCTACAATAGTTATATTTACGGACGATCTTTGAACTTCGTTTTTCTAACCTGTTTTCAGCTGTGCGTGTCTTCCCGCTTCCGTGTCTTGCCAATATCTGGTTTGCAAGTCGGTTACGCTTGGTGCTGACTGTCTTCATTGATTGCCGGACTGTTTTGATTTTACGAAAACGAAGGAACAACCTCCTCGTTTTTTTTTACTCGGTTTTGTTTCAAATGTTTTTCTGTTTTATTTTGTTAACTCGGAAGCGTTCCCACATGTTCAACGTCTAGGTGACCCATATTCAAGTCGGTTCGGTAGTTCAAACCAGGACTCCGTACGACCAGGAACAAATACGACCGCTTTGATATGTGACGCGGTTCTAAAGTACACGGTTGGGCGCTGGCGAAAGCTCCCAGCAAACGAAACAATTAAAGAAGAACAAATATTTGGTAGGTGTATGAAAAAATAAAATTTGTGGAGAGGATATTATGTTCAATTCAGTTTAATAAAAAAAAAAAGATGACATAACGGACGAGCTAATTGGTTGTTTTTACGTCAAAAGAGTAACTACACAATTTTGCGGCATTTACATACCGAAGTCTTTTATAAGATGGATATAACAATAAAACTAATAAAATAGGAAACAGTTCTCTCTGCTCGAAAATCCGACGTATTTCCAAGAAGAAATCGTTTGTCCCCTAAGCTCCAATGAATGCTAGCGAACTCATCGATTGATTTATGAACCGGCCATGGGGTGGACTCTTTAAGCTAAAAGGTTAACCGGTTTATTTTATTAAATTTGTGAACACCATTTGGTGGTGTTAGGACTGTCCAGAAAGAAAATGCACAGTTGTGTTCACAATAATAATTCATATCAGCCGGTAATGTTTTCTCCCACTTTCCGCCATGTAAGTCAACTTTTTTAAAGCTTACAAAATGGCTAAGACAGTCTAGTTCCACTCACGTATTGACTTAAATAGGCCTGACACCCCGATGAAAATGCGTTACTCCGTTTGTCCACTTTCCACAGATAATGGATTTCATCGAGTGAACTTAATCTTTCCAAGGACCCATAAATTTCCTTTACAGGGGGCCTGTCAATAAGAGATTTCTGATGCTATCTTGAGCGCACGGAAGATAGTTCGAGAAACACCCACGGTCCAATCACGTTCAAGACCAGATAGACAGAATCTGGGATTGGCTGCTGGCGCCTTGAGTGAGGAGTCTCTTTGGCGCGCACGTCCAGTGAGACAAACAAGAATGCCGATTGACTCGAGCGGGGATTTTTGGAAACTGGATCTGGTTCGGTCATCATAGCAATATAGAAGCATAGGAAATGACAGGCCCCCTGTAAAGGAGATTTATGGGTCCCTGATCTTTCGTATATTTGGTACCTTATGCGCCTGTCCCTCTCTGCTTGAAATATTTACCAACTACAAACGTAAGCCGTTGCCGAAAAGTAAGCCGGCGCTTATCGTCTTTAGTCTTGCAAATGCATGCTTGTTTTCATATTGGAAATCTCCGCGTCTGAATGAATTTTGGGTGTTCGTGCAAGCAGCGCACATTTAATTAACGTCATTACTAGAGCCGTGGATGACAAAATGCAAAACCTTAGATGGATCAAAATGTTTCAGTGTATCCAAAAATCAGATTTAAATATAAGCTGCCTTTTCAGTTTTACTTTAAGTTAGGTTTTGCCTGACCACATTTATTTCCGGACAGAATTCAAATATGACCAGAAATAGAATCTGACGGGCGGCAGTTTACGGCGGAGTTTATCTTATAATCTGGTTTTCAGCTTCTTTTCTCTTTAAGGACTTTTAATACTTATTTTTTTAGGCTCTTTAACAGCTTTATTTTCAGGCTTAGCTGCTAGACTAAATACCAAAGCGTTAAGGATCAAGATGTTCTTTTTGGTGGTGCTAAATAGTATAAGTCAGCGGATATTTATTACAGCGAAATTTCGGCTGTTTTCGGCTATGGTCCTCGTCAGATTCTTGACAGTGCATAACGGATACGTCAGCTGAATTAAAAAGAAAAACACTTTTTTGTATCACCTGTCCCTTCTTTTCTGCTAAGATGGATACTTGTCAGTTGTTGGCCTGTCTGGTCTATGGAAGTTCCGTTTTGCTCATCAGATATTATTCGAAGTCAGCTTGGGCTGAAGGAATATTAGCATCACCACAGCTGTCCCCAACGACCACCGTTGATTGGTTGATACAGGATTTAAGTCGTCGTTCCAGCGACGTTTCTCGTTCTTCCCGAAGTTGACTGGTGTATTTTGGACTTTGTCAAATAGAGAATTGATTGGAGGTTCATTTCTTCGATTACAGCTAAGCTGGTACCTTTGCCAAGTTCAAGTTCTTTTAAAATTGCAGAAAAAACGTAGAGAAAAGTAAATTTAGGAAAGAGGAAAGAGGGCCGAACAAATTACCTCGCCTTCTTATCTGTTTAGACCGATCAGATATGATTAGCACTCAGCTTGGGCCAAAGGAGTAGGCCTACTTAAGCATGACTTTGTTCTGCACAAAAAAAAATCACAAATCACTCTTCGCGAGGGGGGGGGGGTAAAAGATAATAATGAACAAATAAGTCGCATGCACTAGCTACCACAAAATTTACAGGCCACGATATTCTCGGATATTCTTAGCCAATTTCTTAACCAAGAATCCGTTTAGTCAAATCCGTGTCATCCGTGTATATCAAAACTTTGTGTCACCGTGTTTAAAGCTCGGTTTAAAGTGTATTTACAGAATGCAAACATGTTTAACTATATTGTTCTGTAAGTGTTTTCGTTCGTTTCTTTTACTTTTTTTTTAATTCTCCGCTGTACTCAAAAAGCGGGTCATAAATAAATTAAAAAAATACGATAGACTCACCTACTTGATTTGCATCCACTTTGTAGATCACTGTAGTTATTAACGTGCAAAAAAATACAGAACACCACTGATGACCTGCTAACATCACTTATGCAGTTAACACCCGGTTCGCCAGAGTAATAAGCCACTAACCATTTTATCATGCGCTAACTAGCCTATCAATAACTGAAGCGCTAATATCTTATCGTCGTGCGTACCCGCATCTCCTGTTGGCCGCGCGGAAATACAAACTCCTTCGGGTATTTTCAACTCGATCTTCTTTTTTCGGAGATGCTTGGAGTAAAGAACAATGAGTACTTTCCACAGGCCATTCAATCTGTCTGAAGGTACGTCAGCCACCCTCATTCGATTATACTTTTTTCTGATGCTTTTTGGGATTCCAAAACGTTAGCAATGGGATACCTATGGGCAGGGCCTCACGTTTGGGGGGGAGTCGGACGCCCACCCCAATGGTGTCGACCAGTTCGCGACTTTTCTTAAAAACAGTAGATTTTTTTCTTGGAAAGAGTCGATGTTTCTTCAAGTAACAGTCGATTTTTTTTCTTAAAACAGTCGATTTCTCTTCAATCAGTCGATTTTTCTTCAAAACAGTAATTTTTTCTTAAAAACAGTCGTTTTTTCTGCAAAAACAGTCAGTAAAAATGACGCGCCAGTTGGTAAATACTCCCCCTCCCCCAAACATTTTGGCTAGTAACGCCTCTGCCTATGGGATGTCCGTATTCCCGGCCCATGGTAATATTTCGATAATAGGGATACTAAAAGGGATCAGTTAAGCTGCTAGGTCTGTTTTGCAACAAAACATTTGGGGGTGGGGAGGGGCCTCCATGTAAATGGACGGACAAATCTATCCGATTAAGTTGATTACAAGGCGTATTGCGGTAGAAAAGGCATGCTGAATCGGTGGTGTTTTACTTTTACCTTACTTAAATGCTGGACTCCGAAAAAACAAGACCAAAGGTTTCGATGGGATCCCAAAAATTTAATATTTGACCCAGACAACTAGGTCTTGTCTTCGCCAGATTCAGTCGTCGCCAGGCTAATCATCTGAGAAGATCAAGTTCAGATATACCTGTATAAGCCGTATCTATTTTGACGATACTGATCGAAACTTCCTGCTTTACTTCTGCCAAATTTCCGGTTTCGGTCGAATTCTGAGCGAACTACTTGTCCAGCCAAAAAAAGATAGTTTAGAAACGAATTCAGCGTGTCTCCTTATCCCTATAAAGAACATCTAATCAACTTCAAATACAACTTTAACTTATAAAAAAAAAATCCGGTTTCAACCGGATTTCGGACGAACTATATGTCCGGTTGAAAAATGATTTTCCTACACAGATTCTAATCAACTTCAAATAAAAGTTTTACTTTTAACGAACTTTCCGGTTTTGGCCGGATTCCGGGCTAACTACTTGTCCGGCGAGAAAATGGTTTTCACCATCGTGTTCAGCATGTCTTCTTACCCCTAAATCGAACATATAATCAACGTCAAATAAAACTTTTACTTTTAACAAACTTTCCGGTTTTGGCCGGATTCCGGGCTAACTACTTGTCCGGCGAGAAAATGGTTTTCAAAATATTTTGTTTGCCCCTTAATTTGAAACCCCTCCCCCACCCTCAACTATAGAGCTACAGAGCCCATCTTCGTACTTGACTTGTACTTTGACCCAAAGGATCCTCCCACCAAGTTTCATCAAAATATCTCAATCCCTTCGAGAGTTGTCGTGCGTACAGACGGACAGACAGACGGACGGACGGACAGACGGGCGGACGGACGGACGGACAACTTTTGCGATGTCATAGGTATCCGTCACTAACGTTTTGGGATCAAAAAAATCAAGCACGAAACAAATTCTTTGATCGTCGATTGCTGGTTAAGAAAAACGTGCCGAATCAAGATATGCTATTAAGAGCGAGTCGGCTGGATAATTATAAGCCGGAATTCGGTGAAAGTGAACAAATTTTTTTCTGAGTGCACCGATAAATGAGTCAATCAAAGGTAGCATGGCATTCTTTACTTTTTGGTCTCCTTTGCTAGACGTGTTTCTAGTTGTCTCCTAGCTAACCAAGTATTTTCTAAGCTATTGGAATAAATCAGGCGTTAGCCAGACGGATCTTTGAACCTTCAGTCGATACAGATTTTTCCTCATCTAGGAAAGCAAATCTGCCGGCAGTTCCGGCATACACATTCGAATATGAAGAACCGAATTTTAGGGATGGAACAACCAGTAAAGGACAAGTTACTATTTCCATTTGGAAATTTTTCTGAATGTTTTATCACCGATGAATCGATGATGCGTAAATTAAAAACAAAACTGGCTCTTATAGACTTGGAAGAAAGACGGCAAAGTTAAACTTCAGACGCGACAGCGCGGCTGCACCTGACCTTTTTGGCAGCGATCGATCGTCCAGACTACGGCAGAATGTTTGATCGTCTTTTTGTTTGCGGTGTTCGGACAGAATCGCAGACAACCGGAATTCGGTAAACACCTCTACGGTATTATCTTGATTGATAATGTCCAAATTGTTCTCCTGTTTGGGATCCCACCGTAAGCTTTGGTACTATTCGGAGTACTATTTACACGAAGTGTTGGATTGCATCGTTTTCTCGCCTAAAGGGATGTCGAGCATTATTAACTTTTTTTGAGATTTTGCGTTGAGAGTTTTTGATCCCCAACTATTCATATCGGTTCATATTCATGAGCAAGAACGGGACAAGTGCCTGCATTAGCCGTGTTCCGGAAAGTATGATCGTGAGTGGCATCTCTGATTGCCTGCCAACGTTCTTTCTTACCTGGGGAAGTTGGACTTCGTGTATCGCGGCGACATTTTCTAGCTCTGGGACTGGTTTAAAAAAAGGTTTCTGCTTGCAGAAGAAAACAAGAACAATATGTCCCTGCTTCGGAAAAATTCCACCAGTTGAATTAGGAACCCCACAAGAAACAAAGTAGATTCACCGTCAAATGACTTTGTTTGAAAATGGAATTACAAAAACACCAGTTCACAGATAGTTTTCCAAATATACAGAAAAGTAGTTTTCCAGGAAGTATAATTATTCGAGCCTACACTCGCCCCCTATCTTGCGTTGTAGTCCGAGATGTTTGTGCAACCGGATAGATCTGCTATACTCGCTGACTGATCTGATATTCTTTCCGGAGCCTGCCTGCCATCTATCACCTTGTTTCCCAAGTTGTGACAGCGACATTAGTCGCTAGGTATCTCGGCCGAAGTAATTCACACTATTATTACAGTAGAACAGCAGCAACAAAACATTATTTTTTTACTGAACTGAAGTTAGTTGTTTTGACTTGGTTGTATTGTTGTTTAATAGCCTGCCTTAGCGGCCCTTAGCTGTTGATACAACTGTGGCATGTCCCGTAAGTTTGAATTTGGGTGGTGCTATGCAACACATGGTTCAATCTGACATAGCCTTAGGCTTAGCCTTAGCCTAAGCTAAGGGCTAAGCCTTAGGCTTAGAGGCTACACTACAGTACTTTTGACATTTATGTATAACCTGAATAATCATGTAGCCCACAGTAGAGGTATGCTTATGTGAACGTTTGTTGCTGGTTTGTTGACAGTGGACCTAGGCCTAGCCATTTTCATGCATTTGCTGTGTCTATGAATGTGTCCGAAAGCTTTTTAGTGCTGTAGGCTACAGTAAATGCTGCATTCATTGCTGCATTTTATTTATTTTTTTTGTCCAAAAGCTGTTACCTTTATTTCTTCTCTGACACTTCTAGAATAGGCTACCGAAATTTAGCCTTGCCCTTAGCCTAATCGCCTGCTCCCCAGTTTCTTCTTGAAAATTCAGCGTAAAATTTAGTATCTTTTTTGCTGAATTTTTCGATGAATTTCATGCTGAAATAATGCTGCTTTAATTGAGCGAAAATTTAAGTCCGAAAGCAAAATGCTGCATAAAATCAAGAATTTCAGCATTATCGTTTGTTTTGGAGCTTTTGGACACGTTCTATAGCAAGTCTATAGCTAACTACCAGTTTAACCAGTTAGCCAAAGTAAAAAATTAAGGGCATCTGATTCTGAAAACACCTGTAGCCTATAGGCATTTTGGATCTTGATTCTACCATTTAGCCACAAACTGCACTGTTCACATTAAAGTAACTGTTCCGATAAGCATACTTCTACTGTACTGCATATTATAAGTGATTATAAGGCAAGAAGTTAATGAAACTAAAGTAGGTTATCTTGCACTGTCCTGCACTGGCTGCCTTCGTCTATGCCTGATGATTTCTTGAGAGATTTTTGGCCCTTGAGGTGTTGAGGTTTGGCTTTGCTAATTTAGAAGGGCAAGGTTTGGGTTTCACTTTATGAAAAAGAAAATGATGGTGTGGTGTTATGTGCTGGTTGTGTGTAGTGTGTGAGCATAGTAATGGCTACTGGTTTCTGGATGTTAATGCACCATGTCTTTCAAAGGCTATACTCAGTTTGTAGGTCAACAAGTAATCATATCTACTTTACTTACATTGGAGTCTGATTGGAGTTAGGCTAATACACTGAACACTGAACATGTTTCTTAGCTCGGGACTCCACTGAGCCCCGGTTGAACTGGCTTCCCAACTGGGGAATCTGTTCTTTTGTCCAGCCTCAACCTTAACTCGAGTTGGTTGAATTTGCTTCACCCAATAGGGTTGCCTTTCCTTTCTTGTTTAGCAAATAAATATCCAGCCTGTAAGGTCTATCACTTGGTGACCAACGGGTTAGTTTATCTTAGTTCCTATTTCCTCAATTAAAAGTATTGATCTTGCTTCAGTCTTGGAAAGGCGTGGGTGTTAGAGTTAGTCAGGAAATAGAGAGAGTTGAGGAGAGAGCTTGTTAATTCAGTTTTTGATCATAATATTTTGTTTATCCTAAATGTATCCTGATGTAACCTAATAACTCATCACTGACCAAAAGATTCATTTGATTGTAAGGTGCCATATTTTTTTCTACAATTCTCCTGACCTGGGAAAGCAGGTGTAAAAAACTCCCCAGCCTGACACTGGATGTCTGGATACCCTTGTGCCTATACCAAATGCTGGGGTAGGTCTATACTGACCCGGTACAGTATTGATGATGAGAAACTAGAATGGGCCAAAGGTCATAGATGGATTATTATTAGGCCCAGACCGGATCCTGCATGAGTGAGGGGGGGGGAGGGGGATATCAACAGTTTTGTACACTATTAAGGACCAAAAGGCAGGAGGGATTGGGATGAAACTTGGATGGTACTAAGGCTATGGGTCCTAGATATTTTATTTTGAGGTCTGGAACGGATCCTGCTTCAGTGTGGGGCATCAGAAATTGTCTGGAAGTGCAAGTGAAACTTGGTGGGTTGTAATAACAAATGCCCTAGATATGATTTCCATGTGTCTGAATCGCATCCGACCATGGTGAGGGGAGTTGTAGGAGGCCCGTAAACAGATTTTAGGTATTGGGATGAAACTTGAGTTGTACAAAGTTCATGGGTCCTAGGTATGTTATTATGAGGTTCGAGTTGGAATCGGATTTTTTCCAAAAGTTTTCGGCTTCGAGAGAAACTCTTGGTAGGAGCAATTGTCCTAGATGTGACATTTATGTTTCCAGATAGCATGTGGACACAAAGTGGAATTGGATGGGGTACACTAATTTGTGTGATATGCTTATGGGCCAAAACTGGTGGAGTAATAGTAATGACACTTGGAAGGTAATAAAGCCATGGCCCTAGATGAACGATTTGAGGTTTGGACCAGATACGACATCTGTGGGGGAGATGGAGTGGGGATCTTCCGGAGGTTCTTTGACTCGGGTGTAATTTGATTTGTGATATGTATGCTCTAAATGTGACATGTGTCCGAATCCGGCCCGACCTCGTTGGGAGGAGTTTGAGGGCGAGTATTGGACATTTTCCGGTGGCTGATATCATTTTGGTGACTGATGCTGATATCATGTAATACTCGTGTAGGCTATTTATCTTTTCTCTCTTTCAGGATTCCCTGTTGTCTACTTGTTGTCTGAATGACTGCAAGAAGAAGAAGAACTGATTCGAACTCGGCGGAACTTCCTCTTCTCCAGTCTCCAGCGGAAGTCAGTATCCCCATCTTGGGGATTTTAAACAATCCTCCGCCAATCCCAGCTGTTGTCAACAACTTTTTGTTTGCTACTAATTCCTACTTGCATAAGAAAACTGATGCGCTTTTCCTGAACCCGCTAGAGCACGGTGCAGTTGGAAATACTGTCGGGCGTGAAATTGACTCAGACGAAGAAATGGAGAGAAGTGAGTTTTCTGGTACGGTTTTTGATAGAAAGATGTGGAAGGGTTCCCCTATCGCTGAGCAAGGGGAGATTAAAAAAAAATGTCAATAGACTCTCAGTTTGTGTTGGTACTAATCAAGTAGGCTACACATAACTTTTCTGCTCTCAACATCTCCTTGGTCTCCTTTCTCATTCAAAATGAAGTAAGTAAAATAATGAGATCTAAACTAGCCGCTAGTGCTGATATGCACATGCACTATTGCTCATTCTCGGAATAGTCTTAATCACACAATACAGATTTTGAAATGAAGGCCTTGGTGTAATAAAACAGTATCATTTTTTTTTTTCCTAATGAAATTGCCTAACATCAAATCTCTCAGGACTCGGTCAATAGGAGCCTGCATACAGTTTTGTGTTAATCAGTAGGCTACCCAATAGAAAAGTGTCTACGAGCTTTGGACTGGACTCGAGCAGTTTGCTGTTATGAATATTCTGCCGTTCTCTCTGAGCAAAATGTTGTGAGCAAATATTCTCTCGACAAATTTGAAATCTGCCAGAGATGTGCCGCAAATTTTGGTCTAAAAACTCTTAAACACCCAATCCTCCGAAAAATATCCCTCCCCCCCCTCCCCGATTTTGAAACCGAACGGCCAAGACCTCCAAGACTAGTTGCGAACCCAATTCCAAAGCTGCAACCTGTCCGGTGCACCCACGTAAGATACAGCAATAGTTTTGTTCCGGCATTTTTTAAACTGTTTAACACTTCATCCACCATTCAAGAGCCCACAAATTTTATGTTGGCTTTTAAGCGCATATGTTTGACGTTTTAGTATAGTGTGTTTTTATTTGTTTACGTTGGAATCAGTTAGTCGGCACACGCCGTGAGTAAGATCCTTAAAGTTTAACCGAAAAGGACTGACATAGGACAATCTAGTTTACCCATCACTTCTTCACTTAAATTGGCTTGAAGACCCGCTGAAAATGCGTTACTTGGTTGTTCCGCTATTCACGAAAGATTGATTTTCAAATAGTGGAATTTCCGTGTGATTTGTCGTACCTCTACGCGCTTGTAGTTTTGTTGTATGCCTTACAAGAAAGATTTATGACTTTTTTTTTGTTCAGGCACTAAGCAGTCTTCACCAATATCGCCACTGCCCACTGAAAAGTCGCGTTTGTGTTGAGATAAAAATTTCCCGCGTCATAGTAGAATTTACGCTGTGGGGACGGCCGCAGATATTCTGAACGTCATAAGTCATAACTAGAGCAGAAAGTGCAAAATAAAAAATGCCTTTGCAGAATCCAAATAATTCAGTATATTCAACTAAATGACACAAAAATAAATTTGCTTTTCAGTCAAACTTTAATGAACAAACGATTTGATTTGATTTTGATAACCAAGCTCAGCATGGTCAATTCAATTTTTCAGGACCATCAGCTGCCAGTCTGGCTAATAAGTCAGCACTGAGAGACAGAACAAGAGAGTTCAAGCAGATCATGCAGTCGGCTAGGCAGCGGAATATGTACCAGTCAGTCAAGAAGAAGCCTCAGCCACTCCAGCAGTACTCTCAGTTCATGAGGGCTTCAAGGTGAGTTCGTATTTCAGCTAGTAGCAATGAAGAGTCGCTCCCGTACCTCGAGTTTGCCTAGCAGTTTCCATTGTGTGTGTGGAGGGGGGGAGGTGAAGGCATTGATTTCATCAGATTTCTGCAGATGAACGTGATAACCATCGACAACACAGCAGAAAAATTTGTCGGGAGCAATTAAATGGGTTATGGCTTCAAGTTCGGCATTGCGCGACGCCAGGTCAGACGCACTCGAGTTCACGTGACGTCAGCGCTGGGGCATGACCCCCGCGAATGACATAGTGCCTGAGTGTCAGTTGCACAGTGTCCAGCTGGAAGAGTCTAGGACCCCCCAGACCTTCTGAACTGAACTGAAATTTTATTTACTTTAAGACACTAAAGAAAATTTTGAGAGGCTCTTGCAGCTGCGGTACGGCACTCTTAACATATTGGTAAGGAGAAAATCGAGTGATTTTCACGTATCCGTTTCAGGGACATTCAAGAAGATGTCAGGGATGCGTATGAGAAGCTGGAGAAATTAGCAAACCGTAAGTTTTGTTTTCCTTGACTTTAGTGTTCCTGACTGCTGGTAATCGGTATGTATGCTCAAACATTCCGGGGTAGGGACTATCCTCCTCCATGACTGGTGTTCGGTAGCCAATTACGTTGCACTATAAGGCTTGTAGCGAAAGGAACTGAAAGAGGTTATCCTTCCGTCTGACTTAGGGCCTTGGAGCCTCTTGAGGCCCAGTCGAAGTCTGCGTTCACAATTTCGTCGGAAGGGGCTACATGAATACTTCTCGAGCCCAAGCTGACAATGGCGAAGTATCAGCTACGATGTTCGTCAACGATATTCCAGCCCTTCAAATCATCAAATTAAGTTCATTAATTAGCCATAATTATCCAAAAACGAATAGCAATCCTCGTCAGGCCTCGTCAGACGAGATAATTGCATTTCGTTTCTTCCAGTTCAGCAACAACCTTCACAGATGGCAGTGAGCCACTGCGGCGACTGCGAGGGATTTATGGCTTCTATCGATGGCAGGGAACAAGAACTGTAGGCAACAGGGGCGCAACACCAGGGGCGGTTCGAGGAGGGGGCGTGGGGGGGTGACTCACCCCCCCATGCTCCAGAGAATCTACTCTCAGTCGTATGTTTTGAGCTTGTCTGTATGACAGTTGTATGTTTTGAGCTTTTCAGAATGAAATACAGGCGGTTACCAAACGTGAAGTTCACCCACAAATCAAATTTTTTAGTCGTATGGGTACGCAGAAATTTCTAATCGTAGTTTTCAGATTTACAGTTGTTTGTTCTGAGTTTGCCAGAATGAGAGTCGTATGTTTGAGCTTGCCAGAACGAAATCAACCGCGAATTTCGCCTGAAAAGACCCGTTTCTTGTCGTACTTTACGAAGAGATTTTCTAGTCGTACATTAGGAACAGTCGTGTTGTGAGCTTGCCAGATAAGGCAGTTAGCTAATCGTGAACTTCGCCTCCAAATGACCTGTTTCTGGACGTTTGGTTAGATAAAGATTGTATTAGTATGTTTTAAGCTTGTCAGATTCACAGTTTTGTGTTCTCAGTTTGTCAGAATGCCAGTCGTACGTTTGAACTTGCCAGAATGACATCAACTGAGAATTTCGCCTGAAAATTACCCATTTCTTGTCGTCCTTTACGAAGGCATTTTCTAGTCGTATGTTAGGGACGGTCGTAAGTTTTGAGCTTGCCATACGAGGCAGTAGGTGAATTTCGACAGCAAATGACCAATTTCTGGTCGTATGCCTGTATAGAGATTTTTTATAAGTCATATGTTACGAAATATCGTATGTTCGGAGCTTGTTAGAAAGACAGCCGTATGTTTCGAACTTGTCAGAATGACATAAATGCGGTTACCAAATCGCGATTTTCACTCTGTGGCGCAGAAAGCAGCCAGGAAAGCAGGCTGATTTTCAAAACTTTTGCCTGCGGCGCAGCGTTTAAACATTATCCTATCTGGTTTTGTGCAAAAATCTCCTTAAGTTAAAAAGAAACAGGATGATTTTCTTTTTTAATGGCTTGCGGAGTAAGGTTTGCACATAAACAGGCTTTGTAAGCACTGTATGATGGGACTGATGATTCCACTAATATTTTTCAACTCAAAATTCTAAGTGGAAGCAATACCGCACGTACCAACTTCCGGGAAAATATCCCACTCCGTTTGGGAGTTATCGGGAGCACGGATAGATCTACCTGCGCCGTCTTTCATATAGTACCCTATTCGCTATCTGGTTGAATAGCCCGTAATTTATGCCTAATACCTCAGCGGCTCAGCCACCTGAAAAGCTAGAAATTGTGTGTGAGGTAGTTGAATTTTGCCAGTAAAAGGTCGGATTAAAAAAAAATCGCCTGCGGTGCTCAATTCAAGTTTGTCTTGGGTACATACGTTAAAAGCTGCTGCTTGGGATCTGAGCAACGTTAAAAGGAAGAGTTTGTGTGGGAAATAGTCACATTTTGACGAATAAAGGCCAATTTAACAAATTTTGCCTGCGGCTCTTTAGTAGTCCTACCTATTTTTATTTAGTTGAAGTGTGCATCATTTAGGTGCGGTTTTAAGCTTGAGTTTTGTGGTCTAAGCTACATTTAAAAATTAAAGTTGTAGAGGAGTAGTTGAATCTTACCCGGATTGAAAAATTTTCAAGTAAATACGTCGACTTGTCTTCTCTCCAGCGAAATTTGACAGGAACAGCATCCTCTAATTCCGGTTACTTATTTGTTTATTATTTTATTACTACAATGGCAATTTTCATAACGTTTTTTAAAACGTATAACGTTAATATCTTGGTGCTGTGTTTTTAGCCAGTCGTATATTTTGAGGTCGTCACCCCCCCATGCCCAAGCCCTTCGAACCGCCCCTGCGCAACACTTCCTTAAAGGACCCCTCGCAATATTTACTGTTTATGTACCAGTATTTAAAATAGTTTAGTACTTTAAAATTAGGATTGCTTTTAATAAATTACCCACGGCTCTGACTGTTTGAAGACTTTCTTCAGGCCCGTTGACTTCTGGCAAAAACATTGAAAATTCACTTAACCGGTTTTTCTGATGAAAAAACTTCTCACAGACAACCGTCGACAGCATGAAACGCATCGAAGGTAGTGAAACAAGACAAGTGAGAAAATTAGTGAGATGTCGTTGGGGAGGTTAGAATGTGCCGTATGAAAATAGGGTTTCCGGGTTTAGAATGGATGGAGCCATTGGGGAAGTAGGTTGCATGAGTATTATAGGTAAGACATGTCCTTTAAAACCTTCGCATCGAGATTTGTTTGCTCCAGCGCAACTCATCGCCTAGGTGTTTTGTTAACGAAGATCTTACCTGTGTTTTTTTTTCAGTGGTCCGGAAGAAATCCCTTTTCGACAACCGGACTAGTGAAGTAGACAATTTGACGGTGATGATAAAAGGTGATATTGATGTGATAAAGAGAAAAGTGAAAGATCTTAGTGGCTTGAAAGGTATGACGGCGAGAGGAAAAGACCAAGAGGAACTGCTGGCCAGGAATGTTGTTTTAAGTTTAGAGTCCAGTCTTAGGGACATGTCTACAGAGTTTCGGACGGTTCTAGAAAAGCGAGTGGAGGTACGTCCCCTTTTACGATTTTGTAGCCTCTCTTTCGGGTATTATTGGTGGAAAGATGGGTTAGCGCACAAAAGTTGCGAAGTGTGTCTATTGTTCGTTGTTGCGTAGTAAAAAAAGAACAAAAAAAACATAGAAAAAAAGTAAAATAAAATTCCCCGCTTACCACGCGGGAAGGTATATTCGAAATGCAAATCTTGTCCGCCGGATCCCCCGTATTTCCAGTCACTTCGATCCAGAGGCGTTACTAGCCAAAATGTTTTTGGGGGGACAAGGTATTTACCGACTGGCTGGTCATTTTTACCGACTGTTTTTGCGGATAAAAACGACTGTTATTGAGAAAAAACGACTGTGTTGACGAAAAATCGGCCGATTTAAAGAAAAAACGACTATTTTTAAGAAAAACCGACTGTTTTTAAGAAAAATCGATTGTTTTTAAGGAAAAAGGACTATTTCTAAGAATAAAATCGACTTTTTTTTTACAAAAAAATCGCGGCGCTTCGCTTTTTTACCGACTGGCCGACAACATGGGGGGGGGGGGCGTCCCCCCCCCAGTAGCGACGCCTCTGCTTCGCTTCACACTGCAACAGAAAGTGCATTCGGGAGACTGGTTGTACAGTCTTGGGCCGAAACCATCTATAGACCATGGTTTATTTCAGCTTATACTTACCATCCAGGGAGATATCCCTTGTTTGCTTCAAAGCGGCCTGTCAGGCTGTCACACTATTGATTGTCCCTAGAACGGTTCATAAGTGTAAACGCGTCCGGCGCCTCGCTGGCCGCTCGGCTCTATATATATGGCAGCCAATCAAAAATAGTTTAACAAGCCGCTTTGCAGCGAACAAGGGGTATCTCCCTGGATGGTAAGAATAAGATGGTTTATTTTCGCTTGATGTATGCACGTCTGAGACTCGTGCCTATTTGTCCGTTTACAGATGGGATAAGCTTCAAATTGCGAGTGCCTAAAACTAGAAACGTTAATTTTAAATGAACACGGTTGATCCGGCATAATATATTTCTTGTTTCCAGAATATGAAGTTCCAGAACGACCGACGGAAAGAGCTGGGAGAAAGCCGAGGGAGCTCGCGGCCTTCAGCGTTGAGAGGCTTTCAGCAAGGATCTGTGCTATTGGCAGACGAGAAGGTATTATTAGGTCCTACTAGATGGGGAAGATCCTGGGAAACCGATATGATCTGTGTTATGATAAGATACGGTATTTATTCACATTTGAAGCCCAGGGGCCATATAAAAAAAAAAAATGTGAATACAAAAAGAAACTATCACATATAATCACACTAAAAACCGCCTAAAGTTTAACTGAAAAGCCAACTTATTTTTGTATCATTTAACTGCATCCACTGCATTATTAGATTGTGTTAAGGGATTTTTTTATTTATTTATCACTATTTGCTCTCGTATGACGTCCAGAATATCTACTGTCGTCCTCACAGCAAAATTCTACTATGAACGGTAAATTTGATCTCAACACAAACGCGGCTTTTCAGTGGTCAGTTATCATCTTGGGAAAAGTAGCTCACTGCGTGAAAACTTATTTTTCGTAAATCATTTTAGTTGCATACAACACAGGCTGTAGCGCATAGGGACCGCAAATCTGACAGGAAAATTCCACTGTATGAAAACTAATTTTTCGTGAATAGCGGAGCAACGAAAACTCATTTTCTTCGGGTCTTCAAGCCCCTTTAAGTGAATAATTGATGGATGGGTAACTAGATTGTCATATCTCAGCCCTTTTCGGTGAAACTTAAACACCTTTCCTTGTGTAGACTAGCCAAGAATCTCGCCAGGTTTCTCACACTCGTAAATGGTCTGCGCCTCATAATTTTCGCAAACCTATCCCTCCCGTGAAGCAATCCGTAAAAATTCTCCTCCCGAAGTCTTCTCCGGCAGTATGACCACGCGGTGTCTCCTGGCGGCGATTGTATGACGTTTCCAGTGACGGTTCCTGCACCAGACTTTCGAAGGTGTGAACAGGAAAAAAAAAATTGTGGGTGTGCTAGTTCCATTTCTTACTGATTTCCAAAGGCGTCCAAAGGCGAAGGCTACATGGCAAAAAAATAGTATTTCTCTATCTTACACCCGATAACCATGTGATCTGGCAGCATGAGTTTTCGGGGAGCCAAAAGGTCAAATTGTGCGAATTTGAGACGGGTGAAAAACGTTTTTACTCCCGGGAAGACGTCTGTCTGTCATTTCTCTCAAATGAATTCAGTAGGGATGTCAACCGCGTACTCGCTTCACTCTTTTGATACATGCGGATGAAACAAGCTCGTATCTTTAGACCGAGTTACCCGTGAACTGGTAGTTCCGGCGTTTGAGTTGTGAAGCTTGTAGTCCCCAAATTTGAGTCACTCTTGAATTTGCCAAAGGAACCAGCAGGACTATTCACGGAATACCCGGCCATACAACCGGTTGTACCTGGTGAGGCATGGGGAAAAAGCGGGGAGTGTCCGATGACTAGCCCCGTGCTGAAAGGATATCGACACCTGCTGTGTGACCTTGAACATGCACATGCAATTTTGACCACCAAACCTTCTGATGTATACAGATTTCGTAATAGCTCTTGAGAAAATTCCATTGTCGAGCTTTCGTTTCAGGCTGCGCTTGTCAAGTCTGCCTCAACATCATCATTCCAGTCCGCGTCATCGAGCGACATCGCGATTGACATGGACGCTGCCTTATCCGACCGGTACAACCAAGCCCAGCTTCAAGAAACAGACCAGAGTGACGAATATCTCTCTGGAAGAGCCGAGGCCATGAAAACCATTGAGACGACCATTGTTGAACTCGGGCAGCTGAACCATCAGCTTGTAACCATGATCCAAGAACAGCAGGAGACTATACAGAGGTGAGATTGTGAGCTAGACTTAAAATAGTAATTCCAGAAACATCATACCTCAGCCTTCCTTGAGAAAGTCGAATTCAGTACAGTAGAGGTATGCTTATTTGAACGTCGCGTAACAGTGAATGGTGGCCAAATAAAAACACTAGAACCCATACCATGCAACTATTTCTGCAAAATACTTGCCGAAAAAATTTATTTCCTTCTCGATATCTAACATGGTCTGTTCGTTTCATAGTATTACCTAACGTCCGAAGCAGCAGTGCGAAAAGCGAAGTATGCAAGCTTTCCCAGCGTATGGGTCTGAAGATAGGCCAAAAGGATTCCAGCTGTCAACTACTCTGATATTACTCTGAACTTAGACATGTGACAGTACTGCCACATTCATGTACGGTCGTGAAATATTACACGTTGTTCAGAGATACGATATGTCGAATCTACTTCGCCTTGGAGTCGAAGCGCAAAATTATCCGAATGTCTGCCGCAAAAATGAGGAACTTTCTTCTGTTTTGATCCTTGTATCGGAGAAATAGAAATAATACGAGAATTCGCCTACTCCGAAGTTTTTGCAAGGTCTGTTCAGTTCCTGCGCAGAATCCAGCCGTCTCCGACAGTGCCTAAAGTTGGGTTCCCATCCGACGGTGCCGTTTCGGAAATTGGATGAGTTGATTGCTCTTGGTAAAGACCTATTTCCGGATTCAACCGTGAATTTCGGCCCCGGTCGGCAAATTTGGCTGTAAACCTATACAAGTGTCTTTTCCTTCCTCTAAGTAAGTGAATTCTCTTTTTGTTCTGTGTCCAGTTTAGAAAAATTAAATTCTTGGATATTTAAACTAAGCCTAGGAGAACACGGCTAGCGATTGGCGTCGCCTGCGGTATCTTGCAGTTCTCGAGCACAGAAAGGGGATAGGGAGCGGGGCAGGGAAATCTTTACTAATTTTCTGTTACGTTTTAGGATCGACGCTCATGTTGATGACGCAGCTGTGAACATTGAGGCAGGTCACCTAGAACTGCTAAAGTACTTCCGCTCTGTTTCCAGTAACCGATGGCTGATGGTGAAACTTTTCCTAGTGATCGTTTTCTTCATTGTGCTTTTCGTGATATTCCTGTAAGTGATGTGCGAAACCGGACTTGGACTTTATGGACTGATGGGATGGCTTTTAACTGACTGAACGCCAGTTTTGGGGTAAGTGGCAGAAAGCCTCTTCGCAGTTAAGAGGCTTCGGAAGTAAGAACTGGATAAGACGACCTGCGTGGGGACCAAGTGTCTTTGCTTGAACCCAGAAATCCAGTTTCAATAGGGTTTATCAGACTTGGGGAAAAGGGGCTTAGCTAAACGGTACAGTTTACTGTTTACTGAGCTTTATAACTGAATAGCTCGTGACCCTTGGTACAGAGAAATAGACACCGTTTACTATGTCCTAGATACTTCGGGGCATTTTTATCTAGTGTAAGATAAATAGAAGGTAATATTTGGTTCAAAGCCAAGGTGACCATTCATAATACAAGAAAACAATAACGAGATTTTGGTCAGCGAAGAATAAACTGAATAACATGACTTTCATAATATCTGTGAGCTAAGAGGGATGATCAGCTGATCAACAACAACAACAACAAAAAATAAGTCTTGGTTTTGTTTTCTTGTAAGGTAAAGTTTCAGTACGAAAATAAGTATCTCCCGAAGGTTAGAAACTGTTTGCCTGGGGAACGCTGAGTTTCAAGTAGCTGATTATGTTTCTTGTATAGGTTTGGGGTTGGTAAACTAGGTAGTTGAAGATGGCAGGATGGGGGGGGGGGGCACTTCTATCTGAAGTGTGTGTTCGACGTTATTGTTAGTATATGTCGAAATTTTGTTATGATAGAATGCGTTTAGGTTTTGAGAATAACTTGGTTTGGAGTTGCAAAGGTGCCAGAAGCGCGTGAATATTAATCGTTAAGGCTTTTCGCGCATTTTCACTGCGATTGTGTCTATTATTATTTTATTGTTATGACTATTTATACTGGAAAATAATGATGATGGTTAAAAAAAATAGTAATATTTTCGAACGGTATGCTCTCAAAAGTCCGAAGTCAACAAACGTTCTGCTGTTTCAGCAAACAGCAGTTTCTCCGGATGCATCTTACACACATCTATCAAACAAGAGTAGGCTATCGTTCAGTCCAGTCCTATGTACTGCATCTTAAAAGGCATTCGCCTTTACATAATTTATCGGGAGGGGTCATACTGAGCAGACTTAAAAATCTTGTATATGATCAGAAACATTATCAACGTCTGAACATCCGGAACGTAGGGATTTCCATCGTATTTCCAACTATTTTTCCGGAGTGCTAACCACCATTGGAGCTGTGTTGTTGCCTTTTGATCTTCGTGATTTTGCAAGGTTGAACGCAAGCCCCCAAAAGCTATTTAACTTCAGATATTTTCTGTTGTTGCACGGAGTTCAGCTGCAATTCGTATTTGACGTTTTCAGCAATTCCTTGCAGGTTTCTTAGTCAGGCCTAAACTTTACAGTGATCGGAGCTAGGAAGCTCCCAAATATGCCCACTAATTGGTTCGATATGTTTTCTCCCCTCCCAATCGCGGACCAGGGGTCATTCGGAAGTCCTGCTCCTCTCGAGTGCGCCAACACTCCTTCATCAGTCGAATTGTCCCTTTTGTGTCATAACCGTGCTTGTCCAGACCTCATGCGCGTGCTCTCATTGGCTGGAAATTGCTAAAAATGGCGCTTACGCCACGTTACGATGGTTTGCCGAAGCCGACGCTTATCAGTGAAAAATCCTAGGATTAGCAGCCTTAGAAAGAGGTTTGGTGAAGACTTAGTAACCGCAACCACAGAACGAGGATTGGAAGCCTCTGAAGCAGTGAAGCTGTAGCCCGGAAGTAAGTTACCGTCGTCAACCGCAAGCTGCTTATCGGGATATCATATCCTTTTTTGCTTGTAAATCTAATTAAAGGAGTCGATTAGTATAGCGGAAAATAGTTGAGAAACCATTACCAATCGGTAGGAATTGTTGTTCGAAGTGTAACTGCCTGTTTTTCTGCAAAATCGTAACACCAGCCAACAAGACTTAAAAATACTCGCTACTCGTCCCTCTTTCTCGCCGGCCCATTAATTGTTCAGCCGTTTGATATTATCCACTGGCATTGGTGGACACAACTTTTCGTACCTTTTGCTCACAAATCAGCTAAATATTTTTCGTTATCTTTGACTTTTCTGCTCACTTTTTAGTCGCCCCGGTAGAACACGCTGTGAGTCCTAGTTTGAACGGGCGTCTCCAAAGTGGGTTGATCTAGAAATGTTAAAATGCTTCCGAATTCATATCCTTTAAGGCAAATAAATACGCAGGTGACTAATGTGCATAACAACATATGACAAAGAGGTAGAATGGATGTTAGTCTTTAATGTCTTTATTACAAAAATATAAACAACGGTTTAGTCGTCCGTGACTCGCCTCTCGGTTTCTTCTTCAACAATTTTTGGCAGTGATATCATATATAGAACCTGGAAAATAAGAATCGAAAAGATCATCCTAAGCCGTGAAGCTGCTTCGAACATGTTTTCTGAACAGATAAAGCGGGTAATGACCTGGAAGATTCTCGGTCGCAGCTGTCCATGAGAAGAACATAACTTCAGATATAAATAACCCTTATTCTCTTACCCCTACATGTGTTGTGCACCTTATGCCTTATACGATACCACTACTGTACTACAGATAGTTGAACTGTTCTTAAGGGTCAGGTGATATTTCGGTTTCCCCTTGACGTGAAAAAAGACGTGAAAATTTGAGCTCGTTCCCTCGAATCAGGCTTGAGCTAGCGAACAGCTTAAAGACGGGTTCGAGAACTGAGAAACGCTCATTAGTCCGCCGCGGGCTTTATTTGCCCCTTCAACTTGAAAAGACGGTTACGGTTTATCAGGTTTCATAAATTACGCTAATCCAGTGGTATGCCGAGATTAACGCTATAAGCTGTTGAGCAAGAACGAATAATGACAAGAACTTCTGACAAGTAACTGAGGCGATCGAAATCCGCGATTTTGCTCCGTAAATATTTAGCGGGTAGCTTTTATACCGTTTGTACTGCATGAAACCATATGGCAAGTGTATGACAGACACGCGAATGCAGAGATTTCGTTTACAGTCATAGCGCTCTCTGGATTAATGATTGCATAGCCGAGGCAGAGGTGCATTGCGAGAAAGTAGAACGGACGTTCTACTACATAAGGCGTTTTTCCGTGCTCCCACAAACGGGTTGTGGGCCGATTGTGGCTCCAAAAGATCGTTTCCGCGGCCTTTTGTGCGGCCCCCAAGTGTGTTTCTGCGACCAACAAGATTTTCATGGACTCGCTTTGTGGCTCAAACTTGACAAACATTGTCGATTTCGTGGCTCGATTCTGGCGGGAAATTCAGATTTAGCAGCAAAATAACGTCAAAACAATAAAATTAAAAACTTTCCCAAGAATTTAGACATAGAACTGAAGATCTTTTTTGCACGAAATGGTAAGGACGAAAGCCTGGAGTTCTATTTATTGATTTTTGAAATTAATGCCCCAAAAAATAGACAAAACGACGTTTCCACGAGTTTCAACTTGTGGCTCGACTGTGTTGCACACAATCGTGTTTCTGCGAAAACACTCAGAAGTGTGTGGCCCACAGTGTGTCACGGAAAAACGCCTATAATTGTATTACAAATCTTGGTGAGACTTACCGAGGTAAAAACCAGTATACCGATTGGAACGGAGAACTGCAGGTATGGATCACGCATTGTCGCGCTGCCCCACATAGGACCGATGATCAGACCAATGAAAGTTGCCACACGTCGGAGACCTTGAGCCGCTCCTGTAAGCCCAAGATTAGATTTGGTAGCATATTGGTGGGGAAGTCGGGGTCTTCTTGAAGATCTGGAATCGATCTCACAATCGTCATGAGAGCTACGAGGCGGCGGGATGAGATCACAACTTTGCAGAACATTCAAACAAGCTCGCCGAAACCTGTTCCCGCAGGAAATGTTACCAGATGTGATAAAGGGGTCATTTTCGCGTGGACGGCGTTGCTCAACGAGACAAGCCATCATCACGATTTTAGTTTTGTCGTCAAAGTCGTGTTGGCATCAGAGCTCTGACCAGCATGAATAGCTTAATGGTGAAGACAGCGTTGAGCTTCAGACATGACGTTTGTTCAACGATGCTCAAGTAGCACTGTTGAACAAAACTGCGTCTGCCGTAGTGCTCTTGTCGGGCTCGAGCACAGCTTATGTACCTAGATACATAAGCTGTGGGCTCGAGCAAATTGTCGTGAACATGGTATCGTCCAGTGACATTTTAGCGTGGATGGCGATTTCTGTCGAGCTCAGCAGCAATTCACGCGAAATGTGTCCCCTAACACTCTTGGAGTGTCCAAGAAAAAAAAAAAATCACAGGTGCCGTTCTTCTGTGTCATTGTCCTCGACCGGGAGTCAAGGTTCTGTAAAGCATTGTTCAAATAGGTGTAATACAGCGTATTCATATTATTAGTATTTTCCTTTGGGCTCGCTGTAATAAGCTGTATAAGGAGAACAGACTCTGTTTCTTCTTTGTCTTATGCAGAGCCAATTAGATCGCTTGGTCGGGCTCCGCCAGTGGGCCGAGGAAACAGTAGCGTCGCCAGGGTTGACACGGGAAGCACAAAAATTCTACTTTGTTGGAAGTTAAAGTAATAACCTTTCTTCGAAAGAACACGTTTTGTTCTGTTACGACTGCTTACTGTTAGTTCGAGGACCACTGCTGTCTATCACGTTAATATAGCAGTTTTTGTTTTTACAATATAATGGTCGTCAAACTGTACTCGTGTACTCATATACTTCAAGTAGTACTAAGAACACTTTTTCTGATCTTTAGAAGCTCGAAAAATTGCATCAGTGTGGTAAGAAATCAGTGATAAGAACCTTTTACTTTCAGTTTGAGCAAGGGTGCGTTTAAGACGTAAGCGCTATGCACCTATTTGAACAATACCTAAGTTACAGCTAGTTGCATTGCAGCCAATTTCGGGCTAAGGTCAAAGGGAAGTAGTACTAAACTAACGAGTTTACGGCTAAATTCAGTTGACTGTAGAATTTGTATGAAAAGAGCGCATACCTTGGACGCCTTCGCTAACGCACTTGGACATTAAGCCAGCCGACGAAACTCCACTGATGGTGAATCCCATGAAGAGCAGAACTCCTCCTACCAGGAAGTAGGGGAAACCGCTGAGGTCTCCTGAAAGAATAAAAAGCCAGATTCATGACTTATCAGCTAATAGTGGAGGAAGGTGAAAAACCGAGCACCACATAACGTGGACGCCACATGACAAAATTGCTGCTGTCGAGCCTTCCAATCAAGCTCAAAATACTCTCTGCGCACTAGACAGTTTTCGGTCAACAGAGGGGGTCGAAAAGAGTTTACTTTTTTTCATTTATCGTGGCAGACTCGCTTCGAAGAGTTAACTGTACGAGGTCTCAAAAAGACAAGATAACCTCTTGCTTGTTAATTAGCAGTGCCGACCTATCCAGGGACATCAGGGGAGCTCCTCAGTGCTGAGGATGTACCTCAAAACTAGTATTCGCTAGTATCGACGTCGGAAGCGAGGACAGAAGATATCAGTGATCAGGCCAATACACGTGCAAAGAGATCTTGCACAGAACACCAAAATGCACTGCGGCGTCAACCATTTCAACAGCAGGAGTGTTCCTCTACTTTGAAATCTCTTTGAAATTGAAAAGGACTGCTGAAGAAAGACGCTGTTGATTTCGATACCGCTAATCCGTTCAAACTCTGCGAATTTTGACACCGAAAGCATACTGATTGAAAACGTTATGTCAGGATCCAAATTCATCTTCTACGGACAGTTCACCTTGTAACTTACCTGGGACGAACTGGGGGATGAACACTAGGAACCATATATTTGCTGCAATGAGAATAGTCCAACCAATGCCGAGGAGAACTGAGTCTCGGATGTGGCGGCTGAAACAAGCAACTGAGACGTAGACGGCTATGGAAACAAACCCGCCTCCCATGTAGACGAAACTAGTGATCCAAGTGTTGAAGTTGAAATAATACTGGAGAAGTGGGGCAATAATCGTCTGTGAAAAAAAAAATCGTAGTGGATTGTCTACAGGTTCAATCTGTGTGAAACAAAATTTATATTTTCAACTTCCCAGACAAAACAATCACAATTTCTTTGTATGGACTTTGCATGTCCTCCTAGTCCTCAATCGACGCTTCAGTCAATTCCATTTCATCCAACATTATTAGTTTTAGCGCATTGCCGTTTTTGGTTTCGCAAAACGCTAGCGACGGCTACCTTGTGACTTATAGTAAAGTTTCTCTGTCCGTCTGCTGAAAGGACAACTCCCGAAGGAGTTGTGACATTTTGTTCAAACTGAGTGTGAGGTTTTTGGATTAAAGTACAGGTCGAGATCGAATTTGGGACCCGAAGCCCTATAAGTGGAGGGGGAGGGGGTACATTCTAAGATTTTATTAAGCTATGAGACTGTCGATTTAGGAGTTAGGAGACATGTTTTCATTTCCGAAATTCATGTCTTCCGAACAACTAGTTCGCCCGGAATCTGGTAGAAGTACAAGTTAGTTCTGAGACCGATTGGGTAACGGGAGTCAAAATACACGCTGAATCCAGCGTGTCCTTAGTTTATCGGCGGATCAGTAGTTCGGCCGTAATATGCGAAAATCGGAATTACGAGGCTTGCCGTGAAAGACTTTTGGCTTTCAACTTCGTGAATGAACTTCTAGGTTTATTAGCCCAACAGGCTGAGTCATGAGCTGAAAAGTTTATTTTTAAAGGGTTTGTGTAACCCTGTAACCGGAAGTATACAAGGCACCTAAGTACCCGACAGTAATTTTGGTCGAAGATAATTAATTATTAATGGACATAGTTAAGTTATGATAAAATGCCATGTTTGCAGGATCTGGAAAGACCGGAAATCCGCAAGACCCGATTGTCCAAACAAGTATTCTCCTCGGAGATCCATGCGAAACTGTTGGTATTGTTCGCCGGCTCCTGGTCCAACTATGGTCTGGTGCAAAATGAAGAGACACTCGATTTGTCTTCTTACCGTTTATATAGCCTACATTTTCACATTTTAGTTTGTAACCCCCAACCCCGGTGTCTTAATAACGGCTTATTTCCAATAAACACACTACTTCGACCTGTACTTGGTCCCAAAGAACCCTTCTTAGGTTATTCAACATTGAGCTGGGCAAAGAATCTCCACAACACGTTTGACCAAAGAATTCCACCCCATTCGAAAATTGGCGTTTTTGTTGACGGACCGACAAAATGATGGTGTCATGGTCATTCCGTTTTACGTTCGACATGTCACAAATCGTGAATTTGCAGAGGAGCATTTTCTGGGTGGGTCGTTATAGTTCTACTTCTCGAACGGTCAAATGCCACGCTACTTTTTGTTGGGTCATTTTCACTTCTATGTTTGTCTCTTAGGCCTGGCCATGTTCAAAACTATTTAAAATGTCTGCTTCTGTGTTTGCTCCACCCAAGTCTGTTATGTCAAACTTCATAACGTTTGTCAACTCTGGCTTCCGACTGCTGACTGACGTGTCCACGGGGCTAGTGCGCAACTAGGGGTGAACCGAAAGCCTATGGCAGCAGTTCGACATAGGATTTAGGAACGGCATATTTGGGTACTAAAGATACTATTTATTTGGTTTACTTACTTCAACGTTGAGCTGGGCAAAGAAACAGAACATATTCATCATGAAGAGAACAACGACGTCATCGTGTAAAAATTCTGAAAGAAAGCTGAAATGTGAATTTGGTATCTCTTCTCGGAATCCAGGCGCGAAAAGAAATGAAGAAAGCTTCCTAACATATTGCACTGGTTGCTGAACGTATTTGAGCAGCACCGTACCGGAAATACGATTGTTGGTTCTTATTGGATGGCCCAACGTCTCTGGCTATGCAGCAAGGTTCTAACGCATTGTCGCCTGAAATGCTGTTCAGCAAGACAATAAAATATGGATGTTGCGGGGGAAGTTGCTGTTATGCAATTTTTCCCCGGTTTTCCAAGGAATTCACCGTCATTGCTGCTGATCCACAGCTGGTTCATGAAGTGGCTTGTTTATCTTACTTACCCTCTAAGTACGTCCTATATGTAATGTGTTGCGCATGGGCATGCTTTTTGTCTAGAACGTCTGCGACAAAGAACCATCCACGTGGAGTAACGCCCAGAAGCGGAGCGTCGCTTTCGTACGAAGAAGTATCGGCAACGCTGCCATCGCGATCCATCAGTGTGTAGTCCTCTGAATACGGGGTATCGTTACGCTCTTCTTCCGTGTATGAGGATGCTTGGGAAAAAGAAAAAAGTAAGCTATTTAGAAGTTTCCGAACAGCAAACCCAGCTGTGGCTATGGCTGGCTGGTACTGCGAAGAGGAAGCTGCAGCCTAAATATCCAGATGTTCCAACTGTTCAAAGAGAGGTTGGTGGGAGGGTTAAGTAGGATGCGCTAGTGCTACCACACATTACCATATATCTCTCCCCGTTACGGGCTCTACTGACAGATCGGAATAAGTATTCAACCCTGTCAGCTATTCTTGATTTTTGTTCTTGTTAGGACTATCACCATGGGATAGAACTCGCTGATTAGTGAAACATATAGCGCTGTCGACCCATATAAAGCCGTCCAAAATCGGCTTTCTCCTTATGCCCGTTCGCTTGGCAACGAAAACTCCCCCACTGCTCCGAAGTGCGAATTAAGGTATGGTGCGATGATGCTATAGTCTTCTTCAAAGTATAGTTATATTACTTTTTTTCCATTTATGTAATATCTTTTTTCCTTCTCAGTACTGTTTACTACTATGTCAAGTTGGTGGGATAATACATCAGATTCGTTCATTCAGTAAGTAAGACCCACGGGGCCAGTAAGTAAAAGGCTTTCGAGGCGAATGATTCAAGTTGGGAAGCCACACACAGTCGGATTCAAAGTGAAAATGTACCTGGTGGCGAGTCGCTCAGCCGACCGAGAGACCCGTATCCAGCTTTGTTCAGGTCCTTTCCGAGTGATGCCACTTCCACATTATTTTTCTTCGGTCTTTTCTTTTCTTCTTCGTACGATGTCAAATACATTGAGTGGCCGAGGACTCCTGCATCTTCGGGGTTGAACTGCTTACGAAGCAAGTCATATTTATACTCGTGGTAAATGTCTGAGTACATAATCACGAAGAGAATGAAGAACAACGTCCATACTGATGCCATGAAAAGTCCAGCAGCGTTCAGGCGATTTACTTCAAACCCTATTAAGTTGAAGTGGAAGAGAGCAAGGAAGAGCTGGCAGGCGGGCCCCATAAGGATTCCGATTTGTCGGGTGCCATTGCAGATGCTCAGAACGGCTGTTCGTTCCTTCTGGTTTGTAGTACGGCAAACTTCCGCTAGAAGGGTGGCACCAGCACCGCTGCCAAATCCTGTGGGAGGAATTATGGATTATTAGTCAACCGATCAAGCAACGACACGTGTGGTTCGGAAGATACTGATTCAGCGCACACAGATATTTTTACTACTTTCAGTCTCTCACATTCACATAAAGTTTCACACTCGTGATTTCCATTATTCAGTTTTTCCGCAATGTCTCTTTGTACAGGTACATGTACAATACTGTAAATACTGTACTGTACTCTTCGGGCCGATGAAGAGTCGCTGTGTGCCCAGCGAAAGTCAGAAATGTCATGACAACAAACGTTGTTGATTGGTTTACACAGGATTTGAATCAATTTAAAGGGCCCGTTTGGGTGACCTTTCTTGTTCTTCCAGATGTCCACTGACGTGTTCCTAGGTTACTTGGGATTTGAAAGCGCTGCAAAAAAAAGTGAGCTTACCGCAGAGAATCCTGGAAAAGATAACATTGACGACGGACATTCCAAGCATGTACATTACGTTTCCAAGGATCATTGTAAGAGTGCAGACAATTACAATCCATTTTGTATGGTGAGGGTAGAGGTCAGATACACGTCCTCCTACTAAACCAGCGACTGTCCCGGAGATACTGTAGCCTGGGAAAGAGAACACGAGTAAACGAGTTAATCGGGGAGCATTTGCAATGGCTAGAGCATCCACTTTCAAGGCGCTAGTTCAAACCAGGCCTCGGTACGACCATGGGGCCATCTAGTGGCGCGATTTGGAAGTACACTGCTGGGTGCTGTCAAAGTAGCTCACAACACAAAAGATAATGAGAAACAATTAACGAGGAAAAAGTGAAATATTTTGCAAAGGCAAAAGCTGAGCTGTTAGTTAAACTTATAAAGTTGTTCTATGCAGAGGCGTTACTAGCCAAAATGTTTGGGGGGGGGGACAAGGTATTTACCGACTGGCTGGTCATTTTTACCGACTGTTTTTGCGTTTAAAAAACACTATTACTGAAAAAAAACGACTGTGTTGACGAAAAATTGACAATTTTTACGAAAAACCGACTGCTTTTAAGAAAAATTGATCGTTTTTAAGAAAAACGACTATTTCTGAGTAAAAAATCGACCGTTTTTACTAAAAATCGCGGCGCTTCGCGCCGACTCGGCTATTTTTTACCGACTGGCCGACCACATTGGGGGGGGGGGGGCGGCCCCCCTCCCCCCCCTGTAGTGACGCCTCTGGTTCTATGACTAGTATATACATAGGCCTATCATGATTTATGTGTGTGTAACAAATTTGGCGTAAGCCATGACAAGTTTTTGGCGAATAAAAAGATGTATCTATCTATCAGCAGTTGACAGTGCTAAACGCAAACCTCCCTCAGCTAATACGTCATATCTCGGTTGATATCGGAATAACATCCTCGACGGGCATTTGAAAATATAGCTAGCTTGGGCTGAAGGAATATTCATTACTTCCAGTAAACCGTTTTGAGGTTGTTTTAGAATTTTTGCGAAACAAGAATCTGTCACACTTTCAGACAAAAGGGTGTGTCTAACAGGGTAGATGATAGCAGACCTAATGAATGAGAAATAAGTAGGCCAGAAAGAGGGATTGAGAATTGCCTTAAAGGGTTGATATTGGTCTCAACAATTTATGAGTAGTGTTGGCTGGTAATTTTTAAGACTGGTAATAATTTCTCTCGCGTTTTCCTCTGTCTACGGCGAGGGAAGTCTGAGACTATGATAAAGCATATTTGCAAAGTCGGTGAGGCCAAGAAATTAACCGACTGGCTAGTAATTTTTACCAACTGTTTACAATTTTCATTAGCCGACAATTTTTTTTTCTGCCGAGTGGCCGACAATATTTGGGTGGGGGGTAAAGTTCTGCTCTTTTATCTGTTTAGCAGGATCTATGAGAATACCATATTTCTGAAATCTCGGCTGATGGTGAATAATATATTCTGTTTAGGTTCTTCAAGGTTCAGTGTCTTCACGAACTTGAGACTAAATTAAGTCTTACGAACCTTGAGCGACAAACTCCACAGCCACGAGGTTTTGTTACAAAACCCGCCTGACGAAGATAATGAGTATGACTATGTTATGTATGTATGAATGAATGAATTTATTCCCAATAAAGCCCAAGGGTCATGGCGGGAAACATAACACAATAACAAAAAACAAAATATCATACACTCCGAAAACAAACCAAAAATCAACTTCTATAAAAAATAGTTCACGGTGGGTCATAGCGAATTTCAGGAATCTAACCAGCCTTCGGAGGTCACCAAAACACTTACTTCCCATACTTGAAGCCAAATCCCTTTCCTCCTAAACCTCCCGACCAAACAAAATAAGGACCAGTACCTTTCCTTTCTCTACCAATATAATCGGTACACTGAAAACCAAAAGGAACAATGCACCTAATTAAAAACATTATTTTTGGATTGTTGCTCATGATTTTGAGAATTTTCGAGTGGAAACCCTGTGTCATGGACTCATGGGCAATTTGAAGAAATGAGACTTGTCTCCAAGTCCCACTTGAATGAACACAGCAAGATTCTTGTCCAGCAAGCGAAAGATTAGCAAAAACTTGAAAGGTCTTCATAAAAAAAACCTTACCGGCAATGGAGAGACCGAGGTAGAATTCGTCCGTTGCCCCCAGCGATTGAAGATACTCCCATGCTGATGGTAGGATTACGGCTGAAAATATAAGTCGTTGTTTAATCATCAATTGAAGTATCTCGCCGTACATATTATTCGGAGGGCATTATCGTTCGTTCGTCGGATCCAGGGCCGTATCCAGAGGGGGGTTAGGGGGTTCGAACACCCTCCGAAACATAAAAAAAATCCTTTTATAGGCTTTAATTTCTGATTTATGTATTTTTTGTACTTTTTTGTATGGACTAGTCCGACCCGCGGGTAAAACCCCCTCCGAAATAAATTCCTGGATACGGATAAGCCTGAGTAAATGCGCTTAAACGACAAAAATAAACTGAACTAGTGAGCCTAAAACTTTTAGTGAGCTACAGAATCAGTGCTCGTGCCTCATGTCAGATTGTATTTTCATTCCAAACACCTCCACCCATAGCTCTAGCTCACGATATTCATATACATCAATTGGGTTTGCGTAAACGGCAGAAATAACGGGAATTTTACCCTTGACCCCTTCCTCGCACGTCGCAGGAAGTGGGTGTCTTAACGCCACCGCGGTTTAGCGCCACCGTATGTTTTCCACCACCCAGGAAATCTTGCATCATCAAGAGGATTAGTTGGGTCAGACGAAAGGGTCAAATATTTTGGTAGGTTCTTCGCCACCGTGTGTTTTCCGCCAACTCATTAGTGCAGGTAGCTGGTTCATACAATTCCAGATCCAAATCCTTAAAGGACCCCTCGCACTATTTACTCTTCAACTTACAGTATTTTAACATATTTGAGTACTTTAAAACTGTGCTGTGCTTTCAACGAATAACCCACGGTTTTTGCTGTTTTAAGCCTTTTCCGAGACCCGTTGACTTGTAGCGAAAACAGGGAAACAATTTACATAACCGGTTTTTCTGATGGAAAAACTTCTCGCAGGCAACCGTCGACAGCGCGATATATATCGAAGGCAGCAAAACACGGCAAGTGAGAAAATAAGCGTGGTTTTGTTAGAGGGTTAGAATGTACCGTACGAAATTGGGGTCTCTGGGTTTAGAAATCTATGGAGTGATTATGGGAGTAGGTTGCACTAGTGTTATAGGTAAGACAGGTCCTTTAAATGCGAAGAGGGTGTTTACCGCCACCAACGCTAACTCTACGTTAATTTCCATGGTTACTTCTCTTGTTCACTTAGTTCGGGTTCTGCAGTATAGTTGCTCTTATAAACTCTTTTAGACAAGTTAGTAACTGATAATCCCTTAATCGCTATGATACTTAATTCGGTTGGTGCTCGACACCCCATCAGAATGTTAGGTCTGACAAGATTTGACCCTACCCTCTGGAGGAACTAATCCTCTTGGGGACGTAAGATTTCCTGGGTGGCGGTTAATACCCTTTTCACATTTAAAGATTTTAGTCTGAAACTACCTGCACACAGGGGCGTTCCGAGGGGGGGGGGGGGTGTCGGGGGGGTGCTGCACCCCCCCCCCCCCCCCCAGAAGGCTTGCGGAAAAAAAATTCCGGTAAATTTTGACTGGTGCGGCGAAGCCGCGCCAGTTAAAATTTATCAAGTTCACCTGAACTTGATTTTTAGGGAATCTACCGAATCATTGCTCGGGAAACCTACCGGAATTTTGCTCAGGGAATCTACCGGAACTTGTCTCAGGGAATATACTGGAGGCTGACCGCTGGATCAGGGGATCTAACGGATTTCATCCCACGGAATTTAACCTACTGGAATTTTGCTAAGGGAACCTACCGGAATTTTGCTCAGGGAATCTACCGAAATTTGCTCGAGGAATCTGCCGAAACTTATCTCAGGGAATTTACAGGAGGCTCGATCAGGGGATCTACCGGACCTTGACCCACGGATCTCCTAGAATTTCTGAATATACTGGATCATTGCTCACGGAACCTACCGGAATTTTGCTCAGGGCATCAACCGAAATCTTGCACAAGGAATCTACCAGACCTTGTCTAAGGGAATTTACGGGAGGCTGGTTTAGGGAATCTTCCGGACTTTGCTCCACGGAATCTACTCGAATTCGGCTCAGGGAATCTACCGGAATTTTGCTGCTTACCGGATAAGTTTAGACTCACAGCTTGCCAGGATGACCCCGGCACACAACTTACCAGAGTGATTCACAGCGTACCGGAACATTCATGGGGTGATTCCGGTAATCTGTAACGGTGTAAGTTTCTGTAACTTTCAAGAGTTAGGCAACCTACTGAAATTTTCATCATTCCCAACTACAAATACTGTTCCAGGAATAATGTCACGGTACCGTCTACTCCAGTTTCGACAGTTCTCTCGATTCCTTTCCGGTGATAAGCCGAGACGAGAAAAAAGTTAGCCATGTTCCGGCATGATCTCGAAAATCCCCAAGAGAGCCTCGAAACAAACCAAAAGTTTGAAGATATATTTGAAGTATTTCGTAAGTTGAAAGATGTCTTACCACTAAAATGGAAAGCGTTCATGCTTGCTAAGACAATTCCTGTTGTTTCAGTAAAAGGGGAAAGATTTTGTAGCAAGATGAAGTTGGTTGAGACGACTTTGCGTTCAACATGGCTGACCACGCCTGTTCCTAATCGCATGTTAAACCGATCTAGTTGACCAATGTGAAACTGGATGTGTTGCGAACAAATAGAAAACGCGACAAATAGATATGTAGGGTGGGTTGAAGGTTGAAGACTTTTTGGTTTTATCTGACAATCTTAATTTTTAACCGAACAGGGCTGAGATCCAACAGTCTAATAACATATCACTTATTCCCTAAAACATTCCTGAAACACCGATAACAAGAAGCGTTAATTCGTGTCTCCGTTATCCAACTCTTTCGGGTTTGTGGTAGCCTACCTCTATGTGCTTGTCCCACTACATTTGAAGTATGTACCAACTAGAAATGAAAGCCATTGCCAAAAAATCAGATTCGCAAGACATATCCTAAAATCATTTTCCTACATTCCTAACTTCTCCGATGTCGCATATTTGGCCCTGAAAATGCGGGATTTTGTTCAAATTCAAATTCTCCGCGTCTGGATGAATTTTGTTTTTTTCATGCAAGCAGCGCACATTCTGAACGTTATTACCAGCCCCCTCCCGTAGAGAAATACAAAATCCCTCATTTGTCAAAATATTTCGGTGTTTCCGAATTTCAGATTTAAAAATAAGCTGCCTTTTCAGTTAAACTTTAATGAGCCTATTTTTTTTTAACACATAGTTGAAGTCAGAACCCCAGAAGACAACAATATTGTAGAGTTTCTGCAGATGTTTACTAAAGAGAATTTCCGGAAAAACCTCGAAAAACTCCGGTAAAACTTCGAAAAATTCCGGTAAATTTTTGGAGCCACACCCCCCCCTATCAGGAAGGTGTCGGGACGCCCCTGCCTGCACAGGCTACCTGCGCAAACTGAATTAAAAGGCGGCGAAAAACATATGGTGGCGGAAAACCGCGGTGGCGTTAAAACACTGCTACCAAAGCCAGGTTTCACCGTCCAGTCATTTCTTCCGGACTCGAGATATCCGTTTTCGTCGAGGTGGATCCGGAAGAAGCCAGACCAAAAACGTCTGGAAGTCCCGGGCGTTGGACACTTCAGATTCCGGAATCTGGAAGGCTGTCATAGGAGGCAACACGTTTAAAAGACAAAACCAAAATGCAACTAGGTGGAGTTGGGGAAAACGGTGAGAGACTGAGGAGATTGATGGGAGGCAATCGGTGAGGTATTGAATCTCGGAAATATGGAATGGCTATCATCAGTTTCAGGGGATCCGGAAGAGTTCGCTTGACCCAACGGAAGCTCGAAGCACCTTGTAATCTGGAAGCTCAGGTCAAGCCTGGCTTTTAATAGATGGTCAGTGGTTCAGTCAGAGGCGTTACTAGCCAAAATGTTTGGGGGGTGGGCAAGGTATTTACCGACTGGCTGGTCATTTTTAGGAGAAAAAACACTGTTTTGACGAAAATACGACTGATTTTTAGAACAAGACCAAAGGTTTCGATGGGATCCCAAAAATATTTGATCCTAACAATTGGGTCTTGTCTTCGTCAGATTCCTTTAAGATTTTTACTGTTAAAATAAAGTTCAAAAATATAATCAGCATGTCTGCTTGTCCCGATACCGAACCTCTAATCGACTTCAGACACAACCTTTAGCGTCAATCAAATTTCCAGTTTTGGCCGAATTCGTGATGAATCATTTGTCCAGCAAGAAAACCAAGTTCAAATATGGATTCAGCGGACGTCCTGACCCCTTCAATGAATATCTTCTTAGCTCATAAACATACGTGTTTTTACTGTAAATTCGAAACCGTCCCTCCTCTGCCTCTAAATATAGTACTAAAGGACCCATCTACGAACTTGACCTGTACTTTGCCAATGAATCCTCATACTAAGCTTGAACAACACATACGAACCCCATCGACCTTTGATTACACTAGCTCTATCCGACGTTCATGGATAACGCGCTCTGCGCGTGCGTGGAATGTGGATGACGCGCAGAGCTGTACTAGTGTGAAAAGGGGTAGGACCGAAAATTGGTCGACAAATTTTGTGTCCGGTTTTTGCAGGATTCCCGGTGAACTACTTGTCCGGTGAGAAAATAACTTTCATATATTCGGATTCAGCATTTCTCCTTACTCCTAAATCAACTATCTCAATAGCTTTCAAAAAATATGTTTTTTTGCCCCTTAATTTGAAACCCCTCCCCTACCCTCAAATATAGGGCTACAGAGCCCATCTTCGAACTTGACTTGTACTTTGACCCAAAGGATCCTCCCACCAACTTTCATCAAAATATCTCAATCCCTTCGAGAGTTATCGTGCGGACAGACGGACAACTTTAGCGATGTCATAGGTATCCCTCCACTTACGTTTTCGGAATTGGGATCCCAAAAACGACTGTTTTTACGAAAAATCGCTTTTTACCGACTGACCGACAACATTGGAGCCCCCCCCCCCTCCCCATACGTGACGCCCCTGGGTTCAGTTATATTTCTTTTTTAAACTTGCTCAACCCAGAAAAGTTATCTACACTTACCGTATTCGATTCCTCCAAGAAGCAAATAAATCCCAACTAATATATATGCCAAAGTTCTTTTAGTCTTAAACTTCATTCCCTGCAAAACATATCTCAGACTGACTAGATTCCACACCCTTGAGAGACAGAGGCACAACAACGATGGTATATTGCCAAGTCACGCTTGCACCCCGTGAAGGGGGTAAACGAACTTAACATTATGTATTATGACTGTGTAATCCGCCCAAATCTGGTTCAACAGGATGTTACCCAGAAACCATACATTTTGAGTGGCATTGCCGTCGATTACGAAGTTTAAAAAAAAAAATTGGTGACAGTTTAAACTGGTTCATCAAAATAATGGGTGAGACCATATTTCCGTTTCCAGTCCCTCTCACACCGCCATATTTGTCCCCAATTATTTAGTGCATCCAGTCATTAGCGAATGATACAGATAATGCTACTGAACTAAATAAATGATTGAACTCGTAACGCATTAAGCTTCGAAAAAAGGCTGAAGTATCTGAAAGAGAAAGAAACAATAAAGAAAGAAAGGACAACTTCTTTCTGGAAGTATTGTTATATTGCCGATTTGAAGAGGAACGGAGATTGATGGGACCACCCAAATCTTTGACAGAATCCATTTACTTCACAAGATAAATATTGCTTGTTATTAGTTTCAGAAGAGCCCTGACTCATAAATTAGTTAAAAATGGTGATTCAGTAGAACGGGATACCCCCCCCCTCCCCGGAACACCTTGGGGATTAATTTACACAACGCAACTCAATCGCAACTTTTTTTTATGATATATGACGATGTAGAATGATATACTTTTAGTACTCGATAGATTCCTGTGATAAATGTAGTCGTTGTTTTAGCGCGCAAACAATAGTGCCCAGGACACCTGGACACTAGCAATCCCATGATACCAAACTTGGACTGAGCCTTGAAACTGATTGACTGCTTTCCTTAGCAGGTAATTAATGAATGACAGACCACTAAACCAAACACATCCCCTGCCTCGGTTTACAGCGTACGATACGAGTTTTAGTTTGATCGGTAACTAATCTAATTCTCGGTGGAAGTTGAAAAATATCCAGTCCTCTTGGCACCAGCAGTGGGATAGCCTTTTAAGACCAGAATGTCATTAAAGGGACTCGAATTACAGAAATGTTTCTCGACTATTTAGTAGTTCAGTGTTTGCTTTGGTATTGGCAGGAGAGCCTCAGGCATGAAAAATGAGATACATCATGATTTCGTACGTTGCACTGATGGTGAAAGGATACCAAATGTCAGGTAAACCCTTATAAAGTGCTAATTTTATTTGTCCAGAATCTGTTGTCTTAAAGTATAGAAATCACATCAAAGCTTTCCTTGGGTGGTTCCCACAATGCCCACGATTTTTTTGCAACCACTCACAATGCCCACGCCCAGAATGCCCGCGATCAAGACCTCACCTTTCAAAATGTCCACGGTTGAAGGGGGGAGGGGCCAAAATCGTCCTGACACGAATCACAAATGGGCATAGTGGGCATTTATGGTGGGCATTTTAGTGGTGGGCATTCTGAGTGTTGCCCCTTTCGACTCTCCTACTGAGCTGATCTTGGACTAATATAAGTTATCACCTCCCAGGTCGTTCATACTAACCGGAAATCTGGCTAGATCTGCGTCTCCAAAGTTCTGGTTAGATTTTTTGTCCAGATTTCGATGTTTTCTGGCCAGATTGTTTGATCCGATGGAGTTGGATTTTTTTTGCCAGTAAAAAAAAATCTGCACCTCAACATGGCTGAAGAATAAGAAGATACTCAAGAAAATATTCATTCATCGAAGGATGCCAGATTGCAGCTAGAGATAGAGAGATTGCAGATTATCCGACTAAAACGGAAAAAGATAATCAACAAAATTAATATTTTGAGGGACTTACAGACTGAATTATCGGCGTTTGGTAATTATCCTGACATGAAGTCACTGACAACGTTCTGCCGGGCCTTTCTTGATTGTTTAATCCAACTTTGGAGAAAACATTGCCTGAAAGGAGATCTTGCGTGTTTTGAAGTTTTACCCTAAAACGTCCGTCCTAAGTTCGTCCGTCCGTCAGTTAGCACGATAACTCTGTAACGGGCTGAGAAATTTTGTTCAACCTTGACGCAAAGATCCTCGATGTATGTCAAGTTCTTAGATGAGCCCCGTAGCTCTAAATTGGGGGTAGAAGTTTCGGATTAAGGGATGAAACGGTAATTCAAGCCAATGTGGCAGTCGATTTAGGGGCAAGGAAACGTGTTTAATCAAATCATCGGACAAGTACTTAGTACGGATCCGTCAAAACCGAAACTTGGTAGAAGTAAAAGCTAATCCTGAAGCCGATCGGAACATCCAGGCTTCGAGGGGCAACAAGATCAACGGTTTCGATGGGATCCAAAAGATTCAATGTTTGACCCAGGCAATTGGGCATTGTCTTCGCCAGATCTAGTCTTCGTCAGACTCCTTGAGACTCATTTAGAAACAGAGTAAGGCCAAATAACTAATCACCTGAGAAAACCAAGTTCAGATATGGATTCAGCATGTGTGTTGTCAAAGTCATATCTATTTTGACGAAACCGATCGAAACTCCCTGCCTTACTTCTGCCAATTTTCCAGTTTCGGCGGAATTCCGGAACTACTTGCCCGGAGAAAAAATAAAGCTCAAAAACGAATTCAGCGTGTCTCCTTACCCCTATATCCAACGTCTAATCAACTTGAAATAAAAATCCGGTTTCAGCCGGATTCCGGGCGAACTATCTGTCCGGGCAAAAATGATTGTCATATACGGACTCAGCATCTCTTCTTACCGCTAAATCGGACATCTAATCAACTACAATTAATACAACTTTTGCTTTTAACAAATTTTCTTGTTTTGGCCGGATTCCGGGCGAACTATACTTATACGGCGAGAAAATGGTTTTCATAATTGTGTTCAGCATGTCTTCTTACCCCTTAATCAACTGTCTCATTACCTGTTTAAAAATATTTTGTTTGCCCCTTACTTTGAACCCCCTCCCCCACCCCTAAATCTAATGCTACAGAGCCCATCTACGAATTCGACCTTTCTATTGACCCAAAGGATCCTCACACCCAGGTTCATCAGAATATCTCCTTCACTTAGTTATCGTGCTCACAGACGGACAGACAGACAGACGGACAACTTCTGCGATGTCATAGGTATCCCTCCACTTGCGTTTTGGGATCCCAAAAAGACACGCTGGTTCCATATAAGAACTTTCTGTTCTCGCACTTCTGGTAAGTATAGTTCACCCGAATTCCGGTCAAAATCGATTTGGTTGGAAAGGATGGTGCGAGTTGGTGTACCCGAAAAAGACACGGTGAACCAGGAAATACTGTTTGTTGTCGCCCCGGATAGAATCTATTCAAAACCGGGTATTTATGGATGAGTCTAATTCTCTGATGTGGTTTTTGCTGGGGAGTATTGGATCTGAATAAGTTGTCTCCTGGGATGGTATAAAAAATCCGACAATAACGGAACATGTGCAAGACCCGATTGTCTGTATGTATGCTTCTGCCATGACCGAGACTTCTTTTTGTGGATTCATATCCACATCAGATTCTGGTCAGATTCTCATCACATTTTATACGACATTGCTTCTGTACTTTCACGCAAAGAATTCTGAACTGATCAAGGAACAATAAAATAATTCCTTTTAAAACCTTTTCCGTGGTTAATCCTATCCCCTATAATCTCGTAGTCCGTTGTCCCAGGATGATTTTGGCCTCCCCTGTGGACAATTTCAGACGTCGGCATTTTGAACGAAGACGATATTAGCCTCCCCTGTGACTATTTTGAACTGTCGGCATTTTGAGCCGCCGGCATTTCGGACGATTTCGGTTTCAGGTGTTCGACCTGGGTCGTGGGCATTTTGAATCGTGGGCATTTTGAGCTGTGGGCATTTTAATCGTGGGCATTTTGATCGTGGGCATTTTGAACCGTGGGCATTTTGATTCCGGGCATTCTGAGCGTGGGCATTGTGAGAGTGGGCAAAAAGATCGTGGTGGGTTTGGGAACCACCCACGTGGGCATTTTGATCGTGGGCATTTTGAACAGTGGGCATTGTGAGAGTGGGCAAAAAGGAGTAAAGGAAGGAGAAGAGAAAAATTAGAACATTGGTCCTGTCCCTCGTTTTTCGTGCCGGCTTGGTGAACAGCCGGCTATGTGAATAGTTGTTAAGGGAATGGAGAGAAGTTGGAATCAGATAAATCCGAATTTTGTTCTAGAAGATTTGCTAAGCTGCGTTTGTACGACACCGGAATGTGAAGCGAACAGCGAACCGATATGTGTAACGGCAGGGCTCTGCTATGCCCAGTGGCAGGAGAGAGTGGATAACAAGGACCCCATTACAAGAGGCTGCATTATGTAAGCATGGGTTTCAGGACCGTCTCAAGGTGTCCTTCCACGTGTTTAGCATACTTTTCGGCTTTTTTCTTGGGGCTTAAAGCGAAACTTTTGAGACCTGGTCTGTCATGATCTACTTTTGATCCATGTTTTTCCGTTTTAAATGCCTTTGATGAAATAGCCTAACCGAGCGAAATAAACTTGCAATTCGACAAGGAGAAAGGATGCTGATTAACCGAACGTTATTGATTTGACCATAAAAGTGATTAATACTCACAGGGTAATCTAATTGACTGAACTTTGCTGATGAACTTCATTGCCCTGCCCGTAAAAGTAGTTGTGCGTTTAGAGCTACATAGATAAATGAAAATAAGGGACGCACTTACTAAACTACAAAAACAAAGGAAGCTACTTGACCAACACATTGACATACACATTTACAGTATTTTTTCAAAGTGCATCGCTGTATGTGCGAATTCTAGAAAGTGAAATCATGAAAGCAATACGAGCAATGACTGGTCTGTATCAATGCCATCTAGTGAGCTGGAGGAGGATTTGATGTTGACGGGTTATTTTTTTTTAGAAAGCGAACTCCCTTACTGTGCCAGAACAGAAAGCCAAAGTTAACGACAGGAGGGACATGGCCTTCCTTGTATTGCTGTTCGACAGAGCTTTGTAATCGCGATGTGGTCCCCCAACCTCCCTTGAAAATGGCCGGAAGTTCAACCACGAGACCTGCTGAAACTTCGACTGAGGCTGTGGATCCTTCCTTTCATAGCGGAAACAGTACGTTAAAAGACCCCTCGCACTACATAGTGTTTCTGCTAAGATGTTCTAAGACAGCTGACTACTTTAAAACTTAGCTATGCTTACAGAAAATTACACAAAGCTTCGGCTGTCTTTAGCCTCTCTCGATGTCCATTGCCTTGGATGAGAAACTTGGCAAAGTTTGCATAGCCTGTCTTCGGACCAATAAGCAATGATCTCTGAAACCTGATAAGTCAAGTAAAGAGAACAAACTTGGTAAGCGTGACAAACAGTGTAATGCTAATAGAGGAGATAGGATACTAAGTGTAGAATCTAGGGAACGAGACTGTATGGAAATACTACTGAAGTAGAATGAGTTAATATGACGGGTCCTTTAAGGGTTTTAAAGATTACACAGAATAGTTTTAACACGAACAAATTACTCTACATGTGGGAAGATTACCATCACTTGGGACTAGGGAACCACTAAGAAAACTGTAAGAAACAACTGGTAAATACAAAGAAAGTTCGTCTTCAGTCTCCGTTCAGAACGGAAATATAGGTACATGCTTTATGTTTAAAGCACGTATCGGCACCTACTCTAAAAAATTTAAATAAGATAACGAAGAGTAGTTTTAAAAATTTTGCTTCGATAGAAGAGTTACAATGTTTCGCTGCGTAGAATCAGGGTAACAATGTGCCCGTAAAGAGGACGGCCACGCTTTATTTGACATAATATCGATTCGAAACAGCGTCGTGGCGTGGTCTGTCAAAGCGTTAGCTGTCTGTCAAAGGTATCGGACTTAATGAATGAATGCATGAATGAATGCATTTATTACCCATCAATTAAAGTGTTTGCGGGCTAATATATCACACTCGATTCGACGCAGCGAAACATCGTATCTCTTGTACCGAAGCAAAATTTGAGAATACCTCTTCGTTAGGCCTAAATTATTTTACTTTCCAGATTCAAGTGATTACAATGAATGCAACCTTTCAGGTGCCGATACGCGTTTTAAGCAAAATTCTCAGTTAAGCTACTTCTTACAGTTTTGTAGATACCATGGTATCTGATATACGGTCTAAAGTCGTTTTTGCAGTTATCGTGGTATCTAATACCACGGTCAAAAGGCGTTTTTGCAGTTGTTGTGGTATCTGGCCAGTTACCGTGGTAACAGATATTCAGATATCATGGTCCGACCGTGGTATCTGAAAAGTCATCTCACTTTCGTCAAATTTTGTCAAATTGGTGAGAAAGAAGTTCAGCACTTAGTGATGTAACTCGATATCAGTTTTTCTTTTGGGATCGAAAATGACGTCGAAAAATGCAATTTCGGCAATAGTCGTATTTGCGGTGGACCGTATATCAGATACCACGGTAACTGCAAAAACAAGTAATTGAAGATCCAGTTACCGTGATAACAGATACCATGGTATCCGCGAAAACGCAACTATAGTTTTGAACCAAAACCAAATTGTGCGGTGGAGAATTTTGCAGTGTCATCTCCTGGCTTATTCTTCGAAATCCGGTCGCAGTGTCGTTTCCAAGCCTAGCAAAATAGATGGCGTGCGGCTTTTATTGAACAGGAGACCTCCCAGTTTTGCACAGATGGTGAATCGGTGTTGCCCATCGAACAATTTTAGAGAGTGAGCTTTGGTCGAAAACAGAGAGTGAATTGGAGGGATATTTTATTTTCATGAACAAAAAAAATGCAAAATGGTAACTTTTGGTCGGAATCGCTGCTGCAAAAATGGCACACGTTAAATTGTCATGAAAATAATTCAAAAAGCATACTCATTCAATTTTGGGCCGGAATCACTGCTGAACAATGACACATCTCGAAATTTTCTGAAATAGAGCGACTTGTATAATTTGTCTTGCGTCAGACAAGAGTGACAAAACAAAAGAGAGTGACAATTGATCGTGCAACACATGGCAACCCCGTGTGTGAATATCTGACGCCTTCTATGTTTAGTTCAACGGAGGTAAACCCCTGGAATCTCTCGGATAAGACCAAAATCTGAAGAACCGAGGTGGTGCCTCTCATACCGTAAATTTGTCAGTCCGTCTGTCTGTCCTTCCATTCGCAAGCATCGATAACTCTCGAGCGGGTTGCGATATTTTGTTTAAAACTTGTGTGAAGGAATCTTAGGTCTAAGACATTACTTCTTGGCAGATTTTTTTTTACAAAAGTCAGCTTTAATCTAGCCAAGAGAATGCGTCTGAAGTAATCCGTCGGTACGTTTCACCCCAAATAGTTTTTGTCGGGCACGAAGCCCCGACAAAAACCTTCGAACCAAAAAATCCTTTTCTAGGTAGTAAAACCAAGAACAAATAATCTGACAGAACCTCCGTCTCCGTATCTCTGTAATATGACTGTGCGGAGTCGAGTATTTCCACTTACCCTGTCCGCTATATACGAACGAGCGGACGTTAGTAGCTTCGCGCCACTCACTTTTCGTTACCTCTACAAATAGCTAAATCGCTGTGAACCAGCCGGTGAGGAAAAGGAGGAGTCAGAGCCAAGGATGTATCCAGGGGGGGTAGGGGGTTCGACCCCCCCCTCCCGGAACCCACAAAAGTAATCGTTTTTGTAGGCTTTAAAATCTGATCTATGTCTTTTTTGTACTTTGGGTCCGACCCGCGGGCAACCCCCCCCCCCCCCCCCCCCCCCCCCCGAAATAAATTCCTGGAGGCGCGCCTGGTCAGAATTTACTGGTTCTATGGACGCGCTCCAGAGCGGGTCAGCGCGCGGAGTACGCCTCCTGCCAGCCTCCTTCACTATTTTTTCTGCGAGAAGCAACGGCGAAGACGGAAGATGAGTATCAACACCAGCTCAAAGCTTGAGTAAATACCTTTAGGTTCGCTCAGTTTTGTCGGGGTATTCATAGTCGCTGCATGGGACTAAAGACAGAAGTATTATCAGATTATTTGTTCCTGGTAAAACACAGGTCGAGTCCGTAGATGGTACCTGAACTCCCCTATATGTAAGGGCAAGAAAAGGTTACAGTTGGTCACACATTTGCCATGCCATGTTTTAATGAGCCTGTCGGTTTGAGTAAGGAGGCATGCTGAAACCACTTTGTTATCTTCCTTTTTTCAGTTGTAAACCGAAGCGTGTTGGAATCAATCGTGCGGCTGGGCACAACCCCTTCTCCCATGGAGCCTATGGCCATAATTTTGAATCCAGTCGTTTATGGGGTCATACTGACCGGAATCCTGCTAGTATCTGCATCAGCCTTTGCTGGTATCTGTATCATTCGCAGAAATAGGTAGGTTGTTGTTATTTCTTATGTTTCGACTGTGTTTTGATCGTCGTACTTGGGCTGCAAGATAGTGTTTTGTGAAAATGTCGGGTTTTGTCACAGACAGGCAGTGTTGCCAGATCTTTGTAAAAAAAAATAAGCCGCGCCACCTCCCAAAAACTCAATGACACAATTTGTGGGATAACAGAGAACAGGTAGATACGATTGAAACGATGTTAAAACAGTCGATTTTTCAGAAAAACAGTCGGTGTTTCGTAAGAATAGTTAATTTTTTACTTTGCGCCAAAAAAAAAGCCAGTTAAAAAGAAAAACAGCCACGTTTTACGCCACACGCCAGTTGGAAAAATATTTACGCCAGTCTCCGACAGAATCTGCCTGAATGGCGTAAAACCCGCCACTCTGGCAACACTGCAGACAGGAGCCCTCCTCTTGCCTTAGGTCCTCCTGGCTCCTTTGGTTTAAGGTTTATAGAAAAATGCCACGATAGCAAAAGCTAAGTAATTGGCAAAAAAATATAATAAGTAACAATATTTAGCATTGGATAATACAGTGTATGAATGGCGATATGAATATGGATGGGGTATAGAGAAAAAGGTTGAGTGAAAAGAGAGTTGTAATTGCGCGACAAGTGATGATAGAGGGGACATCTACAACACTTTGAATAATAGCGAAATTAGCTACCATCATTTTCATTTTCACTGTACCCGGGAGGGTGGCTTAACTGGACGCAAGACCCAGATATCTGGTAAACTGGTGAAGACTGGCTTTTACTTTAGCTCCCCCTTCCTATGACAATACTCTATACGAACAAGTCCGAAACAGACCAGTGAACCTCGGGCGAAGACGAACCCTCAAAATTGACTCAAATCCTGTGTAAATCAATGAACAACATTTGTTGGCGTGACGTTTCTGGCTGTTCGCTGGGCACGCTGCGATTCTGCATCGGCACGAAGAGTTACTCATCAAGAGTATGTAGGGAATTTTTTACATACGTGCTTACCGGATACTTCCCGACACTTAGAGTACACATCCGTATTCGCTTGGCTACGATGACTGCAAGTGGGAAAAGGCCCAAAGATGGGAAATTTTCGCTGAAATGTATTAGATGATATGATAAGTATTTTGAAACACAGAGTATATTGAATCAGAAGATTCGGTGAGTCTTCATATAGCTAGCGATGGAACACAGAAGTAGATTTTTGTAATAAGTAAAACAAATTAAATTGATATGATGTTCAAGTATTATTATATGTTAGTGTTTGTGTTTTTTTTTTTTTGTTTTTTTGTCTGTTAAATTTTTGCCATGGCCCTCGGGCTGCTTATAGCAATAAACTATCTATCTATCTATCTATCTACAGTATTGGTACTCCAGTCATTATCTGAGCTGGACCGGAGATCAAAGACAGGATACAGTTACCTCAAGGGGTTGATCAGGGATAATTAACATGCAAATAAAGTATACAAGACCCGATTGTCTGGATGACGAAGTCAAATAGATTTTGCTCTTTGGTATCTCACCGAAACCTTTGATCTTGTTAAAAGACCGAAGTCGCAGGTTATTGTGTTGTAACATACTGAAACTAGCCAGTGATTATTGCTTCTAGTCCATCGAGTCCGAAAGAAGTCCCAGAAGCAGTTCGACTGACAAGCGACCCCAAAGTCCAGGTAGTACCTCCCCAAGAGCGCTTACACGTTTGATGTTTATGCTTTTTGTATGAATTCCTCAGTTGGAAAGGAAGCAATTATACTCCATGCTCCTGCCTCCCTTATTTGAAGTTTCTTGTTCACTTTTTCTTCATTTGTTAATTAATGTTTATTTCGAAGTTGAGATTACTCAGGTACATCACTTAGCTTTTACAAGAAACCAGTAAAGGAGCACGACGCCGATTGGAGCTACGCAAAAATTATACAAATATGAACAGAAAGCTACAACTTGCATTTGATAGATACTAAACTATTCGATCGTGACCGGAGGATTCGGAATATTATACAAATATGAACAGAAAGCTACAACTTACATTTGTGATAGCCGGGGCGTTCTAAACGGCAGAGCAGTAACCCACACTGCGATCTTTGAACTGTTCTACATCCATCGTTTCTGTATTTCAAATTATTTGCCTGGCGTTGTGAATTTTTTCGGCTCGGAGCGGAGCGAAGTCTGGCAAAGCGTCTTTTTGACCTAACGATGAATTTTTTCGACGCCTTGCGTGACGGATATTGCCAGGCGTGGCGAAATTCGCTCTCTGTGTGAATTGGGCTTAAGTGTTACTTTTTTCAAGCTTTTGGATGTCAGCCTATACGTAATCCTTAAAAGCGGGAGCGAATTACTGGATATGGGATAGTCCTTTCCTATTGTCTCTGAAAAATATTTGTTTCACCTGAAAACTTCTTTAGACTGCGAGAAATAGACTCTTTAACAACACTGGGAAAGTTTTTACTCGCTAGTAATTTTAAAACAAAATAACGTAACTTTATCTCTTAAGTTGATAGGTTATTGCTTTTGAAAAATATATACTTGAAAACTTCCTTAGACTGCGAGAAATAGACTCTTTAACAACACTGGGAAAGTTTCAACGTTGACGCGCTAGTAATCCAGGACAAAAAAACGTAGCTTTCCCCCACCAACATAACTTTTACCCCATTCATTATGGTTTCAGAAGTGGGTGCAGTGATCATGCTGACATTAGCTGCGTTTTTGATTGCCGTTCCTGATCTCAGTTCTTCTTATTTTTCGTTTTCGATCACCTTCCGAGTTCGCAGTTTGCTTAATTGTCGTTTTTGCTGAAACGGAGACCGTGCAAGGTCTCGGTCCTACGACAACTGCGAGTGAAACGACGAACTGTGTCGCAGACGCAGTTCCCGGTCCGAGTTCGCCTGTCTTGACTAAATAACCCAAAAGAAATTGAAAGTCCTAGAAAGTGTGTTTGGAAATGGATGATTACAACTTGTATGTCTTTGACTACAAGAATGGCCTTTTCGCTGTCAAATGTAGCTACCCTTACTGACTTATTTAGGCGATCGATGAAAGATTTGCGGCAATGCTTATCTTCCGATTTTAGTCACCTGCGTATTGAAACGGCGAAGGCGTCAGGCGAACTGAGTGTACAAACGGAAATTAAGCTGCAACGGCAAACTCACAGGGTTTCAGCCGGATTCCGGGCGAACTATATGTCCGGGTAGAAAATGATTGCCATATATACGGATTCTGCATGTCTTCTTACCCAATCGAACATCTAATCAAGTTCAAATAAAACTTTTACAAATTTTCCGATTTTGGCCAGATTCCGGGCGAACTACTTGTCCGGACAGGCGATCAAAAACGCAACTATTGGTTGCTGTTATGGCTTTTAGCATTAGAAAAGAGAGGAACTTCCAAAAATACCATTGATGAACACAGGATGCTATTGCAGGGTTCAGGAAATCCCCGCGTGCATGCCTTTATCTGTTGCTCAGCGGAACACAAGACACAAGTAGTTCGTGGCGCCAACCTCAGGATACTGGGCTTCGTGACAGCTTGGTCTGCTGTCTCTGAGCCGCCGTCTTCGGAAACCCCAATCAGCTCCGTCACGCCTGGCATTTCAAGTGACCGAAAATTATGACACGGACGTAATGGACCAACCGGATTTTATCTTTTACCAGAGTCGCAGGCCCAGCGAGAGGGAGATAAGGCACTAATGGAGGACGGTGTTTGTTTTAAAAGCGGGATCGAGTGGAACCCTGATGGGCTGATAGGAGGCAGTTATGGTACCATTCCGAGTTAAAGATCTCGAAGTCTGAATGGACCCTTTCGCACGGTATTTTAAGTAGAATGGGAAGTACGGTAATTCTTGCAGGAAAGCAGTTAAAATCAGGCTTCACCTTCCAGATGTTTCTTCCGGATTCAAGATATCCGTTTTCGTCGAGACGGATCTGGAAGGTGAAGCCAGGCAAAAACCCCTGGAACTGGAAGTCCGGGGCGTTGGACAGCCCAGATTCCGGATGTCTGTAAGGTGCTACATAGGCAACACATATCGAGAGACTAAAAAAATATGCCAATGTAGGAAGAAAATTGTAGGATTGACAGTCGTGACTGAGAAGTAAAAGATATTTGATTTTAGAGGGGACATATAGCAAATGTTGACGGACGGACACATCATAATTATCACGAAAACATTGAAGGGGTAGCCTGACTATGCGGAAGGCCAAGATATCTGGAAGTGAAGCCTGGCTTTTAGTAGACGGAAGTCCTTCGTCCCCTTGAAGGCATTCTCTGCGTTGAAATCGGGTTATCTGTTTTTCCACTTCATGCCAAAAGCCGTGCTTTAAAAAAAAATTCCCACCTGATGTAAATCTTGCATGTGGGCAATCATCAGTGTAGTTAATTTCAGTTGAAACGCATCCAAAACTGCATACGTTTTTGGCGATTCAGTGAGAACTGAAGAGCCTGCTCACTGCGTTCATTCTACACAGTGAGCCAAGCACATGTGCAGGTGGAGGAAACCTTGAATATTAGGAAATATAACACATCAAGAGACTTTGAGCCTACTCAGTCAGTTCAAGAGTCACTTAAAGTCATTTCAAGGTTCTAAAAAAGATGAGTGGCTGAAAAAAAAACTTCAAACCCCCCAACGTGTACCCATGTTTAAAGTAGTGAACATCTTGGTCTGTAAATTCTGTATGTAGAATGTATTTATGACCCATCACAGAAAAAATGACAGAGATGGTGTGCGTTGAAAGAAAAAGAAATAAGGAACATAGGTTTCAACGATCTAGACTGTAACGGATACCACAAGACCACACATAGAATTTCAAGATCAAAAGATAACATTGATTTCAAAGTATTTATATAACAGGTAAAATACAGGTAAAATTTATTATATAAACAGGCAAAATAAACATAATAGGGTTTATTTTTCACTTTTACATTTGTATGACTAATTTTTAAAGGATAAAACATACATGAAGAAGCGTATACTGTAAGTTCCGAATTTTGGAGTATTTAAGCCCAGGAAAGTCATTTATAACAGGCTATTGTAGTTGCACAATCAAGAAAGGGTCCGAAAAACATTTCCATTAACTTAAAAGTTCCGAATGATTACCAACACCGATAATTTAGTCATATTCGAAATACTATGCCTCACAATGTTAAATTATTTGTTATGCTCTTTTTTTATGATAGTGTAGAATCCCCCGCTTTCGTTGGGTTGGGTGTAATCCCTCTTTATACCATTCCTTTTGAAACATTTACGGCGTGAATCCGTGTCGCCACTCAGTCAGCCCAAACCGAATCGCTAAACCCACAATACCTTTCAGCTGGATTGATAATAATTTATCAAGTCCATGGTACCCAGTCCGTCGGGCGACTCCTTAATTTTAATTTAGTATGCAACAATTTGCAAAATGAACAAAAGTGGTCCTTTTCGACTAGATCATTCATTGGTAGGTCGTTAGAGTTGACGTGTATTACATGGTGATCTGTTATGGATGAATTGACGAGAGCATGCCCGACTGACGTCTGGATCGCATTCTTGACATTCGAAAGGAAGAAGCAGAAGCTGACGACTTGACGGAGGAGGGTATCTGGTGCCCAAAAAAGAAGATGCAGCTTTTTTTCAGCTTCATCTCGAGCAGCTTCTCCCAAAGGAATATTCAGACTATGATTAGCTGTATATTCTGAAAAGTAGCCGGCCTAATGATATTAATAACAATAATGATAATTTATTTAAGAAAGCCAAATTCAGGATTCAACAACCTTACTAAAATAATTCATGCCGGCTTGACGACCGGTTACAAACAAAGCACATACGTGCTTGACCGAGTAGACAGACCGAGATGAACAGGTTGCGTCCGACTGGACACATGTACTTGACAAAGTGTTTTCTGTGATACCAAAGATGATGAAATCTGAAAGATTTGCTTTAATACTCTTTATTAGTTCCAGGTAAGGTCCTAAACAGTTGTTGCCTTTGGTTCGTAATTATAACAATAGAACAAAAAGTTTCACACCCCCCTAGAACACCACAGATCGCTTATGCTTTTCCCATGTCATTGCTCTGTTTATATTTGTATGCAATCGCAAAACTTTGTTTTTGTCACTATTTGAATTCCTGTTCTAGCAGATCCACTAACTTAGCACACAGCGCAGTTACGAAACCGATATCCGCAAATGATACCTAAATTACCGACGTGGCGTTTGATCGGATCAGAGCGTCCGGTCTGGAACATAGCATGGCCGGAATGGAATTGTAGGGTTTTATAGTTTTACTTCCGGTCTGTACCTACGGCAAATCCTTTCTCTTAAACTGGAGGTAAGTCTTTTTTGGAACCGTATTCTATGAATGATTCGCATTTGAATCGAGCCGGAGGACCCGGTCTAGAATGTGAATAGTCGTAAATCGGGATTATTAATATATCTCTTAAGTTGAAACGGAGTCAGTGTTCGAGTAAATCCTTTCTTACTCGGTTTAAGCAGGGACCCATAAGTTTCCTGTAATGCCTCCCCATTCAGGGGGCTTGTCAATAAGAGATTTCTGATGCTATGTTGACCGAACGGAAGATAGTTCGAGAAATACCCACGGTCCAATCACGTCCAAGGCCAGATAGACAAAATTTGGGATTGGCTGCTGGCGCCTTGAGCGAGGAGTCTCTTTGGCGCACACGTCCAATGAGGCAAACAAGAATGCCGATTCGACCCAAGTGGGATTTTTGGAAAGTAGGCAAGAATGGGACAACATAGCAACATAGAAGCATAGGAAATGACAAGCCCCCTGTAAAGGAAATTTATGGGCCCCTCCCTGGTTTAAGTCGTATTTTGACGACAAAGCATGATCTAAATTTATAAGTCTTAAAGGAACCGTCGTGTCTATAATGCCAATACAACCTACTTCCGCAATTGTATCCATTAATTCCTAAATCGGGAAACGCGAATGTCATATTTTCCATAATAAATCCGCTAACGACACCTCACTGATGTTCGCATTTGCCACGTTTTAGTATTTTCCATGCGTATTATGCTCCCGATGAGTGTTCGCGTATCACCCTATTGGAACCTGAAACCGCTTATCTGAATTTTTGCGTGTATTTGCTAGAAGTTCTATGGGCGTGGAAAAAGGCTTAAAACAGCCAAAGCCGTGGATAATATGTTAAAAGCTGAGCCTCGTTATACAGTATTGAAAAAGTTCTGAATATTGGAACATAAACACTAATAGTGCAACGTGTGCTTTAAGGGGATAGTCTGGGGAAAAGATAATAAAATGTAGGATGAGCGAAATCGTCCGGAATCTTTATTAGATAAATTTTCTGTAATCTGAATTGCGAAAAAAGGCTTTTAGAATAATTACTGTATTTTTCAGGGTTCTTACTGTCCAGGAACGAAAGAAGTTCCACCAGGTAGAGAGAACTTCAAGCGACGAAGAAGATCCACAAACATGATCCAAAGGATTCCAGTTCGTTCGTAGCGCATGCCGCTCTCAGCTGATCTCCCAGGATGCTGGACTATTACACCAACCAGGTGAGATTGGCGGGAGGAGACACGTTTCCCTTATAGTGAAAAGGGCTGAGACAGGACAGTCAAATAACACATCAGTTATTTACTTAAAGAGGCTCGAAGACCAGATGAAAATGTGTTACTTTTTTGCCCCACTATTCACGACTATTAGATTTCCTTATAGGCCTAGTGGAATTTCTCAGTCGGATTTGAAAATAAATGTTCACGCAGTGATCACTGGCCACTGAAAAACGGCGTCTGTGTTGAGATTCAAATTTCCTGCGTCATATTAGAATTTTGCGTTGTGAAGACGGCCGTAGATATACTGAGCATCATACTAGAGCAAATAGTAAACAAGCGCTCAGACGTGGAGTGTGAAAGTAAAATGTTTATCATATTTTATATTCAAACAGCGTTAAAACCAAGACATTTCATATCCCCAATAACCAAACAAGTTTGTAATCATCCCACTTTAAAAGCTTTAAATGTAAACAAACCGCAAGTATAAATCCAAAGAAATGTTGAAGACCTTGCAAGAACAGCATGAGTTCTAACACTAGATCAGAGAATCAGAACACTGAATCTGAATGGTCTGCCAGCCAGTCCGACCCTTTAAACCTCTTTTCCATTAGCAAGGTAATAAAACAAGTGCAATAACCAAATCGTAGCAGCCTAATACCCCCTTTGTCACAATTCATTAAGAACGGCATATCATCGATCATATGACAACACCGTAAAGTTTCCAGCTGTTCATTAAAGATACGTCGTGTCGTCTTATTTCTTGCTGCAATACACCAAAATCCTCATTCATAGATATATCTTCCCAAATATACAAGAGTTGAACTTGAGACCTGTCATAGACGAACGTAACTCATGAAAAATCTGGGCCCAGTTACGCATGAACGGGAGGGTGGGGGGGGCATCAGTTGCATATATAGACCTAAATATCCTCGACTATACCAGCTTAGAGTTTGATTCCAGTCACGGGCCAAAAACTTGACTCATGGGCAAATTGGGCCCACTTGCCGATGAACGGGGAGGGTAGGGGCCAGGGGGTGGTTCAACTCCACATATAAATCCCCAACCCTACGATCCAAAAGCACAAAGGAATTTCATCGCCCTATCTCCAGTTATTGTCAAGTTGAAATCATTAAAAAATGGGCAATCTGTGCCCAATTGCCCCTGAACCAAGTGGGGGTGGGGTTTGGGACCCGCAAAAATGAAAAAGATACCCCAATACTCACAAACCTACCAAGTTTCAACTTGATACCTGTTGATTCCTGTCACGGGTAACGAACTTTACTCCTGGGCAATCTGGGCCCATTTGCCCATGAACGTGATGGGTGGGGGAGGTGCAACTTTAAAAGTAATGTCCCAGCCCTAGGGTCTACATGTAAAAGTAATTTCATCGTCTTATGTCCAACTCTGGTCAAGTTATGAACATTATTCACTGGGCAATCTGGGCCCATTTGCCCCTGAACCGGGCGGGTGTGGGGGGTCGGACCCCCAAAAGGCACAACTAGACCCCAGTCCCCACCAGCGTACCAAGTTTGAACTTGATACTTGCACTGGTTCACGAGTTATGAGCTCCACAAAATACGGTGAAAACCGAAAACCGGAAACCGGAAACAGGAAACCGGAAACCGAAAGCTGCTACAGCGCTCGCAATAGTGGATTGTTCCAAGGAACACTCCACTAAAAATAAAACAAATCCCGTAACACAAGCCAAATAATGCAGTGTGTTCGATTAAATGATAGAAAAATAAGTTGGCTTTTCAGTTGAACTTTAAAGGACCCGTCGCTTCATCCGTTTAAATCCGGACACTCAAGATTAATACGGTATATTCTAACCCTCTTAACCACGACTCACTGATTTTCACGCTTGCCTTGTTTCGCTATTTTCGATGCGGAACATGCGACCAGGCCCGTATCCAGGAATTTATTTGGGGGGGGGGGGTTGTCCGCGGATTTTTTTTTTTGGGGGGTTGCCCATGGGTCGGACACAAAAAGTACAAAAAAGACACAGATCAGAGGTTAAAGCCTACAAAAAACTATTACTTTTGTGGGTTTCGGGGGGGGGGGGTTCGAACCCCCTACCCCCCCCCCTGGATACGGCCTTGCATACGATGGTAAATGCTTCCGACGATTGTTTACAAGAACCTCGCCTCTGAGAAAATCCGGTTATGCGAATTTTTCCCTGTTTGTGCAGAAGTCAACGGGCCTGGATAACCGATTAAAATGGCCAAAGCCGTGAGCAATTTGTTAACGCAGAGCCAGACTTTAAATTATTCAACTATTTTAGAAAACTGGAGCATAAACAGTGAAGGTGCGAGGTGTAAGCAAGCTCGTCATTGTAAAAACATATCCCACCCAGTTCAAAAATCTCGCAATTCCAAAAAAAATATTTCTTTTGTCAGGCATACCTTATAGTAGCCTAATCGACCGTTGAGTTTCTTGTAATTAAATACGTTTTGTAGATGTTTAAACGCAAATTATTAAAGAAGCATCCGACTGAAGCAAGGCCTTGTCACATTTCTTAACGCTTATATGAAGCGGAGCGTTACGCGGTTTACATTATCTTGACACGATTAACGGCTTGTGCATACGCTTAGTGTAGTACCAATTTATGGCCCTAAAAATCTGCCATATAATCTTTGCAAAAGCGTTAAAAGCAAAACAAAAACACTCCCGGTGCCTCCGGCGTGCTTGATATTGACACTCCAGGGATAAAATTGGACAAGAGTTTGTCAACTGTGCATTATAGAAAAGATTTATCGTGTCGCCGAACTCTTCCCAGGCGGCTCCACAGATATTCTGAGCTTTGAAGCCAACAGATCTATAAAAACGGACATAAAAATTAACGAATCGCAGTCAAGAGTAAAGGGGACGACTTAGCTCCTGTCGCCTCTTCGCAGTTATCTGAGGTTGACTAGTGACAAATCTGCTTTTTTGGATCCCAAAACGTTAGTGACGGGATACCTGTGACTTCGTAAAGTCTGTCCTGCCGTCCGTCTGTCTGTTAGTATGTATGAATTTGAGAGTATTTTCTATCTGACCCACTTTAAAACTACTGTCACTGTAAAGTGTGAAAATAGGTTGGTTTTAAAACCGTACCTGAATTCAGTAAATCTCGATCCTTCAATATTGCCTTCTTTCACAAGATGAATTCATTTTCAGTATTCTCCGATGAAAAATGATACAGATTAGTTCACGACTCTCTGTTGGCAGTTAAACAAAAGACTTCTTTACTCTGGCAAATACTGGAGAATATTGATCACCACAAAACCTGGGTTTTAATGATTATGTGCTTCACGCGTAGGTGTTACGTTTATGACCTGAAGTTTTTACTTCCAAAAACAGTAAAACGACTTGGTAACAGCATTATATAGAAGTCTTCCTGCATCTATCGCCTTTTTTATGGAACTTGCAGAATTCGGCCCCAGTGCCATGTAGCGAGTGTAATGTCTGTCCCCCTGTCGGTCTGACCCTCTGCTCCGGCTTTGCTAGTTTGGGCACTTCCACATAAACTAGGACGATGAAATGTGGCATGCGTCTAGAGCAGTTGTTCCCAACATATTCCGTACCGCATACCCCCAATGAAAGAATCGATGTTTTACTGAATCGATGTTTTACTGTATGTTACCACGAGAAGAAAGTGAAAAATACGATATTTATCTGAAATTACGTACGATGTGGTATTTGACCTTTTGGACAATATTGAAACTAAGTCAGAAAGAAACTCAAAATGTTTTGGGCGAGATAGCTACAGACTAACTTGATTTTGAGGAGCTTCGCGTACCCCTTGCGAGGGTCCCTCGTACCTCTTTGGGTACGCGTACCACTGGTTGGAAACCACTTGTATAGAGGACCCGACCCGATGGGCTCAACAAAATCATATTTTCCTGAATCCGGTTAAAGGAACAGAAAACTTGACTCAAACTTGACTCGGGGAGCTAGCTAACATATCAAGAATGTACCCTGAGTCGATATTGAGAGTAAGAAAAATTCTCGTTACGACCATTGCAGTTTCCGGGCACTTTCCGAGAATTCGACTTTTGAGTTAGTAGAAAAAAAAAGCAAAAGGTTTGTGTGCCGCGACTGGGAATCGAACCCAGGCCGTCTTGTCGGGGAGGTCGTTTGTCTGTAGTCTACACGTAAAAAGGCGAACTTTTAAAGTACATAAGTGCATAATTACAGTGCATAAGGGGCAAGGGCCTGCCAGCTAGCTTTGGGAACACTAAGGAGGGGGTTCGAGACGGTTCGAGATAACAAAGAAGGGGGGGGCCTGTCGACAATAAGACCCTGTATATTTATCTAAGCCCCCACGGGCGATTCGATGGCCGAAAGTTGCGTAGGTTGCGTAGTCAACAAGTTTACTGTTCCTTTAAGCGTGCGGGGGTGCTAAGCTTACGATAATAAATAAATAAGAAGAATAAATACTGGGTGCATTCTCTAAGCGTTCCGGACATCCTCCCTATCAGCCTGTCTTGCATAATTCTTTTTCTGGACCAGTCGCGTCAGTAACCAGACAGTCTCCAACGGGGAAACTTACTTTGGCTATTATTTACGACAATTGCGAGGAAATGGCCCCGGGCGCCACGACCTGTCTCCGCCACCGGGACGCCTCGGCGAAATTGTTAGTCAATCAACTAACTGTGCGAGGCATTCCAAAGGGAAAACTTATGTTTGCCTTGGCAGGTGAAAAACGCCAGAGGTTTTTCGCAAATTTCACTTATTCGCGCAGTCCACTTCAATCTCGTCGTCAGAAGGTGTAACGTGATCACTAGAAGATAACTTTTGCCGAAGGATTGTCCAAAATACACCTTGTTTCATCACGAGCCCAATACATCACCCACGATGTCATACGAAACGTCCGTGTAGGGAATGTCGGACTTCTGTTTGATCTGTTGAGAAAATGAGAAGGAAAGGTTAAGATGAGAATTGTGTGATATCGCGCGTTTTAAGGGGATGAAAGCTATGGATTCGTTCACAGGACACGGTTGTGCCCTATATGGGGAGCGCTATGCATTAATATGAATATGAATATGAATATATTGCACAAAAAACCCGAGGGTCATGGCAACAAAAATGGAAAAAAACAAAACAACAACGCACTAAATAACTCTCTAGACCTTACATCCTTATAACAATCCAAAAAAATGTTGTGATGGACTCGTATCAATGTCTGTCAAGTACCGGGACATGGGGATGTGAACTGTTAAGATGAAATTACCTTCAGGTGGAATCACTGCTCCTATGACCTTTCTATCTTGCTACTGGAGGGGCTTGCCAGCTACACTTACAAGCCCCCCTGCGGCTCAGTGCTGGTTTAGTAGGCCAGTGGTCCTGGGTTCAAATCTCAGCTAAGAAGTATTTTTGTCTTTCAGTTCAACTACTTCTTCTTTCCCCGTAAAATTACATATTTGGTTTTCTTTCGTTTCCACCATGAGGCGAGCCATGAGGCCCCGCCACGTGGGTCCTGGTTTGTCTACGAGGCTCTGACACCTGAGTCCTCGACTTCTAAATTCAGTTCAAATATTCACTTATGGTTTTCTTTGTCACGGTTGAAGTCCCTTGTATAACGCTCCGTCTGTGTAATTTCGATTAATTGAATCGTTTGTTTTTACCTTCTATTCATGTAGCAGCTAAATGTTTATGTTTATCACCTGATTTGCCAACCAAAATATGTTTTCAGCTTGCCCATTCGCAAAATACCTATCGCGCCGCAAGATCAATATGATCCCACTACCATACCGACATGGAGTTCCATTAGGACACAAAGCGGGGTAAAAAGATGCCGAGAATCTGCAATAAACTGCCGAGAATCCCCTAAATCCTGCTGAGATTACACGTAAATCTGCCGATAGTATCGGTAAGGATGCCGAGAGCGCCCCAGAGTATGCCGAGAATACAGGAAAATTTTGAAACCACAAACAAACAAAAAGTAATCGTGTAATCTCAGCAGGCTTCAGGGGATTATGGGCAACTTCTTGCAGATTTTCGGCAACTCTATGTAGCGTTACGATCCGTTACGAAATGCTATTTTCAATTCTCGGCATTTCTTTCAGAATTCTCGGCACCTAATTTGTTTTTTTGTGGTTTCAGTTTCTTCTTGGATTCTCGGAATATTCCGGGGCATTCTCGGCATCCTTACCGAAGCAATCGGCAGATTTACCCTACAAGTAAACGCTCTGGAGAGTACAGTGAAACGAAGACCAAGCTGTACAGTGGCCATATACAGTATGTCGATAGATGATAAATTATCCCGGCCGAATTTTTTGAATTTTCATCATAAAGTTGAAACTTTTCCGAATGGAGTTGATGATGGTGCCTACAATCCTGGCAATAATTCTAGTTAGCAGCATTAGATTCGTCGTTGCTCGGTAAGTAAGTAATGTCATGGCTTAGCATGAGTTTAGGTGGCTCTGTCGCCTCTGTCACTCGACAGCTCTTATCGCGTGCGGCCGTCCATTTTTTCTTTGTATGATCCTCGCGACAAGTTATCACTCGTCAACAACGCAAATTAATTGACACAACAAAATATATTCAGAACTGGCTTGGTTTGGGTGGTCTAATCAGCGAGTTTTCGAAGTCGATTTATTTGGCAAGTGCAGGAGCTCGCAGCTTTTTTTGTATTTTAGTTTTTCCATGCCACTAACGCTAGATTACTCGCAGCTGCTCGGCAGTATGAATATTCGGACATCGACTGCACGAACGGCAAGCGACGATTTCTGTTTTGTGACAATAATCCCGTTGAGCCTCCGTCTGGTTACTTTGTTTTTGTTCCTTTTTTGGGATCCCAAAACGTAAGTGGAGGGATACAAATGACATTGCAAAAGTTGTCCGCCCGTCCGTCCCAGATATTTTGATGAAACTTTGTGTAAGGATTCTTTGGGTCAAGGGAAAGGTCGAGTTCATAGATGGGCTTTGTAGCCTTACATTTAGGGTTGGGGTTCAAATCAAGGGGCAAACAGAATATTTTAAACAGCTAATGAGATAGTCGATTAAAGGAACAGAAAATTTGACTCAAACTCGACTCGGGGAGCTAGCTGACATATCAAGAATGTACCCTGAGTTGTAAGAAAAATTTGAGAGTAAGAAAAATTCTCTTTACGACCATTGCAGTTTCCGGGCAGTTTCCGAGAATTCGACTTTCGAGTTAGTAGAAAAAAAAGCAAAAGGTTTGTGTTCCGGGACTAGGAATCGAACGCACGACCTCTTGCCGGTGTGTCGTTAGTCGTTAGTCTACACGTACAAAGGCGAACTTTTACAGTGCATAAGTGCGTAATTACAGTGCATAAGGGGCAAGGGCCTACCAGCTAGCTTTGGGAACACTGAGGAGGGGATTCGAGATAACAGAGAAGGGGGGGCCTGTCGACAATAAGTCCCTGTATATTTATCTAAGCCCCCCAGGTCGGTTTGATGGCTGAAAGTTGCGTAGTCAAGTTTTCTGTGTCTTTCAGGAGTAAGAAGACATGCTGAACACGATAATGAATACCATTTTCTCGCCGGACAATTAGTTCACCCGGAATCCGGCCGAAAAGGGAAGGTTTGTTAAAATCAAAAGTTTTATTTGTAGTTGATTCGATTCCGATTTAGGAGTAAGAAGAGATGCTGAATCCGTATATGACAGTCGTTTTTTTACCCGGACGCATAGTTCGCCCGGAATCCGGCTGAAACCGTAAAATTTGTCATCAGTTAGAGTTGTGTTTGAAGTTGGTTAGATGTTCGATAAAGGGCTAAGGAGATACGCTGAATTCGTTTTTGAGCTTTTTTTTTTGCGGGACAAGTAGTTCCGGAATTCGGCAGAAACCGGAAGTTTGGCAGAAGTAGGCTAAGTCAGGAAGTTTGGATCAGTTTCGTCAAAATAGACATGACTTATAGGGGTAAACGCACATGCTGAATCCATATTTGAACTTGGTTTTCTCAGATGATTGACTATTTGGCCTTAATCTGTTTCTAAATTTGTATAGTAAAAATCTTCAAGGAGTCTGGCGAAGACTTGATATGGCAAAGACAAGACCCAATTGTATGGATCAGATATTACATTTTTGGGATCCCATGGAAACCTTTGGTCTTGTTCTGATGGCAGTTGCATCCTTTGGCTCAGGTGCCATATACCGATCGTTTTTCCGTCTGTCGGTCTGTTTGTCTGGTGATCGTGATTTGGGTACTTTCAAATGTGCTAGGAGGATGAAACTTGGCAGGCCTATGAGGGACCCGACCAGATTGACTTGGAATTTGTCACTTCCCGGACCTGCTAATCCTCGGGGGAGTGGATGGGTGACTTTCGAACGGACGATCGGATTTGGATGAAACTTGATGAATGGAAATAGTCTCAGAGGTTTTTTTTCAAGTCCGAGCCGGATCCGAAAACCGTGAAGGGAACCGGAAATCTCGTGGCACGCTTAGAGGGGAAGGATCGGAAGAACAAGTATAAGCTCTAGGTACAGTATTTTCTGTTTTGTTTAGAAAAAGTAGCTGGCGTTAAATTGTAAAAAAAATAGTAACGACACTCAGCATTAGAGTCCTCGTACAAGAAGTAAAAAAAATATAAATAGAGAAGAAAAGATACTTTACGGGATAAAAAATGAAAAATATAAAGCTATGTTAGCTCTGGAGCTAACAGTGTAAGCTACCCGGAGCTGCTACAGCCTTACATCGGGCTAGTCCGCCCACCCCTACTCTTTACGCGTGTATTTACAGTAAAGGTGAGTAAATTTTGGGATCGTCTGAGAGGGGAAAGGAAAGGTAAGGTGTGCTGCAAGGGGAAATACTGCAAATGATGCATTTTCATGTTCGCCAAGGGCCCGTACTGTGCCTCAAGGGTTTGGCTAGAAATAAGTTCCTACCACTCTTAAAGTGAGATAAATTGTTCCACTTTGCGCAAAATAACATGCACGCCGTATGGCCGACTTCTCCGAGTGTCATTACTGTGCCCGGCGTACATCCGTGCAACCCCGATTGTGTTGCATGCTTCTCCGTCACGTCGCATCGCGTTTTCCCCTTTTTTGCTGATTGAGAAGCTTGTCCTAGGCTGCTGCCCGATGAGTGGGTAGCTCCTCGCAAAAGTTGTTGAAAATTGCTTCACGAAATGTCAATATTCCGTGTGCGCCTTTTCGCGATAAGTTGAATGTTGCGTGACCAGTCCCGGACGCGTAACTCGCGCAAATCGTGCAAGTCGGGAGGACAAACGCACCGATTATTTTCTTTAGCTGCTTCCTAGCGTGTGAACGCCTTATCGGAAGAAAGCGTTGATCACAGACACTATACCACTGCTTTCAGTTTAAGAGGCAGATAACTAAACCCTGGATTATGTTGCGTAGCAACTTGCGAGACATCGGTTGGTTTTCCTCTCATGGGACAGTCGTTGCAAGACTGGAGGCAACCCAAGATACGGAATCTATTCCATATTTTTTCACCCGTTTTCGACGCTTTAGAACTCAGATCCTGTGGTAGGTGAATTGGGGCGAACCGGCAGTGCGTCCTAGACTGAGCAATCGCCAGAAATACTTGCTGATAGCGCTGGCAGCTGCTAAGTTGCTTAGAAATTTAACTTCAAATAACTAGAAATTTGGAACTCGTTTCCTTTTTTTCGGACTGATCGCAGGCAAGTTTCGTACTCAACATTAACTCTACTTTGTTCAGTTGATAAATTTGTAAACATTTTTGTTTATAATTTTGGTTTTCACATATAATCAGATTGAAAAAAATGGTTTTTAATAGTAGGGCAACTCCATCGTTACGTACGTAACGTTTTGTACGCTTTGAAAGGCTGTAGCGTCACCCATTTTCAACTTGGAGGACTCGTTTTTTATGGCACTTGCCCTTCGGCCAAGTGCCATATAGCGATCGCAATTTCTGTCCGTCCGTCGGTCGGTCTGTCGGTCGGTCGGTCTGTCGGTCTGTCGGTCGGTCTGTCGGTCGGTCCGGGTTTTGCTAGTTCGGGCACTTCCACATAAGCTAGGATGATGAAACTTGGCAGGCATATCAGGGACCCCAAATGATTAAGTTGGAAATAGTCACTTTCCCGATCCAACCATCGTGGGGGGAGGGAGGGGAGCCGGAATCCGGAATTTAGTGGCATGCATAACGTTCGAACGGGTGATCAGATCTTAATGAAACTTGATATTTGGAAAGACGTCATGCTTCAGATGTCCCATATCAAGTCCGGACCGAATCCGATGTATGTGGGGGGGGAGTCGGAGGGGGGAACCGGAAATCATGTTAAACGCTTACAGTGGAGCGATCGGGATGGAACTTGGTGGGAGGAACAAGCACAACCCCTAGATACATCATTGACAGAACCGGACCGGATTCGTGCACTGTGGGGGGAGTTGGAGTGGGGTTCCGGAATTCTGGTGATACGGAGTTAAGTTACTTCCAGGTGGGCTAGGACAATGAAACTCGGCAGGTAAATCAGGGACGCGACCAGATTAACCTGGAAATAGTCAGCTTCCCGATCCGACCATCGTGGGGGGGGGGGGTGGAGGGAGGGGGAATCCGGAATCTTTAGGTATGTATAACTTGCGAACGGGTGATCGGATCATAATGAAACTTGATATGTAGAAAGAACAACATGTCTCGGATATCCCATTTCAAGTATGGACCGGATCCGATGAAGCTGGGGGGGGGGGGGGTTGGAGGGGGATCCGGAAACCTTGTGACATGCTTGGAGTGGAGCGATCGGAATGAAACTTGGTGGGAATTAAGAACAAGCACAAGCCCTATGTAGATCAGTGACAGCCGGATCGGATTCGGGCATTGTGGGGGAGTTAGAGGGGGGGGGTCCGGAATTCCGGTGATCGCAAGTTAAGGTACTTCCAGACATGCTAGAACGATGAAACTTGGCTTGAAAATTAAAGACTTGACATGATTGGCTTAGAAATAGTTAGTTCCCAGATCCGGCCATTCCTTAAAGTACTAATGCTAACCGCAAAGTACAAAAAATACTTTCAAGCAAAATATACATTTTCGTGATCCCTGTGAGCCCATGATCATTTTTGCATCAAGGGTTTTGCTTACAACTAAATTCCTTAAAGTACAAACAATACTTTTGAGCAAAGTATACATTTTCGTGCTCCTGATGATCATCTTTTTTGCTTCAAGAGTTTTGATTACAGATGATTTTCTATAACTTGGAAATAATCACTTGCCCGATCCGACCATCATGGGGGGAGGGAGGGGAGCCGGAATCCGGAATTTAGTGACATGCATAATTTTCGAACGGGTGATCGGATCTTAATGAAACTTGATATTTGGAAAGACCTCATGTCTCAGATGTCCCGATTTGAGTCCAGACCGAATCCGATGAATGTGGGGGGGGGGTCGGAGGGGGGAACCGGAAATCATGTGACACGCTTACAGTGGAGCGATCGGGATGAAACTTGGTGGGAGGAACAAAAAGAATCCCTAGGTTCATCATTGACAGAACCGGACTGGATTCGTGCACTACGGGGGGAGTTGGAGTGGGGTTCCGGAATTCCGGTGTTACGGAGTTAAGTTACTTCCAGATGTTCTAGGACGATGAAACTTGGCAGGTGTATAATGGACTCGGCCAAATTAACTTGGAAATAATAACTTGCCCGATCCGACCATAGTGGGGGGAGGGAGGGGAGCCGGAATCCGGAATTTTATTGACATTCATAATTTTCGAACGGGTGATTGAATCTTAATAAAACTTGGTATTTGGAAAGACCTCATGTCTCAGATATACCATTTCAAGTCGAGACAGGATCCGATGATTGTGGGGGGGGGGTCGGAGGGAGGAACCGAAAATCATGTGACACGGTTAGAATGGAGCGATCGGAACCTCCCGAGCGTCACCGTCGAAAAGGAAGTGCTTGAAAATTTCGCTGATTTTTCCATAAGATGTCAAAATATTTAAAACAAATTGTTCAAATATATTATACAACAGCAAATATAACTAAGTTACCATTTCTTTTGAACGTAACTGTAGTACCAAACAACCCATCACACTGACAAAGCTACTATCCATTCACATCCTACTACGATAACTTGAATACAAGCTAAAAAGCTTGCAAGTGCCATATGAGCTTGGAGCTCTTGTTCTCTAAAACAAAGCTCAAGCCTTCTTCTATCTTATGTCCAGTGTTCCAGCAATTTCCTTTAAACGGTCTACGCGCCCGGCTCCAAAAACCCCGCGTTTCCAACGTAACAAAAAACGGAAGTGACTTTTTGGTAGTGTGCACATCGTCTTAGTTTTCAGCGAATCTGTAAGGTCTAGCGAACTGATTTTTGAAGCGAACGATTGAGCGCCATGCTTCGTTTCTACAATTTTTTTCTTCTGTTACAAACGTAACAGATTTTCGTTACCAACGTAACTCGTACGAATTCTCACCAGAATCTTTAGCAAAACGGTTTTGTTTGTAAAAAAAAAGTGAAATGTACATAATTGTTTGAAGCACGGGTGCTACCCACCACCGACAGACAGGGGGAGAGATAGCCTTTTTACTACGTCTTGTCTCGAATAAACAAGTCCAAAGGTTTTTATGGGATCCCAAAAATCCAATATTTGATCCAGACAGTTACGTTTTGTCTTCGCCAGATCTAGTCTTCGCCAGATTCCTTGAACATTTTTACTCTTAAAATTTAGAAACAGATTGAGGCCAAATAGCTAATCATCTGAGAAATCCAAATTCAGATGTGGATCCAGCATGTGTGTTTACCCCTATAAGCCGATCGAAACGATCCTGCCTTGCTTCTGCCAATTTTCCGGTTTCGACAAAATTCCGGAACTGCTTTTAACAAATTTTTCGGTTTTGGCCGGATTCCGGGCGAACTACTTGTCCGGCGAGAAAATGATTTTCACACAAGTGTTCAGCATGCCTTCTTACCTCTAAATCGAACATCTAAATCAACTTCAAATAAAACTTTACTTTTAACAAAACTTTCCGGTTTTGGCCGGATTCCGGGCGAACTACTTGTCCGGCGAGAAAATGGTTTTCATATTCGCGTTCAGCATGTCTTCTATTACCCCTCAATTGACTATCTATTAGCTGTTTAAAATATTTTGTTTGTCCCTTAATTTGAACCCCCACCCCTAAATGTAGGGCTAATGAGTCCATCTACGAACTCGACCTTTCCCTTGACCCAAAGGATCCTCCCACCAAGTTTCATCAAAATATCTCATTACCTTCGAAAGTTATTGTGCTCACAGACAGACAGACAGACGGACCAAGAAATTCAGTGATAGGCCCCAAGCCCTCCCCCCCCCATTTTCCAATCAACTGATATGTAATATTTGCATATACAGGGCACTTTATATTACTCAAGGTGATCGATACTAAGATTAAAACCTTGCCAGATTTGCAGACATTTTCTACGTTACTGACGTAACATTGAGGTGTTACGTCAGTAACGCAAATTTTGTTACGTTTGTAACGTCTTTTATTGGCTCCAGGTATGAAATTATATTTTTATTTTCTTGTTTACTGGAATAAACACTAAAATTGCTATTTGCTAACGTACTGGCACTTTATTATCTTGCTTGGGTTGAGTTGTAGACAAACAATATGCCACTTTTTCGTTACAAACGTAACATTAGAAAGCTTATATTTCAGCACTGGTCAAATCCAATCCGTTGAAGATAGCGACACCGAATGAACTACATTCCATTCAGGTCTGGCGGTTCTTTAAGTATGGTAAATTAAGAGGATTAGGCTTATTCCCAGATGGATTCTCATCAAAGCAAAAATGATCATAAAATCTTGCAATCCCTGAAACTGATCACCTTAAGATTTGGACAGCTCAAAAAATTAGAAAGGATGCTCCGAATTTAATAAATGAAACAGATTCTTAAAGCCCAGGGTATGCTCTATAAGAAAAACCTAAATATGTTCCACTAGCATTTATTTGAAAATTTGTCCTTCGGTAGACCATCTCATGGAGTTGCCCAGTATTCAAGTTCAAGTCGAATGGGTTTGGCGTAAATATATACTGATGAGACACTGATATCTTCATAACATTTAAAGAAGTCTTCCGTTCAGGTGTAGATTTGGATCCTTGAGTTTAGTTTGTATCCAGAATTACTGTATGACACAAATGGAAAATGAGAGCTCCATGGAGCTCCATGATGTTCCGGTTTACTGAAGATTAATTATTTTGGTTGCTGTTGTTGTTTTGTTTCTCTCTTTTTTCATTTTTTACCATACTCCGTCTTTACCTAGACGGGTTATAAATAAAATTTAATTTAATTTAATTTAAAATAATAATCCATGTTGAGAGTCCTGGATCTATCTGGATCTGATGGGCATTATGTACGTGAACAAGCTTCGGCTATAATTGGAGAAGGACTAGTGATTTTTATGGCACTTGCAGCTTTGCTCAAGTGCCATATACCGATCACTTTTCGGTCTGTCGGTCTGTCGGTCGGTCGGGCGGTCCACTGTTCTCGAGTTAGGGTACTTCCAGAAGTGCTAGGACGATGAAACTTGGCAGGCATATCAGGGACCCGACCAAACTAACCTAGAAATAGTCACTTCCCCGATCCGACCACCGTGGGGGGAGTGGAGGGATGGGGAATCCGGAATCTTGAGGAAAGTATAACTTTCGAACGGGTGATCGGATCTTAATGAAACTTTATATTTGGAAAACCTCGTGTCTCCGACGTCACACTTCAACTCCGGAATGAATCCGGTGACTTTGGGGGGAGCTGGAGGGGGGGGACCGAAAATCGTGTGACATGCTCAGAGTGGACGGATCGGGATGAAACTTGGTGGGAAGAATAAGCACAAGCCCTAGATACATAGTTGACAAGACCGGACCGGATTCGAGCACTGTGGGGGGAGTTGGAGGGAGGGTTAGGGAATTCCGGTGATCCCGACTAAGATGCTTACGCAGGAGCTAGGGAGATGAAACTTGGCAGGCATATTAGGGACCCGACCAAACTAACTTAGAAATAGTCACTTCCCCGAACCGACCAACGTGGGGTGAGTGGAGGGATGGGGAATCCGGAATCTTGAGGCAAGTATAAACTTCGAACGGGTGATCGGATCTTAATGAAACTTTATATTTGGAAAGACCTAGTGTCTCAGATGTCGCACTTCAAGTCCGGAATGGATCCAGTGACTTTGGGGGGAGTTGGAGGGGGGAACCGGAAACTGTGAGACATGTTCAGAGTGGACGGATCGGGATGAAACTTGGTGGGAAGAACAATCACAACCCTTAGATGCATAGTTGACAAGATCGGACCGGATCCGAGTACTGTGGGGGGAGTTAGAGGGAGGGTTCCAGAATTCCGGTGATCCCGACTCAACATGCTTACACATGTGCTAGGACGACGAAACTTGGCAGGAATATCAGGGACTTTACACAGTTGTTTCTGCGATTTGACCATCGTGGGGGAGTGGAGGAGGGGGAATCCGAATCTTGAGCTTGTCCAACTTTTGAATGGGTGATCGGAACTTAATGAAGCTTGATATTCAGAAAGAACTCATGTCTCAGATGTCCAATTTCAAGTGGGACTGATCAGATAGGATCCGATCAATATGGGTCGGGGGGGGGATTTTGTGACACGCTTAGAATACAGCGATTGGGATGACACTTAGTGGGAAGAACAAGCGTAAGTCCTAGGTACATCAGTAACAGAACCGGAACGGATTCGGTAACTCTGGGGTGAGCTGGAGGGGGATCCAGAATACCGGTGATCGCAATTTAAGGTACTTCAAGATGTGCTAGGACGATGCAACTTGGCTTGAACATTAGAGACTTGACAAGATTGGCTTATAAATTGTCACTTCCCAGATCCGACCATCCCTTAAAGTAGGCCTACTCATCTTAACCGCAAAGTAAAAAAAATAATTTTAAGCAAAACCCACATTTTAATGATCGCCAAGAGCCCATGATCATTTTTGCCGCAAGGGTTTTGCTTAGAAATAAATTTCTATCACCCTTAAAGTGCGCATCTTAACCGAAAAGCAAAAAAAAAAATACTTTTCACCAAACCATATATTCATGATCCTAAAGGGCCCAGGATCATTTTTGCCTTTAGAGTTTTGATTACAGATGTATTTCTAGCTCCCTTAAATTGCGCATCATCACAGCTAAGTGCACAAATAAATTACTTTTTTTTTTACCAAACGATACATTCTCGTGATTTCAAAGGGTCCGTATCATTTTTATCTCAAGGGTTTTGCTTACAAGTGATCACAACAAACCCACGAATTGGCGAATTCCTACTTTCATCCTCTTACCAAGCCTTGCAAGTGCCATATGAGCTTACAGCTCTTGTTTTTCTAATTTATTCCTAAAATGGCCGGTGGTTGAATTGTGGGAAAACAGATTATAAAAAAAAACACAAAAACTCGGAAACTCGATATCAACACCAAAATAGAAACCTCCCCAAAAATCACTTTCGTTGATCCATGACCTCAGTTGAGGACTAGGCTTTGCCTGAGTTGTTAACATGTCACCCTGGTACAGTTCGGAAGGATTAATAGTCCGAACTAGTCAGTCTGATCCACCGAATAGACTAATTTGTGACATAGCATCTAGAAAGCATCACTAGCTTATGTGCTACTACCGTCCTGTACGGTTACACCCTTTGGTGACTAAATCTAAAAAAAAAAGAGAACCCTTTTTTAGTTGAACCCGATAGTGGGCATTGCTCAGAACTTTTCTTGCAGTGCGGAATCGACCAACTTCCAAGCTTCATTTAATTAGCCACGAAAAATCACGTTTTTGTCTGAATTGAATTCCGCGGCGTCAGTGTAAATTTGGCCTGGTCGTGACGCTGACCATATTTTTGACTACAAGAGCCCATTGTGAAAAAAAATCTTTCCAGCGGAGTCAAAATAATCAGTTGTGTTCAAATACAAGATTCAACAATAAGCTAGACCGTCAGTTAAACTTTAAGTAAATTGTCGTAAAAAAGAGTGTTTTTTTTAAATTTAATTCCTGGTCCCGCTAACGATTTGCCTGGAAAACTTGTCGGGCATAGTGACGCGAAATTTGAAAGTGAGTTTTTGCATGCGATGTAGCCTATGAGTGGACTGTGTGCACGTAACCTTAAAATGCAATCCTTCCTTATGAATCACGAAACCGTTAGAAAAGTACGTCCTACACAGGTCTCCTGCCACTGAGTTGTGTTCGGAGTCCACAGAGACAGCAAGCTGCGCGGGACACTTTTACACCTTCGAAATATCTCCATCTCTATCCAGCAGCGTTGGCCTAGAACCTATATGGCATAGCCATAGTAATTATGTCAAATTGTTTGCCTATTATAATAATCAGCGAGTACAGCAGACGAAGAAAAACCAACGGAAATCACTAAATGACAGCTATTTTTTCGTGTCGGCATTTCCGAACAACAAAACCTGTCTGACCTTCTTACAGTCTGACTAACTGAAGTAGAAGCTGCGCGGCGCCTATTTGACGAGTGACATTTAAAATAGTCGATAACGCCCTAAGGACGTCGGAAAGAATTAAGGTAATGCCTGCTTACAGTATTAAAAGTGACAGATTTGTTCCACCTCCTTACTTTACCACTCTCGTTTCTGTCGTCCGCTCTCAGAAATAATGCTAATGGTAAATCTGGCGTTGCCGTCCGATACAGAGCAGTATATAATTTGTTTGCAAAAAAGGCTGTACCCAATAGGCTACAAGTATCTCCCACGATAACAAACCAAAGTCACTCATTTTCTTTTCTAAGGCTTTTCCCACTTTACATGTGCTCTTCAAGGTTCCGGGAAGGAAAGGATCAACCCCCAAAGAAACAAGACCAAAGGTTTCGATGGGATCCCAAATATCCTATATTTGATCAACACAATTAGGTCATCAAGATTGAAAGATAAGAGAGGAATTGCCCGATGAATGTATATTTGAACTTGGTTCTCTTGCCGGACAAATCATTCAGCCGAAACTTCAAGTTTGGTTGAAGTTCAGAGTTGCCAGTGGACCTTCTTACCCCTTCAATGAATATCTTATTAGCTCATAAAACATTCATGTTTTTACCGTAAATTCGAAACCCTCCTCTGCCTCTATATAGGACTAAAGGACCCATCTACGAACTTGACCTGTACTTTGCCAGTGAACCCTCATACTAAGCTTCAACAAAATATATCCACCCCTACTAAACTTGAACAACATATACCAACCCCTTCGACCTTCGATTACACTAGCTCTGTCCAACATTCATAGATTACGCACTCTGGGCGTGGATGACGCGCAGAGCTATACTAGTATGAAGAATAGGGTAGGGCCAAAAATTGGCCGACAAATTTTGTGTCTGGTTTTTGCTGGATTCCGGATGAACTACTTGTCCGGTGAGAAAATAACTTTCATATTCGGATTCAGCATGTCTCCTTACCCTAAATCAACTATCTCAATAGCTTTACGTTTTTGGGATCCCTCCACTTACGTTTTGGGATCCCAAAAAGAAAGAACTATTCTTTCAGCCCTAACTGATTGCAAATCATTGTTGATAGTGACAAACGGATACATCAGCTGAATTTTACTGGAGCGATATTTCGGCCCTTCTTTGCAAGGGTCCTCTTCAGGCTCAAGCCGCTCAAACTGGGGAGTGAACATGTGAAACAAGATCAAAGGTTTCGATGTGCTCCCAAAAATTGAATATTTATTCGACTTCTTGATCCAGACAATCGGGTGTTTTTACTAATTTCGTAAAGTCTTGCTTTGACCAAATTCTCGTTTTATCGGTATTCCAGGCAAATTGCGTGCAAAGGAAGAGAGCTGGTGACATCGAAAGGCGAACCAAGAACCTCTCGATCTGCAGTCTGATGCTCTAAAGCCCCGTTCAAGCTTACGTTTAAGGCGCACAATTTCTGAATTATACGTGCTATCCGCGAATGTCTGTGGTAAATCTTTCATCCTGCCAGGCTTGCTGTGGTAAAAATTAATAGGAACGGGTTCTATTTTGTGTGTTAAAAGTTATACGTGACCAATCACAGCATGCGTTTCCATCACGTGACTGTCAAGGAAGAAAGAGAGAAACGTTTAAGGAGAGATATTTGTAATGTAAATGTAATTGAAACTGAATGAACTTTTTGAACGGAAAGTTAGTCATACTAAACTATACTACTAGTTTTGTTTTGACAACTATAAGCTTTTACCTTATCTGAAATAATTCCAGCAATCCTGGTAGGCTCAAAACTAAATCGAGAAATTTACATTGGTCCAACAGACACAGCAACAGATATTATACTGAATTGTCACAAAACCGGTCGAGGCTGATCTAAAATACCATATTTCAGGATGTTCATTGTCCCTAAAGTCATCAAAGGTTGTGTTCTCTTGGGATTCATTGTCAGGGTTCAGGCTTCGTTTTAATAATCTGCGCATACGTGGGCGTACAACTTGATTTTCAAGTTGAACGGGAGAGGAGGATAAGGCGTACAAGGCGAAGTATTTTTATTCATGTTACAACACAAGCGTGAACGGTCCTTAACGGCTGATGCTACGTTTACACACTCTTCGCAAATCCGAGCGTATTTTGAAACATGAGCGTATTTTAAGCACGTATTTGGGCTTAAAAAGATCTCTAGCAATACGCTGTATTTGAGAAATCCGTCCGTTTTGCATATGAATACGTCCGTATTGCTAGAAATCTTTTCAAGCTCAAATACGTGCGTATAATAGGCTTGGATTTCAAAATACGCTCGGATTTTACGCAGTGTGTAAACCCACCATGAGCTAACCTTCTCTGTGTTACGTTGAGACTTACCAACAATAAACAATTACAGTAGTCGCCTTACATTTTTTCGTATTTCGCAAAACAATTTCGCATTGCGTCACTATGGGTAGACCTGGATGCAATGCGGCAGAGTTCTAGAGCGAAGAAGGAGATTCGTATCCGACTAGTTGACATACCTGATACTGAGCTTCTTAGTCCTGACATCCTGCTGTTTGTTTATTCCCCAAGCCTTGTTAGCGGGGGCCCGCATTAAACATCCGGTGAGCGATTATAGCCTATATCAAGTCGATAAGTGTCCACGTCAGGAAATACGGTATCGTGAAACCCGCCCCCCATACCGGCGCCGTCGGAACCCAATCGATGGTAGGATCTGATGAAATTAGCGAGTATCGTATTCCGACGCTGAAGCCGTACTTTCACCAAATTCATCCTCATGGTTTCCAGTAAAAATAATGTTTCCGGTGGCGGTCTTCCTGTTTCAGAATTTACAAACGTCGACTCTTATGTTATTCTTTCCTAGCATTAGCAGGCATAGCGGCACACAAGTCCCGGAACAACAAAGATTTCCGGTCCCCCCAACTCCCCCCAGTGTCACCGGATCCGGTCCGGATTTAAAATGAGGCATCTGAGACACGAGGTCTTTCTATGTATCAAGTTTCATTAAGATCCGATAAAGTTAAAAATACCCCACTTTTCTGGATTTCCCCTCCCTCCACTCCCCCCAGATGATTGGATCGGGGAAACAAATATTCTTTTCACCTGACATGCCTGCCAACTTCCATCGTCCTAGCACATCTGGAAGTACCGCACTCGCGGGATCACCAGAATTCCGGACCCCCCCCCCCCCCCCCCAACTCCCCCCCACAGTGCCCGAATCCGGTTCGCTTATGTAAATGATGAATCTAGGACTTATGCTTGTTACCCATAGCGTTTCCCAAGATTTCTGGTTCCCCCCTCCAGCTCCCCCCAAAGTCACCGGATCCGGTCCGGATTTTAAGTGGGTCGTCTGAGGCACGAGATCTTTCCAAATATCAAGTTTCATTAAGATCTGATTACCCGTTCAAATTTATAAATACCTTAAGATTCCGGATCCCCCCTTCCTCCACTCCCCCCACGATGCTCGGATTCGAGAAGTGACTATTTCCAACTTAATCATTTGGGGTCCTGACATGCCTGCCAAGTTTCATCGTCCTGGCTTATCTGGAAGTGCCCGAATAGCAAAACCCGGACCGACCGACAGACCGACGGACGGAAAGAAATTGCGATCGCTATATGGTACTTGGCCGAAGGGACAAGTGCAATAAAAATCGCTGAGAGACTATGTTATGGAGGATTTAAGTAGGAGGTGAGCGATGTTATGATGGGTCACCCCTGGCTAAATAAATACTATTCTATCCTTCAGTTCTATGTGGGTTCAAATATTGATGCCGTTTTCCAGGATTCGCGGCTCGAAGTCTTCCGTCACCTCCCATCGCCAGGGGGAGCTGAAACTCTACAAGTTATTGTAAATGGCAGAAAATGATGGAGACAGCGTAACCAATCTGATGAAATGGAGGTTAGTTATGAGCAGAACTGTTCTCTTTCTGCAAAACCCGAAGACCAGCCAACACTATCCAGAAAAGCAGAAATCAAATTCGCTCTTTGTAGCAACAAGTAATTCAGTATCGTCCGCTCATTATTTATTAGGTCAAATACCACTGACTATCTCAGGAGACACACTTTTAATTCTTGAAAACGAAGGAATTTTCAAGCATATTAATACCATAAAACAAATTGCCCCTCGTTCATGTCGTAACCGAAAGTTGGTTCAGAAGTTCGTCGTGAAAGATGTTATTCAGTCGTTGGAGAGGACGTCTGTGTCTCTACTAAAAATTCTATTCATACAGCCCATCATCTACATGTTGTTTTTCATGAACTTTTTAGGCCCAGTTAGTAATTCAGTGGAAATTGTCGTGCTTTATATTGGTTTTTGGGATCCCAAAACGTAAGTGGCGGGATACCTATGACATCGCAAAAGTTGTCCGCCTGTCCGTCTGTCTGTCTGTCTGTAAGCACGATAACTCTCGAAGGGATTGAGATATTTTGATGAAACTTGGCGGGAGGATTGGTTGGGTCAAAGTACAGGTCAAGTTCGAAGATGGGCTCTGTAGCCCTATATTTTGAGGGTGGGGGAGGGGTTTCAAATTAACGGGCAAAAAAATATTTTTTGAAAACTATTTAGATAGTTGACACGCTGAATCCGAATATGAAAGTTATTTTCTCGCCGAACAAGTAGTTCGCCCGGAATCCGGCGAAAACCAGAAAATTTGTTAACAGCAAAATTTGTATTTGAAGTTGATTAGATGTTCGATTTAGAGGTAAGAAGACATGCTGAACACGATGGGGAAAACCATTTTCTCGCCGGACAAGTAGTTCGTCCGTAATCCGGCCCAAACCGGAAAATTTGTTAAAAGCAAAATTTTATTTGAAGTTGATTAGATGATAGATTTAAGGGTAAGAAAAGACGCTGCATTTGTATATGACAATCATTTTTTACCCGGACATATAGTTCGTCCGGAATCCGGTTGAAACCGGATTTTTTTATAAGTTAAAATTTCATTTGAAGTTGATTAGATGTTCGTTATAGGGATAAGGAGATACGCTGAATTCGTTTCTGAACTATGTTTTTTTTTCCTGAGCTAGTAGTTCGCTCGGAATTCGGCCGAAACCGGAAATTTGGCAGAAGTAAAGCAGGAAGTTTCGATCAGTATCGTCAAAATAGATATGGCTTATAGATGTATATCTGAACTTGGTTTTCTCAGATGATTAGCCTGGCGAAGACAAGACCCAGTTGTCTGGATCTAATATTACATTTTTGGGATCCCATCGAAACCTTTGGTCTTGTTACTTCTGCTGTTTTTTCCTTTTTTCCTTCTACCCCACTGTCTCCTTGTGCATTTGGTGGGGAATAAATTAAATATACACATATATTTATATATACTTTATATATTTTTATATACATATGTATATTGTCGAAAGAAATAGATAGGCAACTGCCACGTGTTTAGCTGCATTGTTACTTTTTACTAGCTGAACTTTTTTTTGTGTCTGCCTTTCTTGTTAAAGGAACAGAAAACTTGACTCAAACTTGACTCGAGGAGCTAGCTAACATATCAAGAATGTACCCTGAGTCGATATTGAGAGTAAGGAAAATTCTCGTTACGACCATTGCAGTTTCCGGGCAGTTTCCGAGATTTCGACTTTTGAGCAAAAGGTTTGCAAAAGCAAAAGGTTTGTGTGCCGAGACTAGGAATCGAACCCCGGCCGTCTTGTCGGGGAGGTCGTTAGTCTGTAGTCTACATGTAAAAAGGCGAACTTTTACAGTACATAAGTGCATAATTACAGTGCATAAGGGGCAAGGGCCTGCCAGCTAGCTTTGGGAACACTAAGGAGGGGGTTCGAGACGGTTCGAGATAACAAAGAAGGGGGGGGGGGGCTGTCGACAATAAGACCCTGTATATTTATCTAAGCCCCCCCCCCCGGGCGATTCGATGGACGAAAGTTGCGTAGTGAAGTTTACTGTTCCTTTAAGAACTGTTTTGAGCATGTCCATAAAGGTGCTTCCGAGTCCTGCCACTAGATGATTCCACAGTCGCACCCATCCCTGGTTTTAACTGGTGATTTGGATGTGGTGAGGTGGGGGCTGTTGCAAAAACAATGCAAATGCTCGAATGCTTCCGATTTAACTCCTTTAAGTCCACCTCCAAACGATTCGCTGTCAGCCTTAGTCGAACGAATGCGTATGCATTTTATGAAGTTCATGCTATCATTCATTGGTTTTCAAGATCTCACGTTGGAAAGACGCATTTGCCAGCTCAGATCAACCTTGGAAACATTACCTGGGTATCTTCTTCCGCCGGTTGTTCTTATCGGTCTCCAAGCCTGTCTAAAAGGCACCGATCGCCAGCAATCTTTTGCTCGATCAGCCTAAGAGTCTATGGCTGGGAAAGACAGTCACTAGACCATTATTGGTATTCGTCAGGACGGTCGCCTCTGTGTCGCCTGAATATTTTAGACGACCGCGGAACCGATGCTTTTAAATGCATGTGGCTAGAGTAGGGACGTGGTCGCTGCGATTCAACTCATTGATGGTCGGCATCGGTAGTGATTCGTTGCTAGCCTAGGTTGATAAGCTGTGGTTGGTAGCCTACTTCAGGGTTGATGGTAGCCTTACTGTTTTCCTATATCCGAAGTCGAGGAGTAAATTATACAAACAAGACAAAAGGTTTCGATGGGAATCCCAAAGGGGCGTCTTGTAAGTACCCTAGCCTAGCGGCTGTAGAAGAAAACAAAGTAGGAAGATATATTTTTTATATAGTCTTATCACTAGATCGAAACTCCAAATAGCCGATAACGACATAACACGTCGTCTGCCGAATTTCCGGTTTTCACCGGATTCTGCAAGGAAACAAAACAGATAGGTCGTTTCAACATGTCAGCTTGCACTACTACCGACACGCTAAACGGCTTGATCGAGCAATGATAAGAACTACCAAATTTCTTGGTTTTGCCGGATTCCGGACGAATATCGGTCCGTCAGGAAATGTCAGTAAAGTATACTGATCCAGCGTGTTATCTTCGCCTATTCGCCTATTTGAAACAAATTTCCGGTTCTGGTGGGATTTCGGACGAACTACTTGTCCGGCAGGAAATCAATCTTCAGATGGATTTAGCAAATTTTTTACAACCCCATATCGAATCTCTAGTCATCTGCAGAAAAAACTTTTAACCCCCTCTTCCATCCCTAAATATGGAGCTACAATGCCCATCTACAAACTTGACCGATGCTGTGACCCAATGATGATGATGATGAATCCTCACAAGTTTTGAACAAATCTCATCCCCTTCGAGAGTTATCGTGCTAAAAGACGGACAGACGGACAAACTTTATGAAGTCATCAGAGGCGTTACTAGCCAAAATGTTTGGGGAGGGGGAGGTATTTACCGACTGGCTGGTCAATTTTGTCGACTGATTTTGCAGAAAAACCGACTGTTTTGACGGAAAAAATACTGTTTTGACGAAAAAACGACTGTTTGACGAAAAATTTGCTGATTTTCTGAAAAAACAGACTGTCTTCAAGAAGAATCCGACGATTTTGACGAAAATCGGACTGTTTTGAAAAAAACGACTGTTTCCAAGAAAAAAATCGACTGTTTTTACGAGAAATCGCGGCGCTTCGCCGACTCGGTTATTTTTTACCAACTGGCCAACAACATTGGGGGGGGGGGCACCCCCCATCTCCTCTAGTCGTGACGCCCATGGAAGTTCATAGATATCCCATCACTAACGTTTTTTGATCCTAAAAAAGAACTAAAGAATCACATAACTGCACATTTGCAGACGTGTATAGCAGTCAACATTTTAACTGACATGCCAAAGCGGAAAGTCGGGGAGAAGCTATTGACAGTTGATAGGAACGATTACTGTGAATGGGCAAGCTCAAAATAGATTCTTGGGTTGGGAGGATATGGGCAACTGGGCCATCAGATTTCCCATGAAGTAAGTTCGAGAACCGCGACAGTTATCAAATCTGGCGGGTTACAAATAAATTGTTTACTTACTTATTTCTGTGTTGTATAATTGTTGGGGGTTGTTTGGGGTCTAGATAAGTTTTTTTTTTTTGGGGGGGGTTGCGGTGGCTGCTTCCCACCCCTCCGATTCAACGGCAACGAGTTCCAGTTCATACCTTGTGAACCATGACAGGTATCATGTTGAACTTCTAAGTAATTGTTTTCATTGGGGTATAATTATGTACATTCTTAGGGTCAGCCCCCCATACCCGACCACGTAAGGGGCAACTGACCCATATTGCCCAGTGACTTCAGTTTGTAACTTGACAACGGTTGAGATGATGTAATTTCGTATACTATCTGGTCCTATGTTTGAGTATTATTTTCTGTGGTACAAAATGTTATTATTTTGCAGAATTGCTACCCTCTCTCCCCCGTTCGCGGGCAACTGGGCACAGATTGCCCAATGAATTTTTGCTTTCAAACTCATCGTCTGACCGCTTGCGCACTTGCTACCTATGTTCCGTCTTTCAGTACAATTGGATAACCTCTGTGGCGACGGTCTGCTGTAGGTTTATGATTTGTTGATATATCGTGACAACCTGAAGATACCTGCGTGAATAGAATGAATTATGCCTTCTGTTTGGCGACATTGCGGGCCAAGGAACAATTTTGACAGTCGGGAGTATCATTAAAGTTACCCGTTGTGTGGTATTTTACAGTATGTTTGTAAACATCGCGTAGGCTAGCCTACTCTTGACCATCCCTAAAGTCTGCTGATAATTGAAGAATCAGTATTTCCACAATGTGCTCTTAAGAATATTGGTACATGATGCTGAACGAACTTTTAACTGCATATTTGCCGAACAAAAAAAAACCTGCAAAAAAACGACTAGAAGTATTATTTTTCACGATTTGTTCTGGGTAGGCGTGGAGTGCGATATGGACCTGACAAATATTTATTTATTAATATTTATTTATTTGTGACCCGCTTTTTGGATAACAGCGGAGTATGAGTAAAAATATGTTGGTAATGGGGGTGTGAACGCGATCGATATCCGAACTGAACGCAAAAATTACCTCGGAATTCGGAAGAGGAGAATGATATGTGACGTACTACTTTTGATGAGTAAACCGCTCCTTGTTTTTTCGGTCTTGATTATCCAAGTACAGGGTTTTCGCATCGTGCGTTACAACGATTATTACTCTATTGGGGTTTGAAATTGCGAATGTGATAGTTCCACCTTCCACAAAAACAACTAGTCATAGACGTCCCTTGGTAGAATTCCTGTTGATCCCGTGTTTGTCTAGGAATCAATTTCATTTCTTTAATCAACCTTTCTGAAAGGTTGGTATCAGAAACAAAAGCAGTAAAAATCGGTCGCCCATTAAACCTCATACTTTTCTCATGTTCAGGGTATAATTTTGTGCCATTTTCCAGAGCGCTTATACGTTATTACTCTTCAATTTTGAAAATCCTAGATCACGTCGGGGCCTTATTATACAAATAACACAATAAGTGGCTTCTCCTGAGCAGACCGGCGGGGTAGATAGTTACACGTCTGTCTGTTCGACAGGCAAGAAGTTATGCTGCATCCTCGGCTGCATCGGCCTTTCGGGTACGGTGGAATTTTGTATAGACGGGAAACTTCGCTCCTGTACACGTTTTTTCGGCTCAAGCCAAATGACGGAGGTTTGTGTACTAAACGCCTACTCTCTAAATGTCCTCTAGCAGAACGGGGTCCCCGTTACAAAATATTCCGATGCCAACAAGTCACCCAAAAATGTCGAGCCTAAGAATAGCTTGTTTTTGGATTTTTCTTTTTCTCTTCCCGGTTCGTTGGCGTCTTGTCATGGGGACGTTATGCGACGGAGACGTTTAGTCAGGGGGACTTTTCGCTCGGGACGTTTTTTAGGGACGTTTTAAAACAAAGCCACGGCGGAAAGTTAAAGTGACGCAATCGATGAATAGAGACGAAGGTTAAGCCCTGTTTGCTAGGCGAAATTAGCCTCTTCTTCTTTACAGTTTGGTTCGGTCGGTTACAGTTTTTGTTACAGCTTGGTTACAGATTTACCTTGGTAACGAAATACATCGCGCTGTTGATACGATAGGTCGGAGCCGTATTGGGGGCCGCCGCATTTTCTTCTTTCGTAAGAGTTGAGAGACAGGAGCCCTGTTTTTGTGTAATTCTTCTTCTTCTTCCTTGACATATTTCGAGGCTTGGAGCCTTGACGTTGACCTCATTGACAAACAAGGCTCCGACCAATAGGTCCATAATGTTGTTGTTGTCCATAATAACTCGGTCAACGCGAGGGTCAACGAACAAGGGACTCCTGTTCAAGTGAGAGCAGAGCGTCACCTTCAGGACCATTCCCAATCAGTTTAGTGTTGGCCGATATTTGGATTTTTCGATATATCGATATTTTCACTTTCGATATTCGATAATCGATATCGGTATTTCGGTACCATGTATACGTCTCAGTTTGGCCAAAGTTTAAGAGCAAAATTGTCGTAATATTAACTCAAACTTCGAACAAATAAAAACTGAATTACGAAGAAAATATTGATCAAATTTCGGACACATTAGTGTAACTTATATTAGATTATTTACAATAAATATAAATGAACAAATATCGTTTTTCATATCGATGTTTACTTTTCGATATTCGATATCGTTATTTGGTCCGATATATCTTTATCGATATCGAATATCGCACAACACTAAATCAGTTCATGTCAAGCACCGCAGTCGGTTTAATATTGACAATTATTTAATAGTCCAAGTTTATTCGTAGCGATTGAAGAAACAACACGCAGGAATCGATGTCGGACGGTCCAGTTTCTAGACGGGTTTCCAGAATCTGAAGAAACAGCAAGTCGTAATATCCAGCATTCACTCAGGGGCGACAAGAAGAGAAAGATTCCGTGGAGTGAGACTAACAAAAAGAGATGATTTGAAGCTTTTCGCTCGAAAGATGTTCAGAAATCTTGCGGAATTTGGCAAGTAAGCTATACCATTCTTTATAGTTTTCCTATAAAAATCATTTTCATTGCAGTGTCAGCAGCTCCACAATGTCTAACACAAAGATACACAATTTCGACATATATAAGACAACATGATATCTATCAGTTGTTGTGTGGTTAAAAAAAATCCGGTCAAATTTGAAATTTTCAGAGCAAGACAGGTCCGTACACAGCTTATGGGTCCGTATCCAGGAATTTATTTCGGAGGGGGTTTTACTCGTGGCTTGTATTTAATCCATACCAAAAAGTACAAAAAATATATAGATCCGAGGTTAAAGCCTATAAAAACAAGTATTTGTGTGTGTTTCGGAGGGGGTTTGAACCCCCTACCTCCCCCCTGGATACGGCCCTGGAGCAAGATAATAGTTAGTGACGCACCTTTTTGACTCAGATACCAAAGGCTACTCATATCCCCGCTGAAATAACTCACTACACTGTCGGGGGCGTCTAGCTGTGGGTTGGAACTTCTCCCCGAACGCCAAAACGAGAGATTTTTGTCATCATCCAAAACATCAAGCCATTGGGTGCGACTTCGTTGTCGTTCCCTTTCGGCCTCACCTCTTGGACCGGAGGCCTGCCTCGTCTGCACCTTCTATCTTTGTTGGGCGTATCTCTGCCTGGATAAAACTGGGTCTACTTGATTTCCCTTTCCTTCCTTTAACTTGTTCCTTCCTTTCCTGCTTGGACGATAATTTTTGAACTTTCCGCGCCTTGCAAGCGCAATCTAAGAAATCGTCTCCGCCGAGGCGCCGAAGAGGTAATGGACAAGCGACAGCAGGAAAACGGCTTATCTTCGAAGCGGTATCTAGAGGAAGTCAGAAATCATCATTTGACAAGCCATTTATAAAAAACAAGCACAGCATATTCAGTTTATATTAAACTTGAAGAATAGTGCTCATATCTCAGTTAGTAGAGGTATTTAGCTGAGGTAAAGTAAAAGCGTGACCGGCTAAGCGATTTCCTTCAGAATTCCTCTCCTACGAATGGGCAGGTTTTACAGCAAGTCTCGGAATTTTCATGTACGATGTTTAACCGCAAGGTGCGCTGTTTCTGATTCTGCGATTGGCTATGTTTCCCGCTGTTTCCAAGCGAACCGTGTTAAAAATCTCTTGTGGAACTTGAGTACCTCTAGATTTCCCCGCTTCGACTAAGTCTGCCTCAGCATGACTATGTCATGCATCTCCTCTATGGGTCTAATCATGTCAATAGCTCGTAAATCATCCAGGACTGTTTAGGTCGCGACATTGGCTCCCTAATCAGCTGGGCGAGTATCACCCCTTTTGTCTGTTAGATAGCCAGTTGGAGATCCACTGCTACTGATCCGACTATAGATTTTTCGACTTAACCGGTAATTAGGGGAATTAGGGGGTCGAAGACAGAGAGAGGACTGGCGCCAGACGTAGACACGGTTGTGTCTACACCCCTTGTGCCCCGATATTCGGAACTTAACTTTTATGACCGAATGATGGCAAATTTTGGTATCGGGAGACGGTTGTTAGACTAATGGGCACAATAGCGACACGCCTTTTTGAGCTTAGGTCCTTTCTGGTTGCTGGTTTCAGGGGGTATGTTCGTTATTCGTTAATTGACCACCTCTCCACTAGATCGAAATCAAACCGGTAGGCGCAGGATAGATACGGTTATGATGATTTATGCCAACTATGTACGTAACTTCGCTAGAATGCTCAGCTTCTGCATACCCAAATTTCACAAAGCTCTACCACGTTCCCCCACAAATGAAGAAGAATTATAGGACACGTCATATTTATGATAGTGATTCATTCTACTTCTGTGGTATTTCCATCCATTCACGTTCCCGAGATCTTACGCTTCAAGTGTATCCTTTCAGAAGTCATAAATGTATCCTAGTGTATCGTCCGTTAGTACTACACTGGGTATCCCCTTTGCCAAGTTTCTTCTCTTTACGTGACGTATCAGGCTCCCGACCAATCTTTCTGATAATCTGAATTGTCCGACGACCGGTTATGCAAATTTTGCCAACATTTTATCCAAGGCAGAGGACATGGAAGGAGGCCTAAAACAGCCGAACCCTTGCGTAATTTTCTGTAAGCATAGCCAAGTTTTAAACTGGTCAACTATAATGTTTTAGCAGAAACACTATTAGTGCGAGGGGTCCTTTAAGGAGTCAGCAGGAGTTCAGAATTCAGTTATATTAGGGTGTTGCTGTATCTCTATATAGGGTTTATTTTTTAATAATAGAAATAAAAAGGTACAAGCCTCTAAAAGTTTCTTAGAAAAAATTATTATTGACTTGCCATTCCAAAAATGCTAATTCCACGACTCCACAATGCGATTCCAAATTTCCGCTGGCCGATGTCTTTTTCTTAAAGGACCCCTCTTGCTTATACTGCGTTTAATAATATACCTAGCTCCCTTGTGGTATTATAAGATTCTGAAATCCCCATCTTTCACCATTGTTTCGTTTTGTGCCTACGAATGTTTAGCGCTTTTTCGGCCGTGCCGAGTTTTGCCGACACTACGCAAAATTTGCCGCAATCTTCAATGTCCGCTGACAACTCTTTCACATAAAAGGATATGAGAATCTTTTGTTTGTGACTTCTTTTATTTGGTTAGTTTTCCAACTTTTTAACCACGGCGCGTTCAGTTTTCAAACGTTTTGCGCCCAGCCGCCGTGTCGAAGAGCAGGAAGGCTGGATACAGTCTACAAGAGCTAACAAGAAAATCGCTAATTTCAGGTGGAAAGTAATGGTACTTTCGAAAAACGTTTTATCTGATCCACTTCATGGGGAAAAGATCATTTCTAGTACGAGTTGTGCTTTAAACCCATGCCCCTTGCGCACAAGAAGTTGAAGAGATCAAAAAAAGGTTTTCGCTTCTTCATGTCACAAATAACGAGGGGTTGGCAACTCACCGTCAGGGTGTACGAGTGCCACAATTTGCAAGTGCCACACAAGTGCCACACAGTGCCACACAAGTGCCACACAGTGCCACACAAGTGCCACACAGTGCCACACAAGTGCCACACAGTGCCACACAAGTGCCACACAGTGTCCTAATTTCGACGCGAAATGTTTCTCGACGGTTAAAATCAGAAGTGCCATACAAGTGCCACACAGTGCCACACAAGTGCCACACAGTGCCACACAGTGCCACACAAGTGCCACACAGTGCCACACAGTACCACACAAGTGCCACACAGTGCCACACAAGTGCCACACAGTGCCATACGCGTCCTAATTTCGACGCGAAATGTTTTTCGATGGTTAAAATCAGAAGTGCCATACAAGTGCCACACAGTGCCACGCAAGTGCCACACAAGTGCCACGCAAGTGCCACACAGTGCCACACAAGTGCCACACAAGTGCCACACAGTGCCACACAAGTGCCACACAGTGCCACACAAGTGCCACACAGTGCCACACAGTGCCACACAAGTGCCACACAGTGCCACACAAGTGCCACACAGTGCCACACAAGTGCCACACAGTGCCATACAAGTGCCACACAAGTGCCATACTGGAGGGTGTACGAGTGCCACACAGAGTTGCCAACCCCTCGACAAATAACTAGGAACATCTACTTAAAGCTGTTTTACGAACGAACTACTCACATTATTAAAGGACACCTGAATAATGCAACCATACTTGAACACACCATGGAGAATGCATTTACAGACATGGCCACGGAGACCATTCTTCTCCTGAGCGTGACGTTTTCAAAATAGGGATGTTCGTTTCTGGAGGTTTGCACATGCAGACTCCAAGACAAAAAGCGCAATTCATTCAAATCTTGTACAGCGCTGGCCGGATCGTATTGGAATTTCTTCTAGATATACGTTTGGGCTTAACTGGTTAAAAAGTATTCCAGAAAAAGGGTTGATTGGAGACATTTTGTTCATTTCTAAAATTGTTCGGTACTGAAATAAGGACAGATGCAAAATGGAACAAAAATCATAGCTTGGAAACACTATTTCGTATTTGGATTGGGTTTTCTGCAGGCAATGTTAACGGAAGTCATACAGATAGGGATGATACTTGGTACTCTTCATTCAGGTGTCCTTTAAACATAAAACACGATGCAAACGAGCGGAGGACAGAAACTACGTGGGACATCACAATTCATTACCTCTACAAACAGCTCATCGCAGTAGAGCCCCGGAGAAGAAAATTCGAGGGAAAGCAGACTATTGGTTGTTTAACATTGGGACGTCACGCGTGGCGCTCTGCAGAGGCGGGTCATACACGCATGCTACAGTCTTTTCCTCTTGGTGCGCAGCGGCTAAGAGGGAAGTAGACGGGCGTCAACTCAAAGCTCAGCGAGACTGCGAAGCACCAGAATCTTTGACCGGGAAGTACCATGCAGAATCTTCCACCAGAATATGACCAACTGCATATATGCAACAGTCATCACAAGGGCTGTTCAGCAGGATCTTATGTCACTCCAAGCTGTGATGTAAGGTATAGTTTCATAGCTCTAGATTTGCAGTTTTGTCGGGGTATCCATAGTCGTTGCATGGGACCAAAGACGGAGGTTCTTTTGGCTTATTTGTTCCTGATTTTAGTAACCAGCCAATGAAAGAGCACGAGATGATGTACGGTTTCAGAGACGATTTCGAAGAGGAACTTACGGTTTTGAAGAGCTCGGAAACGATTTGGCAAACTGAAACCGACGCTTCTGTCTTTGGTACTTTAAGGTTGTCTTGTAACGGGCTGGGACCATAATAAATGTCAGTTTTAAGTACCTGCGGTCCAGAAATGGCGTACTAAGACCATTTACAGAGGACGTAAAAAAGAAATAAGAACACTAGAAGACAATCGACAATGTTCAATATACAATGTAATACTCGAATGGTAGTTGTTCACCAGCTGCGAAATGGATTGACAATTATTCAAACTGTCACAACTTTAATGCTGTAACATGTTTGATGACAATGTTAATTGAGGAATTGAGCAGTTTGTCTTTTGATATGCTTTGACAGAATTAGTATTCCAATTGTCATCTCTGGTGTCATTCGGTATTCAATTATTTTTTATCGCATATTTTCAATCGCACATACCGAAGATGCTTCTAGTTTGAATTCCAGTCACAAGGCGCATGGCCCTTTTCTTCGTAAGACCGCCGCCGATGGATTAATACATTTTGTTTTTTTATTTTCTCCTAAATAAGGTCTAAAGAACGTTGCATCAGCACTGGCTCCTCCTCGTATCAGCTCCGGTTACTCTGTCAGAAATTTCGAAAAAATCGACGAACTACACACACCCATAAAGGATAAAACACGTGCTGTGTTTAATAATTAATTTTATGTGGTTCTTTTTGTTAGTGTTCCCTAGAGGAATATCATCAAATAGTAGGGGAGAGGGGGGCAGGTTCGTTACGTCTTTGCTTTTTTGCATACCAAGATTTCGATATAGGTTAGATTTCGATATAGGTTCTCTTTATTAATTTTTTTTTTCGACTGTCTAGAATCATGGCTTACTTTTATTGTTACTTTGTAGAACTCTTGTTACTCTTGTACCTGCAACATTTTCTTTGCAAATTCCATTTCCGTTGGAAATTCCATTTTCCTATAGCTACTTCTGTCCAGATCTGCCCCCAGACTGGGGGCAGGTTGGGACATGGCTGGTGCAGCTCCGGACTTTTTTTTCAACCCATAAAAGACTTTCAAGAAAGTTGTATGCACATTTTCTCGTTTCCTTTCCTTGGCTCAATTCAGTTTCGTTCGGTTGCTTCCGTTTGGGAAAACTGAACAAGTATACCGTCACTTTATCAACAACTGTCATTATCATTCGGATATGCTGTTACCGCTGTGCCTGATTATGAGTTTTCTTCCGGAATGGGTCGTACAGATTTTCTGAGCCTTTTTGCTGACTTTTTTCCTTCCCTGGTCCGATTTTCTCTTCTTTCTTTATTTTTTTCCCTTCATCTTCTCTTTCTTTGTTGTCCGAACCTGCCCCAAGGGTTTTTGCTCGGACCTGCCCCCGGTGCTGTTTTGACAGAAATTAATTTGTAACTCTCAAACTGTTGCCATGCCACTAGATCCCGGATTTCTCCTCCCCTTTCCCTCCGATGATCGGATTCAGGAAAGGATGGTTTGCTAAACGTAGTGTCTTTATAGGCGTACCTAGTTTCATCGTCCTAGCTTATCTGGAAGTGCGTGAACTAGCAGGGATCGCAAGCGTAGTAAAGAGTGACAGACATTGCGATCGCTAATATGGCACTTCATCCGAAGGTTGCAAGTGCCATAAAATATTTCTTATAGATTAAACGGCAACCTATCCGATGACATGTCTATCTTCAATTTGAATATTCTCCATTTCTTAATTAAATTCCCTTTTTGAAAAAATCTTTATTCCTGATCAAAACAAAAATCGATCTGATCTAAGCAAAATGTGCTTGCGATAGTACTTGAACATTTATTGATACTTGAGGGCTTCAAGTACTTGGTTATTCTTCTTAAGTATCGAGTATTAAGTATTCAAGGAAAGTAATTCTCAAGTACTTTGATTTTGTACTTAAGTAGTAGGCTACTTGAAGTACTTCCCAACACTGCTTCAGCCCAACTTGACTGCGCCAAATGGAAAATTCCGCTGAGATTTAATCATTTTTTTTCTCGTTTTTCTAGCTTGAACCTGACGATGACCCTTGCCAAGAAGAGCCGAAATAACCAAATCTCAGCTGACTTACCCGTTTAGCGCATTCGAGTATAAAATATTTCCTAGCTTATCTTCTGTTCAGCCATTTTTCTTGCCGTACCACGCAACTCACGTGTAAAGTCATTGAATCAAGAAGCTTGTGTTTAAAACCAACAGTTGATTTGAGCTGTCAATTGTGTCGGTAATTGTCTGTCGTGACAGGTTTATAGCCGATCCATGGAAAGGACAGGATTTCGCTAGGCGCCGTCAGGGCGGCTGTCCCACCCATGGATGAGAGCAGCTGACAGAGGCACTCCGCGAAACACTGTGGCTTGGCCAGTTAGTGCCGTGCGCTTCGACAGTCGATAGGAGGAGTGCATTTATTCCAAACGACGAAATGGGCCTGACGAGTGACAGTTGTCGCCAGTGTGCGAAAGGTGACGGTCGCATTCCGCCGAACGGTAGTCGGTTTTGTGATTCGTGTCTACCCGAGAAACCAGTGGCGATGAAGCGTTTGAGGTGTAAGGGACTCAAGATTATAGTCCTTGTTTGTGTGCTTTTGCCGTGTGTTGAAGCAGATGATTATGGATTAGAATCTCAGGATGTATCGGCTTTTGAAGATGCAAGCTCAGAATCAAATACCTTTGACTTCATAGGTAAGCCCACTGGAGTCTTAGCTGGATTTCTGAAACTCGAGCTGGTGTACCTTCCAGGCTGAACGAAATTTCTTGTATCTGTAGGGTCGTGTATCTTCATGTCTCGTCCGGCTACTTTTAGCTCGTTCGAAGTCGCTAGTTTAAACCACGACTCAGTATGACCGGTCTAGACCAAATCTCAGCCGATTATCCGATATTGGTGACGTCAATGTGACGTCGTCATAAAGAAAGTTGGGACATTCGATTAAAAATATGTTGTCCAATATATATTTGGATCTATATATAGTACTGAGCGGCCAGCGAGGCGCCGGACGTGTTTACATTTATAAACCGTTCTAGGGACAATCATTAGGTTTGGAAATGGAAATAGGAATATCTCATGTAATTTGATGTGACGTCACGATCCTCGGATAATCGGCTGAGATTTAGTCGACACCGTATGACCGAGGGGATTACTTAGTGTCGCGATTCTGAAGCATCGGAAGGGGCAAGCTCAAAATCCATCTCAACAAGAAAATCAAATATTTAGCTGGTATATGAATAAAAAAGTAAAAAATAGCTAAAAATTAAACATATCTGATTCTATTTACATCAACGTATGTTTTGAGTTTCTTTCTGTCGTTTTTGCTTAATATGTTGCTACATTTGAAGAAGAAAAGGTGTTTCCGCTAGGGTCATTGAATATCAGCAGGCGTAATGAATAGTTAGAGAGCCGGCGAGATAAAAGGACAAATTACTGTAAAAGGTTGAAATCGATATTTGTAATTTGTTTCTGACATTGGCTGGTGTTAGGATTGTGCAGAAAGAAAAAGTGTAGTTATGTTCACAATAATCGTCGTCTATATCATTCAACCAATTTTACTGACCAAACTCCTTATTTAGAATCGAATTATTCGAAATTAGTTTGTATCTATTTTGTCTATTCGGATTGCTGTAGATTATGTGTCCATAGGGCATAACAGAAGAAGCAGTCGTCCATGCCATTCCATGTCGACGTTTCACCCTTCCTTCTTCGTTTCCGCACGTTCGGCTCTCCTCATTGGCCCATTTCTTGCAGTGTACTCTCATCGTCACTAGTATTGTATCTTCCAGCGTCAATTGCTGCTTAAGATTGATTATCCCAGTCTGAAGCACAGTTAAATTAAAATAATTCGCTCTAGCCTATTACATATCAATACAAACGACTTCACGGATGAAGTTCTGTCATACAACTACACAGCATGCGATTTTTTTATCGGGAAAAATTATCGTGAATTTTGGATTGACACAATGAATTTGTGATAAACCATGCCGAAAATAATAATAAGACTTTGTCAATGATGTTTGTTAAGTTTGCCACTTTAACACACCATCATTGAAGCACCATACTCCGTTCACAGAACTTAGAGTTTAAATGAGTGACTAGAAAGACTAGCAGGTCTGCGATGACAGGCGAGTAGGAGCCTCAGCATTGAACGTCACGGTTTCAACCTGGGACTCGCGCGACTCGATCTGACTTCGGCAGTAAGGGCAGCTATCCAACTGCTCGGAGAAGGGTTTTGCAGAATCCATTGAAAAATTGTGAAGGGACCATTCATAGTTATTCACAAGGGCTACGATTATCATTTCTCGGCGATCTGTTCCCCGTTTGTCAGTTTCGTTGATTTCTGCTAGATTACGCCACAGCAACGGCCAAAGTGAATGATGCGCGGACTCCACACAAAGAACAGACGGAGTGCATACAGAAACAAGACCAAAGGTTGCGATGGGATCCCAGAAATTCAATATTTGATCCAGACAATTAGGTTTTGTCTTCGCCAGGCCCAGTCTTCGCCAGACTCCTTGAACATTTTTACTCTTAAAATTTAGAAACAGATCAAGGCCAAATAGCTAATCATCTAAGAAAACCAAGTTCAGATATGGATTCAGCATGTGTGTTTACCCCGAAAAGCCGATCGAAACGATCCTGCATTACTTCTGCGAATTTTCCGGTTTCAGTGAAATTCCGGAACTACTTGTCCGGCGAAAAAATATAGCTCAAAAACGAATTCAGCGTATCTCCTTACCCCTATATCCAACATCTAATCAACTTCAAATGAAAATTTAAGTTATAACAAATTTTCCGGTTTCAGCCGGATTCCGGACGAACTGTATGTCCGGCTAAACAATGATTGTCATATACGGATTCAGCATCTCTTCTTACACCTAAAACGGATATCTAATCAACTAGAAATACAATTTTTGCTTTTAACAAATTTTCCGGTTTTTGGCTGGATTCGGGGCGAAGTACTTATCCGGGTAGAAAATGATTGCCGCATATGGGTTCATCATGTCTCCTAAGTCGAACATCTAATCAACCTTTAAAACTTTTACTTACTTGTCCGGCGAGAAAATGGTTTTCATATTCGTTTTCAGCATGTCTTCTTACCCCATAATCGACCATCTCATTAGCTGTTTAAAAATATTTTGGGACAGCCCGCAACCACCTACTCTTTTCCCATATACCAACCCCTTCGACCTTCGATTACACTAGCTCTGTCCGACAATCATAGATTAATCGCTCTGCGCGACATCCATGCGCAGAGCTATACTAGTCCCGGATTCCGGGTGAACTACTTATCCGGTGAGAAAATAACTCCTTACCCCTAAATCAACTATCTCAATAGCTTTAAAAAAAAAAAATCCCACTTAATTTGAAACCCCTCCCCCACCCTCAAATATAGGGCTACAGAGCCCATCTTCGAACTTGACCTTGACCCAAGTTTCGTTAAAACATCTCAATCCCTTCGAGAGTTATCGTGCTTATAGACGGACGGACAGACTGACAGCTTTTGCGATGTCATAGGTATCCCTCCACCAAGGCCGTATCCAGGGGGGGGGGTTAGGGGGTTCGAACCCCTCCCGAAACCCACAAAAGTAATAGTTTTTTTGCAGGTTAACCTCTGATCTATGTATTTTTTGTACTTTTTGGTCCGACCCGTGGACAACCCCCCCCCCCCCCCCCCGAAATAAATTCCGCGAGCAAACCCCCCCCCCCGAAATAAATTCCTGGATACGGCCCTGCCCTCCACTTACGTTTTGGGGTCCCAAAAATCTATACCAGTAGGCTATCGTATTCCATTCATGATACGAGTCAAGAAGACGTCTTTCGTAAGTAGCCTACTGATTGTAAATTTAATAGCCTTATATCAATCGGTCAAATTACACCGTCGAGCAATACATGAATTTCTTGTCCAAATCGGGAGTTTGAGTAAGTAGGAGGATCGAAAATGGCTTAGGATCATTTGAAACAGAACAAGACAGAAAGTGCCTCCACAAATGACGTAACCAATAAAGCTGGCATTCAGTACCATCCCAGAAAATGGATAAAATCATTATATTTTTAAACTATGTTGTATTTCTAGAAACGCGACAGACCGAGGATGGCCGTATCCCAGCATGCATTAACTTCATTTTGTAAATTTTATTTGAAACGAACATTCGAACTTCTTTACGGTCGGCTTAAAATCATTATCTTCTTCCAGACAACAATCAAATAGGCACCAGTAGGCTAATTGCAAGACCCTTAAACAAGCCTAATTGCTCCTGGCGCCCTAGCTATCCCAGGAGACCAAAATATAGGCATAGTCCTGTCTTCTGTTCCTGCCACTCATTTGCGGCCTGGGTTCTAAATGCATGGTCCTACTCGTTGCTGGAGACAGTTTGAAGAGCTAATGGGGCTCTGGAATTCCAGAGGGTCTTAACGCTTGGATTTCTTGGTTGACAGGTTTTACTCTTGTTATCATAACTCAGTCGCCAGGGTCGCCCTTTCTCCGGAGGGGGTTGGAGTTGAGCGTGTGTGTTTGTTTAAAACCAGTTGCAGCTTCCTGTTCTGGTTTGGGCTTCGCCGACTGCGTATTGTGTCGAAGAAAAAGTGGCGAGTGTTCGTAATCGATTCTGTTGCCACGAAAGTCCGTTTATCAAAATTTGGGAAACTGTAAACCCCTCCTCCCCTGTACTGTACAAGGTTCCTTCTATCCGCTGACCTGAAGTACGAACAGTTGAACACTGAACCAACCTCCTTTTTGTTTACTAATATATTTCATAGTGTTTCACACACCGAGTGCTAGTTTGAGATTTATACAGAACAATATTGAAGGTATGGAAATACCAATGATAATTTCAGAAATCGAACTAAAATGATGCGGGTCTGTTGTAGGCTAGTACAATTAATAAATACATCCGACGGTTAGAACGGATGAGTAGCCTGCATACGCAACTTAGAATATTGTCACATCTTTGGTTATCTTTCGACCAGTACATAAGCTTCCATGTAGACTGGATGTACTTAGATAAGTGTTCGTGTAAATATGTTTATCAGATTACTTGTATTTCGTTTGAGTTTTTGACGTCTAGGAACGTTTCTGAATTAGTAAGCCTACTGTGGGTTTATGTCGTAGCTTTTGTTGATAAATTAAAAGTGAATTGACAACTTGCATCGTATTGTTTTTGCATAACCAGCGTTGTGAAAGCTCGCGTAGCCTTCCTGTTTAACAAGTCCTTTCTGTGTCTTTGTCAGTTCGTTCGGTTCCTTCTAGAGACTTCTTAGCCAGTGCCACGTAAGCTCCGTTACTACGTTCTCTAGAACGTCCGAGCAGACAGTTATTTGAAAGAGAAGAGGCAGTTTTATGCGGTGGTTTTGGGTGATGGATGAGGCTACAATCCTTTATTTAACTTTGATAAAAGTTGTGACTGTTTACGTCCAATTTTTATTGATATTTAGATTGAAAGACTGTTTATGACACTATCTGTTATTATCATTCTTGTACCAAAATAATTAGTGACATATATTTGGTTTATTAATAGGCTAGTGAATTTGTATGAAATAAATTATTTGTTATTCTGATGAAAAATAGTCTGGAATCTCAGGATGAAAACAATACTATCCGAAATGTCACTTTTATATTCTGCTTCTTCTTCAAGCATCAAGTTCTGTCATTTCCATAAGCAGTATTTCTGCATTACTGCTTCCCTATTACCGTCGGGACACTATCAGAGCTTGTTATCGAACAGTGTTTTACACTCATTCTTTACAGGAGAAGTGCGATGTTACTGCAATCTTCCTACTTGCGTTTCAACCGGTTATATGTGCAAGTCTTCTCTGGGCACTTGCTTCACTCATATTATCGATCATGGCGATAAATCAAAATCTAGGCACGGGTGCCTTGAGCTGGCTGCGAGGTAAGCAGAAACTCTTTTTCAGTCATTCAAAAAATAGCACCTGCAGATCGTCTTTGCGCAAGGAATTCGAAAGGTAGCACACGCTCGACCACCACAAAAAGTTACCCTGTTATCTCAGCGTAAGGCATCAAACAAAGTAACGACTGCTAGCAGTGCTAGCTGGTTACCAAACCGCCTGCTGTTTTGTCTTGTTAAAGATCTAGATCATTCTTGTTTGAAGTCGGCAGTCGGCACTCTGTCAGTGTCCTGTGAGTTCTTGATTTCTAAATGCTATAGTAATTGGTACACTGTCAGAAGTTTCATAACAGATAGCGCATAACACTTTAAAGAATAACATCTTTTCACTTAGAAATAAAGTGTTATGACCAATTAAGTTTACACTATTTCGTGCCTAGATCTCCAACAACACTTTCAATTGGTAAAAATACTAACGGAAACGAAAGAAACATAAGAGATAACATCCCAAAGTGTTATCTGTTGAAACCAGGCATCCTTCTGTTGTCGTTATGTAACTTCTGACAGTGTAGTATTTTTACCAATTGGAGGTGTTGTTGGAGATCTAGGCACGAAATAGTGTAAACTTAATTGGTCATAACACTTTATTTCTAAGTGAAAAGGTGTTATTCTTGAAAGTGTTATGCGCGATCTGTTATGAAACTTCAGACAGTGTAGTAGATTCCAAGTAACCTTGAGATTACTTTCGGAGAATTTGGCAGTCTACCACAAACCCCTGGTTCCGACGACCTTATGCTAAACGCTGGATATATCTGACGTTTGGCATACCCCATGCCTAACGCTGGATACACTATGCCTGCACTATGCTAAACGCTGGATGGTTTGAGTGAAGCTCTGAAATCAACCAATCAGGATTCCTTTATAGTAGAGTAGGTCAGGGTTAGGGTACCAACAAGGTATTCAGCGTTTGGCGGTATCCAGCATTAGGTATTGGGTATACCAAAAATCAGGGATTTGTGGTAGACTGGAACTCGGTCACTAGTAAGCACCTAAGGTACATTTTCTGTCAGATTCCGACTTAGCTCAACTCTCCAGTCACAACTCGCAGGCACTGTTACAGCAGAAATCTTTATTTACCTTCACAGTTTGATAATCGTACTTATTCAAATGAATTTAGTATTCTTCAAAGTAAAGGAACCTTCCAAAGCGTGTTTGTCATCTTCACAGTTGAGCTAACACAGGCTCCAAATGTCATTCCATTAAGAAGTAATAAAGTTAAAAGCCTGATACTGAGTAAAGATAACAGAGTGTATGTGAGGCTATAAAACAAATAGAATTCTCTTGTTGAGCCCACAGAATTGTCTAATGTATGCTAAGGTTTAAGACCCCTAATTGATTAAGCGGCGAGCGAGGGTAGCCCTGCCATAAAAAGGCCCAAGGGTTTTGGCATCATTTTACCTGTTCAAACAGAACATTAGGATCAAAGGGATAGTACCTGATTTTGGTTTAGGGTCGCCGCTGAAATATTTGTGTAATTTGAGTGGACAAGCGAAGTGGTTGGATCGAAAGAAGGAGCAAGAAGTTCAAGTAGCTTTTCATACTGCGCTGTGCGAAAGTACCCGCTTAAGTCTTGAATTTACTCGTTCAGCTGATCCTCAGAACTATCATGTGCTCCCATCCCCTGCCCCATTTGATCTGCTCGCGGTTTCCACATATTTGCGACAAGTACAACTGAATATTTGGCTGATAGGCAGAAATGATTACAATTTATTCAAAGAAAGAAATAATACCAACGATTTAGCTTTTTTGTATTTCATTCATGTATCAGCTAAATGTTTTTCCTTTCGTTGACCTTCTTGTTAAGATCTACATTGAGCTTTCATGCCCCCGTGGACGTTAGCGAATCGCAACAGTAGATGACGCAGCGGTCGTACCGAGTCCTGGTTTGAACTGGCGACTTGGATGGGGGTGGTCTAGCTCCTCATTTGACTCGTATAAATTTTGCCTTGCTAACAGAAACCACACAGTACCTCTGCCTTTAAGTTTAACCGTAAAGGGCTGAGATAGGACAGTCTAGTTCCCCATCACTTATACGCCTGAAGACTCGATGAAAATGCGTTACTTTGTTGCTCCGCTATTCACTAACACTCGATTTTTGTATGGTGGACTTTCTCTGTCGGATTTGTGGCACCTCTATACGCTTACACCTGTGTTGTGTGACGAAAGCGATTTACGAAAATAAGTGATCACGCAGTGACCAGTGATTACCGACCTCACCATTGGCAACTGAAAAGCCGCATTTGTGTTGAGATTCAAATTTTCCGCGTCATAGAAGAACTTTGCGTTGTGAGGACGGACGTAGATTTTTTGAACGTCATACTAGAGCATGTAATCAACACAGTCCAAATAATTCAGTATATTCAGTTAAATGATACAAAAATAAGTTGGCTTTTCAGTTAAACTTTAACCATCGTAATTTGTTGCAATAGCCTGGCTCTGATAATTCGAAAACCTGGTGGCGGGGTCACCAGAGGTGCTGTTCACAAGAACGCGGTCGGATCACAAATACCGCGGTAAATACCAAACATTTCGGATTAAATGGGGTAAGCACGCTGTCAGTCTGATCGTGGATACATAAATTGGTGAACATTCATCGGGACTCAGTTATGCTTTAGATTGTACTCAAGTGGTGCTACATGCTGCAATGAACTAGATCTACCTGCTTGAGGATCCCAGCACGGTAGGAGTCGATTGTAGCCAATCAATTAGCGTTTAGCTGTCAAAACCGTCGCGAAAGCTGTTCAAATTTCCATCGTCCAGATCTGAGCATCTTGACTTCTTGTTGCCCAAACTTAATTTTCCATGCACGTGTTTTACTACCTGACCAGAATGGAAAAGGCATGCGTTTGCAAATAGTGACAGGTCTCGCGAATTCACTAGCCCTAATAAAACAAACTACTAAAAAGGTTGGCGAGCCTTCAACTATATAGCATACAGAAGAGAAGCCGGCAGTTTGATTTCATTTTTGTTTAGCACTTAAAGGGAGGGTGGGGGGGGGGTGATCGCGGACTCGAATTCCTGCTGAATTTTGAAACCGTCTGTTTCGTACGGAAAAATTTAGATAAAAATTAAGAAGATTCGTCCAAGAAAACCTGATCCTCTTTCTGCACCATTGGATTACAGGATGAAGATATCCAAGACTTTCAGAGAAATAAACCGGTGGCCACGAGCCATACCCAGGGCCTGTCGGCTCTATCCCACTACCCAAAGGGCTCTCCCCTTCATCCGATTCGAGGACATGATCCCGAAAGGTGTTAATCTGTGTCTACTGAAATAGGTGGTAGCCAAAGGGTTCGGACAACAATTAGGAAATATTTGACAGTGCAAAACGGATACGTTAGCTAAATAGAGCTAGCCTGTATAACAAGTTTTTCCACAAGCTCGTTTTTCCAACTTGAGCGGTTTTGAGCCTGAAGAGGACCCTTGGCAAGAAGGGCTAAAATATAAGTGACTATATTTACAGTTTTATCACTGTTTATCACAGTGTCGTGGAAGAAGTGTGTAACAAGTTTGTGTGCATAACAAAATAGGTTTTGGTTTGGTTTTAAGCAGAAACAGCGTATGTTGAGTCCGTCTTTAAATAAGTACTAAATGAAAAATAATAAAATAAAGACGTCTTGGTGTGTGGTCCCCGATTTCGCATTGGCGGATTCGCGGAATGCTCATTTTTTAGTCCCATTTTGGTGTTTCGCGGGTCGCACTGTGCACTGCTGTCTGGCATTTATGACTAATAGTTATGTTTTTCGTACATACATTTGCATCTTAACCTTAGTTATAACTGACGAAGAGCAACCATTCGAAGATCCATCTTGTTCTTCTCTGCTGAGATAGACGTTGGAGTTGTCAGTGTGGGACCTGATATAATCAATTTCTGCGACAGGCTTCATGATGCTGAACTTAGCCAGCTCTGAGTCATTTGGAAAAAATAATAATCAAAATCTTCAGTCGTCTGAGTAGATTTTTTTCCTCTGGCACATAATGATAAAATTTTATCACCCATAACAAACGCTGGAAACAAATGCATTATAGATGCGAAAGATAAAATAAGAATAAGAAATAGAACTAAAATATGGTAACCGGATCCGAGTTTGGCTCAGTAGAAATCTCTTCGTAGAAGTCTGCCAGTCAATCTTACAAATCTCCCCAGCCAATTAAAAAGCCAGTCAATTAGCCTTATGTTTCATTTTCACTTTCAGTTGCGAATTTTAGCCAAAATGTTCATGAAAACTAGCTTCACATGCATCACGTCTTTCATATTGTTGAGTCTCTATCCCCGTTGCAAGCCGCCTTTCAGTATTTGTATTGTTCTGTGACGCTGGGACTCTTAAATTCCTTTAATTTTTAGCCATAACGTGTATTCGGTGTAGAAGATAAGCTACTGGACTTCTTTTGTTGAGTATGTATAGCCCTTGTTGACCGTAGATTTGTAAAGTACAAAAAAATAAGCTTGTTAAGGCAGAACAGTTTGATAGATAGAAAAGAAGAAATACGTAACCCAAAAAGGATTAAATAAAAGGAATACTTTCAAATACGAATAAAAACAAGTAAACAGAGACCAGTAACTTATAAGATTGGAGTTCAGCCTTTAGTTGTTTAGCAGTGATAGTTTAAATGCGCAAAGTTAAAGATGTCGCACAGTTGTGTCTAAAATTGTACATAAATGCAGCCTAACGATTTGAACTAATGCTGTCGTCTTTCATTCGATTCACTGCTTGAGGCGCCAGCGACGCAGTAGGCCCCTTTCGCCGACTTTGCCCAGGTTCCACCCATCACTCACCCGCTGACTCAAGAGTTTGTTTTATCACAAGGTGACGAGTACACATGCTTTCTTTTCCAGTCCACGCCCGGAATCTTGTCGCCAGAGTCAAGAAGAAAAAGAAGAATTGGGCAAAGCGCTATATTGCTGTCGGGAAGATATGTGCAATTACGTTGATAGCCTCACCAGGAGGCAGACAAACGAAACTGGTTCAAGTAAGTACCCGAGTAGTAATCGCTCTCCTCATGGCTAATTTCTTAGGCAGATCTTCTTTGTCGAGATGTTGAGCGTGTCGTCAAGGCTTGCTTGTCTTTCTCTTGAGTGGCGTTGTTGGTTTTGAAGACGTCGTTGAATGACGTGCGCGGTTGTACTTATCGTGAATGCTGTTGGTAAATCTTGAAGACATCGTTGGATGGCGTGCTTGCTTGTACCTCTCTTGAATGTCGTTGCTGATCTTGAAGATGTCGTGGAATGACACACATGCTTGTACTTGTCTTGAATGACGTCCCTGGTCTTGAAGGTATCGTTGAATGGTGTAGTTGCTTGTACTGCTTTGGAATGGCGTCGCTAGTTTGAAGACGTTCTTGAATGAAGTCGCTGGCCTTGAAGACATCGCTACCTACCTGGTCTTCTACTGTTTTCGGTCTTCAGTTCCTAGGCTGTGCGATTGACTCATATTAGAAACCCATCATATCAACTATCATCTTCTCTATCAAATGAATTCTGATCAGTGTAGAGTATCAAGTTCGACTTTAAGATAATTGAATATTTTGGAAAACTAGAGTAAGACTAAATACTGCGCAACACTCAGTTTTATGACCCTCGATTTTCAGTGAGGAGGTCGTTTTGGTTATGTCTCTACCGATTTGCATATCTGTGTCAACTTGAGAATGTTTAGTTACGTCACACTTAGATTTATTCTGAGATTTCCTTGATGACTTTTCTCGAGATGTGTAGCGATAAGGCTAGACTTTCGTCAAATAGGCATTGTGACTCATGCCAAACATGATAAATAGATTCGTATGTCAATTTGCGGAAATGGCGTTTTCTTTAATCTGTTCTTTGTTGATTGTTCCGTAGCATTTCCATGTTTTGTGCAAGAGTGGCTTTTGATGAAAGAACGGAAGTTTCCTTCCTATATTTTTCGCCAGATTGTCCACATCTGAATAATTTCTACCGTGAAGGTAGCTGACCCCACGGTGGCCAGCTGTTGGAACTAATTCCAGTTTTTTTTTTCATTTTTCACTGACTTATAAACTGTGTCCTGTCGAAGAAGATGTCTTCCCTTTGGAAAACAGTGAACATCACGTTAGAGAAGTTCGCACGGCCAGTGTTCAGTTTTCAGCATAATCGCCAATCTCTTTGCGATATTCCTCAGCCGCTGGAGAACGCTGACTTCAAGGCTGAAAGACTACTGCAGAGTTGCAGTGCGAAGAGGTCACCGGACCCTCGAGGCCCTTATGAAAGCCTTCCCTTTTTTCGGTGGCAGAGATGTGCCATCCTCCAACGTCAATATCTCTAGCCGCGATAAAATCGAATGTTGTCCGTTGAAACTGCGCATCCTTGTGTTATCTGTTTTGAAACTTCTGACATTGTAGTTTACGCACTGTTCTATTTTTTTTTCGCTTGTATAAGTCTAAAAAGGGTGAAAATGTCACGGCGTTCTTCAGTGACGGGTCTGTCATATTCAGATGTCTAAGTAGACAGTGTCTTTGACTGTATTATACTTAGAAAAGTGTCAAAGTGTCTTGTCTTTTTTCGTATGAGAATTCCTATAAGTCTGAACCACAAGTCGCAAGTGAAAAAGTCTAACAAACCCGTCCTGCAGTTTTTAACCTCACATGGCTCCTTTTGGCCTTGATGAGAAACACGAAAAAACTTGCATAACAGGTATATCTGACCAATTAGCTCCGCGGAAGCGATGCGTAGGAGCCTGATCCGCGTCGGAAACATCAACACGACAAATGTAAGAATAATTGTAACTTCTTTAAAGTTTAACTGAAAAGCCAACTTATTTTTGTATCATTTAACTGACTACACTGCATTATTTTGATTGTGTTAAGGGATTTTTTTCATTTTCACTATTTGCTCTAGTATGATCTTCAGAATATCTACGGCCGTCCTCACAACGCAAAATTCTACTATGGCGCAGAAAAACTGAATCTCAATACAAGCGCGGCTTTTCAGTGGTCAGTGATCAGCTCGAGGAAGGTGGCTCACTGCTTGAAAACTTATTTTTCGTAAATCGTTTTCGTCAAGCATACAACACAGACACAAGTAGATAGAGGTACCACAAACCAGAGGGAAATTCCACTATCTGAAAATCGATTATTCGTGAATAGCTAAAGAACGAAGCGACGCATTTTCATCGGGTCTTCAAGCCTCTTTAAGTGAATAAGTCATGGGTACCTAGATTCTGCTATTACATTCCTTTCCGGTTAAACTTTAAGGTGGATAAACATTACTTGGGAAGTGTGAAATTTTGAAAATGAGAATGGATGGAACACTTAGAGACGCAGAATTAATCAGGAATATAGGTACGACGAGTGCTTTAAGGAATCTAACCTTGCTCGATTTGCCGCTTCCCATGGTGACTGTCGAGTATCTTGACAAATTACATTTTTTGTTTGTTCTGGGGTCATGATGAAATACCATAAGAAAGACATGAGAGCTGAATCATCGTGACCTGTCTCTTCAACAAAATTTGATAAAAAACAATATTTAAATTTTCTGTCATTTGTGCCTCCCGTCGATGACCATGACGATAACCGGTATTGAGATTTCATTGTTGGAAGTGATTACGAAGAAAAGGTCAAGGAGATCAAACAATGTCTTTCCGAACATCGAATTTTTCTTCCCGAAGTAATTACTTCTAAAAATCTAAAGCATGAATGACTACAAGTTTTCTATGCCCTCAGTACCCTCGTTTGTACCGCAAAGCAGCTTTTTGCTCGAATTCTCTCACATACCGGCGTAATCTTCAGAGTAATTTGGGCTGTGACCGAAAAACTCAGTGTCCTTATCTGCAAGTCACGCAAAAATGACCTTTTAATAGCCACAATTTGTATGGAATCCCCCAAAGGGTTGTTGAGCAGAACCAATTAGCCCTCTCTAGAAACCTTGTGTGTGAGGTTGCAGTTTGTTGATTACTCGAGGTCGGGCATGGTTATTCTTTTGTTTTCATTTTGCGTTTTATCTTGCTGAGACCTTGGAAGACCTAATAAGTAAGTAAACTTTATTACCCATCAAGGTTCAATAGAACGTGCGATAGAGTGCAAGGAAAAGAAAATGAAAACGAAAGGAAAATAACACAATGGAAACATAACAAAAGAAAAAGAAAAACGCAATCACAAGGTTAGTGGCCATATAACAAAACTGAACTTACTAATAAGTAGTTTACTTACTAATAAGAAGGGCTTCCAACTTTTTGTTTGCTTTAAAGGACAGCTCGCACTACACAGTGTTTTCCTGAGATAGTTGACCACTTTAAAACTTAGCTGTGCTTACATAAAATTACGCAAGTCTTTGGCTTCCCGCTCCTTTCCATACCTCTTGCCCGGGATGACAGTTTTGGCAACATTTGCATAACCAGCAGCAACAGTATTCTAGCAAAACAAACTAAACACATCTTCGAGACCACCATGCAAGTTGTGAGGCTACATTACCTTGCAATAACATATATTGAAGAGAATACCTCGGAGAATACAATCTAGGGCAAATAGAACGCATACTCAGGTAATGATAGAGGGTATGAAGTGGGCCACTCTATATAGCCTTTTATCAAAAGGTCCATCTCCTTCGGTAGTATCTTTCATCGTAAGTCGCTAATTGCAGATGGAGTTGACGTTGTTTTTGTCCTCGGAAAGAATGTTAAGAAGGCTCACTTGACTATTTCAAGATCATCCTGACGATAAGAATTGTCAGTGGGCTGGTCTGAAGGGTTAAACATTTATATCGAAGAAAGGGGTCGAAAAGAATCTTTTTTCTTCCAAAAATGTGGCTGGCAACGCCCACTTGCGTGTTCATTCAGTGGAGATAGAGGTTTGGATTCGCTGAGAATAACGAGTGGGAAAATGTTTTCGTCTCGACGTGGTGAAGATCCTCGGGTCAAGTCTTTGTCTAGGTAGGTAGGTAGGTACTTGATTCGTGGATAAACTGATAATACGACATTTCAACACTACACCCTAATAACTAAAATATAAACTGTACAGTCACTGCGACATAGAAACGAAAAACTAAGAATAATCTAGGGATAGCTTCCTATCAGCCTTTATCTAAACAATTTCAAAACTTCTCGTATTCATAATAAACTTAAGAACTAATCTATCTAATTTAAAAAAAAAAGGTATCATCACTAGCCTTGACAGGCCAAGCTGGCGGTGCTGATCTCCGATTCTAGGCCCTCAGCCAGGAAGTGCAATGGGGGGTTGGGGGCCAGCCATCCTGTGCTTTCGCAAACCCTTCCTGTCACCTTCCCCGGATTTCTCCAGGCACCCATTTGAAGCTGGGTGGACTTTGCCTTGTCTTACAGGGTTACGCCACTAACCCCCGCTCGAAACCAAACAGTAGGCACAACCGAGACTCGAACAAGGGACCAATTATCTTACTATTACTCACTAAACTAAGGCAGAATGGAAAATTCACTCGATCTTCACTCAATCTACTTAGGCTGTCATTTCGAAAACTCTTTGTCTGAGTCAGTAGATTCTCCGTTTTGATTTGCTCTCTTTTTGCGAACCAAAAAGGCGCGACCTTGTTAAAACAGGAGGGACTACCGACTGGTTGCGAAATAACAGAGTTTAGAAGTATAATTGGATGATTTCCTTTTCAGCGCAATAAAAGCAAGGGCCCATATTGAAATTGTTCAAAACGCATTTATTCACAAGGGTCTTCCATTACATACCCCTCTCTCTACAGAGTAATATTTTTCGCCTTTTATAAAGGGCCCGTTTCATTGTATGGCGCTGTAGGCGACGGGTTGCTCACTCCCGAAATAGGTGCACATGGAAGTGTCCAGTCGGTGCCCACGAGGATTTACGGTGGTGCCCACCAAGTGAGCAACCCCTCGCTGCAGGCACCCTTTTTAGTCAGGTACTGTAAAGTACTTTCGATAAATTCCATTTTTTTTAGTTTTTGTTTTCAATAGACCAAAAGGTAGAGCGCGCATTTCTGGAATAGCTCCGTCTTGTCCAGAAGAAAGCCAGGAAACTAAGGGGGTGGGGTAAGAATATTGCAAAACATCAGTGGAAGGCTCTTGCTAACAAATAGGAAACGCGGATAATGGGGGCTTGACGAGAAAAATCAAGTGGGTGTACATTGTAAAAAAAAAAATCTTGGAGTATTTGTTACTGGGATTAATCTTATCTCTGTTGAGATAAGATTATCTCTTATTCGGATTAATCTTATCCCAGTAGAGATAAGCTTAATCCCAATAGCAAATACTGCATCCTCATTCGGAGAAACTTTTTACAGTGTAGTGTTAAATAAGGGTGATAGTGGAATTTGGAAGATTCTTTCGTTTCTACGCTTACAGGCTACGCTTTTCCTCCTCCGAAATTATTTTTAAAATTTGTTTGGAATTTTGCTTTTCTTGGATCTGACACCTGACCTCGTGTGATGTTGATTCTGCATCGCTAAAACAGGAACACCATGTCGTTTGAGCAGGTTGTGTCCCGCCATGGGCATTCCGTATGACATGCAGTATTTTGCTTCAAGATCAGATAGCAAATTTGAATGTTGTTGTCTAGCATTGCGATGATGGAGTGTTATTGGCTGCACACGTGAAGAACTTTTTTGCATTCCTAGTCGGTGAGGCGGAGTTGACTTTGACGTTGCAAACGTTTATCTACATTCCGTCGGAAGCCGACAAGGGGAACTTGGCAATACTAAGCAGTGTATAACCTCCTTTCTGTAAGAACAGTTTATTAAAATAAAATTGGCTATACATCAGACAACTAGAAATTCTAACTTCAAAAAAATAAAAACATTTTTTTTCTTCCGAGTATTTCTCATAAAAATACGATGTAACAGATTGTTCTTTTGTTTCTTGACATTGAATACCAGGGAGTAGAAACGTCACCAGCCCCCCCCCCCCCTTCACCGCCCAGTTCAAGAAGCTCTTAACACAGTCCTAGGAGTAGGAGGTGTTGCCAGAAATTCCAGAACGGGGCCTGTACTTATCCTGCGCTTGCTGTTTTCTCATTTCAAGAACCTTTGTTCGGGATCTAAGTGATATAATAAATATAATACCTTTATCTTAAAATGTCAGAAGTGGGATGGCACTTCACACAAAATGCGAATTCTTGTGTTAAATGATGTCAAACCTCTGTTATCTTTCCGGAAGAAATAACACACAAAAGGGTTATAAAACTTCTCAGAAAATAACATTAAAACACACAGTTACTGTTACAGATATATCAAACTTCAGACTGTACACATCTTTCTTTATGCTAAACTGCACTATTCAGTCACTTTTTCCTCGACTTTTTCGTCGACCGTCGGTTGGTCTGCTGATCGTGTTATCGGCACTTCCAGATGGGCTAGTTCAAATGCTTAGTAAAATATAATTCACACTTCATTCTTCTTTCGTTTTCTTGCCCTCTGGGGTGAACACGCGACCAGTTGGACTTCAGTTGGCGATCAAGTATCTATTCTAGTCCCTCTGATGACTGGAGACGAGAAGCCATTGGAGATTAGAAGCTCAGGACATAGAGGACTAGTACCGCGTTTTGTCGGTTGATCCATAGCTCTTGGGAGCCAGAAGAAGTTCTCCAAACCTAGCGCCTTCTGCTCACCTTGGTCCCGGATCTGCTTGCGAGCTATTAGTTGTTCATTTGTTTGAAGTAGTCGCGCGTAGACCAATTTCAGAATGGTTCGGTATTTAATTTGCACCTGACTCGTGGCCGCTATTTTTCGCCGAGTCGTGACTGACTCTCAAAGCTCTCGGGTATACAGCGCAATTTGAGTTCATCAATCTCCTTTGTGTTCGAGACATTGAGTGTGTTGTCAACGGCGAGACAGGCCGGGCGCCAGCAGAATCATGTCGCTTTTTATAATAACACCAGGGATCGAAACATTGCATGGTCGCCTACATTTTCCTCCCCGTAAATAGCAGGTCCATTGAGCAGGGCAACTCATTCACTGTAATGGCTTCAGCTAATTGCAATTCTGCACGAGCAAGTTCGGCTAACATTGGTCAGTGTCGGATCTGGCTGGGTTCGAAAATATATTAGCGACCCCAAACTCTGCACTTATTTCGGTGCCAAACACCGCAGCCATCTAGCGGCTCTAGGACAGGTATTTCGTCCAAACGCCAGTTCACCCACGCGCTAGTTTGGCCATACACCATTTCAGAACTGTAGGCGAACTGTCGAATTTTAGGAGTGGGAGACCTGACGTGGACTTCTCGTCTTTTTGTAATTAGCAAACTTTCACGACTAGTTTCAGAGTTTCCTTCTTGACGCATGAGAATTTCCAGGCGGCGCTTTTACCTACACTCTGCTTGTCTGTTTCCAAAGTTCTTACAGAAATCATCATCTACTGTATTGCCTTGATCTACACGTCGAAAAAGATTACTTCAATCCAGTTCAGTCCAATAATTTTAATCTGGTAAGAAACCGCATTCTAAAAAAAAAAAAAAATCAGTAGGCTACAGGCATTTACATCTAGTTTATTCTGTCGGCCTTCTTCCTATGAGGCTTTAATTGTTCGTTGTGGTCCGTAGTTTCAACGCCCCAGCAAGAACGTCCAGTAGGAAATAATTGACGACGTTGTTGGTGTGCTGAAGACACGGAATTTTCGTATTGGTGTGTTGAACGACGTTGTTGGTGTGCTGAAGATACTGAATTTGCGTATTCAGAGTAGTTTGCCCGGTAACGCAGGCAGTCAAGTAATTAGTACAGTTCTGTAATTACTAATTAATACACTTCTGCGAATGAGCCATGGGACCTAGCGGAGTTAGATTGTATGTTGTTTAGTGAGACGTACCCGCATCATTAATCGTAGTTGTGATTGGGATATTCTATGGCACAATCCATTAATGAGATCAACATAAACAGCCGATGACCATCTTCTCTATCCCGTCAAAGAAGCAGATATCATTTTTCACCCACCGTGTTTCGGCCGAGAGCCGGTGAGTTTCAACAAAGACAATATTTCTTCCTTTTCCTCTACTTAGCATTGCTATTGCTACCGCTGGCGTGAGGTTCTTTGACAGACACAATGAGACTGCTCGATTGGTGTTTATCACTGTTTGTCTTGGGAAGGCTCCTCGCCTGGGGCCACAGCATGGTGCTTCTACCCATTGTATCCTGCTTTTAAAAGACCGCGGGGTGCCCAAAATACAGTCTGGCCGTGAATGGTTACAGTCTATCATTGATAAGAATGCAGAAGGTTTCGCTGATTGCCCTTCTCAAAAAACGTGATTTTATTGTCGAACTGGCGAAAAGGTTGAGCTCATGCTGACCGATAGAAAACCACGAGCTGGAGCAGGGGTTGTAGGAAACAGGAGCACGTCCAGGTCGGTAGACGAACTAGGCTCAATGAAAGCCTGAAGAGTCCCACAATCTCTCACCCCAAACTTTTCTTCACGAAATCATTCAAGTACTTGCATTCTGCAAGCGGCTCAAATTTTCGTTACAACATCCACACGTTGTGCAAAAAAGGACCAGTCTTTGATATGAAATATAGTAAATCTAGGAAGGGCCTTGAAGCAAATGTCGCCAGCTTAAACCAATCGTTAAACAAGATTGGCCTCTCCATGAACGCTAGCAAATGCCAATACGTTTGCTTCAACCCCCCCGCTTCTCCGAAGAAACCGTCAATAAATGTTGGATGTACCGTTATCGAAACGGAAGAAAAAATGCGATGGCTGGGAATTTCAATTGGTCAAAGTCTAAGAAGGATTTGCGAGGAGGCAGTTAAATCAACTGCAAATGGTATCCGTTTTGGCTACAGCAAAATTGTGCCGAACCGTTCGCGGTATAACAGGCAAGGACTCGGGAAGCTATACACTGCCTTTTGTGCACCATATGTGAACTTTCTGGCTGGACTACATGGCATACTCAGAAAAAAAGACCTACGTCGCATACGTTCCACGTATTTCAAATATCTCCGTTTCCTGCTATATTTACCCCGTCGCACGCGGAATCGATATTTGATCCGACGTTTGTTGATTCAAGACCCACTAATCACATTGGAAAATCTATCCTCGAAATTATCTTCCCCGATCGGCGATTTACCTGTTCACCACCCAATTGGCTTCGTTCTTATTTGTGATTAAATTTCTCAGACACTGTGTGTAATTTTGTGTGTGTTTTTTGTTTAGTGTTTTCTGTTTTCTTTTTACTGTTATACTGCACTTATGCCCCAGGGCAGTGCGTAATAAATTCATTCATTCATTCATTCATTCGATATGATATTTAATCACACACAAAAAAACTTTCGGGCCATGGCAATACATAAAAACAAAAGAACACACAAGACAAAAAAATAAATACGCAAAAGCTACCACCACAAAAAATATACCCACAAGGATGTGTGGCACAACTCTTTATCGTAGCAAAATTTTTATTGTTTAAAATCCCCATAAACTAATCCTCATCCTCTTTCTCAACTCCAAAAATCTCTTTTCTTAATCCTTCCAACTCCTCACAATCAACAACAAAAATGATGACAAAGAAGTAGTAGCCTACCTGAGCCTACCTGAAATCTTGTCCCGCCTTCACCATGAACCAGAAGAGAGGGGGATTAGTATTTATCCAAAACTGGAGATTTAATCAGGACTAATCAGTCGAGGTTTGGATACGGAGTTTTGAGTTTATCGTACTTCCGCGGACACAATAACTATGTCCATGGACAGCTTTCGACTTTTGATGGACATTGAGTTCAAATGCTCACCGAGGCGTGGCAGTAGCGTGGTTCTGTAAGACTTAGTCTTACCGAAGACTGACGAATTCGTGATCGCCAACAACAATTGCTGGAAGGACTGGGTTCTCCTGTGCCGTCAACCTACCTCGACGCAATGTGCGAGTTTTCCAGTGCCGGGTCACTGGCGAACGAAGTCGTCAGCGGCCCCTTCGTAAGAGCGAGACAAATGCTTTTAACATTACTAAACACATATTCATCTAGTCTAGTGATTGAATTCCTGGAAAGTGATTTCGACGAGTCATTCCGTTCACCCGCTGTTTCATGCAAGCCCAAACCACTGGATCTGGTACTAAACACAGTATGAGGTGGTAGGATGGAGGGAATGAAACTGAAATTATTAAAAAGCGATAGTAATGAGTCTGCAGTTATTTGATTGCTTGTCGGTGAGATTGATGGATCGAAGCTATTTAAAAACGACTTGACGTGTTTGGCTGTAACCAGTTGTCGGCGACAGCGCTTCCGAATCTTTTTTCCTGTCGGTAGATATTAATTACCTACCACCAGAAATTTGGGGTGTGTTCAAGGTTTACTGTAGTACTAAAGTTGTTTAAGATCGCACAAACTTTATTTTAAGTGGCGGATAATCACGTCCTCAGAACAAAACCGGTAAAAATGTTAAAAGTGGCCTCGTCCTCGCTTTCAGTGATTTTGCAAAGCCTCCACCCCACCCCACCCCCACGAGAATAATGATATTTTCTTCTGATTACTACACCATGTACGGGTCGCCGATCTTATAGTTTCAGTCTTGAACCATGTCTGTTAGGGATGCTACCAAGCTGGAATGGCGATGGAAACACAAATAATGAAAAATTAGTTCCTTCGACTTCGACAGTGACTTTGCCAATTTGCAGGCGAGGTGAAAATCGTCTTAGCCGGATGTTCGAATGCAAGTTGTAAACTTGTCTTCGGTTACAAGTAATGGCTGAGACAAGACGAACTTTAGAGGGGGCTGGGGGGGGAGGTGGAAATGCACCAGTTGTTTTGGAAATACTGAAAATAAAACCTTCCAACCGGCAGGCCGAACACATTTTACCCTCGAGTTCATCTTTTTGTAGCTGATTTTCCTTTTTGACCTGTCCTAGAGGAATATGTTGAGTTGGTGCGTGTCCGGTTTGAGGGGGAGTTCGCCCCATGCTGGATCGGACAGGCGCCGGTGAGTGTGAGCGCCGAGATCAAGACTGGGAATGGATTTATGTCCACGTTGCAGCTCGTCCGATTAATCAGCCATTGCTCGCACCCATGGATGCCTCATCGATTTGTCTGGAAGATCGAATTTCAGTCACGTTTTTGCGATTGATCAGTGCCTCAGGCGAGGAAAACTGCTTTTAGGAATGTTGCTTGCGAAGCGGCCGCTGTCGAGAAAATTGCTGCTCTAATCATAGTCTTGCTTGAAGAAAAAACGCTCTTCCAACCCACGCTGTGAAAAATGCAAATGCTGCGATTTTACTATAGCAGAGCTCTGTTTTCGTGTTCGAGTTCTGTCCCTATAATTTTCGTCAATCCGGTCGAGTCGTAACCACCTCATACCCCAAGGGTTTGCTGATAAAGGCATATCATTATCGCCCATCACTGCCGTAAGGTTCTTGATATGACATGGAGGTTCTGCACGCACATCCGTGGAGCAAATCCTCACTTGGAAAAATCGGCTGTAATTATAGATGATTTTTCATAAGGTAATTGTCGACCGTCTGAGTTCCGTCCGTCCCAATTCAGCGAGTTGCATGCAGTAAATTTGTCAATTGTCGATTTGTTCTCAGGCTTAATGACAGGATGCTTGATTTACTCGCGGAAGCGAAACGAGTTGACGGTTTGATTCTCGGCTGCCACTCTTAATGGGACGTCATTCCGTTAACTGGCGAAGTGCGGCATCACTACCGTTTCGAGAGGTGGCGACGTCCCTGAGCCTTGACTAAAGTTTTATGTTAATTCTGCGCGAGTTGGGGGTGAATTGCGTTTCTAAGATCAGATGTCGTTGAGTTGCTCCACTTTACTGAAACCGTTGAAATGCCAGACGAATCTCGAATCGCTTACTCCGAAACTATGGCCCAGATTGACTGGATCTTGCAGTACCTAGAAGCTTGCAGATTCAGTGAATATAGCACCTTCCGCGTCAAATTGTGGGCGAAGCTTTTCTTTGAATACCTGGATCCAAGAGTAGTTGCTTACATTTGCCTACGTATTTGCGTCTTCAGTCAACCTTCTGCGTTCGACAGTCGCTGATAATCGATGAACTAGGCAATCAGCGTACAGTAGCTTGACCTTAAAAGGTATGCGTAACCAAACTTGGACAGTATCAGACGTGCCGACAAAGATCGCGACGAATTTTTGCCGCGACTACGCGCCGAACGTGTAGACGTCCAGCCTGATTCTGTGCTGCGTTGATTACTGATAATCATATGGTGGGCTCATACGTGATAAGCGAGATGATGAGTATGCCCACTGCGATTTCCGCCCGTTGGTTCTGGAAGTCATGCATTTTGTACCTTTTTTTTGCGATTTCGTTTCGTTAGTTTTAATTGACCTGCTTTTCTCCTTTTTATCGCTGTTTCTTGTTACACGTATGCAGTAATTCGAATTCGTGATGTGCATTTCTGGATTGTCAGTCTGACAATTTTCATTATTTTCTGCTTGTTAAAATATTCTGCGGCAGTTGAATCCTCGGTGAAATCAACGGGAAGTAAGAAATAAAGACTTATGGACTCCAGGTTTGCGATTTATCTAGCCTTGTGCTTCTTCTGTATTAAGTTATCTGATCCAGATTAATATGATTGAGTTCCACTAGTCAACTCTAGCTCGACGATGGTGTGCTCTGTAGAAAGCAAGAACATGAACAAATTGCATATATATCGCAACACCAACTTGGATGAGCTTTCAACATCTGCGTGACTGTTGTTTCTCGAGGACGAGCTGAATCTGCTGCATTACGGCTGCTAATTTTTGGAATGGTTAGAAAAAAAGAAAGTTAATCCCTGTATATCGCAACACCAACTTGGGCTAGTTACCGCAACCGGTACTTGATAGAGGTACTCTGTCGCAGACCCCATGCTTAGCGTTGAAAAACTGGTCGCGAACCTTAAATATAAGGATGTTGAACACCCCTCGATGGGCATTCTTTTTTTATAAGATTTTTTGTTTTGTGATTCTGTATCTAAGTTTATGTTGTTTTGTTTTTGTAATTGTTGTTTTCTTTTCTTTTCACATATTCCATCTTTTTTTCCGTTGTGTTGTTTAATAAAACATTTCATTCATTGGATCCCTTCAGTATTTCTCCAGGACGACCTGACTGCCGCATTATTGCCGCTAGTTTTTGGAATGGCTAAAAATGACAACAAAGAGTTTTTACGTCATCCTTCAATCACGGTGATGCTAGATGGATCAGTCATCTCATGTTTGACTATGGCCTCATGACCTATTAGGATTTTAGACTATGGCCTCAAGCCTTGTCAGAAGGGCTGAAGTATCGCCAAAGTTTCTGCTGACTAATCTGTTTGCGCGATAAACCGTCAGTGATTGTGCATGCTTATGATATTTGCCATCTCACTTATTGAACTCCAGTTACGTGAATTCAGAAGGGGCCTTGATCTCCACTTACATAAACCCACAAACATCGTTTAAGGTTGTGTGTTCGCACTAAGGACCGTCTATGCATGATATGTGAAAATGCTACATTCATTATGCATTAATATTAGCGTGAGCTCTTCGGTGCGACTTCCGAAAGCTTGCCGCCGCAAAAACCTGAGCAATTGCTAGTTTTGCATTTGGCTTGATATTGCACCTGTAATCGTTTGGAAGCTGTCACTTATCTTTTTGTGTCGATGGTTATGGTGATCGATATGATCTCTAAATTCAAAGTACCTTTAAGACCCAACTAGCGAGGTCACGGGTAGAGTGTGCGACTCCGCTCAGAGCGACATCGTGGTAAAGAAAGTTCCACCTTTTCTTAACGCCTCATGACTTTTCGATGTTCTTGACTTCAGTGGGGTTTCACGCTGGCACAAAATTCCTCAGTGGCGCTGTGTCGACTGAGTCTGCATGTCTCGCACGCGCCGTCGCTCTACCGCTCTAGAGTCATCTGCCGGGAATGTTGGTAAAACTGCCTTAAGGTCGGGCTTCACTACCCAGATTTTTCGCCCGGATTCCGGGTTCCCGTTTTCTTCGATCTCGGTATGGGTAGTGAAGACAGGTCTGAAAGCACCCCGGACGCGTCAGGGAATCTGGTAGAAAAATCTACCAGATTCCCGGATTCTGGGTGAAAAGAAGCGGGAATTTGAAAGTAGTTCTCATTTGATTTGGAGAAATTGTGTTGAGGTGGTAAAATCTAAGAAAATGACAGAAGTGCTGAAAAATGCCGAAAGTTGACTGTTGAAGAGACATTTGATTTGATTTCTGTTTGGGACCGTCTTCACATAATCCGGACCCCAGATTCTGGGGCGTCTGGGTAGTGAAGCCCGACCTTTATTCTTGCAAGGCATGGTGGTGGATTTTTTGTTTCATAGAGCTAAGCGAAAACTCGCTAGATGACACGGCAAAACAAGACAGTGTTTAAACGAAACGCGGCGAATTATACCCCTACGGTCATTCGCGAGTCCCCGGTCTCTGGGCACTTGCTTCCGCATTGACCGTGGACAAACGAGAACAACTCCACCCACTCACCCAGTGAGAACCAAAAGAAGAAACTACAATTCTTGAGGCAAGACAGTTGGGCTATTCTGTCCTTAGCAGCCCCTCTCTCCATCTTCTATTCTGACAAACATCTTTTCTTCCAGAACATCACCTACTGAAGAACGCCGGCCTCGAGCACCTCGGCGTTAATGTCGGCGTTTTGACATCCCTCGTCAACGCTCAGTCGCATCATCATTCCCGCGCTGAAGTGTGGCTCAAAGCCGCCACCATCGCCGTGCCAATTGCCGGCGGCTGCATTCTAGTGCTATTAATCGTGCTGGCTGTCCGCATGCTCAAGCGGGACCGGCGGATCGCGGAATCGCTCCCTCAGCACAAGGATCCGCAAAATATGTTCCAAAAAGCGCTATGCGCCAGAAGGCCCGAATACGCGCTGTGTCCCGCGCGCCCGCCTCGTAGTGTTCCTACGGTGCACAAAAAGTTTGAAACAAATCGCCGCTGTCAAAGTTTGCAGAGCTTCCGACAGCCATACCATATGAGTCCGCAGCATTATAACCGTGCGTGTCGGCAAGTGAACGTAACACTTGTGAAAGACAATTTCTGTGATAAGAGCTCGTTAATTAACTCACATTTATCACCAACGATTGTGGTGTTAGGTAACGGATCGCCTGGTCGGGGTCGGCATCCTGGAATGACTGTGTAATAAAAAAAGGAATCTCGCGATTTGCTGAAGTCAATTGTATAAAGAGACGTGCTATGTTTCTATTGTCGCTTTTTTTCGGAGTATAAGCTATTCGCAGTTTATTTATGTCACGTAATTCGAATTTTTTAAGATTAAAATTTAAACTGTTGTGAAACAAGCTAGCCGGTCTTATGGTCTACTCGTGTCTGTTTTTTATGGGTTTTAGTTGGCTTCAATGGCACAAATGCAACGATTGACGACGGCGCCATTTAGTGTGGGAAAGACACTGTCTGGGATAATTTATATAATGGTAGGTGACAATGGTAGACAAAAAATTTACGTTGTCACTGATTCTAGATAAAAACAGTCATACAAATGCAAATTAACTGGATTTAAAGTTACCTATGCAACGTGAAGTATTGCTGCAACCTTTGGTTTAGTTTCTTCGTTACGATTTTGGCACTGAAGTTGGCACCCCCCAACAAAAATTTAAATGATAGTAACCCAATAAGGGTATTTTTTTCTTCGAAAAAACTGAAATGATTCCTTGATCACCTGACAAGGGCTGTCACTCAGTGTTTAAAAAAAAACGAATTTCGTAAAAAGGGATTCAACAATTTATTGACTTTGCAGCAAGCCTTTCTAATCGTGGACATCGGGACGGAACATTTGTTGATCATAGTTGAATTATATGTTGACTGCGCCAAACGGGTACGTCAGCTGATTTTATTCGCGCGAAATTTCGACCCAGAGCCAGAAAAGTGAACACGTTGATTAGAACCTGTGATATCACAGGTTTAATTTTCTAGCTTTAAGCCAGAAGAGAACCCTTGCCAAGAATGGCCGAATTGTCGCTCGAATAAAATCAGCTGGTGTCTCCATTTGGTGCAGTCAACTACGATTCGCAGTCAGCCTGGGTTGCAGGAGTATTTAAACACTAGGGGAGGATTTAAGATCTAGTTGGTATTAGTATTACACAAACTTTTCAGAAGCGTAGATAAATAGATAAAATAAATAGATAAATTTATATCTTGTTTTCTTTGTATGTTGTTGATTTTTAATTTTTCTTTCTCTTTCATTACTCCGCTCTTTCCTTTGTTGTATAGCGGGCCTCAATAAATTATTATTATTATTATTATAGCAAATGCGAAACTACGTCACTGTGTCGCATTATTATTTGTAATCGTTGCCTTTCAGCCTTTCAACCCTCAACCTGACTACGCTAAACGGATACGTCAGGTAAACAGAACAAGAGCTGTAGCTCATATGACACTTGAAAGGCTTGGTAGAAGGATGAAAGTAGGAATTCGCCAAGTCGTGTGTTTGTTGTGACCATTTATAAGCAAAACCCTTAGATAAGAATGACGACGGACCCTTGGAAATCACGAGAACGTATCGTTTGGTAAGAATTTTTTTTTTCGCACTTGGCTTGGCTGTAATGATGCGCACTTTCAGGGCGCTAGAAATTCATCTGTAATCAAAACCTTTGAGGCAAAAATTATCCTGTGCCCTTCTATATCTATATATGTTTTGGTGAAAATATTTTTTTTTTACTTTTCGGTTAAGATGCGCACTTTAAGGGTGCTAGAAATTCATTTCTAAGCAGAACCCTTGAGGCAAAAATGATCATGGGCTCATGGGGATCATGAAAATTTAGGTTTTGCTTAAAAGTAATTTGTGTATTTGCGGTTAACACGAGTACTTTAAGGGATGGTCGGATCTGGGAAGTGACAATTTCTAACCCAATCATGCCTCTAATGTTCAAGACAATTTTCATCGTCCTAGCACACCTTGAAGTACCTTAAATTGTGATCACCAGAATTCTGGACCCCCCTCCAGCTTCCGAAGAGTGACCGAATCGGGTCCGGTTCTGTCACTGATGTATCTAGGGCTTACGCTTGTTCTTCCCACCAAGTGTCATCCCAATCGCTATATTCTAAGCTTGTCACAAATCCCCTCCCCCGACTCCCCGACATTGATCGGATCCTGCCCGCACATGAAATGGGACATCTGAGACATGAGTTCTTTCCGACTATCAAGTTTCATTAAGATCTGATCACCCGTTCAAAAGTTAGACAACCTCAAGATTCCGGATTCCCCCTCCCTCCACTTCCCCCACGATGGTAAATCGGAGAAACGACTGTTCTTAAGTGAAAGTTGTAAAGTCCCTGATATGCCTGCCAAGTTTCATCGTCCTAGCACATGTGTAAGCATCTTAAGCCAGGATCACCGGAACCCTCCCTCCAACTCCCCCCATAGTACTCGGATCCGGTCCGGTCTTGTCAACTACGTATCTAGGGCTTGTGCTTGTTCTTCCCACCAAGTTTCATCCTGATCCGTCCACTCTGAACATGTCACACAATCCCCCCCCCCCCCAAAGTCACCGGATCCATTCCGGACTTGAAGTGTGACGTCTGAGACACGAGGTCTTTCCAAATATCAAGTTTCATTAAGATCCTATACCCCGTTCAAAAGTTATAAATACGTCAACATGCCGGATTCCCCCTCCCTCCACTCCCCCACGGTGGTCGGGTCGGGGAAGTGACTATTTCCAAGTTAGTTTGGTCGGGCCCCTAATGTGCCTGCCAAGTTCCATCGTCCTAGCACATGTGTAAGCATCTTAAGTCGAGATCACCGAATTCCGGAACCCTCCCTCCAACTCCCCCCACAGTGCTCGGATCCGATTCTGTCTTGTCAACTATGTCTCTAGGGCTTGTGCTTGTTCTTCCCAGCAAGTTTCATCCCGATCCGTCCACTCTGAACATGTCAGACGATTTCCGGTTCCTTCCTCCAACTCCCCCCAAAGTCACCGGCTCCATTCCGGACTTGAAATGTGGCATCTGAGTCACGAGGACTTTCCAAATATCAAGTTTCATTATAAAGATCCGATTCCCCGTTCAAAAGTTATAAATACGTCAACATTCCGGATTCCCTCTCCCTCCACGGTGGTCGGATCGGGAAAACGACTATTTCCAAGTTACTTTGGTCGGGTCCCTAATATGCCTGCCAAGTTTCATCGCCCTAGCACTTTTGGAAGTACCCTAACTCGAGATGCGTGGCCTGACAGACCGACCGACCGATCAACCAACCGAGGAGTACAGAGAAGATACACTAAATCCATTGGAGGAATCTAACATATCCTCACGGGCTACGCACACTGGACCTATCAACTCTGACATACAGAAGAAAACGGAGGAAACTACAAGCAGAGGTGTCACTAGCTAGCATCTTTGGGGGGGGGGGACAAGGTATTTACCGACTGGCTGGTGATTTTTTGCAGAAAAAACTACTGTTTTGACGAAAAATGGACTGATTTTAAGAAAAAATCGACAATTTCTACGGAAAACCGACCATTCCGAAGAAAAAACGACTTTTTCCAAGAAAAAAATCGACTATTTTTACGAAAAATCGACTCGGCTATTTTTTTTTACCGATTGGCCGACAACATTGGAGGGGGGCGTCCCCCCTCCACCCCATACGTGTCGCCCCTGGCTACAAGTATTCAAAATACTTAACTCAAACTGCCTTCCCTCTCTCTTCACAACTCATCAGCAAGTGGGGACCAGGATCCACTCTCGAAAATGACAGCGGAAGTTTTTCTCAACTTTGGTTGGAGAGCAGTTCTTTTCTAAAAGAGTAATTCCCTGTGGAAGGCTTTGTCAGAAGACTTCGTTACCAGACACACATTCGAACCCAACAAGAAGCGACTGGACAGGGAGCTAAAATCACAACCCATGAATTCCAGAGTCGACAAACCGGAGTAACCATAATCACCAACGCAAGCTATTCCATCGATTCCACGTCCTTTTTGCTTGCAAGTGCAATTTAAGATAAAGATATCAAGAAATTGAGTTTTTTCGACCGACTGTACTTGATTTGGTTCTTGCATAGCATAGCATTAAATTATGTTCTGTTCATAGCACGTAACAACGAAATGACGTTTCTTCGTTCATTCTTCTAGTGACCTCAAAGGAGTGGACACGGAGTCCGGACGGAAACTTTAAGCCACCGGCGGAATCCCAACCGGTGGCCGAATGCATTGGAATGTGGAGACCTATGTCGAACCTCTTCCAACCCACCTCAAGCCTCCTAAACATAGATAGATAGATAGTTTTACTGATTCAACTCGTAGAGCCGAATTGGCTGAAATACGTCGACCATTATAGTTAACGGAACTGACGAAACTTTTCAGGCATATTAGGAACCTGACCAGATCGACTTGGTCGCTTCCCGGATCCGACCATCGAGGGGGAGTGGAGGAAGGGGAATCCGGAACCTTGTGGCATGTACAACTTTCGAACGTGTTACTCGATCGGGTAACGTCATGGTTGGCAAGAGAACATGTTCATACAAGATCATACGTCCTAGGTTTCAGTTTAGGCTACGGGTCCATATCAGATCCGGCCGCTGTAGAAGGAGCTGGAGGGAGCATAGCTCTCGAAAATCGATCCAATCGGGGTGGAACTTGGTAGTTGGCAACTAATCATGCCCTAGACGTTCCATTTACGGGTCCTGGCCGGATCCGGTCACTGAGTGGAGGGGAGTCCGGAAATCGTGTGGCACGCTTACGCCGCGTTCACATGCATGCCTAGCCAAGCACAGACGCCTAGTCATCCCAAAACCCGTGCGTAGGCATGGGTGTGAACGGTGATGCTAGGCACGTGCCTAAGGAAACCGTGCTTGGCTAGGCATGCTTGTGAACGGGGCTTTATTGGCACCTGACACGTTGCATCTGTAATCCCTTTAATGTAGACATTAAAATAATAGAACGAAGGCTGAGAACGATACATATTTAGAACGATAAGGCTGATTCAAATCTGAAGCCGATTTGAAGCGGCAAAGTCATTCTTGACTTTGTCACGCAAGAGGAATGACTCTGTCGCTTCAAAAGAAAGCTCAGCTTTACCGCACGGAACACTCGACTCTGCGCACTGAAAAGTCATAACTACTAGACCGAAGTAAAAAAAAAAAAAAATCAAATGTCTCTTTCGTTAAATTATTTTAATCTCCAGATTCAAGGGATTGCATATGCAACCAGTCAGGTGCCGATGCGTATTTTAAGTAGGTAACTGTGGTGCTAACCTATGGTTCACACTGCTGCGATTTCGCGCAAAATTCTGCGTCATCCGACATACGACACAAATCGTACGACAAGTGACGCAGAACTGTGCGTTTTGTCGCAGTGTCGTATGCGTTGAAAAATTTCAACTCATCCGACATAACACATGCGATTTTTTTAGGGAAAGAAAAGAAAGAACAAAGATTAGTTAATTTTCAAGACTAAAAATTGCTCTACCTTGTTCTGATTGTAATCCTAGGATGGCTGAATGCAAAATATCTTCTGAATAAACTTGTATTAACCTGTTTTGAACAAGATGACCTAAAGGTTTTGACTGAAAATTTCCTAATGCTGGGTGGTATTTAGAAGTGTAATCTCCTCACATCTTCATAGGTCGCTTCCCCAAGGGCTCCTTTGTCCGTTTGCAGATTACTCTTGACGAAAAATTTCGTTTTCCTTTTGCGTCTGCGTGGTGGTGAGAACATCCGTGCGATTCTGTCGCACGTCGGAACAGCAAAGAAAAATCGTGTCGCATACGACGTAGCAGTGTGAACCAAGGGTAACACGTCCTTGCGGAATCATCGGGAAGCTAATGAACTGTGGACTACACAAGAGGAAACAGTTAAGAAAACGTACACATTCATTTACACAAGTTTTACATTTAATCATCTCGCACAATTAACTTCGAAGCTCGCGAAATTGGTTCCTACCCACCCTCTGCGACAACTCAAAATGATGCACCATTCGCATGCTGATACGTAATGCCTCTTTTAAAGCACGTCTAATCACCGGAAGACATTCCGCTGGTCTTTTACAGCAGTGGTTTCAAAAACAATCCTTTAGGACATATTTAGACAAGTTTCCGTGGGAGTGTTTTTCGGCATGGTAAAACCGGGATCGCAAGAACACACAAGGCACAGGCGCCGCCCGCCTCTTGAAGCTCATAAAAAAAGAAGTAAGCCGAGGTTATTGAGGCTGGTTTAATTTTTTGTATTAATTACACTCCATTATAAAATTATACACATAGGGCCAAGCCGGAGACACAAGGTCGATTGACCAAAACCCGGTCAACTCATATTTGAATCTTTGCCATTGTGTTCCACTGCTTCTCCTTTTAGTAAATAGGTAAAAACCGCGCAGGAACTTTATCGGAATTTTATCTTCACCGATAGATAGCGTTAAACCAAAAGACTTCTCTATTAGAATTTATTTCTCTGCTAGATCGTTCAAAACAGCAAATGGAAGAAGTTCTAGAATTCGACAATTTTTTTTAAAGGAATTTAGACGCCATTTAACGATTCAGACAATGGAAAACACACCCAGGAGCACTCGAAAATATCTCTTTTCTGAAATCGGATACTGTAAAAGACCACAGGGGTGTACTTCAGTAGACTGACATGCTTGGAATACAGTCACAATCACGTAACTGTCAACAATCCTGTCCAGTTGCATTTTTCACAGGCTTGACAATTCTAAAGAGGGTAATTCCTCTCGTTGAATACAAAAACTTACTTTTACTTAGGCTAACCCAAATTGCCCACCTGAACAGTTCAAGCGCCCGCTCACGTCTAACATATAATCCACTTCACGATCCGAGCAACGAAATGCAATTCATTCAAAGAGAGCCTCGATAGCTCGAGGCAACGTGTTCAGGTGGTCACTTTGGCAAGTCCAAGTCATTAGAGGTTGGCGTCAAACGAGAGAAAAAGGAAATATCACAACAGCCGTAACAGAACTGTACTAAGAATAATAGGCTAAACTGGGTTCTTGTGAACTTATCTAAACTGGCATGATGAATATAAGCAAAGGAAATGCGAGCAGTGCTATCGCTTGTATACGCCCACCACAAAATAAAAAATTATCACCAATGATCCATCGCAATCTCACTACGATGTTTTGGGCAAACGTTTTGTTAGCAATTTCATTCCAAGATGTTCAGTCGTATGCGGAACGTACACACCTAGCGGGCTCTAAGTTGGTAATTTTGGGATGGGGGTATGTCTTAGGCAAGGTGCGCTTTGACAATATGCATGAGTGATCACTGTCACGTAAACAAATAAACCTTATTTAACGTTTTAACTACGCGCTTACACTTACACGCTCACTATGCACGTTGTCAGAAGGACGATCTCCGAAGGTCGGACATCAGGTTTTTACAACCCGATTCTGCACCGCAGAAGTAAATCCTTTCACGTACAATACGAACTTGGCCACTCCGGAAATAATTTTCCTTTTCTCCTCCCTTTAGATGGCCTGAGCGAAAACGATTACAATAAAACAAAGTCGAACGCAATTAAAAAAGACCAAGTTGATGGCCGGGAAAAGACTAGAGACAAGCAGTGATTAACATTTTCCGGGTGGGGGAGGTGCGGCGAAGCTAGGAGGTGGGCCTATGTTAGGGGCGCTGGTGAGGAGAGGTAACAGGGGAGATTTCTTCTCTTTCGTCGGAATGTTCTCGTAAATCTGTGGTCGGTAAGATTCCTCTTGTCCCCTGGAACAGAAGAGCAAGTAAAGAAACTGAAGTGGCGCAACAGACTGATAGGCGATAACATTCAACGCGATAATAACAAGCTAGAGAATAATTCAAAGTAAGTCTCCCTATGGCTTGGGTTTGCCATGACAGTGCTTTTACCGACGGACCCCAAACGAAACCTGAAAATCGTGCACAGTACAGTAGAGGTAGGCTCACTTGAACGTCTTCTAACGGGGAACGATCGCTGAAGAAAACATTAAATAGAACCCATACAGGGGAACTTTTACTGCAAAATTCTTGCCAAAAACGTTTAATTCATATCCTATATCCCTAATGTCAACTCATATTTGAATCTTAGCCATTGTGTTCCACTGCTTTCTTTTACCCTTGGTTCACACTGCTACGTCGTATGCGACACGATTTTTTCTTTGCTGGGAGCCCTTGGGGAAACGACCTCTGAAGATGTGGGGAGATTACACTTCTAATTACCACCCAGCATTAGGAAATTTTCAGTCAAAACCTATAGGTCATCTTGTTCAAAACAGGTTAATACAAGTTTATTCAGAAGATATTTTGCATTCAGCCATCCTAGGATTACAATCAGAACAAGGTAGAGCAATTTTTAGTCTTGAAAATTAACTAATCTATGTTCTTTCTTTTCTTTCCCTCAAAAAATCGCATGCGTTATGTCGGATGAGTTGAAATTTTTCAACACATACGACACTGCGACAAAACGCACAGTTCTGCGTCACTTGTCGTACGATTTGTGTCGTATGTCGGATGACGCAGAATTTTGCGCGAAATCGCAGCAGTGTGAACCATAGGTTAGTGAATAGATAAAACCGCGCAGGAACTTTATCCGATAGATAGCGTTTTCTCTATTAGAATTTATTTACCTCTCTGCTAGATCTTCCAAAACAGAAAATGGAAGAAGGAGAAGTTCTAGAATTCGAAAAACTTATTTAAACGAATCACTGATGTACCATTCAGAGATCAAGATCGTCTGAGTAAGAGCGCAATACATACAACTTATATTTTGGATTTTCGACCAAACTTCAGAAAAGCCGATTAAAAATCAGGATAGGCTAATATTACTCACTTCAAACTGTTGCCCTAAAAAGTATGACTTACTTTGCCAATTGTACTTCAGAGGTGGCCTTTACTGGTCCTTCGAATGCAGGCTTCGGTGACTGAATGATCGCCAGCACAGGGGAGGAAGCCGCCAAATGCGCTTGGATTGTCAAAGGGGATAGTCCAACGGCTTCGCTCGAATACCGAATGTTGGTATACTCCCTACCAACCAAAGCACTCTTCTAAAAACAAAAGAACAAATAATTCTCAATTTAGTTCACGATTCCTATACACACTGTTCGACTGAAAAAAAAAGAAACATTTTCTTCTTCAGTCCGGAAAAGTAAATCCAGCTGAATGTCCATTTGACTTAACAGGGACACCCAAGGATCTCAAAGTCATCTGAACAAGAAGTTAAGGCGGAGCGAATAGTAAGGGATGTCGGTAGCGAGTTCAAGTCCCCGAATTGTCACTCCGGCTTCTGACGTGACCATTAGCAGCAGAATTACGAGCCGGTAGAAAGGATATCAGCGAAAATCTGGAGAAATGAAATAGTAGTTCTGTATCACTGTTGAGATGAACTCAAATTCTTGATTGCATATAAATTTCATTTTTCCTTCCTTGATTTAAAATAATAGTACACCGATAATAGCGTTAAATTAGTTATTAAAGTTACAAATTATTAAGTGTTTTCTTATTACTGGACACAAGTTGTGTTTTATGATTAGAATTAATTTAAATTATTGTATGTTTGTACATATACTTTACATTTATTATTTTTCTTTTAATGGTCAAAAGCCAATTATCGGCTCGTCCGGCTTCGGTTTCAGAACAGATTATGATGGTCCATAAGTAGAGACAGTCGGACGGGCGTACGAGAGGTAAATCATACCTATCGCCTGAGATATAAGAATGAGTCACTCACCCGTTCGGCTTGCATCCGCTGCGTCGACGTCTCCATATAATGCTGCACTGCCATATAGACAAATTTGTACTGAGCCTCAGTTTGTACCATGCCGGACCGCTGAGATCTTACAGTCTGAATAGTTCGTTGGATATCTATCTCACAACTCATTCCTGCAAAAAAGGGCTGGTTTCAAAGAAAGCTAGTCCCCTACAAACTGAAAGCACATACATGAGAAGAACCTTTCTGAATAAGCTTCAACTGAGCAGCATCACCTGTTGAAATTGTCTAACCAAGTCTAATTAACGTACGGACAAGTCGTTTCTTTCACCCGTTCTCCTGACACCGCTTTTTTTTTTTTTTACAATTTTCACACAGTTTTTCAATAAACAGTGTGGTAATTTTATTTATTTATTTATTACCCGCTTTTTGGTTATAGCGGAGTACAATATAACAAAGTAAAAGTTACATATTAAAACACTTGACAAAACAAAATAAATAAACATGGCTACATTCTTCAAATAGACTGTTAAAAACACACTTATTACACTTAAAATTTTGACGCTTGTACTAAACGGTTTCAGGGATAAAAAACTGGCTAATGATATCGTGGGCTGGCAGGGCAGGATGTTGGTGGAGGGTGAGCAGATTGGAATGACAATGTAGAAGTGTGTTGATGCTATCCTGAACATTATACTATAGGGGGAACGGAGGGAATCGGGTAGCTCGAACCGCAGGCGTAGTTTACTTGCCCTCTCTGTCACACTACCGAGGATTTTTTTCCCAGGTTGTTCAGTTATACTTCCATCGACTTATCTATCAGGAGAGCTCAACCAGCTGAACTAATCCGAAAAGATGGCTATAATGCAGCAATGTTCTCTTTATGTGCCAGAAGTTTGCTCAGGTCTACGGTAACATCTTGTAATCTGGGTCTACTGCTTTAAATCTTTCAAAAGCAGTCTATAAAAAATAACAGGTCATCACAACGGTAGTAAAAGAAAGTTTCTTATAATTTCTCTTTCTTGCAGGTACCTATTTTGTTATAGCCTGTATGTAACCGTTCGGGATGATCTATCCATCTATAATATTTCAAACTTACCATGCTTCTTGATTTGCGTCAGAATCATGTCTATCACAATAAATGTCCCAGTCCGACCAATCCCAGCCGAGCAGTGGACAATGACGGGACCAGCGTCATCTATCGCCTCTTGCCGGCTATTCACGTCATGCAAGAAGTTCAGTACACATCCAGGGTCTGCCGGAACACCGTGATCGGGCCAAGCCTACGAAAGACCACGCTTTATCGACAACTCAAAATGATTCATCGGTGTCATCTGTTCCGTCCTCACAGCAAAATATTCTGACAGAGTCTCTAACACTGAAGCCCGCCGTCGATGTTCACAGAAAGTGCTCCACCTGTCATCAAAACCATTCGCCTACGTTAGATTGGCCATGTCATTCAGTTCCCACAGACTACCCGGTCAAACAAGTTCTCTTAGCCCCCCCCCCCCGTCTTTCTGGAAGAAACCGCAGGTGCCCAACTCAAGAACTGTTGGGCGACAGTAGAAACAGATTTCAAGCTTGTTTTAACCAAAAGTACAGAAACACCAGAACGTATCTTGTTTCGACATGATACAAATCTATGGAAAAAGAGTTGAAAGATCGTACTGCACCTACACACCGACTGTTTGGGTTATAGTCAGACGAACAGTATTTCTGGATTGTTCTCTAAATTAAAAGACCTTCCAGTGTCCTCTTATAAGGTCAGGTGAAGGCATGTCAACGTCGTCTGTGTAGGTTGGCAGGTTTGCATAGTCTGCAGTCTGACGCATCTCAAAACACGGCAAATTCGGTTTGGTGTAGCTACGTTCAATAAAGAAATCCGGAACAAGAATCGATGGACGATCAGAGATGTGGAATGAACGGAAGTAGAGCGTCCTACCAGGGACCCATAAATTTACTTTAATGCCTCGCCATTCAGGGGCTTGTCAATAAGCGATTTCTAATGCGCTCTTGACCGACCGTCCGGTAGTTCGAGAAATACCCACGGGGATAGGATACGCGACTATCCAGATAGACAAAATTTGGGATTGCTGCTGGCGCCTTGAGGGAGGAGTCTCTTTAAGGCTCACGTCCAATGAGGCAAACAAGAACGCCGATTCGACCCAAGCGGAATTTTTGGAAAGTAGGAATTGGTCGGGCAACATAGCAACATAGAAGAATAGGAAATGACAAGCCCCCTGAATGGCGAGGCATTACAGGAAATGTATGGGTCCCTGGTCCTACCTAGGTTACAGTGCGCCCTGAAAAGAAAACGAACGAGTGCCTAAAAGATTCTAACTGATAACGCAGAGTTTTACCTGGAAATGATAATGGAAAACTCGCCGTTCGTCTGTGGATCCTGACTTGGTGACAATGAACTCCCTTAAAGCATAGTCGGCGGTTGTCGTTTCACCAACAAACTTGACAGTAATTTTACCACACTCCATGGTCTCATCTTCTTTTGGCCAATACATTGCGCATTTCGTCTAGAAATAAAAAGAGGTAATCAATTAAAGGACACCTGAACAATGAAACCATACTTGAACACACCATGGAGAATGCATTCACAGACATGGCCACGGAGAGAAATTCTTCTCCTGAGCGTGACGTTTCCAAAATAGGGATGTTTGTTTCTGGAGGTTTGCACATGCAGACTCCAGGACAAAAAGCGCAATTCATTCAAATCTTCTACAGCACAGGTCGGATCATATTGGAATGTCTTCTAGATATACGTTTGGGCTTAACTGGTTAAACAATATTCCAGAAGAAGGTTTGATTGGAGACATTTGTTAATTTCTAAAATTGTTCGGTACTGAAATAAGGACAGATGCAAAACGGAGCAAAAATCATAGCTTGGAAACACTATTTCGTATTTGGATTGGGTTTTCTGCAGGCAATGTTAACGGAAGTCGTACAGATAGGGATAATACTTGGTACTCTTCATTCAGTTGTCCTTTAAACAAAAATTCTACGTTACTGAGTACAAACGATAACCACAGATAACCATTTTCTTGTCATTTCATCTAGTATTTTTATTTGTTTCCCGCTCGTTTCTAATTGGTCGTATTTAGACACTCGTCAAATGACCCAGGGGCTCAGTGACGTAACCTACGTCGGTTGGTTCCCGGATAGCTTTTTCTTATGAAACAGAACGAGACTTTCAGGAACCCGAACCTTGGAGAGTCAAGTCGTTCATTACCTCTAAGAGGTTAGATATATATCGCAATGATAGTAATTAACTTAACTCCAACACGATCTCTTCACGCAATTCTCCCGATTCCCTTCCACTAGTTTCATTTCTCAATAGACAGCGATTCCCTGTAACTCAGCCTAATACCTACACGTCGATTTCGTGCGCAGTGGTGCATCAGTCGCAAAAACCGACCACACGAGATATCTGTCATAGAAACTGCCCAGCTGGAAGAAAATTCGCGGAGGCAAACGTAAAACATGGTTGAGCGACGAGAGGACCTCAAGCCTATCGGGGGCTTCCGCCGTCACAGAAGGAGGTGGGATCCTTCCTGACTACAACTGTTGATGCCCTTCATAAAAGATTGAGATTCATGGCATAACTAAATCCGTGCAGCTCTCACTGGCGATAGTACAGTGAGAGCTGCACAGCTTGTGAAACAAGTACATAAAGGGGTAAGAGGGGCGAGACCGAGCGTAAGTTAAGATACGGAAACGATGTTTTCAACTACCAGCAAGAGCCCATGATGATTTTAGCTAGACAATGCGCGGGTACGACGAAAAGTGCATTCTTGCGAGTGTTTCTGCAGTTGATTATCGATGGCTGAGTAGTGAAAACGTTGAACTCTGAACAATGCGAGAGTGGGACATGAGTTGAAATTCTCGCCGAGACAAATTAGTTGGTATCGGGTACTGATTAATTCAGAGGAAAAGGCGGGAAGTCTTGTATCGCTAGCCTCCAACCACGGTGCAAATTATCGTAGCCTAACCATAAGAGATACATTTTCTGGACACTGATTATAATAAGGCCAATGAGAATTTCCATCATCAGATTCATTCATTCTCCTTCACTTAAGTTCCACTATTTAGATCAGACACACTCGAAACTTCACAATAGGACGCGCCCAATCCCTTACGAACGGAGCCCACAGATTCAATCTGTAAAGTTCAGACGACTAAAACGAAGTCGAGCGAGTAAATCTTTGCTTTCCAGTACGGCATACATTTTACTTACTTTCCCTCTTTCCACCTCCTTCGTCGTCATGACTATGACTCGAGAGTTCTCTTGCCAGACCATGTGCCAGAAGTCATTCACTGTACAGGGCAAACATCCTTGAGTCGCAATGTATCCTCGGTTTCCCTTATCTTCAAAAGAAAGGGAGTTAGCGTGGAAGCCCCAAACAACTAACCGTACCAAGCTGCTGACAACTGGGTAAAGCACCGTTCACAAGCATGCCTAGCCAAGGACAGATGTCTCGGCACGTGCCTAGCATCACCGTTCTATGTGGGTATGAACGCCTAGGCACAGATTTTGGGCCATGCACGGAGTTCAGGCTCTAGAACTCGGTGCCTGGCTACGCCTGAGCACGCGCGCCTAGGTGTCTGTGCTTGGTTAGGCTTGTGAACGCGGCTTAACAGAAACAGTCAGCCTCAAAACCACGTCATACACATATACCCCTTAGCACTTAGCAGAGTGCGTTGTACGAGCTATGTGGCCACACTGGCCATTTAACCCACCATGTTGGTTGTTTCTTTGTCTACTGAAACTGAAATGAGTAGAGTAGATTAGAGTTTTATTCATGAAAGGTATCTTTCACAGCGCATGCGCCGAATTTGACCTTTGCGTCAAACATAATCCCTAATAGATATTCCTTCAGCCCAAGTTGACTGCGAATCATATTTGACAAAGCAAAACGGATAAGTCAGCTACATTTTATTGGAGCTATATTTCGGCCTTTCATGGCAAGGGTCCTCTTCAGGCTCAAGCCGCTCAAGCTGGAAAACGAATGTTCATTTCAATGAACGGAAAATGTAGTTCATTTTCCAGCTTGACAAGCTTGATAATCACTAAAACATAAATACATATTTAATCAGTCAATTCGTCATTTCTATAATAATCATAGCACAATGCATACGATATGCCATCGGCCTCTGCAAAACTCGTCTAAAACAATGTTCACTGCAGACTCTTTCGGCAAAAACTGCCGAAGAATTCTTGAGAACATTAATAGAATCACTTATTACTAAAACTGACTTAAAAAAAAGGAAATGGCGGTGTTGACAGAATACCGAGAGTCACCGAGTCAACTATGGTCCACTATATACCGAGAGTCAACGACAGTAAACTATTCGGTCAGTAAAGGGAGAGATCTCCCAATAAAGACAAAGCACATGTCTGTAATATTTCTAGGCAAAAACCTCCCTATTTTGTGATAGCATCGCTTTCTATATTTCTGACAAAGGTGAACAGCATGCCGGCACGCAAGTAAAACCGATTCACAAAAAAAATTCAGCTACTTACCTATATCATCTTCAAAGTGAATATAATTTGCATTGATGTAGTCGTTGCCAGGCTCTGTTGTATCAACGTCGGTTAAGATCACTCGTGTGTGATCAACTGCAAAGACAAAATTTTTTTTTTTAACCCAAAATGCTCGATGACGCGCTCTTGTCGTGACATTGTTTTGTGATGGTATTAGCTATTGCGAAAATAACCGCTGTTAAAGGATCCGTGACAGTAACTATTCCCATGGATTCCTTTTCTCGGCTCCCTCTGTGTATCTTTTACTATCTGTCACTGTCACTAAAAACGTCGTACTTATGGTAGTAATGCGCGAAGAGATGGTCCGTTAGACTAGCCCTAATATCTAACTAGCTTAGGCGACGAATTTTAGCATGCTCGAATGGAACTTTAGCTTCTCATCTAGTTATCCCATGATCTCTTTCTTCACTGATGCTGTCTACAGCTGCTATTTCGCCTGATGGGGGATTTGTTAGTTGCAACTGACGCCTACGATTATTTGTGATTCGGCATTCGTGAGCAAATAGTGACTTACTCTTAGTTCGGGAGGGGGAATGCTACAGACTTTCCTAATCAGTCTGGGACGTTAGGGGTCTGACCCTACTGACTGTTTGAGTCATCTTCAGTCGTTTCAACAATTATTCACTGATGATTCATTTACGTTCATAAAAAACCTTGGACCCCGGTTCCGCGGTTTCACAGAAAGACCGCCGGGCACAGTGACCAGTAAAACGGTTCGATACTTTCAGCAGAGAGAACTGAACAGATTCGCACTTCTTTCATTGCTTATAAGAGTAGGGTAACCGGAGGTTTTTAGTTTTCAACTACTATCCAAAAATCGCATGAACTCGATAAACTTTCCAGGGGCAGGGGACCAATTGGCTAAGCACAAGGAACCAATACATAAGACTTACATGGCAGAATGTTTTTGTATCTGTTTTTATGTCTAGTTTCAGCTTTCGTGCCTTCTTTCCGAGAGTAGAGATGTTTGCACTCCTGCTGCTGCAGTGATTCAAACTCTTCCCAGAATCCACCTTTACCGGAAGACACACTATTTTCTTTCTAAAAAGAAAGAAAGATACGGTACAAAAATCAATAAAACCCAGATGTTCCTTATCTTCTAAAAAGCTAATGAGCGATCCTTCGAAAACCAAAATAAGGAAGGTAAACCTTTAAAGTTTAACTGAAAAGCCAACTCATTTGTGTGTCATTTAATTGGATACACTGAATTATTTGGATTCTGCAAAGGGATTTTTGATTTTCCACTATCTGCTCTAGTTATGAGGCTCAGAATATCTCCAACCATCCCCACAGCGTAAATTCTACTATGACATTGGAAATTTTAATCTCAACACAAATGTGGCTTTTCAGTGGGCAGTGGTGAGATTGGTGAAGATTACTTAGTGCCTGAACAGAAAAAAATTGATAAACCTTTCTCGTAAGGCATACAGCAAAAAGTACAAGCGCATAGAGGCACCACAAATCACACGGAAATTCCACTATTTGAAAATCGGTTATTCGTGAATAGCTGAACAACGAAGTAACTCATTTTTAGCGGGTCTTCAAGCCAATTTAAGTGAATAAGTGATGGGTAACTAGATTGTCATATCCTAACCCTTTTCGGTTATACTTTAACAAATTACCTTTCATTAAATCGCATTGCTAGCGACAAGGCTGTGTTGCTTGTAACTGTCGCCAGTGCTTATCTGGAAGTTAACTAGTTTCCCAGGTCACGTCTCTCCAGTCATGGTTACTCCACTCTTGAAAGCTACTGTAGTTTCTGACATCACCCTTTCCTCGCTAAGGGAGTTACACAAGGCCGGCAAAATGTTTTTTGGCAAAATGTTTGCCGAATGAGTCTATCGTATATATTGTTGTAGACAAGTTTTGTAGAGACTGATTTTTTACGAATTGTGTTGCAATTATTACTGAATTGACAAATTGATTGAGTGTATATATATTTATATTTTAGTATTTATGTTTGACGAGTAGTCAAAACCGGCGTTTACGCTATGAAAGATACTTTTTTTAAAATAAAACTCTACTCTACTCTACTCAGACAACCTTGTTTGAAACGAAGTTGCATCGCTTACTTTCCTTGCTGAAAGATTGATTTAGCTTCCGGGAGTGGCCTCGCGTCCTGCCGGAGGTGTCTTGTGAGAAGTTGTCGTAGCGGTTGGTGGTGAGTCAGCGAAAGTCAGTGATGGTAGGTTGGGCTTTTCAAGGTGGTCAAATCTTTGTAGGGAAGCGCTTCAGTTTGCTAATCATTTTCGTTGCTTGCGTCTGGACGCTTTCGCAACCGTACCCGAAACTCGCTGCCACAAATACGAAAAATCGGGCCAAAAAGGTTCCCCAACGAATCTTTTAACACCGCGGACTAAGTCGTTCTGCTTCAAATCTTGTAAAATTTACCAAATCAGGTTTTCTTAGGAAGCCCAGGAACTAGTTTTATTCACCAAGAGTTGATTTTTTATGGATGAAAATGGCACCGTCGAAGGTTAACTAATGTCCAAAGACGCATACCTCTACCGTAGCTTCTCAACCCACCTCAGAATCTAGGGGGGGGGGGGGTTACCTGAAGTTCTCGAACCCGCATGTCGATCCCGGCGGCGGTGATCCTCGTGGCGTTGAATGGTTGTTTCAAATGTACAACTGTACCCGTAGTTTCAACCATTGGATTCTTTTTGTAGTAGTCAATAAGGTCGGCAAGGCTGACAAATTGGTTCCCGCCTCCGACGTCGTATTTACCATCCTGGAAAATATGAGATTCATGCAACGGCGGCCATGAAGATTCCGAAACTGGAGCCTCCCTTCAAATTCTTCAACGATTCAAAGACTTTAGCAGCAGGAAAGAAAGGATAGTCCTTGATAAGTCTGAAGAATTATTCTCTCTGACGCAAGAAAACAAATCGACGTAAGATACGAAACGGGGCTGAGGGACATGTCTGCTAGGCACCACCGCATTCAACCCAGCGAGAGCGAACGATTGTTTTATCGGCACTGTGGTATAATGTGGGCGTTACATGTTTGTATTGTTTTTACCTGCTGAAAGTCAAGTACTAAAGCTCCGTGAATAAGAAGTTATTTCCACGTCCAGGATGACTCAGAGGATAGACTACCTGAGGAACATCGCAAGAAGGATTTGCTTCTCCCCAATCTCCACCAGGGTGCGCTTAGCAAGACGATACAATGATAAGATAAGGACTTCTACCTTTTAACCGCTGCGGTCTCTAATCACGTTCAGTAAACACTGAAGCGCATCCGGCTTGTACAGAGAGATTGCAGCCTACGCGACGAAAACGGATATTTTTACAGCATCGTTGAAAAAAGGGAAAACAAAGAATATAACACTGCGAGCCACAAGATTTTCGACTCTGAGACTGAATGACCGGGGTTTGGTAACTATTCTGAACCTATAAGTTGTCGGAAACGTCTTTCCGAACCCTTCGTGATTGTTTAACCACAATCTTGGAGCAAAGTTTGTACGGTTTACGGTTCGAACTTCTACCACAAAAACGGATAGAAGCAGCAGAATAAGCAGAATAGTCTTTTATCAATACCTAACTCGTGGAGACTCTAAACAGAGAGTCTCGCATCCCATTTTTTCATTTCTATCTTCGAGTCTTAGCCTTGCTCCCTAATGGCCAGTGTTGCCAAAGATCAGGATCGTCGGCTAGGGTGCAATCCCTTTACACCACTTGCAATATATAGCACCATCGGGTTAGTATCAAAAACCTCCGACAAGAGACAGCAGAATCTTCTACGACGACAGCACTGAACCGGGTCGGTCAATCGGGTCGCAGCAAGGTTGTATCACGAAAAGGGAGAGCCAAAACCTGAAATGACATGGGCTCACCTTGTACCTTATCATCACATGTGTAACCTTATCATCGGTTCTGACTGAAAGCACGTAGTCACCTGGCTTCGACTGAGATTCTCTGACTAGAAATGAACCGTTTTTTCCTCGTTCCAAAATCAGTTTTTCAGCTTCATGCCCGCTTAAATGGCCATGGTACCACCTGAAAAACGATGCTGTTTCGACTAAGGTCAACACGACGTTGTCGTTCACATATAAAATGGGCGAGCTGACGAACGGCTACAGCAATTGTTTTCTCACAGTGTGTCAGTGTTTCACCTTCAGCAGCTTTCCTACTTGTCTCGAACAAGAGAGACGATGATTTACATGGTTACACAGGAAGTGAGTTTTCCCGGCGACTGCCGAAATAAGGCGGAAATGTCTTCTTTAGCCGTCTAGCTTGCATCGCAACAACAGCGCAAAGCTGGCAGCGCAACAGCAACACTCAAGACTTCTTTTCTGTGAAACAAAAAACGTCGTCTTAAATCGGTGAGTAGAGAAACTCGTGTCGTGTTCTCCGAACACGCATACAAGCTCATTTCTTTATTTTCTTTTACACGGGCATGTGGCCCATGTGGGTCACAGTGTTATACTTAACTATGATTCTTTTTACGAGTGGCCAGTGCGGTTGAGGATATGGCTGCTTTTTAATGTCGGTTCTGGGTCAGAGTGCCCCGATGTCGACTACAGCCTCATTTGTCAGGACAGCACAGCAAGAACATAAAAGGAAAACGCAAACCTTTCGGTAGTGGGATCCCCGCAGTTCAGTGGGTACTTCAACTCGATGCACTCTCCATTCTTCTGTCTCAACTGGCCAGGGCTCTCCATATAGTACTGCACCAACTCGGCGAGAGTTGCGAACTTCTCTCCACCATAGAGATCATAAAAATCACCTTTATTTTGAATTTTTATGTGGGTCACATCGTCTGCAATCCTAAAAGAAGAGCATGAAAATACTACTGAGGTTACTCTGGACTATTTCACATGCACGGCTAAATGTATCTTGTTGGCCAGGCTCTTTCACGGGACATCATACAGTCTGAATAGTCATAATGCTGTCTGCTCTTCCGAACTTTCTCGTCAACCACAAGATACTGCTGGGCACATTATGTAACTAAATTGCCATGGTACAGACAAGCGAACATAGGCACGTTCGTCGCACTCGTAGTACTTTCCAGTGTTTACTAACCAGTGTCTGGTGTTTCCTCTTTAAAGGACCCCTCTTGCTTATTCTGCCTTTTATAATATACCTAGCTCCCTTGTGGAATTACAAGTTTCTAAAATCCCCACCTCTCTCCATTGTTTCATTTTCTGCCTACAAATTTTTAGCGCTTTTCGGCTTTTGCTACCGCTTTTGCTACCAAAAGGGCTTGAGGAGCTAAGGAGAAGCAACATGCTGTCAGCTCAAACTTACTGACGACTAAAATATGTACTCAGCTGGTGGTCCTGCCTGACCCGCAAATGCTTCTGTCTCAGCCTGTCTGGCGAGCTTCGGGGGAAGAACTGTATTGTAGGTTTGACCTATATGATCGACCCGCAAGAAAGCTCGCAAGCATTCGAACGATGGATTTTCTGGCTCCCATTGTGGCTGTTTCACTGATGACGATTTGGTGGTCAAGATAATCGAATGCCTTTATCAGATCAGCGATTAGTACGTAAACAAAATAGCCCGGTTCTTCAAGATGTAGAAGTATTTCATCCAACACACGGACCAGGTAACGTACAATGCTGTGTTCAGGTCGAAACACGAACTGACGAGCATCGATGTTGTCTTCAATGTCGCTGTACAGCCATTCGAAAAGAAAGCCTTCGAATAGTTTGTCGAACACGGTAGTTTTTTATACTCGGTATTTCATTCGGACAGGAGGCTTTATTCAGATCGAGCTTGCGTAGTCTGTCTCCGCCTGTCTTTAATGTTAGAGGCGTTATACCGTCCATCTCCCATTTACTTTTTGATTTTATAAGTAGTGTAGCGGTCCCCGTTGGCTATCTTTTTAATTAAATTATGCCTGGAGGATCCAACTGCACGACCCGCACAAATGTATGCAACACTTCTTCTCTCAGAAATCAGTGGAGATGCATACAAAACAAGACCAAAGGTTTCGATGCATGGGATCCCAAAAATCTAATATATAATGTAGATAAGTCCAGTGGCGCCATTTGGGGGGGGCAGGGGGGGGCCACGCCCCCCCCCTGAATTTCAAAGGGGCCCAAAATCTGAGTTTTTTTTGTTAATATTTCTTGTTGTCTGACATACTGAGATGAAGGATTAACCAAATTATGAATTTCACACTGCATCGCATAGTTTGAAATCTGGTTTTGATCCAAAATCTTTGTATTTTAGCAGAAAACAGGCTGATTTTTTTTTTGCCTGCGGCGCTCAGTTTTGATATAATTTGCTGTTGAGATCTCTGTATTTTAGCGGAATAGGTTGATTTTTCAAATATTTCGTCCTGTAAGGCAAGGTTTCAACAATATAGGTTGAGAATCACATTAAAAAAATATGAATTCAGAACAAACCTACTTTGTATTTACTTTGTTCTGGATGACCACTGCTTGTTTTGAAAAGGGTTGCGTGAAATAGCATTGCCAGGGTACCAACTTTTGGCGAAGTACCTCACTTCATTCGGGCGTTATCGTGGGCACAAAGGGAACCCTTGCTTTCGTTTGGGATCCCAAAAAGATGGTCTGATCGTAAATGTTTCATGCAGTTTTGCCTGCGGCGCCTTTCTTGTGTATTCGAACAGCGCGTCGTTTGGGTGTAGTTTTATGTATGGATTTTGGGGTTTAAGCCGCTTCAGAAGCTAGAATTTATTTGTGAGATGTTTTAAGATGTTAACCCCATATCCGAACTCAAAGATTTCATGAATCCAGATCTACTTCTCGAGATCGCGACAAATCTCACTAGGGTTTCTATCGAAAGCCCCAGAAGGTTTAATGTTGGTTATTCTAACATAAAGGCAGGCCTCTTTCCTCAAACTCCAGCTCACAGCATGCTCCAGTGAATATTTTTATTTGTAAAGGATCTTTGAACAAAGCGTGACTCTCGAATTTGTTCCTTATGGCACATTCAAAATATGCTTTAATTTTACCGCAAAGAGAGCAATTATATTTTGTTTTAGGTTAAAAAAAAAAAAAAAAATCTAGGATGGGGGCCCAAAATTGAGGTCTGGCCCCCCTCTGAGGTTTACTGAAATGGCGCCACTGGATAAGTCAATCCTTTTTACTTGTAATATTTAGAAACAGATCAGATTTTAAAGTTTCAAGCCCCTCGCGAAGCCCTTCTAGCAACCGATTCTTACTTACAAGTCCATCTCCCCGTGACAGACATGGTACCGTATCGTTCTTACCATGAAATACACTGGCAAAAAACAAAAGGTATACCAACTAGCAAAAGTTGGCAACCCCTCATCACCAAAGATGATAGACGTGGATAGACGTGGTACCAAATTGTTCGTACCATATAAAGCACAGGAAACAAACTGTAGGTACACCAAGTTGACAAAACTGCTAGCCCCTCATTGCCGAAGATGATTATGGTCTAACTGCCTATTATTAGACCACGACATCATTAGAAGTCCCCTACTTGTCTCATAATTGGGATCGGCCTATTTTTGGTTTCAGCGTGTACCCTACTACTGAAGTTGTCAACCCCTCTAAACTTTCCAACTGTTATATAGCTCGCAACCACCTACTCTTTTCCCATATACCAAACCCTTCGACCTCCGATCGCACTAGCTCTATCTCTCTTACGTTAGCTCTGCGCAGAGCTATACTAATCCCGCGCAGAGCTATACTAATTTGAAGGAAATGGGTAGCCGAAAATTGGTCGACAAATTTTGTGTCCGGTTTCTGACGGATTCCGGGTGAACTACTCGTCCGGTGAGAAAATAACTTTCAGATTCGAATTCAGCATGTCTCCTTACCCCTAAATGACCTATCTCAATGGATTTCAAAAAAATTTTTTTTTTGCCCCTTAATTTGAAACCCCTCCCCCATCCTCAAATATAGGGCTACAGAGCCCATCTTCAAATTTGACTTGTACTTTGACCCGAAGGATCCTCCCACCAAATTCCTCCACTTACGTTTTGGGATCCCAAAAACAAAACAAAAAATAGCCTTGTTGCTGGCAAGTTGGTCTACAGTTTAGGGCAACTCCACATTTTTTTCGAGCTCATTTGTTTTCTTCACTGTGCTACTCACCGTGAACTGTGCTGCTCACCGTGAACTGTGCCCTACAACTTCACTGTGCACTCGGAATTTATTATGGAGGCGATTGGTCACTGTAGACACTGTATAGCAACTTTAGACTAGCCTAGGGCAGATGCTACTTTTAGCCATGCCTAGTAATTTAGCTGCGAATTAATAAAGAATAGCAAAGGATTCTAGATAGGCTACCTCCACAACTGCTAGACCTGTCCCATACCAAAGCTAAAGATTTCTACCACTGCTAGTCCTGCCTCATACCAAAAGCAGAGATTTTTTAAATGGGCACTAACCGTACTGAGAGAGTGAAGTCTCCTGGATTGGTCTTGCTAGGTCTCGCCAAGAAGCTACCATCTGATCCTAGGTTTTTCAAAAGCAGTTCAGCTTCTCTTCCTGAGACACTTGGATGGAACCACCGGCTAAAATGATTAGAAAGCTCAGTCTTGAAAAAAAAAGAGACCCGAATTTCAGATGGTACATTCTAAACCTCCTTATTAACATTGCACTGATTTTTACATTTTCCACATTTAGCTAGTTTCGCTGCATATCACTGTCCCAACGAACGTTCGTGTGAAGCTCATTCGCCAAAAAAAAAAAAAAAACATTTATGCAAATTCGCCCGTGCTTTGCTCAAAGTCAATGGGCCTACTGAAATTCATGGCTAATTTAAAGTTTAACAGAAAGGCAGCTTATTTTACATCTGATATTTGAATACACTGAAATATTTTGGCTCATCTAAAGGATTTCGCATTTTTTTTTCACCCGGGGCTCTAGTAATAACATTCAGAGTATGAGCTGCTTGCACGACAACCCAAAATTCGTCAGGACGCGGAGAATTTGAATGTAAACAAAGGCCTGCATTTCCAGTGCGACATGTGGGAAAGTTGGTAAATATTCAAATGTAGAGGGACAAGCACATAGAGGTACCACAAATCCGGACGAATAAGTTCATTCGATGAAATCGATTATCTGTGGATAATGGACAAACGAAGTAACGCATTTTTATCCGGTTTTCAGGGCTATTTACGCGAATAAGTGATGTGTAACTGGACTGTCGAATCTCATACGTATTCGGTTAAACTATAAGAGCAGAGCGTAGTTTTTAACTATTTTAGTGAGGAGTCCGTTTAGGGTTCCCGCTTGTATCACGTCAGTGTTCGTTCAACTAATCTGTCAGAATAACGAGATCAATTGCAAGAACTCGTAAGGTAAAGGCTCAGACCCCTGAACATTTCCATTTTTTTTTGCCAGATAACAGAACAGTAAATAACCCCTGGAAAAGTTCTCTATAAGTAACTATAGGGTACTAACTCTATGCATACCTTCTTGATCCCATTTCAATCTGAATTTTTTAACTGAATTCTGAACTACTTCTCAGTAGTGAGTCTGCTGACCAGACAATCCAATGACTGAAATTTTCTACCTGAAACAAAACAACAAACAAATAAGAGAAACATCAAATAGGTGGGATTCCCTCTGAACTGTATGTACTCGGCCAAAATGAGTTACAGGAGAGAAGGGGGTTGGTTTGGTGGCTGGTTCTGGATAGCCTATGCCAAACTTCAGGTTTTCAGGTAAACCAAGACTCTATGCACTCTATAATAAATATATGCTTTTCTTTGTTTTCCACTTTTTTTCAGAACCTGAATTATAGGCTACAAACTCCTGTGCAAACTCGAGAATCCTCCTTGTCAACTTGGATCTGCAAGGAGAAAACAGGTCTGGGATTCATTCTAAGTGTTAGTCATCTCACAGATGTAGAGTGTTGGATAGTGTTACCCGATGAACAATTCTTGGACTGTTTAGTTGTATGGTATTTGAACGAAAAAGTTGCATGTATTGATATATAGTAGTATGGAAACATGCCTCCGACTGGTTTAATCTTAACTAGTATTATCCGATAGCATCCAATCTTGCTGTAGTAGCATCCAGTTTGCTAGTAGTAGCATGCAGTGGCAAAAGTGCATGTTACTTTTTCGCACAACTCCATACAACTAATTCTCGAAAAATTTTAGTTAGAAGAAGTGGGGTAGTATAAGAATGAGTAGGGAATCTATGTGATTTTTTTGCGTAATTTTCACCTAGTATGTAAGGGGAAAAGAACTTTCCCGAATTACCCCGTTTGGGGTAATTCCGGACAAGTCAAGAGGGTAAATACGGAAAAGGAGGGGTAATTCCGGACTGTAACACTTTAGGCACCAGTTTATGGAAAGAGGACTTGATAGAGCATGATTTAGTCTTAAGGGTGCAATAAGTCCATTTTAAGGGACAAGAAGGTGGCATAAATGCAGTCGTTGGTCTAGGAAGAAAACTTGGACTCTGGAGAACATGAAAAAAGGACTTTCTAATGCTAAGGTAATGGAGATGTGGGAGTTGGCCTCCATCGTAAATGGATCATGGATCTTTTATTCAAATTCGTGAATGTGAGTAACATGGACAGGGGTGCCACATATGGGGGGTAGAGGGTACGCCCCTCCCCTCCAATGTTGTCCGCCAATCGGTATAAAACAAGTCGGTGCGAAGCGCCATGATTTTTCGTGAAAATAATTGATTTTTTCCTGGAAACAGTCGACTTTTCTTTATAAGAGTTATTGTTTAAAGGAACAGTAAACTTGACTAGGCAACTTTCGGCCATCAAACCGGCCTGGGGGGCTTAGATAAATGTACAGGGACTTATTGTCGACAGGACCCCCCATCTTTGTTATCTCGAAACCCCTCCTTATTGTTCCCAGAGCTAGCTGGCAGGGCCTTGCCCCTTATGCACTGTAGTTACGCACTCATGCACTGCAAAAGTTCGCGATTGTCTGTGTTATCAACATACAGGGTTGCCACTTTACTAAAATAAATTCACTATGCAAAAGGAAAAAAGTAATACCAAACAAAAAAAGTACTCAGAACGTGTTGCTGGGTCATAGTCACCTTGGAAATAGAACCTGACAACTACTTTTTTCTTAAAATCTGCTGCCAAAGTAAAAAGAAAGTTCTATTATGAGCACAATTGTACTACCGGTGGCAACCCTGTTGACATACATTGTATTACTTTGTTTCAAGGCAAAGATCGTGGGTTCGAGTCCTACTCCCGGCACACAAACCTTTTGCTTTTTTTTTTTTTTCTACTAACTCAAAAGTCGAACTCTCGGAAACTGCCCGGAAACTGCAATGGTCGTAACAAGAATTTTTCTAACTCTCAATATCGACTCAGGGTACATTCTTGATATGTCAGCTAGCTCCCTGAGCCAAGTTTGAGTCAAGTTTACTGTTCCTTTAAAAAAAAAAAAGTCAGCAAGATTGCATGCTACTGGATACTACAACTTAAGATTAACACAGACACAGTCGGAGGCATTTTAAATCAAAGTATTTCATACTACAGTAGAAGTATGCTTATGTGCACGTTTGTTGGCTTTGGACCAGTGGCGCCATTTCAGAAAACTTCAGAAGTTTTATCCCGATGTATCTTTGATTCATGAAATCTTTTGAATTTGGATATGGGACATCTTTAAAACACTTCGCATACAAAATTTCAGCTTCAATACCACACCCAAATGACATGCTCCTTCGACCAGGCCTGTATAGAGAAGACTAACAAAGGCGCCGCAGGCAAAATTTCCTCAAACATTCACGATCAGAGCGTTTTTTGGGGGATCCTAAATGAAAGCAATGGCTTCCTCCTGTGGCCATTGCACCTCGCATTGCACGATCACTCTCAAACAGAGTGAAAGATTTCCTAACACCATGACATAAAACGAATTGTTTTAGACCCTGTCTGTGCTATTCCACGCAGCCCTTTACAAAACAAGCGGTGGTCATCCAGGATAAAATAAATTTGTATAAAAAGATGTGATTCTGAACGCTTATATTGTTGAAACCTTGCTTTACAGGACCAACTTAAAAAAAAAAATCAACCTGTGTACCACTAAGAAGCAGAGACTTCAACACGGGTCGCCGTCACTACCCCCACCCGTCAGTTCGCCCACTTCTAAAATCCGACAGTTCGCCCACCCGTCAGTTCGCCCACCAGTCAGTTCACCCACCCGTCAGTTCCCCCACCCGTCAGTTCGCCCACCCGTCAGTTCGCCCACCCGTCAGTTCACCCACCCGTCAGTTCGCCCACCCGTCAGTTCGCCCACCCGTCAGTTCACCCACCCGTCAGTTCGCCCACCCGTCAGTTCGCCTACCGTCAGTTCGCCCACCCGTCAGTTCGCCCACCCGTCAGTTCACCCACTCCTAAAATCCGTCAGTTGGCCCACTCTTGAAATCCGTCAGTTGACCCACCCTTGAAATCCGTCAGTTGGCCCACTCCTGAAATCCGTCAGTTGGCCCACTCTTGAAATCCGTCAGTTGACCCACCTTTGAAATCCGTCAGTTCGCCCACTCCTGAAATCCGTCAGTTCGCCCACTCCTGAAATCCGTCAGTTGGCCCACTCTTGAAATCCGTCAGTTGACCCACCTTTGAAATCCGTCAGTTCGCCCACTCTTGAAATCCGTCAGTTGACCCACTCCTGAAATCCGTCACTTCGCCCAATTTAAAAATCCGACAGTTGACCCAACTTTGCCGGATCATTAAATCCATGAAAAAGGCCGCCACCCCAGGGGAATAGTCAGCTCAATTCGACCCTGTCATTAAAGTCCGTGAAAGAAAGGCACTCAATCCCAGGAGATTACTCAGATGGAGACGACCTTTCTCGGTTAATTGGGGTCAAGAGAGATGCCTAGGGGTGCAACTTTTATGTTTACGTAAAGAAGGATATGAAGATGGATAAAAGAAGGGTACTATACGAAAAAGAGCCACGACCCCAGGGGCTTAATCAGAAGGAGCGGATAATGACGCAAACATTCAGTCAGACATATCAAGAGCTTGTTGCGAGATTCTGCGGCAAATTCAATTGGAAAAGCTAAAAGATGAAAACAAAAGTAACAAGACCGAAGTTTTCGATGGGATCCCAAAAATGTAATATTTGATAAGACAATTGGGTCTTTATTTTGCCAGATCCAGTCTTCGCCAGGCTAATCATCTGAGAAAACCAAGTAAACCCCAGCGGTTTAATCAGAAGGAGCCGACAATTACTTAAACATTTAGTCACACGTATCATGAGCTTGTTGCGAGATTATAAAAAGGAAAAATATAAGCCGGACGCGAGAGACAAGATAGCATGCACGGACTGTGGTCAAACTTTGACTAGAAGTAGAAAAAGGGGCATGACATTTTTCAAATCAAGAAGGGTATTTATATACCCAGGGGTTTAATCAGAAAGAGCCGATAATTACGTAAACATTTAGTCACACATATCGGGAGCTTGTTGCGAAATTCTACGGCAAATTCAATTGGAAAAGCTAAAAGATGAAAACAAAAGTAACAAAACCAGAGTTTCCGTTGGGATCCCAAAAATTTAACATTTGATCCAGACAATTGGGTCTTGTCTTCGCCAGATCCAGACTTCGCCAGGCTAATCATCTGAGAAAACCAAGTTCAGATATACCTTTATAAGCCATATCTATTTTGACGATACAGGTCGAAACTTCCTGCTTTACTGCCAAATTTCCTGAAAAACCTGGTTTAAACGACTCGGCTTGCCTTTGACTGGGACGGATTTACGACGAAATTAAAATTTTTTCAAACGACTCGAAGATTGTGTCTGACGGGTGCCACACCCACTCACCCCCGCCCCTTGGCAATAGATATTGCAGTCAGCGACCCTGGGTTTGTCCGTGGTTGACGACACAAGTGGCTTAAGGTTGGAAAAGCTGTTCTGTGCGAATCTACTAAATGTTTTGAAAAAGCTTTTGAATATTCGGGTTGCTGGGTTGAAAGACACGGCGAAAGAAATGGATATTTCTTACACACCTTGAATCACATAACGTTGATGAGCTATTTAAATTTAATTGTGGGCTACGTAAATTTGGGAAAACACATTTTCCCACTAACAAGGGGACACTCTCCGTACAGAATTGAGACTCGTACATTGCAGATAGCTTGCAGATATACTAAGAGACGGTACACGGAAGCTTGGCACTGAAGTCCTGCATTATATTATTTCTATATACTTTTACTTTCCTTTTCCATGTAAACTACTTTACATTGTGTTTGCCAATCAAAAACCTTCACTGCTCGTTACTCTGTTTTTCCTTTTTATGGCACTTCCGGGCAAGTGCCATATACTGATCACTTTTCCGTCGGTCGGTCGGTCAGTCCGGTGTTTGCGAGTTACGGTACTTCCAGATGTGCTAGGACGACGAAACTTGGCAGGCGTATTAGGGACCCGACCAAACTAACTTGGAAATAGTCACTTGCCCGATCCGACCATTGTGGGGGAGGGAGGGGAGCCAGAATCCGGAATTTAGGGGCATGCACAACTTTCGAACGGGTGATCGGATCTTAATGGAACTTGATATTTGGAAAGACCTCATGTCTCAGATGTCCCGTTTCGAGTCCGGACCGAATCTGATGAATGTGGGGGGGGGTCAGAGGGGGGAACCGGAAATCATATGATACGCTTACAGTGGAGCGATCGGGATGAAACTTGGTGGGAGGAACAAAAACAATCACTAGGTTCATCATTGACAGAACCGGACCGGATTCGTGCACTACGGGGGGAGTTGGAGTGAGGTTCCGGAATTCCGGTGTTACGGAGTGAAGTTACTTCCAGGTGGGCTAGGACAATGAAACTTTGCAGGCAAATCAAGGACCCGACCAGATTAACGTGCAAATAGTCAACTTTCTGATCCGACCATCGTGGGGGGAGTGGAGGAAGGGGAATCCGAAATCTTGAGGTATATATAACTTCCGAACGGGTGATCGGATCATAATGAAACTTGATATGGCGAAACACCTCATGTCTCGGATGTCCCGTTTTAAGTCCGGACTGGATCTGATAAAGGTGGGGGGTCGGAGGGGGAACCGGAAACCCTGTGACACAACGCTTGGAGTGGAGCGATCAGAATGAAACCTGGTGGGTAGAACAAGCGCAAGGCTATGTACATCAGTGACAGAAATGGACCGGATTCGGGCACTGTGGGCGGAGTTGGAGAGGAGTTCCGGAATTCCGGTGATACGGAGTTAAGTTACTTCCAGGTGGGCTAGGACAATGAAACTTTGCAGGCAAATCATGGACCCGACCAGATTAACCTGCAAATAGTCGACTTTCCGATCCGACCATCATTGGGGGAGTGGAGGAAGGGGGAATCCAAAATCTTGAGGTATGTATAACTTTTGAACGGGTGATCGGATCTTAATGAAACTTGATATTTGGAAAGACCACAGGTCTAAACTTTCCTGTTTAAAGTCCGGATGTTATTCGATGAATGTTGGGGGGGGGCCGGAAATCTTGTGACACACTTAGAGTGGAGCAATTGGGATGAAACTTGGTTGGAAGAACAAGCACAAGCCCTGCCAGATTTATCAGTGACAGAACCGGACAGGGTTCGGGCACTGTGGGAGGAGTTGCAGGGGGGGTCCGGAATTTCGGTGATCGCGAATCAAGGCAATTCCAGATGTGCAAGGGCGATGAAACTTGGCTTTGAAATTAGACACTTGACAAGATTGGCTTAGAAATTGTCAGTTCTCAGATCCGACCATCCCTTCAAGTACTAATCCTAACCGCAAAGCACAAAAATAGCTTTTAAAGGACCCCTCTTGCTTATTCTGCCTTTAATATTATACCTAGCTCCCATACAGAATTATAAGCTTCTAAAATCCCCACCTTTCTCCATTTCTTCTTTTTGTGCCTACGAAATTTTAGCGCTTTTTTGGCCTTGCCGAGTTTTGCCCGTCACACAACGAAACGTTTGCCGGGATCTTCAATGTCCGCTGACAACTCTTTCACACATAAGGATCTGAGAAGCTTCTGGTTATTACTTCTTTTATTTGCTTAATTTTCCCACTTTTTAACCATGGCGCGTTCAGTTTTCAAATGTTTTGCGCCCAGCCGCCGCGTCGGAGAGCAGGAAGGCTGGACATAGTCGACAAGCGCTAACAAGAAAATCGCTAATTTCAGGTGGAAAGTAATGGTATTTTCGAAAAAAAAATCTGATCCATTTCATAGGGAAAAGATCATTTCTAATAAGAGTTGTGCTTTAAACAGATCTACATTTTCGTGATCCCTAGATGAGGCCATGATCCTTTTTGCCTCAAGAGTTTTGCTTAAAGTAAAAACAATACTTTTGAGTAAAATATACGTTTTCGTGCTCCCGGTGAGCTCATCATCATTTTTTATTCAAGAATTTTGATTACATATGAATTTCTAGCGCCCTTAAAGTGCGCACAGCCAAATACATTACCAAACGATACAGTCTCATGATTTCCAAGGAGCCGTGATCATTCTTATCTCAAGGGTTTTGCTTTCAAATGATCACAATAAACCACGAATTGGCGAATTGTTACTTCTGTTTTCATCTTTTAGCTTTTCTAGTTGAATTTGCCGCAGAATCTCGCAACAAGCTCCCGATATGTCTGACGAAATGTTTACGTAATTGTCGGCTCCTTCTCATTAAACCTCTGGCTGGGGTTGCGGCGCTTTTTCATACAATACCCTTCTTCTACCCATCTTCATATACTTCTTTACGTTAACATAAAAGTTGCACCCATAGGCATCTCGTCTTGACCCTAATTAAACGAGAAAGGTCTTCTCCGTCTGAAGTAATCTCCTGAGATTGAGTGCCTTTCTTTCACGGACTTTAATGACAGGGTCGAACTGAGCTGACAATTCCCCGGTGGTCGTGGCCCTTTTTGATGATGGCTTATAGAGGTATATCTGAACTTGGTTTTCTCAGATGATTAGCCTGGCGAAGACTGGATCTGGCGAAGACAAAACCCAATTGTCTGGATCAAATATTAAATTTTTGGGATCCCATCGAAAACTTTGGTCTTGTTACTTTTGTTTTCATCTTTTAGCTTTTCCGACTGAATTTGCCGCAGAATCTCGCAACAAGATCTTGATGTCTGTCTAAATGTTTACGTAATTGTCGGCTTCTTCTGATTAAACCCCCTGGGGTCGCGGCGCTTTTTCATTTAATACTCTTCTTCTACCCATCTTCATATCATTCTTAACAAGGAATGTAGTGAACGAACTGTCGACCCTTAAGTGTAGCGACTATACTCAATTAGCAAGTGTCACTTTCACTGTTAGTTAGGTATTTTCTATAGACCCAAAGGAAAGGTATTTTCTATAGACCCAAAGGAAAGTGGTTCCGTGAAAATGAAACATTGTTTAGTGTCTTTTTTTCAGTAGAGTAAGAATATTGGTTGTCAGTTGAGTTTTGGAGTTTGGAGCCAAGGTTGTATGGACTGTAAGGCAAGTTTTTTCAGTTAAATCAGTTAACCACCCGGAGTTCATGACATATTTGGTGTCAGAAGTGGGATGTGAACTTTTTGGAGTGAAGATTGAACATAAAAGTTGCACCATAGGCATCTGGTCTTGACCCTACTTAAACGAGAAAGGTCGTCTCCATCTGAATAATCTCCTGGGATGGAGTGCCTTTCTTTCAGGGACTTTAATGACAGGGTCGAATCGCGGCTCTTTTTGATGGATTTAATGATTCAGCAAAGATGGGTCAACTGTCAGATTTTTAAATTAGGGGAAGTGAGGGATTTCAGGAGTGGGCCAACTGACGGATTTCAAGGGTGGGACAACTGACGGATTTCAAGAGTGGGCCAACTGACGGATTTCAAGAGTGGGCCAACTGACGAATTTCAGGAGTGGGCGAACTGACGGATTTCAAAGGTGGGCCAACTGACGGATTTCAGGAGTGGGCGAACTGACGGATTTCAAAGGTGGGTCAACTGACGGATTTCAAAAGTGGGCCAACTGACGTATTTCAGGAGTGGGCCAACTGACGGATTTCAAGGGTGGGTCAACTGACGGATTTCAAGAGTGGGTGAACTGACGGATTTCAGGAGTGGGCCAACTGACGGATTTCGAGAGTGGGCCAACTGACGGATTTTAGGAGTGGGCGAACTGACGGGTGGGCGAACTGACGGTAGGCGAACTGACGGTGGGCAAACTGACAGGTGGGCGAACTGACGGGTGGGTGTAGTGACGGGTGGGCGAACTGACGGGTGCGCGTAGTGACGGGTGGGCGTAGTGACGGGTAGGAGAAGTGACGGGTGGGCGAACTGACGGGTTTTGGTGGGCCAACTGAGGGGTGGGCCAACTGTCGGAAAAAGTGGGCGAACTGACGGAATTTTTAGGCGAACTGACGGGTGGGCGAACTGACGGGTTCCCTTCAACACCATATTATATTGAAACTGTGCGCCGCAGGCAAAATTAAAAAAAATCAGCCTGTTTTCTGCTAAAATACAAAGATTCTGGTTCAAAATCAGATTACAAATTGTACCTTGTAGTTCACGATTTGGTAAACGCATTTATGTTAGTACGTAAAACAACAAGGAACATAAACAAACTGTTGGGAAGACCTTAACTGCTACGCCAATTCGTCTGTTGTAACGTTACACAACGTTTATTGTACAACTATTTACAGATGTATAGGTCACGAAGTCAGGAATGAATGAAGTCACGAACCCTTAAATAAATAATAATTCTTTTACTTTCTGATTTTACTTTAAACTGAATGCTTCAAGCTTATAATTTCATTTAATATCTTATTTATAACTAATATAATAATCCAAAATGTTTACCTTAAAATTCCAACAAATCCACTTTACAAAATATAAGCCATGTATCTGGTTGAAGGCTGTTCATCCACTGAACTGGTAGCGCTTCTAACCAGATGTATTACTGTTTTCATTACTGATAGATGGCGTTGGAATCGTACAAAGCGCCAAATATTCAAAGAGGTGACGTGAAATAGGACGATTCCCAACATCCCTCCCCCCTTAAAAATAAAATCCCCCTTTTCAAGAAAACATGTGAAACAAAGAAACAAACACAGGAAAAAGGGAAACTCTCCGGCTAAACAGTTACAAAAATTGGACACATAGAAAAATCAATCAATCACAAATCAATCATGTCCATAACGTGACAAGGCATCAGCATTTGCATTAGCTGTTCCTGGTCTTGCCTTGATAACGAAATCATACTGTTGCAGTTCGGCCGACCATCTTGCCAATCGTCGGTTGGTTGATTTCACCGAATTTAACCACTGTAATGGCGAATGGTCAGTTTGCACAGTAAAATGTCTTCCGTACAAATAGTATTCCAGTTTCTGGATTGCCCACTTTATGGCGTAGCACTCTTTTTCCACCGTTGAAAAATTGCATTCACGTGGCAGGAGCTTTTTCGACACAAAACTCACTGGGTGCTCCCCGTCTGAGTACACCTGGGTCAGCACTGCACCTAGCGCAAAATCGCTCGCGTCCGTTTGTAGCACAAATGGCCTATCAAAGTCTGGGCTACGTAGGATCGGTGGCCTACACAGTGATGTTTTGAGATGCTGGAATGCTGACTCATGAACTGGTTTCCAAGACTTGGTGATTTTGTCTGGGACTCCTTTCCTCGTCAGCTCCGTCAACGGGCGGGCCACTGCTGCGTAGTTTTTGACGAAATTTTGATAATAGCCAGTAAGGCCTAAAAATGCGCGGAGCTGGGTTTTCGTCTGTGGGCGTTTGAAGTTTTGAACGGCTTCGGTTTTGGTGTCGGATGGTTGAATACGTTCGTTGCCGACAATGTGTCCGAGATACTCAACTTTTGAGCAGGCGACTTTCGCTTTTGCAGGTCCGATGGTCACTTTTTGTCGTCGTAGGCGATCGAGGACAGCTCGCAGATGTTGGATGTGTTCCTCGATTGTCATGCTGAAGATGACGATGTCGTCGAAGAACGCTCGGCAAAAGTCGTGAAACTCTTCCAGGATTTTGTCCATGTACCGCTGGTAGGTGAATGGCCCGTTTCGTAGGCCGAAGGGCATCACCAGCCACTCGAATGTGCCGAATGGGGTGGTGAAGGCTCCTTTTATGCGCCCGTTCTTGGTCAGACGGATTTGCCAGTATCCGTAGCGACAATCGAACACACTGATGTAACGGTACTTCGAGACCATAGGAACCAGTTCATCTATTCTAGGCATAGGATAGATTTCCGGTTTGGTGATGTTGTTGAGTCGTCGGCTGTCCGAACAGATTCGGATTTCGCCGGATTTCTTCGGAACGATGACTATGGGAGAAGCCCAATCTGATTGCGAGCGCTGGATGACACCCAGCTTGACAAGACGGTCCAGCTCTGATTTGACCGCTTTGAGTTTCGCTTCTGGAATGCGGTACGGCTGCATTCTGATTGGCTTGGCATCTCCGGTGTCGATGTCATGTTCCACGTCTTTCATGACTCCGATGTTGTTGCTGATAACGTCTTCGTATTCTTCTAGAAGAGATTTAATTTTGGCTCTGTCGTCTCCTTCGATGCCCTGGTCAATTATGGTGTCGAAGTCAACTGGCTCTTCTGAGGGGTCTTCTGGAAAGTTTTGAAGATTATCGTCAGCTTCTTCATCTTCGTCCGGTTGCATCAAGCAGAACAGGCTAGTTGCATTACGTTGGGAGTCGCTACGATGCTGATCGGATGGCATTCGGCGGAAGAATTTTCTGAGGAGGTTTATATGGAAAACCTCGGTCTTCTTTCTAGGGCCATCAAGTTGGATTTCGTAGTTGACTCGGCCAACTCTTCTCAATACTCTGTATGGACCTCTCCACGAGACTTCGAGTTTGTGGTTTCCTTGAGGGAGGAGTAGCAGAACTTCGTCGCCCTGTTGGAGTTCTCGCTGTTTCGTCTTGCGGTCATACCAGAGCTTGGCTGATTTACTGGCTTCTTCTTGAGCCTCTCTTGATAGATCTCGGTACAAGCTGAGTTTTTGTCGCAGTTCAATGATGTATTTGACGACGGAGAGCGGTTCCGTGTCAATCTGCGATTCCCAAGATTCTTTCAAGAGATCCAGGATACCTCTGGGATTTTTACCTTACAGCAGCTCAAACGGAGTGAATCCAGTTGCCGGATGGGTGGATTCTCGGTAGGCAAACAGAGCTAACGGTAAGTATTTGTCCCAGGCTTTTGGCTCGTTCATGATGAACTTTTTTATGATGGTGATGAGTGTCGAGTTCACGGATTCAGCACATCCATTCGTCTGTGGGTGGTATGGTGACGTGCGAATCGGCTTGATCTGAAGTGCTTTGTAGACTTTCTTCAGAGCAGCACTCATAAAGTTTTGGCCTTGGTCGGTGAGTATTTCTTCTGGGAGACCAAAGCGGGAGAAATACTTGATGAGTTCTTCGGAGACCTTGGCTGCTGTTGTTGTCCGAAGCGGAATTGCTTCCGGATATCGGGTACTCAAATCGACGATGACAAGGATAAACCGGTTGCCTGAGGAAGATTTGATCAGAGGACCAACTACATCCATGGAAATCCTTGTAAATGGCTCAGTGAGTACAGGCATTTGTTGCATGGGGACTTTTTCCAGGGGTCTACGTCTAGAGATGAGCTGACAGTTATAACAAGAACGGCAGAATTCTGCGACATCTGAAGGTAAGTGTGGCCAAAAGAATCTTCGTGCGATGCGGTCTTTGGTCTTGTTGATTCCTAAGTGGCCACTGAGAGGTGATGAGTGACTTAGGTGCAAGACTGTTGAGCGACATCTTTCTGGAACTAGTAGTTGTAGCAGTTTTCTTTTCCCGTGTTGAGCTCTGTAGAACAAGCCGTTGCGTTCCAAAATTTGATGAGGTTTTGAATCGTCAAGTGTTGGCTCAAGTTGGCTGATTAGTGACTTCAAAGAAGGGTCACTCTTCTGCAGAGCTGCAAATTCGTCTGTTTTCAGACCCAAAATTTCAGGGGCATAGAGATTAATCGGGACAGCAGTATCTTCAGGTGGCTCCTTAGAGGCCCCATGTCCAGTAACATCGTCCGGTGTTGCCAAACATGCGTCACGAATGCTACTCGGGTCTTGCTTCTCAAGGCGATGCACAGGATTTCGCTTTGATTTTCGGGCTGGCTTGCTGCAAGACGGAATGCTGAAGATGCTGTCATCAAAATTCAGGAAGTCGGGCTCGCTGGTTTCCGTTGAACCAAAATCGTCGCGTGTATCGGAGAGAGTTGTGGTTCGTTCGGCTGCAGCTGAACGAGTTACCACCAGGGAGGTTGGCTGAGATGTCTTGGATATGTCGAAGCTAACCAGATTGGCGAAGTCTGGAAAGTCGTAGCCAAGGAGGACATCTACCGGCAGGTTTTTTACAACACCTACCTCCAGTTTTCGGGCGACGATGGAGCTATCAGGTCGGATGAGCTCGAGCTTGACGACGGTGGTCGGAGTGTGATGCGTGTCACCAAAAACACAATCGATCATGCATCTACCTTCCGGATTCACATTTTTCGGGTCGACAAGATCAGCTCGGACTAAGCTCACGTCACTGCCACTGTCAAGAATCATCTTAACGGGCTTACCGTTCATCCTGCCCAGGATTTCACGGTTTTTCTTGAGTGACGAGCTATTTTTGTCAGGACTTCTGGCCAGGCCACTAAAGCTGGTAGTTGAACTACTTGCCGGTCCTTTAGGGCGACCATCTTTGTTATACTGTGCTGAGCGATGCGGGTCTGGAGCGTCTCTCTTCACTCCGGACTTGTTGGGACAGTTTCGGACCATGTGTCCCTTTTTGTGGCAGTAGTTGCATTCAACTGCAGATAGTTCTCTCCTAGAACGGTTGGGGCTGGTGCCTGAAGATGAAGCTGGTGTAGCGTCCGAAGCATGCTTCCCAGATGTTGGAGAAGTTGGACGGCTGTGGCGTTGTTTCTTGCTGACTTCATCTTTTCCCAGCGTTTTGCGAGTGAGGAGATACTCATCTGCAGCTTTCGCAGCTTCTTCCACTGTAGTTGGCTTTTGCTGGACCACGTGCATTTTCAGGTACTCGTTGGTTATGCTGCTGTAGAATTGCTCAAGGGCAATTGTCTCGAGTGTGCTGGATAGTAGGGCTTTCGTTGTGGCTAAATCGGTGGCTGTTAAGTAGTCGTTTGGAATTCTGAGCCACTTGTTCCGGAATTTAGACAAGCTGGAAGCTAGTTCTCGGTAGCTATCTTCGTATTTCTTCCGGAAAGAGCGAAATTTCTGTCTGTAGAACTCTTCGTTGACTTGAAATTTTTCCAGGACGGCCTTTTTTACTTTTTCGTAGTCTTTTCGGTCTTCATCTGACAGGACATGAGTGGCTTCTTGGGCTCTGGGCGTCAGGAGAGGAAGAAGACGCGGAACCCACAGGGAATCATCCCCGCCCAGGGATCTGGCGGTCAGTTCGTATGTACTCAGGTACGTTTCGATGCAGTCGCCATCTCTCATCGCTGGAATTTGAGCCATGCGATTCGATTTCAGCATTCTCCGCTGAATTTCAAGTTCTTCCTTCCTGAGCTTTTCAGCAGCTTCCATTTCTTCTTTTCGTAGCTTCTCATTCAGTTCGAGTTCATTTCTTCTTATTTCCAGCTCTTTTTCTCTCAGCTCCAGTTCTGCCTCTCTTTGCTTCTGAAGATTCTGTTGCTCCTCTCTTCGAGCATCTAGTTCTGCCTCTCTTTGCTTCTGAAGACTGTGTTGCTCCTCTCTTCGAGCATCTAGTTCTTCTTTCCGGATGCGCTCCATTCTCTCTGCCTCTTCGCGACGACATTTCTCTGCTCTGTCAGCCTCTCCACGACGAATCATTTCTTGCTGCTTCATCATTTCCATCATCATGTTGAACATTGCGACTTGAGGTTCGGACGCAACTAACGGCGCTTGTGGGACAAGAGCTACAGGCGCAGATGTACTCTGCTGAAGGTTTTGCTGATTAATTGCAGCTTGCCCTGATGTACTTTGTTGCTGCTGTTGTTGCTGATTCATGATGACAGTTTTATTCAGGTCGGAAGACAGATTGATCGTATCGGGCTTCGTATCTGTCAGTTGAGGTGGGGAAATTTGAAATACAAGAGGGGATATTTCAGTCTCGGAGAAAGTCTTCTCGGCACCGTCGATGGGAGAAAGAGGGAAACTTGGAGTATGGAAGACGAAGTCGTTGAATTCTAATTTTCTTAACTCCTCCTTAACCGGTGTTTTGTCTACGATTTCTGAATCAGAGCCTCGGTAAGGAGTATTATCAAGATGCGGCCTCGTTGACTTCCTTCTTGTTTTTAGTGAAACAGCTTCTCCTACTTCTTTCCTATCTTTTATTCCCAATTCTTGGAACTCTGCGTCTTTTACTTTGCCTTTCTGCGATCTCGTAAACATCAACTTTAAGTCAAAGCCCCCTCGTTTATCTTCCGCCGCACGTGTTTGACCTACTGACCGATCAAAACAATAACATCCAAAACGGTATCAAACGCGACAAGCAGCGTACACGCTCATTCAGGACTTAGCAGTGGAGTGGAATGCTGATAGTATGACGTCACTTCGCCCGGTAGCTGTTTGTTTTGGGTCCTGCAGGCACTTGCTCACGGCGTGAACTTGGTTACCAAGCCAAGCAGGTAAATGGACAGGTAGGGTTGGGAAATTATGCAAATTTCAGGAATGCTGAACAAACGCAGAATCTCAAGGTCAACTTGAAATGAATGAGACTTTTGCAGGCAACGGAGAATAAGCACGTAAGCACGGTGGTACAAAATAGCACGGGAGTAGATGAGTAGAAAATCTTAAGGGTTCTGACTTACAGGTTTGCGGCGTGTTCTTACTTGTCCTTTTCCTTTGGGGTGGAATCCTTAATCCTTGAGTCACTTGCTAGACTATTGTCACTGTTTTTAAAGGACACAAGTAATAACGTTCACAAACACGGCTTATGCACTAAGCGACGTTCGTCGAGCTGTCGGACTTCACAGGTAGGCATCGGCTGGGTTGTAGTCTTCCGCGTTGAGCCTTGGCTGAGCGGCTAAGCAGGCTCCTCGAGATGGTGGACGTTTCGACACCGCTGGTACCAATTATGTTGGGAAGACCTTAACTGCCACGCCAATTCGTCTGTCGTAACGTTACACAACGTTTATTGTACAACTATTTACAGATGTATAGGTCACGAAGTCAGGAATGAATGAAGTCACGAACCCTTAAAATTCCAACAAATCCACTTTACAAAATATAAGCCATGTATCTGGTTGAAGGCTGTTCATCCACTGAACTGGTAGCGCTTCTAACCAGATGTATTACTGTTTTCATTACTGATAGATGGCGTTGGAATCGTACAAAGCGCCAAATATTCAAAGAGGTGACGTGAAATAGGACGATTCCCAACACAAACAAACCTCGGATTTTGGGCCCCTTTAAAATTCAGAGGGGGGCCATGGCCCCCCCCTGCCCCGCTCAAATGGCGCCACTGCTTTGGACTTTGCCATTTTCATGCACTTGCTATGTCTAGGCTGTGTCTAAAGCTAACTACCAGTTAGGCTAGCCAAAGTGAGCCAAAGTAGGTATTAAGGGCATCTGAAAACACCTGAATAGGTATTTTGGATCTTCATTCTACCATTTAGCCCAAAACTGCACTGTTCACATTAAAGTAACTGTTCACATATAAAGTATAAACATAGGGTCATAGGCTACCTCTACTGTCTGTAGTTCTACTGTACAGACAGGAGAGGTATCCAACCTCGAATTTATATAACCTCGAACTTGGCCTGAAAATCTTACTAGGGAACTTTTGTGCAGTCAAAAAGAGGTCCTAGATCATTGCAGGTTCTCGCCTTGTCTGTCAGTTAGAACCTTGCTTGGCATTGGGCCTTGGCTGCTAGGACTGAACCAAAATTTCTTTTTTCACCTCAGTAGGAGATTCCCCAGAGCAAGAAAAATCTCCAAAAAGTCTGGTGCCCAACTGGTAAGCATCTTCACAGGACTAAATATAACTTGTTAAGTTAATAAAATACTCAAGACTGATGTTTACCTTTTTAAGTTTTTATTTATTTTTATTGTATGGTACAGTGAAATACGTAAAACCCTGACGTCAGTGTTCTGAGGTAGGCAACAAGCTTTCCGCATTGGACTCTGACGTGAACCGGCTCTGGATTCTCATCCAAAGCAGTGTTGCCACATATGACTGGTCGCAGAATTCTGCGATTTGTAGTAAGGTTTCGACTTCTCCCCCAGCTCCCAGGTGAGAACGGGTGGGACCAGAGCGTCACAAGGGGGGGGGAGGGGGTACAGCACCCCCCACCGTTTTGAGATTCGATAAAATTTTTGGCTGGAGGCCCAAAATTTACTAAAATTGTTCGTTATTTTTTCGACAGCAGAACTATTTGGTATATTTACGGTGATTCGGTAGTTATACAGAATCCAAAATAGGCTACCGGTACAAATCTATTCGGTATAATGATCGGGATTCGGTATAATTGCCAGTATTCTGTAGTTATCACGAATTCGGTGAGAAAATTTACTGAAATTATTTTTAAAGTTTAACCGAAAAGGGCGAGGATAGGACAATCTAGTTACCCATCACTTATTCGCTTAAATTGGCTTGAAGCCCCGCTGAAAATGACTTACTTCGTTGTTCCGCTATTCACGAATAATCGATTTTCAAATAGTGGAATTTCCGTGTGATTTGTGGTTCATCTATGCGCTTGTTTTTTTTTTTTGTATGCCTTACGAGAAAGATTTATTATTTTTTATGGCACTTGAGCCTACTCAAGTGCCGTATAGCGATCGTAATTTATGTCGGTCTGTCGGTCTGTCCGGGTTTTGCTAGTTTGGGCACTTCCACATAAGCTAGGACGATGAAACTTGGCGGGCTTATCGGGGACCCGACCAGATCAACTTACAAATAATCACTTTCCCGATCCGACTTTCCCCGGATCCGGGAGTCCGGAAAACAAATAACAAGGGCAGCGAAAAAGAGCAAAAGCAAATGTCCTCAAGTAGGATCGATCCCGCATCGCCAGTTTCATAGTCCAACGCTTTACCGCTGCGCCATGGGGGTTTGCTGTGTAGTCAATTGCAAGACTATGTAGAGTTTACGGATCAAAATAAGACCGACTGCAATCGAAATTATTTGACGGTCTTTCCCGGTTTTGCTAGTTCGGACAACTCCACAGAAGCTATAGGACGATGAAACTTGGCAGGCTCATCAGGGACCCGACCAGATTAACTTAGCTTTCCCCGATCCGGCTATCGTGGAAGGATCGGAGGGATGGGGAATCCGGAAACTAGTAACATGCATAACTTTGGAACAGGTAATCGGACAGGGATGAAACTAGAGAATTGTCAACAATAAGTGTCTCAGATGTTCTGTTTCAATCCGGACCGAATCCGATTACTGGGGGGGGGGCTGGAGGGGGGCACCGGAAATCTCGTCAAACGCTTCCACATAAGCTAGGACAATGAAAATTGACAGGCGTATCACGGATCCGACCACATTAACTTAGATATAATACTTTCCCCGATCCAGCCATCGTGGGGGAGTGGAGGGATGGGGAATCCGGAAACTAGTAGCATGAATAACTTTGGAACTGGTAATCGGACGCATGAAACTTGACAAGTGTTAAGAAGAAATCTCTCAGATATAATTTTTCAGTTTCAAATCAGGGCCGGCTCCGAAAAAAGGAAGGGGGGCAGGAGGAGGGCACCGAAAACTCGTGAAACGCTTCCAAACAAACTAGGACGATGAAAATTGGCAGGCGTATCAGGGACCCGACCAGATTAACTTGGAAATAATCAATTCCTCGGTCCGGCCATCGTGGGGGGAGTGGAAGGATGAGGAATACGGATACTAGTAACATGCATAAACTTTGGAACAGGTAATCGGACATGCATGAAACTTGAGAAGTGTCAACAACAAGTATCTCAGATGTTCAGTTTCAAATTTGGACCGGATCCGATAACTGGGAGGGGGGCTGGAGTGGGAACCGGAAGTCTCGTGAAATGCTTCCTCATAAGCTAGGACGATGAAAATTGGCAAACATTTCAAGGACCGACCAGATTAGCTTGGAAATAATCACTTCCTCCACCCGGCTATCGTGGGGGAGTGGAGGGATGGGAAATTCGGAAACTATTAACATGAATAACTTTGGAACGGGTAATAGGACATGAATGAAACTTGACGAGCTCCAAGAACGAATGTCTCAGATGTTCAGTTTCAAATCAGGGTCGGATCCGATAACTGGGGGGGGGACTTGAAGGGGGCACCGGAAATCTCGTTAAACGCTTCGAAATAAGCTAGGACGATGAAAATTTGCAGGCATATAGGGACCCCACCAGATGAACATGGAAATAATCATATCTCCGATCCGGCCACTGTGGGGGACAGGACGGATGGGGAATCTTGAGACTAGTAACATGCGAATTAGTCGAAACGACCAATCGGATATGCAAGTGTCTCTAATTTTCAGTTTCCAATCCGGACTGGATCCGGAACCTCAGTATGACAAAACTTCTATTCTAACAGTTGTCAATGGAAGGAAAGATTCAGCCTTGACAACTGCAAACCGCATCTGACAAACATGCTAACTCTTCTTACAAGTGCCATATGAGCTTTCAGCTCTTGTTTTTTGTTCAGGCACTAAGCAATCCTCACCAATCTCACCACTGCCCACTGAAAAGCCGCATTTGTGTTGAGATTAAAATTTCCCACGCCATAGTAGAATTTACACTGTGGGGACGGCCGGTGATGTTCTGAGCCTCATAACTAGAGCAGATGGTGGAAATAAAAAAAAAACCTTGGCAGAATCCAAATAATTCAGTGTATCCAATTAATTGACACACAAATAAGTTGGCTTTTCAGTTAAACTTTAAACTTTTTAATGCCAGCACTATTCGGTATAGTTATGTAGATTCGGTAGATACACAGAATCCCGAATAAGCCTATCGGTCCAAAATTATTGGGTATCATGATTGGGATTCGGTAATTTAATCGGTATACTTTTCAGGATTCGGTAGTTACCACGAATCCAGACTTCAGTTCTAGTTTTGACGAAATTAAACCAAATACGAATATTATTCGGTAGTCTTTCGATACTAAAACAATTCGGTATAATAGCCGGCATACGGTAGTTATACAGAATCCCGAACAAGCTATCGGTCTAAACTTATTCGGTATAATAACTGGGATTCGGTAATTTACTCGGTATAATTGGCAGGATTCGGAACCTCGAAACTCGGAAGAGGTCCAGTGAAGCACTGGTCGCAGACAAAAGAACTAATCTATGATTTTATTGGTAGTCCTTACTTTTATTTTGGATCCCGAAAAGAAGATCTAATCCTAAATTCTTCGAAAATTACGCCAGCGGCGCTTTTCATACTATTCTCTATTTTGTGGAAGGGCGTGTCATTTGACCGGGGTTAAGCCAGTTTTAGGACTGGATTTCGAAACATTAAACGCTAGAATCTGGATGGAAATAGTTAAATTTGGCAGGAAAAAGCTAACTTTAAAAAAATTTAGCCTGCGGCGCTCACTTTATGTAATCATGGGAATTATTGACTACACTACAGTAGCGGCTGCTGCCGGAACGTCGCTACATCCGGTTTCTGGAACTTCTTAGAGTCTCGGTATTTAATGCACGGTAAAAAGTAGGGTTTGTAAGAGAAGCAGTTAAATTTTAGCCTACAGGAAAAAAAAAACGGATGTTGAAAATTTTCGCATGCGGCGCTCGATTTCATATTCTCTTGGGTATAACAGATAGACTCTGTTACTGCAATCGTGCCCGGCAATATATTCTTCAAGTGGGCTTCGCCGAAACGCCGCCTAAAAGTTGGCCTATTGTCTTTCATGCTGCCCTTTAATGTTCCTCTTGCGTAATCCTTTATGTTCCACAATTTAAAGCTCGAATTCTCAGTTTCTAGGATTCGGTAAAATTTTTGAGATATTCGGTAAAACTTTTGCTCTGCACCCCCCCCCCTAAAATGCACTTGCGACGCCCCTGGGTTGGGACACCTCTAATCAGGGGCGTCACTAGCCTTTTACCTTTGGGGGAGGGACGTCCAGTTTGTGCCGACGGACTCGAAAATTTGCCGACATGTAAATTCGTAAATTTAAATTCACATATTCGGGTGTTCATTGCAGCTTCGCTAAAAACTGAAGCTTCCAACGAATGTACGCAGAACAAATTATTCGCCACAGGCGAAATGTTTAAAATCTGCCTTTTTGTCTGGAAAAATTTTCGATATTTAAAGCTGTACCCAGAACAAGTTAAATTAATCGCCGCAGGCGAAGTTTCTAAATCTTTCGAAAAATTCCGGTAAAATTCTAAAAACCCGGAAGGTGTCAGGACGCCCCTGAGCTTAGTCGGAATAGCTTTCCTTTTTATAAGGATTTCGTAAAATATCCAATTAGTTGGATCGTAGCAAGAAACTGATATAAAGATTTTGGAGATTATTCAGATGTCGGAAAAGCTTTCAGTCTTAACAAGGATATGGAAAATACCCAACTAAATGGAATAACATTCATGCATGGAAGCAACCTAGAATTTGCCAACCTGTTAGAATGACCGTCATTTTTATAAGTCGAGTTGGTTAGTTGGTTACCTGCCACTTTTTATGGCACTTGCAGCCTCTGGCTCAAGTGCCATATACCGATCGCAATTCCGTCTGTCTGTCTGTCTGTCGGTTGGTCGGTCCCATTTTTTTTGTCCCACATGTTCGAGTTAGGGTACTTCCAGATGTGTTAGGACGATGAAACTTGGCAGGAAAATCAGGGACCCGACCAAACTAACCTCGAAATAATCAGTTTTCCGATCCGACCACCTGGGGGGGGGGGGAGTGGTGGGCCGGGGAATTCTGAAAATTAAGTAGTTTTTGTCACACTTTTTCGAGTTGGGGTACTTCCACGTGTGCTAGAACGATGAAACTTGGCAGGAGCATCAGGGACCCGACCGGGCTAACCTGAAAATAATCAGTTTCCCAATCCGACCACCTGGGGGGAGTGGAGGGCTGGGGATCCGGAAAACTGGAGTAGCGTGTAACTTTCGAACGGGTGATCGGATTAGAATGAAACTTAATAACTGAATAAATGGCATACCTCTGATGTCCCATTTGAAGTCCGGACCGGATTTGACAGCAATGGGGGAGTTGGGGGGGAGACCGGAAATCTCGAGAAACGGTTAGAATGGAGGGATCGGAGTGAACCTTGCTGGGAAGAACAAGCATCTGTTCAAGATAAATCGTTTATACAGTTGGACTGGATCCGGACACTGGGGGGGGGGGGGCTGGAGGGGAGTTTCCCGGAATCCCGGTAATGGCGGTTTTGGGGAATTTCACGACGAAACTTGGGAGGCGAATCAGGGACCCGATCAAACTGACTTATAAATAAAAATTTACATGATCCGATAGTCGTGGGGGGAGTAGCGGGAGGGGGAATTCGGAATATTGAGTCATGCGTAACTTTGGAACGGTTGATCGGATTTGAGTGAAATTTGATAATTGATCAGAGGGTATGTCTCTGGTGATCTTTGTCGTGTCCGGACCGGATTTGACAACAATGGGGGGGGGGGAGGAATACGTGACCGGCTCAGACTGGGGAGATCGGGATGGAACTTTGCGGGAATAATAAAGAGATGCTCTGAATAAATCACTTACAGAACCGGATTGGCTCCGGCGACTGTGGGGGAGTTTGAGGGGGGGTCCGGAATTCCGGTGATCGCGATTTAAGGTACTTCCAGATGTGCTAGGACGATGGAACTGGGCTGGAATATTAGAGATTCGACAAGATTGGCTCAGAAATTGCCACTTTCCAAACCCGACATTCCTTAAAGCACAACTCTTACTAGAGATAATATTTTCCCTATGAAATGGATCAGAAAAAAACATTTTCGAAAATACCATTACTTTCCATCTGAAATTAGCGATTTTCTTGTTAGCGCATGTCGACTATGTCCAGCCTTCCTGCTCTCCGACGCGGCGGCTGGGCGCAAAACATTTGAAAACTGATCGCGCCGTGGTTCAAAAGTGTGAAAACTAAGCAAATACAAGAAGTAATAAACAAAAGCTTCTCAGATCATTATGTGTGAAAGAGTTGTCAGCAGACGTTGATGATTCCGGCAAACGTTTCGTTGTGTGACGGGCAAAACTCGGCAAGGCCAAAAAAGCGCTAAAATTTCGTAGGCACAAAACGAAACAATGGAGAAAGGTGGGTATTTTAGAAGCTTATAATTCTGTATGGGAGCTAGATATATTATAAAAAGCAGAATAAGCGAGAGGGGTCCTTTAAAGTACCAATCTTGACCGTACATTTAGAAAAATACTTTTAGGCAAATTATACATTTTCATGATCCTCATGAGCCCATTACCATTTTTGCCTCAAGGGTTTTGCTTACAAATGAAGTTCTAGCTCCCTTAAAGTGTGCATCTGAACCGCAAGGTCGAAAACTACTTTTTTTTATCAAACGATACATCTCAACCCATGATTATTTGTGCCACAAGGGTTTTGCTTAAAAATTTATTTTATCACCCTTAAAGTGCCCATTTTAATCGAAAAGTGAAAAAAAAAACTTTTCACCAAACGGTATATATCAATGATTCCTAAGGGCCTGTGATCGTTTCGTCTCAATAGTTTTTCTTACCCATGAATTTCTAGCGCCTACAAAGTGCGTATCAATACAGCCAAGTTCTAAAACAAAATACTTTTTCTCTAGCTCCCTTAAATTGCGCATCTGAACCGCAAAGGTAATCTTAAAAGTACTCAACCAATACATCTCAACCCATGCAAGTGCCATATGAGCTTACAGCTCTTGTTATAATACTCACTGTACTAAATTCAACTACTTGGATAATCAGTACATTTGTAATTCCTTTACGAATTTCTCATTTTAGCGAATTAGTTGGACACTCATGCGTTTATAACAAGACCAAAGGTGTCGATGGGATCCCAAAAATCTAATATATGATGTTGATAGATCAAAACATATCTAGAAACAGATCACCAAAGATTCTAGCAACCGATTCTTACTTACGAGTCCAATTGTAGGTACACCAAGTAGACAAAACTGCTAACCCCTCATTGCCGAAGATGATTATGGTCTAACAGCCTATTATTAGACCATGAAACCATTAGAAATCCCCTACTTGTCTCACAATTGGGATCGGTCAATTTTTGGTTTCAGTGTTCACCCTTCTACTGAAGTTGTCAATCCTTCTAAACTTTCCAACTGTTATATAGACCACAACCACCTTCTCGTTTAGCAACCCCACATACCAACCCCTTCGACCTTCGAAAACAACTAGCTCTTAGGTTGATTGGGCACGCGCTCTGCGCAGAGCTATACTACTATGTAGAGCTTATATACTATTTTGAAGAAAAGGGGTAGCCGAAAATTGGTCGGCACATTTTGTGTCCGGTTTTGGCCGGATTTCCGGTGAACTAACTGTCCGGCAAGAAAATGGTTTTCACCATCGTGTTCAGCATGTCTTCTTACCTCTAAACCGAACATCTAATCAAATTCAAATAAAACTTTTAGTTTTAACAAACTTTTCGGTTTTGGCCGGATTCCGGGCGAACTACTGGTCCGGCGAGAAAATGGTTTTCACCATCGTGTTCAGCATGTCTTCTTACCCCATAATCGACTATCACATTAGCTGTTTCAAAATATTTTGTTTGCCCCTTAATTTGAAACCCCTCCCCCACCCTCAAATATAGAGCTACAGAGCCCATCTTCGAACTTGACTTGTACTTTGACCCAAAGGATCCTCCCACCAAGTTTCATCAAAATATCTCAATCCCTTCGAGAGTTATCGTGCGTACAGACGGACGGACGGACGGACGGACGGACAACTTTTGCGATGTCATAGGTATCCGTCACTAACGTTTTGGGATCCCAAAAACGAACTTTTATTGTAGCGAACTAGCTCGATCCGAGATTTCTGACGGTAGCGAACCAGTTTACTGCTGTCCACGGCTTATACAAGATTTTGTCTCATAGCCAACTATGCGGGTTTTCCTATTTCCGAAATTTCTTACGGTAGCGAAATAGTCGGCTATTGACCGAGCCGTATATAATCGGATATACTCTAGTTGGATAGTATAATAAATCCTCTAATAAATATTATACAAATGAAAAACGTACCTCTGGCCAATCTTAGAAATATACGAGTTTTTCCTTGAAACCTAAAAAAGGACCGAGTTTCTAAGGCGTCAGAATATCAAAGGTTTTTGCGGCCAAATGTGAAAGGTTCCGTCAGAGTAAAGCGGCAACACTGGCAACACTGATTCAAAGTTGAGACGAATTTGATCAGTTAGCTGTTTGTTAGGTAGGTCAGCTTCTGTTCCTGACAAAATTAAGTAAGTGACTTAATCCTGTTACTAAGTAAAGATATGTCTTCTTTAAGGCTAGGCTGGTACTGCAAGTTTCAGTACAGTTGTGCTCAGAGGCGTTACTAGCCAAAATGTTTGGGGGGGGGGACGAGGTATTTACCGACTGGCTGGTAATTTTTACCGACTGGTTTTGTAGATAAAAACGACTATGTTGACGAAAAATCGGCTAATTTTAAGAAAAATTGACAATTTTTACGAAAAACCGACTGTTTTTAAGAAAAATCGACTGTTTCCAAGAAAAAAATCGACTGTTTTTAAGAAAAATAGCGGCGCTTCGCGCCGACTCGGCTATTTTTTACCGACTGGCCGACAACATTGGGGGGGGGGCGTCCCCCCCCTCCCCCCCTAGTAGTGACGGCCCTGGTTGTGCTTCTTTGGATGTTTTTTTCTGATGGTCAATTTTCATCCATTTACAGGAGGGGTACCTGACCTTGTTTTTACACAACCTCGAATTTTGCCGCGAAAATGTTAAAATGAAAGTTCAGTGCTATCCTGACTGATCCTGACAGTCAAGTCGTCAAGTCAAGAAGCAAAATCTGAATTTTTTTTCAACAACAGTTATGTCCCAAAATATTACAATTATTTGTCTTTTCTTTGTTTTGAACCTGGTTTAAAAAGGGATTTTCTGGTTATTAGCCTTATTACCTCTATCTTTTTCATCACTTCGCAAGCAATCTGACCTCATGTAAAAATGGGTGAAACTGTTTGAAAAGAAGATTATATTTAACTGGAAATATTGAAGTAAAATTTACATCCCCAACATGTAAAAAATTCTATTAGCTTCACTTTAGTATTTTTGCCATGTTTTTTGGTTCCTTTTTAAGCCAGATATATCTCACTAAAAAAAGATTTCTCTGGAAATTTGAAATCTTGTCTGAGGTTGGGTACCTCTCCTGTACTTTGCTTAGTTTGCCTAAAAGTCAATTTATTACCTTAACCTTAAACCGCACTTCCAGCGGGATATGGTGGTGTGATCCTCCTGTAGAGTCTCTCGCTGTTTGGCGGCTTGGTTGGTAGATGGTTGTTGATACGTGGTGCATAGTAGGGCGTTACTATGGTAGCCACTAAACAAAAAAATAATCAAAACTGAGCTTTTGAAGATCAGAATGTGAATCTCCTATCTTTTAGCTTTGATTTGAGGCCAAAATCACCTCTCTATCTTGCCTCTAAGCATCTTAAATCTTCTTTAGAAAACAGTATTTTACATAAGGAAATTCCTGTGTTCAGCCATTGACTTTAGGGTTTTGTCCATCTAGGGACCAGCTTGGAATTATGTGCTTAAATGAAATTGTATGAAACTGGTGGTTTTCAGCTGGTTTTGAGTGCATGGGGAGCGCCAGCAAGTGAGTTAGATGACAAAATATGAATATGATCATCAAGGTTATAGTCCAATAGACCTATTGCTGCTATAGGCTGCTGATTTTACCTCCTTGGTATAAATTTTTTTTGTAGCCAAGTTCACCTACCTTTTTTTTACATCTAAATTTACATTGAATATTAAGAAAATAGCTAGGACATCTTAGTGATGGCCTTACAAAACAGACAATTTTTACAATTTTGTCCTGAATGCAATGGTATTTTTAAAATATTTTTTGGAGATGTTTTACATAGGTAAAACTGATAAGGAAAATTCACAGCAATTCATGCTTTCGTTAAAAAAAAATCACCAATTTGTGCCACTAGGAGTATTTGTGGCTACCCTAGCGTTACTAGGTTTTTGGCAACAGATTCCTCATGCCAATAATGCACATTGGCTGATTGTATGTGCTGGCTATAATAATTCTCTACCTTCTCTTCTGTCTTGATCTGAAGCCAAAGGAGGGTTTCTTTTTTCTTTCTGGTTTCTGTACTCTTTTTTGTCCAGGTTAGTACCAGGAGTTGGATGGTTTAACGAAGGAGTCAAGTTGTAGATCTTCTCTGCCATCTGTGAATTTATGTCCCAAACAGGAAGATTTTTGTACTTGTGATTTCAGAATAACTTTATCGTTCTAAATTTAGATTTTTTCTGCCGAAATATCTATAAATCCATTTAGTTTGGTGGTGCATAGATATAGGGTTATAGGTGCACATCTTAACCCTGCTAAGCCAAGCCTAAGCCAAGCCAGTCTTCTGTCTGGAGCAGAAACAACCAGCTAGTTTCACATTTTTTTTTAGCTATCCTGCAAAAGCTCTTGCAACTGAATTGGTTGTCTAAAATGGCCCAAAGGAAGTGTTCAAGCTATTTTTCTTGTCACAAGTAGAACCCTGAAAGGCTTAAATGGCTGTGGCCAGTGATACCTTTAAATCCACCTTTCTTAGCATAAAGACTATATAGGCCTATATAATCTCTCTTATCAGTTAGCCTTCTAAAGTTCTAAGTGACAGTACTATCTGGAGGCGAAAACCGGCATGTAAACACAAAATGGCATTGCCCTGGCATCTTCTAATGATCAGTAGGCTAAGATATTTAAAAAAAGAATTATAATACCTGGGAGCAAGGTAGAGAGGCAATTGTGATCTGAATGCAATTCTAAAGGGTAGGAAAAGCATAATCTAGTGTCTGAAGGCTCAGAATTAGAAAAGGAATCAGAAAGCTGTCAGCAGAGGTGGTGGACTCGGACTCTGGACTCGGTCTCGAGACGTCTCGAGACACCTTCTTCTGGGACTCGGACTCGTCTCGGACTCGTCCTTTGTGGAAGAGGACTCGGACTCGTCTCGTCTCGAAATCCGGCCGAGTCATCCGAGTCCAAGAGACGTCTCGGACAAGCAAATTCATCCGTGACTGGAATCAAAGTCTAAGTTGGTAAAGAAGAGGATATTTAGGGCTAGATTTGTAATTTGATGGACAGGTCGATCTCTACCTGCAGCTGGCAAGTGAACATTCAGCTGAAGACGGCGATGCCCTGTCTTTCTGGCATCAACACAGGGAAAAGCTAAACATATTGTGTCCTTTGGCAAAGCGGATTCTTGCGATTCCTGCCTCAAGTGCCCCTATAGAATCTTCAGTTCTGGAGGAATTTACATGCGACCACACAGAGCTAAGATGAGGCACGACCACCTTGGTGCCCTTGTTTTTTTTTAAGTGTAACACTGATTGATGATTTTTTTATAATTACTCTGTATTTGAAGATTATAGTTTATAGTTTGGCAAAAACAAATTGTTAGGACTCGGGGCGTGACTCGGTCTCGAGACGTCTCGAGACACCTTTTTCGAGGACTCGGTCTCGTCTCGTCTCGAACGATTTTGTTCGCGGACTCGGACTCGTCTTGACTCGTGAGCGTCACTTTAGTCTCTGTCTCGTCTCGGACTCGATCACAGCGGACTCGCAGCACCTCTGGCTGTCAGAGAGTCTGACATCATTCTGCTACTTTGATTAAAGTACAGCGTCAGTGAGTTTTACTTTACCAATGCTAAGCCCTGCAGTGTCTGTGTATTCATTAGCTGACAGCTACCATTTGTTTGTGAAGTTCTTTCGGTAGGATATATAGCAGATATCTGTTATTTTTAAGCAGATATCTGTTATTTTTAAGAAAAAGATCTTTTCAGACCAACACATAGTGGTCTAGGGTTTGACTTTTTCATTTGGTTGTTTGAAATCAGGGAATTGTGCTTGACTGATCAGACAAGCCTTGGTGCACCACAGGCAGTCTGGGCCAAATATCTTAATGATAGGCTATAATTATGTGAATAGAATCCGTGAATACCTTGTGCACTAGTTATTGGTTGGCCTCATTGATAGGCTAATGATTTATCCAAAATTTGGTTTTCCTAGGATATGGTTAGGATCAGTCAAATTGTATTGCTTCTTCCTTCAGAGCCTCCAAGTACAAAAAATGGTGGTAATTGAAGCCATTGAAGGTAGTAATTGAAGGAAAGGTGTTGCTAAAGTGTATTTATTCTTGCTGGATTTCAGCCATCTACCAATATTTACCAAAAAACCACCACCATTGTTTTCTGTGTGTTGATATCTTATACTGGCTGGAAAGACAGTGTCAGAGTTTGGTAACTACTGGTAAATGTTGGAACCCTAGCTATGACATAATGCCTCCATGTGACACAAATGTTGTAGCTGAGTTGGTCACACCTTCCTCTGGTCTCTTTGATCAGTTGACAATCTCTTTTATCCCCAGGTATGGCACTTCAGTTTCCAGAGTTGAAAAATGACAGAATCCTTAGAGCAGCTAGAGGAGAAGAAGTTGATAAAGTCCCCGTATGGGTTATGAGACAGGCTGGACGCTACCTGCCAGAATTCAGAGAATTCCGTGTTGAACATGACTTCTTCAAAATCTGTCGAACACCCGAGTTGGCATGTGAGATTACCCTCCAGCCTATTCGGAGGTTTCCTCTCGATGCAGCCATTATCTTTTCGGACATTCTAGTAATTCCTCAGGCGCTGGGCTTTGAGGTCTTGATGAAGCCGGGGCATGGTCCCTTCTTTCCCCAGCCCCTGTCGAAAATTGAAGACATGGAGAGGCTGAAAACACCAGTGGATGTGAATAAAGAACTAAAATATGTGTTTGACGCAATTACACTTACAAGGCAAAAACTAGAGGGGAAAGTCCCCCTACTTGGATTCGCTGGTGCCCCCTGGACCATATTCAGCTATTTTGTTGAAGGAGGAGGATCGAAGACCATGAGCAAATCCAAGGCGTGGCTTTACGCGCATCCAGAGGAATCGCATAAAGTGCTAAGAATTATCACTGACGTTACTATTGATTATCTAGTTGGACAAGTGCAAGCCGGGGCACAAATGCTTCAGGTTTTCGAGTCCCATGCGGAATATTTAGGCCCAGAAGCTTTTAGGAAGTTTGCAATTCCATACCTTGAAGATATTGTAAAGAAGGTCAAAGCCAGGACCAGTGAACTGGGATATAACATTCCCATGACCGTTTTTGCCAAAGGAGGACACTACGCAGTTGAAGAATTGTCCACCCTTGGGTACGATGTGATCCAGATTGACTGGACTCTGGACCCGGCACAAACCAGGAGCCGTGTACCTGAAAATATTACCCTTCAGGGTAATTTGGACCCTTGTGCACTTTATGGACCAGCTGAATCTATCGAGGCTGCTACTAAGGAAATGGTAGGGAAGTTTGGGAAGAAAAGATACATTGCAAACCTAGGCCATGGGATCTATCCGGATATGGACCCAGATCATCTTGCTGTATTCATTGATGCAGTGCACAGTTGTTGAACTTGGTAAAACGTCCACGCTATGAATGGGGCTTCACGCTTTTGTTACATTCGGTACCTTGTTTTAATATTAAAATGGTTATTTGGTAATCTCCTCCTCACGCGTTCCATAGCGAGCTACCGCTGCAGCCGTTTCTGCCACTCTTACCCCCTCTTCCCAAACATGGGTGATACAGTACGGTACGAATCATGCCGCGCCACCGATGATCTGGTGGTCAACGTTGTGAGATGCGCAAGTACCAAACGCATTATCGAGTCAAAGCCTGGCTTCTAAATGGCTGCCTAATGGTATTGGGCAAATACCATCTCGAATCTATTTTCTTTGTGGAGGATGCAATCTCTTTGCCTCAAGTCATCTTAGTCATTCGATGCTTCCCGCAACTCGAAATTAGGAATTCGCATGGCCATGTTTTGGGATCTTTGTCAACATTTCATCCGTAAACAAGCCTCATATTGCGGTGCGTGACCTGACATTGCGATAGGGCTGTTTTCCACAAAGTGATGATGGGGATGTAGTTATCATGCTTATAGAGTCGTTACTAGCCAATTTTTTTTTTTTTGGGGGGGGGGGGGTGACCAAGTATTTTATCAACTTGCTGTTTGTTTTTACCGACTGTTTCGCGGCGCTTCCGCAGACTTTATTTTACCGAGTGGCCGACAACGTTGGGGCGGTCGTCCCCCCTACACCCCATACATGACGCCTCTGCATGCTTATCCAATTCCTCTTTTAACCCGACACATCGAGTGGCAAGGCATCGCAGTTGACGTGTCGGGCCCCGGAAGTCTGTTCTGGTATCAATCAGTGACAATTACAACTTTGGAATGGCTGTACGTATTAGACAGATCGGATTCCTTCTACTATGTGTGACATATTTTCTATCTTGTGAGGGAAGGAATTACATACGGAAGTCTAGCAAGGTTAGTGACCCTGTTTATTACAACACACGTTGAAACCTGGGGGATTCTTACTGGTCCTCGTGATGTACTCCAAGATGCCGAGGACTTTGTACACCTGAAGGAACTAGTGCGTATTGATATTATCCAGCTTGTAACTTATTTCGTATCTTGTGTTTCCATTTGTACCGTTTTCTTTATTACTCGATTTGACGAGACGGAGAAATCATGTCTCTTGTGATACAGTCTTCTTTGTTCGAGAACGCGCTGGCATAATGTTGGCGAGCGCTTTTTATCTCGGAAGGTTTCCGAGACAACAGGCGATAGGTCACGTAACACTTTTCTGGAAAACCAACACGACTTTGGCGTTATAAACTGTAAACTAACTTTGGTCAGACGCGGTGTAATCTGCGCGGGATTAGCATGTCTAGAATTGACACTGCACAAAATCGACTTCCTCAGTGCACATTATATTTAGAGCACACATGACATCGTCTTGTATCTTTCATCTGATTGATGCTTGACTTTTAGCTTCTGTTTAGCTTATCTTCAAACGAAAGTCGCTGATTGATAGAAAAAGTGGCGCAGTGGCTGGCACGGCTGCTTTAAACTACAAATTTATTTATTTATTTATTACCCGCTTTTTGGTTATAGCGGAGTACAATATAACAAAGTAAAAGTTACATATTAAAACACTTGACAAAACAAAATAAATAAACATGGCTATATTCTTCAAATAGACTTTTAAAACACACTTATTACACTTAAAATTTTGACACTTGGACTAAACGGTTTCAGGGATAAAAAACTGGCTAATGATATCGTGGGCTGGCAGGGCAGGATGTCGGTGGAGCGAGAGCAGATTGGAATGACAATGAAGAAGTGTGTTGATGCTATCCTGAACATTATACTGTGAAACTAATTTACGAATAATGTAAATGAAACCCGTTCTTTTCGTTTACGTTCGTCTCTGTTCCTCCGTTTCGACTTCGGTCTGCCAGTAGTTTGACCCTTCCCTATTATAGTTAGGAGCACATAAGCTGTGGTTAGGAGATGTCTTAATTGCAAGGGGCTTCGGCCGCGTCTTGGACTTTCCCTATGATACGTTACTAGAGCTATGAAAGCTTTGGAATGAACCGCGGATGAAACGAATAAAAGTGATTAGGTTATTGTACAAAGTAATTGGATTGAGCGGTTTAAATATATTAATTTTTTTTTACATTTTTTAAAATATATTTTTATTTTGTAAGTAGCCTAATTGAATTGAGCGGTTGTAACATTTATTCTAGGGGATGTTGAATGGCGCTACTAGGCATTCCAGTTGCCCTTTAAGGATGGCACAGACTACGTCAGCCGAATTCTTTTTTCTTAGTGGCATAGAACTAGTCATTTTCACCCAGAAGCTTATTTAAAAAAGTTATATTTTTGTAAAAGCTTTGCTGCCTCGCTTATCAAGTTTTTAATGCCAGTTCTAGTAAATCATTGTGTACCTGAGCTGAGGTTAACTCTTTTTATTAAATGTATCGGACGGCTACTTTTATTCTAAATTAATTCATAAGGTTAACTCTTTTTATTAAATGTATCGGACGGCTACTTTTATTTTAAATTAATTCACCGTAAATTGTATAGGCTATATTGTTACTGACGACCAAACGAATATTTGGCTTGTCCGCTTCACGTCTTGGAAATAAATTGAATTGAAATTCGCAGTCAGCTTGGCGGAAGAAATACTTCGGTATTCAAAAGATTTTAGAACAAATTCGTGCTACCGGAAAATTTGTGTGGTTATGCATTTACTTTCACACATTGCTTTCAGTTTACTCTTTCCACTCTTTTCTTCTTAAGAGATTCGAGATAAGCTTCGCCGAAAATGCCTTTTTGCTCGATGGAAAGCCCTTCCAGTACGTATCTGGGTCCATACACTATTTCAGAGTCCCTCGCGAACTCTGGGCGGATCGCTTGCACAAAATGCGCTATGCTGGTCTCAACACACTGCAAACGTAAGTAAATATCTTACTTTTCGATCATATCAGAAAGTCCCACTCAAACGAAGTGAAAAATCTCCACGCTCAGTGATGAATCTAACTGGTTCTTCGTATTTTTTTTCCGAAGTAATAGCTTTTTGCTTCGACCAGCGATGATCGATAAAGAGAATCGATTGAGTCGTAGAAATAGCGTGGATCCACAAATCCTCCCGCCTCCCCATACACCGCCTCCGATAGCTGTTAGAAAATACTGGATTCGATACATTTTTTTAAGCCTTAATCCGTACTAGCTGGTTTTCCGCGAAAATTATAGATTTTTTTTTACCCATATCTTGCGTCTTATCAGGTCCCGCAGGTGTTCTTTCAAGTCGTAAAACAAGTTTCATCTTTATGCTCACATGTGGCGGTATGGGTCGCATTTCTGTGATAAGGTTATTGTTTCACAATCACGTACGCTTGAAATCCTAGATTTTTTACTAGAAAATATTAGCCCCAGTTTCTATTGGATTAAGCGGGGAGGGGGGACTAAACTTTTTACGTATGTTCCACAAAGATTCGGTATAGAGAAATCCGGCAACATCATCCCCCAAAACCAAGGATTGGTTTGGGGTCGTCTTTGGTCTCAGAACTAGTCGAGTCAGAGTAACCCGACTTTCCATTTTAGTTATATATACTGGAAGGGACACGAACCACAAGATGGCACTTACGAGTTCGGTGGTAACCTCGATATAGAGGCGTACATCGAAGAGGCTAAGAAACAGGACCTACTGGTGATCGTCAGGCTCGGGCCCTACATAGACGCTGAAGTTGATATGGTAAGCCCATCCTTTTCAGGAATGGAATTTTTCGTCTATACCGGGTACCCAGAAAAAGGGGCCTTAAAAATAAACTTGAATCGCACTTCGGGAGAGATAAGGTGGGGTGATCCTCCTTTAGAGTCTCTCGCCGGTATGTAGGCTGATGCATCTCTTCCCAGTCTCTTCCACACCAGTCTCTTCCATGCCGAAATGAATGAATTTGGGGACAAAGTGATAATAGCGCAAAAACGTAATTGTAAGGCTTAGTCGTTTTGACAGATGATCAGGGTTGGGATGTCGCGAACTGGAATTCCTGCCATGATATCCGGCACCATCGACAATTCCGTACGGTTAAAGCTCAGATTTTTGACCTTGCTGGTGGTGAAAGTGCAGATAATTATGCCGGAGTCTGGCTTACTGCCCGCATCTCAAATATCCTGCGCGTATGACTATCTCTCCTTGCCGCTGCGAAATCTCCGGCCTCTCCGGGTATCTAGCGGAAGAAAGGCAGAAGCGGTGTCACAGCTGCTCCCAAAGATCCTCGTGATTGCTTGACACAGGATGTGAGTCGTTGAGTTTGAGTCGTTACGGACGCGCTTACTCCTTCTTCCTTAGGATCACTGGCGTGTTTTGGACTTAGTCAGATAGAGTATTGTTTCAACCAGCCATATTGTTCTTTGCAGGGAGGATTGCCTTTCTGGCTGCTTTCAAATAACCCAGGGGTGAAGTTGCGAACTTCGGATAAGGGTAAGTATGCACGAATTTTACTAGTGATAAATTTCTCACTCATCTACATGTTAAAGAGTAGATTGGAACAGAAGGGAGCCCATCATTAGCTTCGCACGTGACTAGGTGGCATCTAAAATCTGGCAAAATGCTTTTTTTTTTGTTTTTTTTTAGTTAGTACTGTTTATTAGACAAACCAATTTACATATACTAAACTACATGAAAAAACTTTTTATAATACTCTTACCATTCTTTATACATGTAGTCATACCTCTGGGCTCTGACTGCAGGCAAGCCCTAATGGGCCTGTGGGGGCAGTCAAAAAAAAACTTCACTGTACATTAATTTTCACACACTTTGTCAAAAGATTCCCTCAAAGGCACATAGCGCAAAGATGCATCGATGTTTCGCGTAGGTCATATCGCTGAACAATTACGATACGATACGAATTTATTAGGTCAAATAACATAATAGTTAAATAAGACCCTATCAATAATGTATAAAACATGTCAACTTACTCATTAAAATGCTTAACAAAATATTGACGAAAGTAAGATCTATACCGGTTAATTCATGGCAGTGTTTCGTCTCTGTTGGTGTTCGTCTCCCAATTTTTCTAGTTGTTCATACGTCTTTTAATTTTCCTTGTTGGGTCTGATCCAAAATCTCCAAGAGCCTAAAAGTTCGTTTTTTCATTCTAAAAGAAAGATGAGTATTTTTACAAGAAAAAAAGGTCCGAAAGCCTCGGACCATAATGTGTCCCTGTAGCTGTCAGTGCCTGTCAGAAATTGTTAATTTCAGACATCTATAATGCGAATTCTTTTGATTATTTGTTTCATTGATGTCTACGAAATGGCTGAGTTATGCTTTATTTATTTAAAATTCTACCTTATTATTCATTTACACATTTCATTCCTTTTTGAGGAAGCATAAATTTTACTTATTACAGCCTACTTTGACTACGTCGTACGATGGTTCGGAGTTCTACTTCCAAAACTTAGAAAGCATCTGATCACCAATGGCGGGAACGTCATCATGGCTCAAGTAGGTTGACGTTTTCGGAATATTTTGAGTTCGCTTCTGTGCTTTCAGGAAAAAAGGGGATTCAGGACTCTCAAGTAGAACGGCATTACCATCGTGATGAACAGTGTCTCCCGTACACTGCTGTCCAGTTCTGTATCAATGCTGATCTTTTCTGGCAATTTAACTCCGAAAGGCTTAACGTTATCTTTGGCCGTCAGCCAAAGTGGCTGAGCTCGAACTTGAGTTTAAGACTTGAGCGACATACCATATGATGAAGCCCTTGTGTAATTAAACTTACAGCCCCTTCCGAAGAAAACGGTGTGGACACTCGTTTGTGCCATTTTTTACATCAATAGTGGCGTTTTTTATTCCGATTCGTGCTTATTTACTGTAGCCGATAGCCGTTGGAGTTGGAGGCAACGTCCATCGCCTATCGGCGATTTCCTAGGCGAGGGATTCTGAATATACTGATCGTTTCTGCCTGTGATTTTTTGTACGAGCTCTAGGCCGCAGTAAAAAGAATTGGTCGATTGATAGTCGACGGAACGACTATTTGGTCACTGAACTCTCTGTCGACAGGTTGAAAACGAGTATGGAAGCTACCCAGCCTGTGATTTCTCCTACACGTCGGCCCTCCGCGATATTATACGGAGTCATTTAGGAGACAGTGTGGTTCTCTTTACAACCGATGGGAACGGAGATGGATATTTGAAGTGCGGAAGAATTCCGGATGTCTATGCGACTGTTGACTTCGGACCAGGTCAGTATCGTTCTCTATGGTCACTGAGTCACATATGTTGGCTCTGTGCACTGTGTTTATGAGACGCAGCTTTTGCGTCTCGGCCCCATTATTTTGCGTTGAAAATATAGACTATTGTGTCGGCGACGCAGCGTATCGTCTTTTCTGGTGCAGAAGGACACAGATTGTTGCGGAGGCTCGCAAATTTGTGTCACCTTATCGTTATTCTGCGGTGCAGTTGTAGCAGAAATGTTGCTTATTTATATGTTAGTTTACGGTGAACTAAGAAGACAATAAGTTGTTTTTGCAGTTACCGCAGTATCTGACACTACGGTTGCTCTGCAAAAACGACAATCGCCAGATTTTCGCTTATAGAAATCATCTAAAAAGAAATACTGAGATCCACTGACATCTAGAGTACGTAACTTCTTTCCAACCAATTTGACAAAAAAACTAGACTCTTGTGTTAGTGATGATGAAAGTGAGATGATTTTTTTAGATACCACGATCAGTTACAACGGTCGGGACCGTGGTATCTGAATATCAAATACCACGGTACCTGGCCAGGTACCACAGTAACTGCAATAACGCTTTTTGACCGTGGTATCAGATACCACGGTAACTGCAAAAACGACTTTATACCGTGGTATAAGATACCATGGCATCTGCAAAAACGCAACTAATGTTTCTGCTTCGAACATAATCCGCTATCCGTTTCGTAATATGTCTAAGCTTCTTATCGATCGAAGACAGTGAAACAGCGGCAAAAACATTCACTTCGTTATAGTAGGCGATTGCAGAGCGTCCAAACCTTTGTCGCTGTCACCCATTTAGCTTTAGCTTTTTTTTTGCAGTGGCATGTTTTCATTAGCAGTGGCATATTAGTGAGTTTCAGATTTCATGTTGTAAACACTTCATCCTGACGAATAATCTGAATCTGAATAATTCCATCAAGATTAAGAAGTCTAGGATTGAATACGGTTTTCATAGCACGGTGCCATGTTCATTCAGTGGCTGCGACTAAAGTCAACGAGGGGTTTTGGGCTCCTGATTGTCATTTTGTTTTTATATATTATCGACCTTGCTGAGGGTGATATCGGAAAAAGTTGGCCCGCGGGTGGCATGATAGGCTGATATCGCCCGAGCGCAGCGATGGTGATATATGCCTATCATGCTGCCCAAGGGCCAAATTTTCCGCTATCGCCCGAAGAAAAGCAAGGGTGATAATGATTATAACACTAGTACATTTGTTTTAATTTTCTGGTATTCCCCTGAATTAATTACAACCGTGCGTTTTCACTTGATATGGCATGGCTGGCCGGGCGTTATCAAAATAAATAACGCCCGGGCGTTATTTATTTTGATAACGCCCGGTTGGAACTTTTTTCTTTTAACATCAGGGCAATACCAGAAAATTTTGGCACTGGGTAGGATAGGACTGATATCATGGGACTGGACGGTGTACTGGTGTTATAACATTTAATCAAAATTTTAACTGTACAAAGTTTAATAACCGTCTCAAGTAACACTTGACGTCATTGATATTTTTAGGGTCAGACGTGGTAGAAGCCTTTGCACCCCAACGACGATTTGAGCCTCACGGACCACTGGTGAACTCGGAGTACTACACTGGCTGGCTGGACCTTTGGGGAGAACCTCACTCAACAGCAGATCCTGGTGCTGTCTCACGAACTCTCGACAGGATGCTCACCGCCAATGCCTCTGTCAACTTCTACATGTTCCATGGTGGAACGTCCTTTGGCTTCATGTCAGGTATTTAAAATATCCACATCAAGGTTTCAGTTCTAGACCCCCACCCTTTACAAGTGTGACTGCCGACAACCCACCCAGGCAGTTGTCAAGCCTGCTGCGGAAATGTAAACTTCATAGGATGTTATCAAAGGTATTGTATGACCTACCTCTGCTCGCGATAGAATCTGGAGACACATCTCCACCATATTGGATCAGCCCACTTTGTTAAGGATTACTTTTATAAAGATGTACGTTTATCCGGTCTCGTCTGCCAAGGCTACGTATGTGTGTGTGCGCGCTTTCTGTTGCCACAACCGTGATAGAATTTTGCTATTGAATAATGAACGGCGTCGATCAGAGTGACCCTTAAATTGTGTCCCATTAGAAATAAGTGCTGTCGTGCTTTTGGCCCGTCTCGCCTAACATGGCTACAAATGTATACATACACCTTTTCCTAATAGAATTATGATAAAATCAATTAGATACGTCTACACCACCGGTTAATGGGCCACTTCGTCCAGAAGTACCCCTTACCTGGTGAACCAGGACACCTTTCTAATACTGTATTTTTGACAATTATTTTGCAGTAACAAATCTTAGCTTTTGATTCAGTGGAGAGTTGGCGACACGATTTCGTCGCCACATAAGTAAAAGCTGAAATCGACCTACTCTGTGTGAACCGGCCGCTAAATCTTTCCCATTATAAATCGTTGCTTTCTTCCTTTTTACCAGTCTGACCCAGAATGCTACGAATATGTGCGCTTTTTGGTGATCTTGAGAATTGCAAGACAGTATCCATCGTAGGGTCCAAAATTACACCTTAAAACGTTTCTCGTAATAAATATGCTTTATTTCAATTAGCAAGCTTTGCCACGAATGCGTGACCAAGGCTTTCTCTTGCTATACGCTTCATGACTATATCTCCTTGCCGATGCAAAATCTCCGGGTAGCAGCGGAAGAAAACAAGAAAAGGTGTCACAGCTGCTCCCGGAGAGTGCCGTGATTGTTGGATCCAGGAATTGAGTCGTTGAGTCAGAGTCGTTACAGACACGTTTACTCCTTCTTCCTGAGGGTCTCTGGCGTGTTTATGACTTAGTCATATAGAGTATTCCCCGACTTCCCGTTTCTTTTTTGGCCGGCATGTAAACGTCCTTGAATGTTTTTTTTTTTTTGTCTGCTCTTGATTGTTCGTCCGATGATTGGGTTACCTCCAGTATTCATCCTGAAAGATCGTTTTCAGGCGGTATTGACTCACCGTACAGGCCCTGCCCGACTTCTTACGACTACGACGCCCCACTGTCAGAAGCAGGAGATATGACGCACAAGTACTATCTAATCAAAGAAACGCTCGAAAAGGTGTGTTGCCATTCATACCTCGATACACTTGCTGACTATCTCTCCTTGTCGATTTAAAATCTCCGGCCTCTCGGGTACCTAGCGGAAGAAAGGCAGAAGTGGTATCACAGCTGCTCCCAAAGATCGCCATGATTGGTTGAGACAGGATGTGAGTTGTTGAGTTTGGGTCGTCACGGAGAACTTTACTTCTTCTTCCCGAGGATCACTGGCGTGTTTTGGACTTAGTCATATAGAGTATTCATACTGCCTGCCTAGTGATTCAACAGTTTTCGACTAGGGATCCATAGTAACCAATTTTTGTAGTTAGGGGAACACCAAGGAAGTGTCATCCCTTGTAGTACGTATGGGCACCTCACATGTTGCATCTATTGTAGTTTCTGAAATCTAGGAATTCAAGTAATATAACGAAGAGAAATTTCTACATTTTGCTTCGGTATAGTAGGTATGGCTTTTCACTGCGTAAAGCTGAGCGTTCCATACGATTCTTAACCTTTTCGCTCATGAACAGTGACATTGCCGCCTCAAATGGAGCGCAGCCTTATCGCATGAAACGCTCGATTTTACGCAGCAAAAATTCATAACTAGTGACCAAACGAAATTCAGAAATTTTTCTTCGTTACATTATTTTAATTTCTAGATTCAAGCGATTGCGTTTGAAACCTCGCTGATGCCAATACCTGCTTTAATACACAAAAAAGTAAAGGTCGGGCTTCACTACCCAGACGCCCCAGAATCTGGGGTCCGGATTATGTGAAGACGGTCCCAAACAGAAATCAAATCAAATGTCTCTTCAACAGTCCACTTTTGGGCATTTTTCAGCACTTCTGTCATTTTCTTAGATTTTACCACCTCAACACAATAATTTCTCCAAGTCAAACGAAAACTACTTTCAAATTCACGCTTCTTTTCACCCAGAATCCGGGAATCTGGTAGATTTTTCTACCTGATTCCCGGACGCGTCCGGGGTGTTTTCAGACCGTTTCAGACCTGTCTTCACTAACCATACCGATATCGAAGAAAACGGAACCCAGAATCCGGGCGAAAAATCTGGGTAGGAAGCCCGACCTTAAATCACGGAGTCCGAAAGGGGAAGCTAACTTCGCCAATGGGCCCAAAGAATTTACAACTACCAGTCGCTTGTCTATACGTTCGAATGATTCGTAAAAATCCACCCTCTCAAACCTACTAGATCAGCGTGTAGGCCCGTATCCAGGAATTTATTTCGGGGGGGGGGGGGGGAGGGGTTGCCCGCGGAATTTGTTTCTGGGGTTTTTTGCCCACGGGTCAGACCAAAAAGTAAAAAAAATACATAGATCAGAGGTTAAAGCCTACAAAAAAAACTATTACTTTTGTGGGTTTTTTTTTGGGTGGGGGTCGGACCCCCTAACCCCCCCCTGGATACGGCCTTGGGCGTGGACATTTGTTCTCAAAAGTTTTAAAGGAAAAAATTGAGCAATATCACCTTTGAGGGGGGGGGGGTTCAGAGGACCAAAGAAAGAGAGTGGGGAGCGGGAAACAGGAAAGTGCTCCTCGACTGGACTTGGACCGGTGACCTTTGTCATACAAGGTCTACCTCTGAAGTTTCTTTCCTTTGTTTCAGCACTTCGCTCCCGGTAACGTCTCTTCTCCGTCTAACAGCACAAAAGCAGCGTACGGACAAGTAAACTTGTTTTCTATCATGAACTTATGGGAAGGCGCCCTAGGAAACAAAGAAAGGAGATCGGGACTCGCTCCTGAAGAAGTTACGGCTAGATGGCCGATGAGCTTCGAAGAGTTGCGACAAGATGGAGGATTCGTTCTTTACGAAACCACTATCAAGAGGAACTACCGAGATCCCGCAGTTCTGAAGGTGGACGAGATTGGTGATAGAGGATATGTGTTTGTAAACAGGGTAGGTTTTCTTTTGGTGAGACATACAATACGATCTCAGAACCATCCAAGAGAATATAGAGTTAAAGTAATTACCACGCAAAAACAATATCTGCAGTTAAAGCATAGCCTACTTGTAGTATTTTTCAGTATCACCCTGGTAAGTTCTAGGGTTCCCAAGCTCTGTCCCGCACCTACAAAACACGCTAGATATGAAAAAAGGTTTTATTCCCGAGTTCTTGATCTATTTTAACGAAGCGTGACGGTTTTTTAAACGTACCGACATTGGATACATATATTGTAATTTATTATGTTGTTTGACAATAACCGCAAATTTGGTTTATAACCACGATAGCCGATTTTTACAATAAACCTTCGATCTATCTATCTACTATTCTTAAAGTTTAACTGAAAAGCCAACCTATGTTTGTGTCATTTAACTTAATACACTGAATTATTTGGATTCTGCAAAGGGATTTTTCTATTTTCTACTATCTGCTCCAGTTATGACGTTCAGAATTTCTACGGCCCTCCCCACAACGAAAATTCTACTATGACGCGGGAAATTTTAATCTCAACACATACGGTGCTTTTCTGTGGGCAGTGGTGAGATTGGTGAAGATTGCTTAATGCCTGAACCAAAAAAGAATCATAAATCTTTCTCGTAAGGCATACCAGCAAAAATACAACCGCATAGAGGTACCACAAATTCCACTATTTGAAAATCAATTATTCGTGAATAGTGGAAAAACGAAGTAACGCATTTTCAGTGGGTCTTCAAGCCAATTTAAGTGAAAAAGTGATGGGTAACTAGATTGTCCTATCCCAGCCCTTTTCGGTTAAACTTTAAAGAAATGGACCCCCTAGGCCTCGAATTTCACCCGGTATCTGCACGCACCCAAACCTTCTTATTTTTAATGTTGATCACATTTGATTTGACTCTATCTCAGGTGCGTCTGCCTCGCGACAACGATTCCATAAAGCGCATTGGTAATGAAGACCCAGCATTCATTTTTGTCAGTATTTCGAACCTGAACATTCGAGGCCTGAACATCGGCAAAAAACAACTTAAGCCGTTTATGCTTTTGAAACTATTGCGCAATACTACACGTTTCAGTCGCCAGTTCAGCCGCTGAATATTATTATTTACTCGACTTGTCATTGGGGCCTTTGGATTCTAAAATCGTGCCGACATTTTGTTGGCTACTATTCCGTATGGAAACGGTGAAGTCCTATCAGGAAAACCCGTTCCATGTGGGTCCCAGGGAGGGCTGAACCTCAGGCTATAAATGCCTCATACGGCAAGATATGTGTGTAGTTTTCCTGCACAAACTTTTGGAAGCAGATTGCAACGTTTTGTTGATGGTTTAAAATCTGGATCTCTTTTTTAGGTCTTCGCTGGTTTGTTGAGTCATTCAGAGTCGGTTTACCAAGTCGCAGTCAGTGTCCGTAAGGATGATCAACTGTATATTTTTGTCGAAAATCAAGGCCGCGTTTCCTACGGACCCAACCTCAATAAGAGAAAGGTGAGAGCAACTTTGACCATTTTATGGCAATTGCGATCTTCAGCCCATACCGATCGCTTTTTAGTCTGTCTGGTGTTCACGAGTCAGGGATCTTAGAGATAAGCTAGGTGAATCAAACTTGTCAGGCACACTAAGCTGATCTGGCCAGATTCACCTGGAAATGGTCGTTTCCCAGATTCGAAATCACTTGTCATATGTTACGGTGCTGCGCCCCTCTACTCAGGAACGGCAGTCGTTGAGGATGTAGACAAGGATTCACGGAATGTTCTGGAACACGGGAACCATCAACGGAACTAAATCATGAGGTACTCTTGTGAATGACCCGCATGCATCCAGTCGATTATTATGCAACCCGCACTTTTACTTTCAGGGTGTAACTTCAAACGTAACTCTAGACAAATCGGTCCTTGAGGACTGGACTATGTATCCAATGCCGCTAAACAATAGCAGAAAGATCACGGAGCTAATGAAGAGCGTTGACTGGAGAACGCAGGCTGCCAGGGACCAAGACACCGGATTTTTCATTGGATCTTTCACTCTACCCGAGGGGGAGGAGCCTGCGGACACTTTTCTGGATATGAGTGGATGGCGGAAGGTGAGTACAACCAAGAATAGATAACTAACCCACCTGCGAATTTCAACTTCCATTACTTTAATGGTTCGTACCCGCAAGTCCGCGCTTCCAGTGAGAAGGCTTCTTTGGCAGGTTTCCATTGGCAGGACCAAACTGTAAGAAGCGGGAAAACTCCTCCAGCCTACCTAGTTGCACCCAGGTTGCGTCCGAGAGTAGTTAAAGTAAGACCTGGTTCCAAACTATCGTTTTATTATTTCTGTTTTATTGTCCCATATAGTTCTGGAATTTCATGTCTAGTTGCTCCCACATAAAATTAATGTAAATCAGCTGAATCGGTATACGATCAAGTACGTCTTGGCATTCTTCTCCTGAGCACGGCCAGGATAAAGAGATAACTGCCCCGCGGAGTAACTTGCAACTCCTTGCAAGACAAGACACAGATTTGTGGTTTGTTCAAGGGGGTCTCAGAGGAAGTATGAGGTAATGGAGCTACCAGGCTGTGCAAATATTTGTGTAAGCCTTACGCTTGATGTCGGGATAGTTGACTGCGTTAAACGGATACGTCAGCTGGATTTAATTCTAGCGTAGCGATATTACGCGGCCCCTTTTGGCAAGGGTCCTCTTCAATAGAAAACCGAACCTGTGATCACTGGTTCCTCAGCTCATGGTTATCCGCTGGCGTATCCGTTTAATTGTTATGAAAGAATATTTTTAAGAGTCGAGATGTGCTCAAACATCGGAATCGCATTTATAGGTAGGTGTCTATGTAAACGTTTCCGTTTTTGCCGCTACATCGCATTTATAGGTAGGTGTCTATGTAAACGTTTCCGTTTTTGCCGCTACATCGCATTTATAGGTAGGTGTCTATGTAAACGTTTCCCTTTTCGCCGCTACAGGATTCATGCTGATTCTAGTTAAACACCTGCTTTACGATGTCATTCCAACCGATCGCCCTTCCTCCTGTACCTTGGAGTCTCTAGTATTTAAACACTCACACACAGTTTTGACGGATTTTGAACTGTTTTCCAAGCAGTGGTGTCGTCGAGAAACCGTTCCCCGCCGAGGCACTTCTCGCTCTTTCAAGTCTTTCTTATGCTCTTTGCATACAGTATGTACATCCCTTTTATACAAATGCTCCAAGAAAGCGGTCTAGCAAGGGTGGGCTTCCGCAAGTCACACAGTTCTGCGTACAAGAGAAAAAATACGTCAAATAGAGTCTATAAGCCCAAACCAGCGACAACCTACCGGCGAAAAATTATCTGCTAAGCTAGTACCATATTTGACAAAGCAAAGCGGATAAGTCAGCTACATTTTCTTGGAGCTATATTTCGACCCTTCTTGTAAAGGTTCTTGGCAAGAAGGGCCTTTGGCAAGAAGGGTCGAAATATAGCTCCAATAAAATGTAGCTGACTTATCCGTTTTGCTTCGTCAAATATGTTTCGCAGTCAGCTTGGGCTGAAGGAATATCTAAGCTAGTACCAAATCCTGCTACAATTATATAGTGTCGAAAGTTAATGTGTTTCTTTTCTCTAGGGTGTCGCCTTCATAAACGGACACAACCTGGGTCGATACTGGCCAATTCAGGGACCTCAAGTGACCTTATATGTACCGTCTGTTTTTCTGCTATCCCCGCCCCTTCGGAACCGCGTGATGATTTTTGAACAAGAGCTGGCACCGTGCAGAATAAAGAAGACGTGTGCTGTCAACTTTCTTGACAGGCCTATTTTAAACGGGCCAGTACCGAACTAAGGAACTCGGAAAACTGTATTTATCTGCTTAAGTGATGGATTCGTAATCGTTAAGATGTTTAATAGAAAAGTACTTGCACTAAAGTTTCAAATGGAGAATAGAATACAAGGAAGAATACTGTGCGGTTCTAGGAAGTATTTACCGAAGGGTTGCCCACTCTCGATTTTGGTGTATACCAAATAAACTTTATTTTCCAGCTTGAGCGGCTTTGGGCGTGAAGAGAGGGAAAGAAGGGCCGAAATATAACTAATAAAATGTAGCTGACGTGTCCGTTTTTCATTGTCAAATACCAAATGTCCCGGTGCCGGCTGGTGCCCAGAAAGGGTGTAGCCCACAACAAGTTCCGGAGAGTGTGTAACCCCTAGATATCCAACTTCGACACTCCTATAAATTCAGCTTATACTCACCATCCAGGGAGATACCTCTTGTTCGCTTCAAAGTGGCTTGTTACACCATTAATTGTCCCTAGAACGGTTTAGGAGTGTAAACGCGTCCGGCACCTCGCTGGCCGCTCGGCTCTATATATATAGCAGCCAATCAAAAATAGTCTAACAGGCCGCTTTGAAGCGAACAAAGGATATCTCCCTGGATGGTAAGAATAAGGTGTATAAATTACGAAAACCAACTGAACCAACTGACGTAAACAAACTAAAGCTACTGAGTAAATTGGACGACTGGCAGATTTGTTCACCGGTGGGATATGCACGGGTACAATTCATATCATTTTGTGTTTACAAGTCCTATTATATCTACATGTTTCTGTTTGTTATATTCAGAGACATCTGGGTGCAGCTTTACACCTCATGTCAAATGCCGCACAAATTGTTTCGGGCGGTATCGGACCAATACGTCTCAGATTACTAACATACCTTATTTCTTCTTTACGGTCTGCTTACCACACGGTACACTTCTTATGGGGGTTCATCTTATCACAAGGTGTGCATCCGTATGCCTCACTAAATGCTTCGAAGTTGTACAGCGAGCCAAGAACCCTGCAAAAATAGTCGAGAGTTAAAGGAAATGAAGCACTACATTTTTTTTTATTCTTGCTAAACACTCAAGCAGCAAACGAAATAAAATCGGTATGCTCCGTCGTCATCTATTTTGTCAGAAGTTTGCTAACATTTTACACGAGGTTGTGCATACTATTTATGTACCTTCTGAAGTGTTTTCTCTTCCCGAAACATAACATTTAAAATGGTTTAAAACAAACTTCTCGTGCTACTATAAAGATCGAAAAAAGGGTTATTTTCATGAAAAGAATACTGTTTCAATAAGAATTAACGTTGGATAGCACTGTTCCTCTAACTACCGAAAACCAGTCGTAACGGGAAAAAACGTGTTCTTTTGAAGAAAAAATATTGGTACAACGTTCAGCAAAGTAAAACTTTTGTGCTAATCCTGGCAACCCTGCGTTTAAATGAGTTAAAAAGGCGTAAATAGCACGCATCTGGACAACTCCAACAGGATATAGTGTTATTGAGTTAAGACGTGAATGATGGTTCCGAATGGTTGCAAACAATGGTGATATGAATTAAGAGCGACTTACTGTATCTTGCTGATTTAAGGCGCCACTGTATGCCGAGAAGGCGTCTCGGAGCTAGAACGTCTCCCCAGTCCCACCCAGGATTCCAAAATACTAGAGGGATGTCCGATAAGCATTACTTTTAACAAATGGGGTGGAAATGCTAGAAAACCCTATTTTTTCTTTAGCAGTCATGACAAAATAACTGTATTTACGTTACCAGTTCTGGAGTAGCCAGCCACGGCGGTGATTCAGGTTATGCGTAGCGAAATGACGATATTTTTCAGAATAACTTATTTTTTTTTTTTTTTACCACTGGAATGTTATGGAAACTCGTCCAAATCTCCTTATCATCCTGAAATACACATTTTTCACAGCTCCTCAACATAGGCAAGAAAGATTTCTCCACTTTCATATAAATGAAAACGATCCCAACCAATCCCGAATGAACAGACCGATCATCAGGACACTTTTTCTCAATGAGTGAACGCAGCCCGACAAACATCGGCTTCTTTTCTTGGGCAAACCAAAAGAGCACTGAATCGGACTTACCGGAATCTTCCAGGAGAATGAAGGGCAGATTTTAGTTTCGAGAGGGCGGCTTCCGGACGCATAGCTCCGCACCAGATTTGCGCAAAATTAAGGAAAAATAGCTGTCTGGGACTCATATCCTCCAGCTCCGGTAGAACCTCTGTGCTTACTTCTTCAGGGTGACGACTCAGCCAGTCCTCGTATGCCTGGAATCATTAACAGAAATGTGTGTACGGTGTGCTAACTAATTAAACCACAAATACAAAGGCAAGCTCCATAATTGTCGGAGGAACCTGCGGGTTTTAAGCTATATTTTCGTTTTCGAACTAAAATTCGTTTAATCCCATATTATCTTTTTAAATAGTGTGAATAGTCATAGCCTACTGCCATAAATGGTGGTCCCATTGTTACAACTCTAAACTATAATACGATAACAAACATGAATACAAAATAAATCAAATTCAATTCCGAACTGTCTAAATATTTTACAAAGTGTGAAACGAAGGACTTCAAGTAACATTCCGTTGATTTTACATGCGGTTTTGCCAGTTGGATCTTTTGCGAGTCTGTGCTACAGGGCTACATGTCAGTGTTGCCAGGTCGGCAAGACCCAAAAGCACTTTAGTAGAGCCGAAAAAGCACTTTCTGGTGCCAAAAATCACTACACAACTTTTTTCCCCAATTCTTGAATAAGTACAAAGAGTGGTGAATTCGCGGTTGAGTTTACAAATTGCTGGTATAATATGCAGGAGTATCTAATTAGAACATGGAAATGTAGGGTTTCTGAGGCAATGACAGGATTGTCTGGGGTAGGCTAGGCTATCTGTTTGGTTTGACCCAACTTGTTATATGTACGGCACTCATAAAATTAAATGTATTGATTTCAGTTAAAAACGTCCAAGCTAATGACCGGAAACAATGCTGGTGCCCCTAGCCTAGATTTTCGCGAAATAACCCGAAAAGAAAACTATTCTCTGTCGTAAGATTAAACCAGCCTTTATAACCTCCCCTAGTTTCACTTACACCTCTTTGGCTTTAACAGACAGAAGCACAACTAAAAAGGAGGTTTAGATTAGATTCACTGACCCTTTGCGACTTCTTCTTTCTGCGGGAGACACTTGTCTTCCCAACGCCTAGAGTTCGGTCTGGAAATGTGGGGTTACTGTATTTATCCTTGTTTGAAACCGCTCCGTTGTCCAGTTAAATTTGGTCCCAAGTCCAATCCAGTCCGGTTAAAACTTGTTCTAAATTATGCGTATTTATCGGGAAAAAATAAACATTCTGGCTTACTTAGATTCCCTGTTTTCCCGGGTAAATGTCTAGCTTAGAGAAAATCACATACATTCATAGTGCTAACAGCCCTTTCAGTTCAAAAAGATTCTTTAACCGAAAATCACTACGAAGTGCTGCACTTGACGAAAAAATCACTACCGCACTTTCGGACCTCCAAAGCACTACGTTTGGTGATTTATCACTACACCTGGCAACACTGCTACATGTAGCCTTAACTGACAGGTTCGTAATCACAAGAGGTAAAATGGACCGGTGAATATTCGAGCTCTGAAGGTTTTTTTTTTGCCAAATTCAGCAGAAGTTCGTATCTCCTATCAAAAGGTTTGTAGACGCGATGTCTTTAGGCGGTCTTTGTAGGACTCGCACTTCTGAGCAAGAATGATACAGCAAGCTCTCTTTTGAATCCTTCCAAATTCCAATAACGTCGTTTAAGTAGATATTTCGTATTTAAAGGACCTGTCGTACCTACACTCCCAATGTAACCTACTTCCGTAACATTATTCATTACTTTTTAAACCCGGAGATCCAAATTTCATATGTTAAATTCTGAACCCGCTAACTTGCCACGATCCACTAGTTTCCATGCGCATTGTGCTCCGGACGACTGTTCGCGTATCATGCTATTGATGCGTAAAACCTGTTTTCTGAATTTTGCCGAGATCTTGCTAGAAGTCGATGGGCCTGGGAAAAGACTTAAAACAGGCAAGGCCGTGGACAATTTTTTTAAAAGCAGACCCTAGCTCTACAGTGTTCAGATAGTTTTGAATATACAGCAAATAGTGCGAGGTGTGCTTTAACAAGTGATTCAAAACGGATAGATCATGAGCAAGGAAATTCTTCAGCGATATTTTAATACTTTTCGGTGAGGGTTGTCTTCCAGCTATCGCCTGCAGAGGGCCCTTGCCAAGGAGGGCTGGAAAAGGCAAGAATGGGCTTCAGTCATTATCTATATGCGATTCCCCAGTCAGCTAACAGTTCGCGTTGAACATGGTCCTCTTCTATGTTACATCGTCCTCCTCTATGTTAACAATGACCATATAGAGGCAGAAATTAGGCTTTCGCCGTGCCAAATTTCTCAGGCATATGTTTACACTAAAGTGAATGTTCTGGTAAAAATTAAACTTGCAGCAAATGAAACCAGTTGAATACTGAACTTCCCTATTTAAAAACCTTCACAAAGGGTGCATTCCACGTAATTCCCGCTGTACCGTTGAATCGAAAAAATCGTGGTAGACTGCTAGGCAAGCCTCGCATGATGAGCGTGTCATCAAAACTCAAACTACAAGCTCCAAGCAAGCATCGAGGGTGACGGGGTATGAAACAGCATTGACTGCCAGGGCCCGGCTGGGCGACAAACAAGATGGTCAAAGCTTACGCTAGCACATCCTTCAGAGAAGTATGACAGATCAGTTGGATCAACGGGCTTTAACGGGTCCATCAAGACTGTCTGGGTAGGACGCAATGCCGGGGTTTCACGCCATATTGCGAGAAGACGCTTAATACTATGCCTAGATACCATCTACGTCGTCAAAAATATTAAACCCCAAAATGCTCTTACCTTAAAGGCTACTCGGATTCCACCGTTATCGGCAATGTTTTCACCTTGTGTGTTGACACCATTGAGGTTCTGCTGAATTTCTTCTATAGTGAAGTTCCCATATTGTTCTAGGAAATAGGAAACTGAGGATACAGTGTGAGCATAGCAAACATAACAGATTTGTAATCGGATCGAAACTCATTCGTCAAGTGTGTGTCCACAAAGATCAAGTGCGGAGCGAGTTTTCACGCTGGCTCCTGCCTTCTGCCACACCGAGAGATTTCGAAGCCGGTTCGATCCAAATTTGTGTCATTTTTCTCAGTGAAATTTTGGATCCGTGCTTACGGTCGTGAACTGATCTAAATGAACATTCTCGTAATTGAGAATCATTCGACCTGTGACAAAGTCAATATGCCGTGCAATTTCGCCTCTAGCCACAGTGTGTGCTCGTCTTAAAAAATAAGCTAAACTCCGAAATGGCGAGAAGAGAGAGGGTTGCCTCTCTCTCTCTTCAAAGACCGAAGAGCATAGTTATTACACCGGGTTATAGCCTACCATTGTATGATTGAGATACAACCACTAGCGATAATCCCTAATTGTCCGTCCGAACGGAGAAACAACCAGCTCCACCCACAGAAGATAGACAAATAACCGAAGTAGCGTTTTAGCGTCCTTCCGACTCCGTCTTCCTAGCAAGAGAAAGAATCGTTTTACTTCTTGAATATACTACATTCGAGCAGCCCTCTATAGAAGATGTCTAGGTCGGATTCTGACCCTTAGCGATGGAATCGAAATTCGAAACGGGAAGAAGTATGTGGCGGACACGAGAAATCATTTAGAATTTCTCGAAATCACATAAAGTAATGAATTCCTCTTTCTTGGTACTGTCTAGTACTCCTTCAGCTGTGTTTGCCCACTGGTAATGCGAAAAAAGGTGTCGTGAGGTTGAAGCGAGGCACCTCAACCAGGCGGCTGTTAAACCGCCGCGAACCCGAATCCGTGTCCTATGGACCAAGGCTTCGCTCAAGATTACTTTTCCTACCCTCATCGGGAAGTAGAAATGAGGATACTTACCTATTAAACACTGAGCTTTCTTCTGAAAGTGCTTCAGGGAAGCCTCCCCCCACCACATTCTCAAATTGCCCTCCGAATCGTATTGTCTCCCCTTGTCATCAAAGCCGTGGCTGATCTCATGCCCGATCACATTTCCAATGCCCCCATAGTTAAGCGCCTTCGGTAGTGTATTGTGGTAGAAGGGAGGCTGTAAAATTCCAGCGGGTAACACTGTAAAAATAATTATTCGTTACTTCATCGATTCGCCAAAATCTGCTCGTTTTTCCTCACAGCCTTTCCACACCCTGCTCTTGTTACTAGGATTCACTAATTCGATCGACTGTTATAGGTCGGGCTTATCAAGCTATTTTCCGGTCTCTTGCGAGTTACACCACAGCGGGTAGTTGTCTGTCACGTATCACCTGGCCGTATTCCGGGGACAAATACAGAAATAGGTCTGTGAGACTAGCGGCGTTTTTGTAAAACTCCATTCTCCTCAAACCGTTCTCCGTTCTGCTTAAAGGCCGTTTTTTGTTGAACGAGTTTCAAACTCGTTCTCCTGTTTTGGCCTTCTCTGCTCTTGCTTTCCTACAAGCAACCATCACCTCTCTTGATTTCCTGAATGCAACCACCTCTTTTAGCATTTTGGTAGAAAACTCCTCAAGACTACACCTACATGTCCTTGTCATTCATGTCGAAGCCCACTCCTTTGTTAGCATTGATCCCAATTTTTTTTAATCTTTTTTAATAAAAATACGAGGATCCATTCCATGACACCTTTTTTTAATTTCTATTAATTTCATTAAATATCCATTTCTGCCATTTTGCTAAAGGACCTGTTCTTGATGCTGTATAACTGTAGCAGAACGGGGTGAGAACGGTATTTAGAACTGAGGTTCCTATTCAGTTGATCATCCAGCAGAACGGAATGAAGAATGAGATACAACTCGTTCTCCATTCTGCTAAAAACGCACAATAGCACTACGTCGTTCTACTAAAAACGGCTTATAGGAGAACGGGATAAAGAACGGAGAACGGGTTGTTTACAAGAAATGCGGCTGCTGGCTCACGTGACATATTGCCGACATGGACAGTCAGCGTTCTCCCAAACAATACAGCCGACGGACATATGTTACTACACGGGGATGGCTGGTAGTTAACGAAAACACTAGATCGCGTAAGGGTACGGTAAAGGTATAACAATGCTGCCAGGAATGGAATCACGGCTTGACAAAGGAGCAATCCAGTCGGCTGAAGCTAATTTAGAAAAGTGCATTTAAGATTATCCCGGGTCCAGCGTACCTTAATTATGAAGATAGTCTTTCAAGTCTCGGCCTGCCTTTCCTTGAGCAACGTACAAACGATTTAACAACAAGTTTTGGCCATGAACGTCTGACCTCTGAACTTCACAGATCAATATACTCGTACTCAAACCCATTCAGGCAATGTTAAACTAACTAATTATCCAGTAGATTCAACTGAAAGATATGTAACTTTATTCGTACTTTTTTCGTTCGCTCAATAATTCTTAGTCGTGTATATTCTGTATTATTTGTTGCTGACCATTTTCTATAATTCATTTTGTTGAATGTTTTAGGTTGACTTGCTTTTGCTATCTGAGTAATAAACGATTTATATGTAGAAATAATTTAAGCTTTCGGAATTAATTTAGCGCCCATGAGCCTAATATGTGCTTCATGACATTTTTCTAGGCCTTCAGTATTTCCTCGATTTGTTCAAAACTACCTCGAATTCTCCCTTCTGCCCATGCAGCCTTTAGATAAAAAAAACTGATCTTTAGGATAGAAAAGAAAAGTAATTTATTCGCTCACACTTTATGTAAACAAGCCACATCTTTGCTTGGTCGGCAAGCGCGGCGTACAGATAAAAGGTCGGGCTCGGTTGGATTAACTCAGGCATGATTTCAAGAGGTTTGAAGCAGCTTGCGAAAAATATTATAGATGCAAGTCGCTGTTCTAATTAGACTTAAAGCATACTGTTCTTCACTATAGGTCAATGACATCATAGCAATAAACATAGAAATAAAAATGAAGACTTACTAATCTGATTTTTCTGTCTGCTGTAATATGCGTTGACAACAGCTGGCACGGTTCCCCACTGATTTTTATCGACGGACTGGTTGAGTCTACTCAGATCGGCCGAGAAGCTTGCTTGAAGGAACGTCAAGATATTTTCGAAATGCTCGTCTTCAGTAATATTGATCTGCAAAATAATCACGATTCACGATGGCGAACTAGCGAAACACCCAGCCACAAGGCGTAGATCCGTTCCAGCACAGGAAGTTACACTGTCAGAAGTTTCATAACAGACAACATAAGGATGCGCGGTTTCAACAGACAACACTTATGATGTTATCTGTTGTCGCGACAAACGTTATGCATGACATATTATGCATAACATTTAACAAGTGCTGCCAGGACGAGACGAAAAATCGCCAAAAAAGTATCCGCTGACTTTTTTGTTTGTAGTCATGATATCGAAAAATTCAGCCGATACTTTTTTGGCAGTTTTTCGGATCTTCCAGGCAATGCTTTTTATGCATAACATTTCATCATTCATGCATAACTTTGTCACGACATCAGATAACATCCCAAGTGTTGTCTATTGAAACCGCGCATCCTTGTGTTGTATGTTATGAAACTTCTGACAGGGCAGAACAGGACAGTACAGTAGCAATACAGGAAATTTCAACTACCTAACTCTGGTCAAGTTACGATCTTACGTCGCAGCGAAATCTGGGCCCAGCTGCCTCTGAACCGGTTGTGTCTGGGGACTCGAAAGGCACACCTAGACCACAGTGCCAACAAGTGTAGGCTACCAAGTTATGAACTCCACAAACAGGAGCTGTAAGCTCATATGGCACTTGCAAGGCTTGGTAAAATGATGAAAGTAGAAATTTGCCAATGCGTGTGTTTGCCGTGATCATTTGTAAGCAAAATCCGACTGTTCTTAAGTGGAAATTGTTAAGTCCCTGATATGCCTGCCAAGTTTCATCGTCCTAGCACATGTCTAAGAGTCTTGTCAGGATCACCGGAATTCCGGAACCTTCCCGCCAACTCCCCCACAGTACTCGGATCCGGTCCGGTCTTTTCAACTATGTATTTAGGGCTTGTGCTTGTTCTTCCCCCAAAGTTTCATCCCGATCCGTCCACTCTGAACATGTCACACAATTTCCGCCCCCCCCCCCAACTCCCCCCAGAGTCACCGGATCCATTCCGGACTTGAAGTGTGACGTCTGAGACAAGAGATCTTTCCAAATATCAAGTTTCATTAAGATCCGATTCCCCGTTCAAAAGTTATAAATACATCAACATTCCGGATTCCCCCTCCCTCCACCCCCCACGGTGGTCGGATCGGGGAAATGACTATTTCCAAGTTAAATTGGTCGGGTCCCTAATATGCCTGCCAAGTTCCATCGTCCCAGCACATGTGTAAGTATCTTTAAGTCGGGATCACCGGAATTCCGGAACCCTCCCTCCAACCCCCCCCCCCCATAGTGCTCGGATCCGGTCCGGTCTTGTCAACTATGTATCTAGGGCTTGTGCTTGTTCTTCCCACCAAGTTTCATCCCGATCCGTCCTCTCTGAATATGCCACATGATTTCCGGCTCCCCCCTCCAACTCCCCCCAAAGTCACCGGATCCATTCCGGACTTGAAATGTAACATCTGAGACACGAGGTCTTTCCAAACATCAAGTTTCATTAAGATCCGATTCCCCGTTCAAAAGTTCTAAATATGTCAATATTCCGGATTCCCCATCCCTCCTCTCCCCCCACGGTGGTCGAATCGGGGAGGTGACTATTTCCAAGTTAGTTTGGTCGGGTCCCTAATATGCCTGCTAAGTTTCATCGTTAGCACTTCTGGAAGTACCCTAACTCGAGATGAGTGGCCTGACAGACCGACCGACCGACAGACCGAAAAGTGATCGGTATATGGCACTTGAGCGAAGCGGCAAGTGCCATAACAACGTGAAAACCGAAAGTGGCTACAGCGGCAGTAAGAGTGAATTGTTCGTAAATGAACACTCCAGTAACAAGATCAAAGATTTCGATGGGATCCCAAAAACTTAATATTTGATCCAGACAATTGGGTCTTGTAGATATCCACTCTTCGCCAGACTACATGAACATTTTTAATATTAAAACATATAAACAGATTAAGATCAATGGCGTTGACGAAATTGATCAAAACTTCCTGCCTTAGGCTATACTACTGTCAAATTTCTGGTTTCAGCCGGATTCCGGTCGAAGGATATGTCCAGGTAGAAAATGATTGTCATATACGGACTCAGCAGGTCTGCCTACCCCTAAATCGACTATCACATTAGCTTTTAAAACCAGATCCAGTCTTCGCCAGGCTAATCATCTGAGAAAACCAAGTTCAGATATACCTTTATAAGCCATATCTATTTTGACGATACTGATCGAAACTTCCTGCTTTACTTCCGCTTTACTTCCTGCTTTACTTCCGCCGAATTCCGAGCGAACTACTTGTCCAGCCAAGAAAAGATAGTTCAGAAACGAATTCAGCGCATCTCCTTATCCCTATAAAGAACATCTAATCAACTTCAAATAAAAGCTTAACTTATAAAACAAGTCCATCTACCCGTGATAGACATGGTACCGTATCGTTCTTATCATGAGCTACACTGGCAAAAAATAAAAGATATATCAACTAACAAAAGTTGGCAACCCCTCACCACCAAAGATTCTGGCAACACTTACTTACTACCATGTCCTCGTGATAGACGTGGTACCAAATTGTTCGTACCACATAAAGCACAGAAAACAAACTGTAGGTACACCAAGTAGAAAAAACTGCTAATCCCTCATTGCCGAAGATGATTATGGTCTAACAGCCTATTATCAGACCATGAGACCATTAGAAGTCCCCTACTTGTCTCACAATTTTAGATCGGCCTATTTTCGATTTTAGTGTGTACCCTACTACCGAAGTTGTCAACCCCTATAAACTTTCCAACTGTTATATAGCCCGCACAGTCGGCAACCATCTACTCTTTTCCATTATACCAACCCCTTCGACCGCACTAGCTCTCTCTCTCTTACGTCAGCCCCGCGCAGGGCCATACTGATCCCGCGCAGAGCTATAAAAATCTGAGACAAGGGGTAGCGAGGGTCGACAAATTTTGTATCCGGTTTTCGCCGGATTCCGGGTGAACTACTTTTCCGATGAGAGAATAACTTTCATATTCGGATTCAGCATGTCTCCTTACCCCTAAATTGACTATCTCAATAGATTTCAAAAATATTTTTTTTTGCCCTATAATTTGAAACCCCTCCCCCACCCTCAAATATAGGGCTACATAGCCCATCTTCGAACTTGACTTGTACTTTGACCCAAAGGATACTCACACCAAGTTTCATCAAAATATCTCAATCCCTTCGAGAGTTATCGTGCGTACAGACGGACGGACGGACGGACGGACGGACGGACAACTTTTGCGATGTCATAGGTATCCCTCCACTTACGTTTTGGGATCCCAAAAAACTGCTAATCCCTCATTGCCGAAGATGATTATGGTCTAACAGCCTATTATCAGACCATGAGACCATTAGAAGTCCCCTACTTGTCTCACAATTTTAGATCGGCCTATTTTCGATTTTAGTGTGTACCCTACTACCGAAGTTGTCAACCCCTATAAACTTTCCAACTGTTATATAGCCCGCACAGTCGGCAACCATCTACTCTTTTCCATTATACCAACCCCTTCGACCGCACTAGCTCTCTCTCTCTTACGTCAGCCCCGCGCAGGGCCATACTGATCCCGCGCAGAGCTATAAAAATCTGAGACAAGGGGTAGCGAGGGTCGACAAATTTTGTATCCGGTTTTCGCCGGATTCCGGGTGAACTACTTTTCCGATGAGAGAATAACTTTCATATTCGGATTCAGCATGTCTCCTTACCCCTAAATTGACTATCTCAATAGATTTCAAAAATATTTTTTTTTGCCCTATAATTTGAAACCCCTCCCCCACCCTCAAATATAGGGCTACATAGCCCATCTTCGAACTTGACTTGTACTTTGACCCAAAGGATACTCACACCAAGTTTCATCAAAATATCTCAATCCCTTCGAGAGTTATCGTGCGTACAGACGGACGGACGGACGGACGGACGGACGGACGGACGGACGGACAACTTTTGCGATGTCATAGGTATCCCTCCACTTACGTTTTGGGATCCCAAAAAGTTGGTATTGGATTATGATTCGAAGTCATATGTCTGGATATAGATTTTCTGAATACAACCACAACGGGGAAGCTATGCCTCTACGACTATCCGAGAATTTTAAAGTCATGCTGCACAGTTTCTGACTTCTGTTAATATTTTGTCCGTCTGTCGCCGCATTTGGTGAAGCGGGATTCGTGGGCTTTGGCGAACGGACAATCAATTGAGCATTCGCTCTGAAGGTTGCAGGGCAAGCTCCAATAGATCGCGCTCGATTATCAGGGGTTGCTGAACCCTAAACGGCGACAAAACTTGGCAAAACCGCTGACTGCAAACTGGAACTCCCTCCTTCGTTAACCTTTTCAACATTAATTGTACATATATCCAAATAATTTGTATTTGTGTTTGAAAAGCTTATAAGATATCTGAGTTGGTGTTGATTTAGATCTAATATTTCCAAACTGAAACTTGACACACTAGGTATCTTTTATATGAGTAGAAGTTGGTATATAATTTGAGAAATTCGGGTGGATCACAATTTTCTGGTAAGCCAAACATGGCCGAGGCGTAGGTCTTACGGAATCATATCACTGAAAGCGTCCGGCGCGGATTCGAACTCGGATTCGTCATAGTTCAAATCCTAAATGCAATAGAATCATTTGTATACAATCAGAGCATACACTATCTTTCCATAACCAAAGAAACCATCACAGTAGCTCCTTGGACCATGCCTGTTTGCACAGTACGCAAACCCACACTCAGGGCTGCAACGCATATATAAAAAAAAAAAAAAATGTGGCCAAAGGATCGCGGAGAAACCAGCTTACTGTTTGGTAATCCTCTGCAAGCCGAGTGTTATTTAAAATGTAGTCTGGGTATCCCACTTGCCGCGTCATCGCGTTGAGCTTTTTGTTTGCTTCTTCTTTGGTACCATCGTCAAGCCAGTCTGATTCACTGATCACAATCTGGAACTGGTGCTGAAGCTCTTCGATCAGACTTATGCTCTTAAAAAGAAACAGTGCGATTAACTAGAGAAACAACAAGTCTGGGAAAAAGCCGCTCGTCAGTAGAAGCAAGGACAAATAATCGCAAGAACCTCCGTCTCCCTATCTCTGTAATACGACCATGCAGAGTCGAATATATTCTCGATACCGTAGCCGATGCAAACGAGCGCAGGGTAGGAGCTACGTGGAACATCATAATTCGTTACCTCTACAAACAGCTATATCGCAATGAAGCCCTGGAGAAGAAATTTCCTTACAACACGATTGATTGTCTACCATTGTGACGTGATATCTGACTCACTGCAGAGCGGGTTCTCCACGCTTGCAGGACTGCTACATTTTTTCATCTGGCATGCACAACGGCGAAGAGGGAAGTAGACGGGTACCAGCTTAAAGCAATTACCTCTAGCTCCGCTCAGTTTTGTCGGGGTATCAACTTTGCTCTTCGTTTTAGTCGGCCGTTCGGGAGACCGCGAATTTAAGGTTCCGCCCGTAGCATAGATATCCCGTGTCTAGACTTCTTGACAACTTTGATTTTGCGATGCATTGGAGACGAAACACTGATACTTTACTTTCCCTCTTCGAACCACTGATTACAGCACGTTCCGTGGCTGCGCACGTGGAGCAAACACTATTCGTCCCTTTTTAGCCGTTTCTTATTACCATCCATAACTCTATGCAGTGTTAAAATTGCTGAATACTCCTTGAGACCAAGCTGACTGAGAAACATATATTCAATAATGCATAAAACGAATGCGTCAGCTACGCTGCTTTGGCGGCGATATTTCGGCCCTTCTTGGCAAGGGTCCTCGTCAGGATGTCGAATTTCAGGGTCAACGTTGGGGAATGAAAGAAACCTGCAATCGAATCGATTACAGGTTCGACTGAAGTTAGTCAAGAGGGGCCGAGATATCGGTGCCAAAGCATCGTAGCTGACGTAATCGTTTTATGGATTATTGAATATCTGTTCAAACTGCTGTAACCAGCTGCTTAAGAGATACCCGCGTCAGCGTCTGTCGATTCTATGTTCTCTTATGCAGCTTAGTAATGCTTGGGTTTCTCTAGCTAGTCAAGAAACTATGACGCAGAAAACCTTAATGCAGCTTATTTAGTCTGAATGTATTATTGTTATTATTAATTATTCGATTCCCTCAAACCTGGACAGTGAATACACACAATTTTAAGTTTTTCAAACAAGACTGACCACAGCGGCGGTATAACAAGCCAGAATATTGTTTTAGTGATTCAACATGCATGGCCCCATCGAAATGCCAAAAAAAAAACGTTGACCAATACAGCTGGTTATTTTGCGTTTATTTAAAACGCCAAAAATTTAAAATAGTCTACCACAAAATTCTTTAACAAAAGAGACACAAACGAATACCAAAACTCATTATTAGACGTACGACAGGTGAGGGGATCCAGTTTGGGTATACGCTTAGGCTGGAAGGGAGGTGGCAGAAGGGAAGGAGATTGTGCAGAGACTCCAGACCGAACTCTTTGCACAGCCTCTCCCGTGTGGTCTCAACTATAATATGATTTCGAAGAAAACAATAAGATATTTTGGGCCCTACATCGATAATCCTAAAAGCACGTTTCTGTACACTTTCAATCGAATCTTTTGTCAGAGCATGATGTCAAACCGTAGAAGCACATAAAAGGAAATTTCTGACAATCATAAATAAACTATAATCAATACTTTTTCTGCAACCTTAAACTTGCAGGTCAGACTTAATTAATAATCGACATTGATGAATTTGCATTTTTACTAGGTTCTTTCTTTTCTTTTCAAGTTAGATCCGAAGAAAATGCAACTGTAGGAAGGGCAACTTATTCAGCAATTAAACCGTTTTCACAGAACACACATTCCCCCCTCCCAACACCGACTTATCGGACCTGTATCAAAATGACTCAAAGCGGATAAGTCAGCAGTGTATTCCAGCGACATTTTACTGTAGGTTCGTTTGATTGCAGCTCCATTTCTTCCAGCTGCAGGCTGAAGGACCCTTGCCAAGAAGGGCCGAATTATCGCTGAACAATGTCCTGGCTGACTTACCCGTTTTGGGTCATTTTATATGGGTTCCGGCCACACACCCCCTCGGCAAACCCTCCCGGCCACACACCCCAGCCATAAGAACCCTGGCGGTCCCCCACCCCCGCGAAACCTCCCCGGAACAAAAAAAAAACAACCAACCCAACGCCGTCACGCGTTTACATTGAACTAGCGTGTCTAGGAAAATCCGTAAGTGCTCGTGGTCCAAACTGCAGTTTTTACTAAGATTTTCTAGTTTCCTACATAGGCTATTTGCATTGGGGAGGGGGTGTACCCGGGGGTCACCAGGTTTTTTTTGGCACCGGGGGGGGGGGGGGATTTTTTTTTTCTCCTAAACCCTTTTCCTATATATTATATCAAGTCAGCTTGGACTGACGGAGTATTTTTATCGAATCTGACTAACACGCCCTCCTCACGGAAGACTCGACTTACATCATTCTTGCTATCTTCAGGGAAATACTTCTTCACGAACAGAGCACCAACGGCCGTTCCCATAAAGATGTTCACGTAGTTCACACATGACTTCCAGCGAGGTGGACTGGCTTTTCTTCCATACAGGGCTTGGGTGAAGTCCTGCTGAACACGCTGGAATCTATCATCCAGAGTGCCTATCCTGTTGCGGATAAAACGCCAAAGAAGGTAGTTTGAAATCGTCCTGAAAATTAAATGTATGAGCTGCGAAACTTACTGAACGTGAAGAACTGTTAAAGTTTAACCGAAAAGGACTGGGATAGGACAATCTAGTTACCCATCACTTTTCCACTGAAATTGGCTTGAAGACCCGCTGAAAATGCGTTACTTGGTTGTTCCGCTATTCAGGAATAATCGATTTTCGAATAGTGGAATTTCAGTGTGATTTGTGGTAGCTCTAATTTGTTGTATGCCTTACAAGAAAGATTTATGATTTTTTTTTTGTTCAGGCACTAAGCAGTCTTCACCAATATCGCCACTGCCCACTGAAAAGCTTTGTTTGTGTTTAGATAACAATTTCCCGCGTCATTGTAGAATTTTCGCTGTGGGGACGGCCGCAGACATTCTGAACGTCATAACTAGAGCAGATAGTGGAAAACAAAAAATCCCTTTGCAGAATCTAAATAATTCAGTGTATTCAACTAAATGACACAAAAATAAGTTGGCTTTTCAGTTAAACTTTAAATGGCCGACTGAAGAACACTGTCGGGGTGAAATGGTATTGGGATGAAAGGCTTCGAGGGAGGGGATGAGTCTTTGAGAGAACGAAGGACAACAAATTCCAATATGAGTGGCCAGTCCGTTCCGGAGACAAACAAGCCCTAAATTTTTTTGAGCGATACCCCAGCGTTATGGCATGCTCTGGAGCTAGGGCTCAGTCCCCATGATAATGGGCTGAACTGAAAATCTCGAATGAAATTTGTTTCTGAAATTTAAACAGATTTATATGGGAGAACTGTGCGGTTGCTCCAAGGCGCATGGTGCCTTAACACTGGAGCATTGTTCCAAAGAATGGAGGATTTATGGATGACTGGTCCATCCACACCGGATTATTTAAATAACATTAAATACAGCTTGTTTTTGTAGAAAAATCTCAGTAGTCTATGATTCTTTCAGGTGAATAAAAAATGTGAATACATTTACTTTTTTATTTTTTTATATTCATTTATTTGGTTACATACCGTTTCTAATGGAAGGAAGTCTAATTAGTATACCTCAACCGACTGTCACGTCAACTGTGATACCATGTATGTACGATTATATCAACTTCAACTTGGAACACGTGCATCACAAGAAGCTTGTTGGTTGAGACTGAAGGTTCCAATGTGAACGGCCAACCAGATTCAGTCCAGTTCAATCAGGTACAAACTTAACGAACAGACTAGTACCATGCTTCCCACCAGATCCCCTACACCGCTGATACCTTTTTTTTCAAAAGCTACCTCCCCTCATACAATGTGGCATGTATCAACACAATGCTCTCTGAAACGCACTTTCCCGATACTTAGGTGCTGATGATATTTTATGGTACAAACAGCAAATAACTGTCACTCAAAAAGGCTGTGACAAAATATAACAGCAGGCAGCTGGGATACGATTGACACAGCTTCATAATTCACGACTTCCTGTCGGAGAATCTCCGATTTACTTTCTGTTGTTTATTATGATTCCCTTCCAAAGTGGAATGTCACGACGCACGAGAATGTTGCAATATTTTATAACCCAAATAAGCTCTGGGAAGTCTGCATCGACACCCTCTCCTCATTCATTTCGTAGCGTACAGCCATAAGAGAAACGAATAAAAGGAGAAATGAACAAAACAGTAACATTATATTTTAATTGTCACCTTTTAGCCAACTCGGAACGGACGAGGTTCACACGGCTTTGTAGCCCATCGAAATGTATTGGCAGCTGGCGCTGCCAGGCGCGATCTTAGAGTAACTCAAGTGAATGGATTGGTAATAAACAAATAAAAGGCCTCCAGAAAAATTTGATCGTTTTACAGCTCACGTGACTCAACGCCTAAAAAACGGGAGGGAGCAGGTTGGCGCGGCCTTTATTCGTAACCCGTTCTCCAGCTCCAAAATAAAGGACTATCTACAGAACCGATCAGAATTTCCAAAATATAATTCCTTATATTTAAAGTTTAGCTGAAAAGGCAGCTTGCTTTTACGTCTGATACTGGAATACAGTGAAATATTTTTACTCATCTAAGGGATTATGTTTTTTCTACCTGGGGCTCTAGCAATAACTTTCAGAATGTGCACTGCTTGAATGACAACCCAAAATTCATCCAAACGTCGAGAATTTGGATTTCAACAAAGGCCTGATTTTCAGGTTGAAGATGCTAAGCTGGGAAACGTTACGCCTGTAGAAAGTAGGAAACCGCTAAGTAAGCTTTATATCAGCGAGTCAAGATATGTCTTACAAAGTATCAAACATTTTCATTTAATTTTTCGGCAATGGCTTACTTTTGTAGGCTAGTTGGTAAATATTTCAAGCGTAGAGGGAAAAGCACACAGAGGTACCACAAACCTGAAAGAATAAGTACATTCAACGAAAGCGATTATTTGTGGAAATTGTGGATAACGGACAAACGAAGTAACGCATTTTTATCGAGTTTACACGCTTCTTCAAGTGAATGAGTGATGTGCAACTAGGCTGTCGGGTATAACAGCCCTATTCGATTATACTTTAACACGTCAAAGGTCACTATGTTGTTTAAGGATTCAAAACAACAATAAATCTCGCACCAAAATCACCTCTGAAATGGTTGAAGAACCAGATATTGTTTGGCCTACATGTCCAATGCGACGCGGTACGAACAAGATACACCTCCTCAACAAAGAACTACTTTTATTTAATGTAAAAACAGAGGCGTTATTTTGGGCCGACTGACAACTTTCGCCTGAACCTACTCATAATACAAAATACTGATCTATTTTTGAAGGAATTCGTTAAATACTCGTGACAGTTGATAGTAACTTAAGTCAGGGAGTGAGCGGGAAAAGACCTCCTAGTTAAGGCACAGATCTGTATACTCGACAAGTCCTATATATACTGGCTTTCTACCCGTAGAAAATAAAACCGCGAATTATCGAATTAGCGGATTCACTTAGACTACCCGGTAACAGCAAAAACCACAGCCCGTAAAAATACACATACCGGTAAATAAAAACAAAAAAACTCCTAGCTGTTCGTTTTTCACACCAGTGTATAACGCGAAAACATGGTATTTCTTTTTTTCTCTTCGTTCATTCACGCGTGTTGTGCGTTTCTTCGTTTCTTGCCTACCAGTTGCCAAGAGCCAGTCTGACATACCTGTTGCTGGTGGCTTGCAGAACTTCTTCCAGCTGAACAAGGTAGTCCCGCGCATATACAACGACTGTTAAATTGGAAAAAGACGAATTCCCAGGTAGAAGGAGGCTGAAGTAAGTTGTCAAATCGATTCCAGGGTACTCTTCAATCAGTTTCTGAATGGTGAATTTCTGGTACAATGAAGTAATATTCCTTCTCTCTTCAAGAGGCCGAAGGATCTGAAATAAGATGGCTGACTCAGTGCGAACCTCCACAGCTCTAGCTCCCTGACGACAAGTTCTAATAGTTTCTTTAGCTGGTAAAAAGTCCGATCACTGCGGGCCAGCACATGAGATGGTATCGTTACTAACGGCGTCGATTATCTTCGACGAAGAAGGACACAACTTAATGCCCGGGCCCCAGTATAGTCAATAACGCCGGTATATAATACCAAGAACAAATAATCTGACAGAACCTTAGTCTCCCTATCTCTGTAATATGACTATGCGGAGTCTGTATTTCCCCATACCCTGTCCGCTTTGAACGAGCGGAGGTTAGTAGCTTCGCGCCACATCACGTTCCGTTATCTCTACAAATAGCCAAATCGCTGTGAACCACCGTTGAGGAAAAGGAGACGTTAAAGCTGATTGGTTCTATGGACGCACTCCAGAAGCGGTCAGCGCGCGGAGTGCGCCTCCTGCCAGCCTCCTTCAGCATTTCTTGTGCGACAAGCAACGGCGAAGACGGAAGAGGAGTAAACCGGTATCAACATCAGCTCAAAGCTAGAGTAAATACCTCTAGGTCCGCTCAGTTTTGTCGGGGTTTTCATAGTCGCTGCATGCGATTAAAGACAGAAGTTCTATCCGATTATTTGTTCTTGACATTACGACCGTTTTACGGTCATATCTGGAAGAAAAGACGCTGAAAACATAAAATCGCTGAGATGGAAAAATTATACCTCCGCCATTTTGAAACGTATCTTTGGACCAATCACAGACCACGGTCACTGACTTTTGTTAGTTTTGTTTTCCCACCGAGTGATGATGGTGGTAATATTTCTTTGATTTCTTTGTTTCAAGTGTGACCATGATGAAACGTAAAGAGTGGGCAATAACTAAATTAACGAGCAAAATTACGTACAGATGTGACTGAATGTGGCCCGGGCATAGTTCCAAGAAGCTTGTATGCGAAGGAACGCTTAAAGGACACCTGAACAATGAAACTATACTTGCAATCACAAGAAAATGGAAAACAGAAACAGGAAAATGGACGAAACACCTTACCCATTACCATTTTAGACGTGCGTTAGATTCGAGATTTGTTGTTTTGTTTTTGATCTCTAAACATTAAAGTGACCTTTTTTTTACTACATAGATAGCATAGCGGTCGTTACGACTGCCGCTCGGACCAAGTCGCCTGGAGGCTAAAGCTAGTGACAGAACGAGTCTCACAGTTTATCGGTGAAGTACCAAACCCAACTCGGCCGAACACAAGACACAAAGCAGCAACTGAAAACTGTACGAAACTTATTCGCCCAAACACACATTCAACTGACAGGTACCTCAAGTCCTTACCCTACTTCGTACACCACTTGAATCCTATGCTGTAATTTATCAAGGTAAACTGTATGTATTAAGTGTAAATTGTGGATCTTCAAATTTATTCTCAAAATATTTTATTTAGTGTTACATACGTACTAGTATAACGATCCAATACTAGCGAGTGAATTGTATGAGTAAGGAAATTAAAGATTATTTTTGTTATTATTAGTTCGTTCATCGTGGTTCCCCACACAATACAATATACAAAAAACTTCCAGGCGGACGTGCAGGTCCAAAATATTCTAAACTGCTTCTGGTGGCTCCTCCTCTGACAGAAATATGTAAAGACGGGTTCATCTCGATAAGGAATCGCATGAGAAATATCTGGCCGCAAAATCAAAATAGCTCTTACCCTAGCAATCTCTGTCTCAAACCGCAGTACAGCTTCAACATCGTCATCCACAACTGTCTCATTTCCTCCAAGCAAATACGCCACCTCTCTCATAAACTGTTTATAAGCATCCACCACACCTTTATGCATCGGGACCAAATAAAAATCTCTACTGGGCAGGCCAGCTCCTGTCTGGTCCAACAGTAAAACATTGTGTCCCGAGTCTTTCGCATCAGGACCGACCCACAGAACGAATAGCAGGTCACTGTTGAAAAGACGCAGCTGTGCTGCCTGATGCATGTAGCTAAAGTTTGATTCATTCCAACCAACGTCGATCATTGGCCAGCCACCGAGAACGCTTAGAAGGGTCAGTAGTGGTAGCTCTTGGCGGGATTCGATAACAGCTGCAAAAGACATCAGCGTCATAAGAGGGTAGACGGAAAATAGAAAGGAATGATTGCTTCACTGGAGTGTATACGATCTTTCTCATCCCATCCTCGAACCAACTGCGCTTCTGTGCTGTATTTTTTTTTTTTTTTTTGCAGGTCATTAAAGTCAATAATCTCCCGAGCCATCCAAAGTGCGTAGTAAAAACCGATGATGGACCTATCATTTCGCACTGAAATCTTCCTAACACACTGTGGGCGGTATATTCTTACAAACCCGCGCACGTTGCTCGCGGTGCGGAATGACTAAGATGAACAATGGATAGGAAGAACTTACTGCGGTTCTGCCGAGGCCACGTGGGCGCATCCACTTGACTTTCCATGAAGTTATTAGAACTCAATTGCGGCACTGGGCTGAAGTGGAATTCTGTGTTTGCCTCAGTCTTTATTCCCTACGTATCTCTTATTTAGCCAGGGGAAAACATTTGCCAAATCACACCTCTTCTGCAACAATTTTCATCACTCCATTGAAGATTCCATGCCCCCCCCCCGACGCAACTGCCGCGTTTAAGGTAATTTCCTACAGTAGGTAGACACACAGGTTATTCTGAACGTCGTGCGCCGTCAAAATTCAGCGGACCGCTTTTCCGGGCGGGATTGCATCAGTCCAAGAAAACAGCCATTCCACGATAATATTAAACCTTTCATCGGAAGGGAAGTTCAAATGTTTGCTTGAGCAAACAAACAATGGATCAAAAGGAACACCCGACAATGGTGGATGTTTGATTGTTCTCTGTGCGGTCTTTCGACTCCGTTCATAAACGAGTAAATCAAATTTCGAGATATTTTAGCTTTTTTCCAGATCGTGAGCACCGTGGGACTAATTACAGGGAGGCTGTTATAAAGACACGTTTGAATCAATCAATTAAAACTTATCTGAATCGATAATTTTATAATTCCTCGAGAAACTTCTCGCATTCTTCATGCATCTGTCAAAGTTACTCTGACACAAAAACGAAAGGCACGCTTTTCTTAAAATGTCAGTAGAAAGCGAATGCCACTAACTGGCTTGGATTTAGGGTATGCCGTAAAATGGTTACTGCTGAGAAGTTTTAATTACAAGGGATATTCATCAGCTATGTGAGTTTTTATGGCACTTGCAGCCTCTGGCTCAAGTGTCATCTACCGATCGCAATTCCGTCTGTCGGTCGGTCGGGCGGGCGGTCTGTCTCACGATTGCGAGTTAGGGTACTTCCAGACGTGCTACGACGATGGAACTTGGCAGGCATATCTGGGACCCGATCAAACTAACTTGGAAATAATCAGTTTCCCGATCCGATCATCTGGGGGAGGGGAGGGAGGGAGAATCCGGAAAATTGAGTAGTGCGTATCTTTCGAACGGGTGATCGGACTGGAATGAAAACTTAATAAATGAATAAATGACATATCTCTGATGTCCATTTGAAGTCCGGACCGGATTCGACAGCTATTGGGGAGTTGGGGGGAAGACCGGCAATTTTTAGAAACGGTTAGAATGGAGGGATCGGAGTGAAACTTGCTGGGAAGAACAAGCATATGCGCTATATGAATCGTTTACACAATCCGACTGGATCCGGACACTTTCGGGGTGGGGTGGGGTGGAGGGTGATTTCAGGGAATTCCGGTGGTGGGGGTTCTGGGGATTTTCACGACGAAACTTGGTGGGCATATCAGGGACCCGATCAAACTTGCTTGGAAAGAAAAATTTTCTCGATCCGATCATTGTGGGGGAGTGGAGGGAGGGTGAATCCGGAATACTGAGTCTTGCGTAACTTTGGAACGAGTGATCGGATTCCAGTGAAATTTAATAACTGGACAGAGGACATGTCTCTGACGTTCATTTTCATATCCGGATCGGATCCGACAACTGTGGGGGAGGGCTGAAAATACGTGACCCGTTTAGACTGGAATGATCGGGTTGGTGGGAATAACAAACAAAATCAAATACTCTAGACAAATCATTTACATAACCGGACTGGATCCGGGCACTGTGGGGGGTGGGGTCCGGAATTCCGATGACTGCAAGTCACGGCACTTCCAGATGTGCTAGGAAGATGAAACTTGGCTGGAAAATTAGAGATTCGACAAGATTGGCTTAGAAGTCGTCACTTCCAAAATCCGATTCCTGAAAGTCAGGTTCATTCAATTTTCAAATAATGAAAACAAATAATTTTACATAGATTCATGGCAGAGAGCAGGCTCGATCTTAACAGCAAAGTAAAAAAATACTTTTAAGCAAACTATACATTTTCATGATCCCCGTGAGCCCATAATTTTTGCCCCAAGGGTTTTGCTTACAAATGAATTTCTTGCTCGCTTAAAGTGCGCATCTTAACTGCAAAGTCAACAAGACCAAAGGTTTTGACGGGATCCCAAAAATTTAATATCTGATCCAGACAATTGGGTCTTGTAGATATTCGGTCTTCGACATACTTCTTAAACCTTTTTACTATTTAAATTTAGAAACAGATTAAGGCCAATGGTAATCATCTGAGAAGACCAAGTTTAGATGTGGATTCAGTATGCGTGTTTACCCTATAGCCTACGTCGTATCTACGCTAACGAAATTCATCAAAACTTCCTTCCTTACTTCTGCCAAGTTTCCGGTTTCGGCCGGATTCCGGAAAAACTACTTGTCTGACAAAAAACTGAAGCCCGGAAACGAATTCAGCATGTCTCCTCACCCCTACATCGAACCTCTAATCAACTTCAGATAAAACTTTTGCTTTTAACAAATTTTACGGTTTCAGCCGGATTCCGAGCGATAGATCTATACGTCCGGTGAGAAGATGTTTGTCATATATGTCTTCAGCATGCCTTCTTACCCGCAAATCGAACATCTTATCAAATACAAATAAAACTTTTACTTTAAACGTCGAGATTTGTTCTATTACTGTACCGGGTTCTGGTCAATCGACCTTGTGTCTCCAGCTTGACCCTATACAATATAATTTTATAGTAGTAGTAGTAGAACAGTTTTATTCAAGATAAACATTATTTTTTCCATAGCACAACAAAAGCGGGGCTTGCGAGGCTGTGCTAACTTAGAAAAACAAAAACAAGAGAAAAATGGAGAGTGGAGAATGAGACCATATACCGATACCAAAAAAATAAAAAAACAACAATTAACAACAATTAACAAAAACATTACCTTGCGTGACGCCCAAACAACAAAAAACAACAAACGATAATTACATCAACGATACAGAAAAAACCTGAAAAAAAAAACTTATTTAATCTGCTTCGAAGGTATACCTGCCGAGCAACTCCATACGTAAATCAGACTTGAACTGGTTAAAATTGCCTATTTCCTTAATATCTTTTCTAAGTTTATTCCACAGCTTGGAAGCTCTGTACATAATAGAGAAGGAAGACCTACTTGAAACTAGCCGAGGAACCTCAATATTTCCTCGTATCCGAGTATTGTGTTGGTGGACATCTGACCTCTCACAAAATATTCCTGCAAAACAATCCGGAAGACTATCATTATAGTACTTATATATAAAAATCAACGTATAAAAATCGCGTAATCCAGCGGCAGGCATTACATTTATTTCCTTGTAAACTGACCTCATGGACTCCCGGTTCCCCGCTCCACAAAAAACTCTGACAGCGTTATTTTGAATCACACGGATCGGGCGAAGTAACGAAGGGAAAGTGCCAAGCCATATCGACGAACAATACAATATATAAGGATGAATCAGGGAAAAATATAACAACCGCAAAACATTAGGAGGGAAAACGTGTTTTAATTTACGCATGATACCTAGGTTTCGCGACAATATTTTAGAAACTGACTTCACATGGTCTTTAAATGATAGGGTTTCATCAACATTAATTCCTAGGTACTTAGTGAACTTTGCACGTTTAATGATTCCCCGCTCTGATACTATTTCCGTGATCCAAGGATAAAAATTTGGAGATCGAGAGAAAATAACAAAATTTGACTTACCTATATTCAAGTCAAGGTGGTTTATTTTTAACCATGTGCATATCTTGCTCATTGCTGCATCTAACGTTGACAAGAGCAGTTGTTCCGTAGGGGCAACACACACCAAGGTTGTGTCATCCGCAAATAAGGGCGTACTGACCAGGGTCTTACTCGGACCATTATTAACAAAATCTGTTAATTTGGGAAGAGATTTAACGAAATCAGGCAAATCATTAATAAAAATTAAAAAGAGAGTAGGACCCAATACGGAACCTTGGGGAACTCCACAATTAACAGAACATTTTCTAGAAGAAGATCCTTGTAAATGAACATACTGCTGTCTGTTTTGAAGGAAACTACGAAGCAAATCCAACGTAGCACCCCGTAGTCCATAAAATTCACATTTTTTTATTAATATTTGATGGTCAACAGTGTCGAACGCCTTAACCAAATCCAAAAATACCCCAGCTACCCTAAGCTTCTTATCAAGAGCTTCATTAATTACTGAAGTGATAAACGAAATCGCCATTTCTGTTGTTCTACCCCTCCTGAAACCAAATTGATTTGGATGTAATAGCTTATGACGTTCCAAATGGTCATATATTCTAATATTAACACATTTTTCTATAACACGTGAAATAACAGGTAATAACGAAATTGGCCGATAATTCCCCAAATCATTCTTGTTACCACCCTTAAAAATAGGAGTTATTTTTGCACATTTCGAACAATCAGGAAATCTTCCCTGTTTCAGACAAGCATTAATTAGGGAAGTAAATACATTTGAAATGACCGGAAAAGCAATTTTTAAAACATGAAGATTGACGAAGTCACTACCAGCCGAATTACTTTTCATTTCAAAGATGATTTTACGTATTTCGTCTTGAGTAACAGGTCTCAGATGCATTGAAACATCAACAGGAGTACCCATGAAGGACTCGGGCGGAGGGTCGATATCGGAAGCTACTGTAGTACGAGAAAGTCGAGCCCCAACATTCGCAAAATGTTCCGAAAGGGCATTACATATTTCTTCTGGTTCACTCGACTTTAACCCATCACGTGTATTAACTTCATCAGGAAAAACAGAATCTGTTGGAGACATGACACTTTTAATAATTTTCCATGATTTGGCTGGGTTACCACAAGCTTCTTTAAATTTATTTTCAAAGTATTTTTTCTTGGCATTTCTCAGAAGTTTATTAAGGGCATTTCTGTAATTTTTATATATTCTTGTACAAACTGGATCATGTTCATTCCTTACTGATTTCTTATATAATTGGTCTTTCTTATTGATGCACCGCAGAAGACTGGGTGACAACCACGGCTTTTTGGGTACCTTTTTCTTTGACCTTGTCCGATCCATCATACAAGTTTTCGTCAAAATCGAGGTCAGCGTCTCATAAAATTTTTGAAAACTAATATTTATATCGTCTAAATTTTCAACTAAATTATTCCAATCCACATTCGCAATCTCTTGTTTAAAATTTGCAAGGTTACTCTGGTTGAGCACAGGTAACGTACCTGTTTTGAATTTAGTACCTTGCTGCGACGGGATACAAACTTTGAAACTTGCACAAATCCCGAAATGGTCCGACACATCTGTAACAACAACTCCTGGATTTGAAAAACTTAAATTAGAGAGAATATTATCAAGAAGCTTTGACGTTGAAGTGGTAACACGCGTACAAATATTAATAGAAGGAAATAAACCATATGACATGCAAAGTTGCAGAAAGTCCGTAGGAGTATTTGAATTCATATCATGAAGGTCAATATTATAGTCCCCAAGCATGATGAAGGGGTGTGAACCAGTAGGTAGTTTCTCAAACTGTTCCTCCAAAAGATCCATGAAAGCCGGGATAGACCCAGATGGTGGCCTATATAGTACAACAACGTATACATCTTTTGGCTTAAGTCTAAGCTGTAGGATAAGCGGCTCAAACAACATCTCGTGGTATAACACTAGGTCACTTCTTACCAAAACCTCGATATCGCTCCGTATATACGCTCCAGTTCCTCCATGTTGTCTAAGCTGACGATTCTTATGATACAACGTGTACCCTGGAATATGGAGGAGAGCAGAGTTATGCTCATTGAGCCATGTTTCCGTGAAACCAATAACCTGAAAAATGGAAAGGTCACATATCTCGTTTATAAAATTGAAAGATGAATTCAGCCCTTGGCAATTCAGGTGGAAAACTTTGAGGTCTTCTGAATCACCACCACTATACTCGGATTTAATATCATCTTTAAATAGGTACTTCGATTTAGAAGACACGTATTGACCAGCGATTCCAATATCATAATTCCGATGGAGTTGCTCTGTAAACATACTTCCAAAATCCACGTTTGAAGCTTCCAAATCTTTAAGACGGCTGTTGCCTGGGGGGTCACGATTACCATTAACCATAATCATTCAATTTTATCAAAGCGGTATATAGCCTCATCTCCAAAAAACAAAACAACAAAAAACACGAAAAGAGGAAGAAAATAGAAAAGAACAAAGAAAGAAAAAAGTATATTTTCCGTTTCGGAAATAAACAAACTACAAAGGGATCAGGCCGCAAAAGCTTTGCCTGTAACGATTCCATGTAAGAAATCACCCAATACAACGTCTACTAATATCCACATAAAAGCAATAACAATACATAAACGCTTCATCAACATAACACAGCAATAAATATCGTCACAGTACGACAGTTTTTTCAAATACCAAGGAAATGCACATAGTCTAATCCACAAAAAAACAAAATTCATTAATCCAACAAACTCTTAGCATTATACCAAGGCACTTTAATAACACGGTTGTCTTTTTTGACAGAAATGCTGGGTGGTAAACTAGGAGGGACCCAGCATTCAACACCTTGATCAACCAAACGCTTACGTATACCAAGTAATTCCTTTCGCAAAACACGCACACGGGGCGTAACATCGTCACCGATAAATACAGACTTGTAAATGCCGAACTCTTTTCCTTTTAATTTTTTCGCGTTGCTTAAAATCGCGAAACGAGCCTGAGAACTTTCCACCTTAATTTTCACAAACTTTTTAGAACAGTGAACCACAGAAAAAGGTGGTAAATTGTCACCACTAAGTGACAAACCATCGACAAGCACGTCCGAAACCCTGGAGGCCGCCTCATTCAAAGGAACATCATTTAGGCCCCAAAACAATAAATTGCACAACTTGTCCCGATTTTCGTCGACAAGCGACTGGTTAACTACCGCATTCATTTCTTCCGTGCATTTATTGATCAACTGTGACTGAGCTTGAACAACACTTTTCAGAGCTAAGAGTTCAGATTTCACTGTTGCAAGTTCATTTTCAGTCGCATTACTTTTATTTTCCAACACCACGACTCGACTGTTGATTGCACCCAAATCAGTTTGAATTTCCGTCACACTGTGCTTTAGGGTTTCAATGTTCGCATTAATAGATTGGACCATTTCCAAAATCTTAACAATGTTCTCTGCGTTCGTCTTCTGGCATTCGGCAGTAACGCTCGTATCCGAATTACTTGTAGAGTTCAACATCGGGTCAGATAACTCGGCTTCCGTCCGGTTGCGTTTAGGTCTGGCTTTCCTTCCCATCTCGACGAGAGTAAAAATAAATCAGTCGCCTACCTTTACATGAACTTATTTTTTACCCACGCTAGTTCACAGCGTGCAGTTTGCATAAACCGTTACAGGGCACGGCTAACACCCACAACAGGATCTATCTCGAACGTAGAAATCTCTCCTTTGTATCCAGAATTCCAATTGTATCATTTCATCCCAGCTAATATCACAATATCGTTCACAGACATCTTCAACATAGCATAGCATCCGTTGTATTAGGGTAAAAGCAGTCAAACAAGTTTACTCATTGACTGCCAAACGCTGACTGTACTTAAAACCTGTGTAATTAAAACCTTGAACCTTGAAACGAATTTTCCGGTTTTGGCTGGATTCCGGCCGAACTAATTGTCCGGCGAGAAAATAATTTTCATATTCGGACTCAGCATGTTCCTTACTCTATTATCGACTATTTAATTAGCTTTTAAAAATATTCTTATTTTCCCCTTAATTTCAAACCTCTCCCCCACCCCTAAATATAGGATTCCATCCTTGAACTTGACCTGTACTTTGGCCCAAAGAGTCCTCACGCCAAGGTTGATCAAAATATCTCAGCCCCCTTCGACAGTTATCGTGCTAACAAACGGACAACTTTTACAAAGTCATATGTATCCCTCCACTTACGTTTTGGGATCCCAAACAGTACTTTAGATCAAACGATACATTTCGGCCCATGATTATTTAAAGTGAAAAAAAAAAAATGCTTTTGACCAAACGATATATATTAAATTACCCCAAGGACCTATTATCGGTTTTGTCTCAAGGCTATTGTTTACAGATTAATTTCTAGCGCCTTTAAAGTGCGTATCATTACAGCCAAGTTCAAAAAATAAAATACTTTTACCAAACAATTCATTCTTGTGCTTTCCAAGGGTCCATGATCATTCTTATCTGAAGGGTTTTGCTCACAAATGATCAGATCAAACCCATGAGAAGGCAAATTCTATATTTCATCCTCTGAACCATCCTTGCAAGTGCCGTTCGAGCCTCTAGCTCTTGTTCATTCACAACGTATGCGTATCGGCCTCAAAAACCAATCAAAGGCATCAACCAGCAGATTATGGGTGACATGGGGGGGGGGGGGGGCAACGGCGCTCTTGAACTTATATTTCTCTTAGGAAAGCCCTTCGACAACAATACTGTGATCAGATCCGTTTGAAACGCAGTAAGGTAAAACCATGCAACATCCAGAAATCAAGTAAGGAAACGGTTCTTCCTGTCTTCCAAGTTTGTCGGACACAGTTAGTGTGGTGTATGATTAGAGCATGCAAAACTGACTCACGTGCAAGGCCTACTTGTATTCATGCACGCTTTGTAGAGATTCTTTGATTTGACTATGGCCTCGCCATCGTCTTCGTCTTCGGGAGACTCGAGGAGCTGCGCCAGAGCCGTCACTAGTTCGGTTTTCATTACTTCAAACGTGTCTACCTGATCAGCGTCATCCGGTATCGGATGATATAGCTCCCAGTTCTGACAGGCGTAGGAGTAGAAATCCTCACAGGGGTTGACGGACTTGTTCATGTACGATGACATCACTTGCCCTGAAAAAAAAGTTCGGAAGCTTCTCTTTCTAGTCACACGGAATTCTCAGAGAGAAAAGAATTCTCGAATGATATTTTCCTGTTAAAATTTTGATACGCCGCATGTTCCACCACCCGAAGTATTTGCCCTCCCCCAGCTCCACTGTGGCCGGATCGGGTCTAGGTCTGTAAATTTCACATATGGGCATATGACCATCCTGCCCGCCAAATTCCGACCCGATCTCAACACCTTGAACGTGACACAAGGTTCCGGGACCCACCCAACTCCTCCCTCAATGGCCGGATCTTGTCTGGACTTGCCAGTGGAATTTCTGGGACATGTGTTTTCGCCGAACACCAAAATCGGTCAGGATCAGATCAATCGTTCGAGAGCTATGTATGCCACACAATTTCCACAAACCCCCTCCGGATACAGTCTGGATCCATAAATGGCGAACCTAGGGCATGTGAAATTCCTACCAACCAAGTCCCGTCCCGATCTCTCCAGCCTAAGCGTGTCAGAAGATTTCCGGGACCCCTCTAACTCCCCCCTCAAACAGTGAGTGGCCGAATCCGGTGCGACCTGTAAAAAGAACATCTAGAACACACACAATCTTGCCAATTATCACTGTATATTTGCCCCCCCCTCCCCCCACACACACAAAAGGCTTCCAGCAGAGGAGCGGATATATAAACATTATATATAGAGTTTATGACTGTAAAGTCCATTAGGTTTTGTATCGAAGACAACACACACAGCCTTCAGCGAGATTTTAGGTAATACCCTTCAACTCCCCCAGTTGTCGGATCCGGTCCTGTTCTGACCTGTCACTGCAAAATGTACACTTGCCAGCTACCAAGTTCCATCCGTATCCTATTACTAGTTCCGGTGTTGAAGGCTACAATATTCCCAGTACTCCCTTGCAACTCCCCCCGCACTGTCCAGACCCGTAAATAGCAAACTAGAACGTGTTTTCATGCCGACTGTCAAGTTCCATCAGGATAGGATCAACTAGCCTACTAGAGAGTTATGCATGCCACAAGGTTTCGGGGATCTCCCTTTCATCTGGTATTCTACTTCTTCCTGCCCATCCAGAAGTGCCCTAGCTCGTGATCAGCAGACCGCCCAAAGGAAAAGCGATCCGTATAGTGCATTTGAGCCGAAGTCTCACCAAACGATCACAAAGAACACGTCGTGCGTACGTGGAACTTAGCTTTAGCAATTCTGTACAATAGCCGTCACATAAACTTCCCCTTGTGACTATATATGCTAATTTTATCCATTTTCCTGTGGATGATTCGAAAAACAGTTTGTAGTTACGGTCGTGCCTGTTGTTGGAGGTAGACGGTTATTAAACAAACGACACGGATGGATTTCAAACTCGTAGCCCGAGCCCGGGAGCCTGAAGGACCGTGGGGGAGAGCTGGAGTTCAATAGCTTAGGCTAACCTGTAAGATTCCGTATGTCGTCCTCGCGTGTATCTCGTTCAGCCCATGAAAACGTCTTCCTCGCTGGAATTACGGTGACCACTGTCGCTGTACTGGTCTCATCCAAATCGACCAAAGCTAATGCCTCAGGTAAGTGCTGTTGGGTATTATTTACTGCAACGTCAAAAGAATGATGAGTAAAGCAACGCGTGATTTATTGCAAACGGACTAAGTTGAAAGATGTAGATGCTTCAACCTGATTGGCAGATATACAATCCAAAGCTAATGCCTCAGGTTTACTGCAGGTAATGCTATTTACTGCAACGTCAAAAGAATGATGAGTAAAGCGACGCGTGATTTATTGCAAAGAGACTAAGTTGAAAGATGTAGATGCTTCAACCTGATTGGCAGATGTACAATCTAAGCACAAAAGACTCCCCCGCGAAAGTTGCAGGCAGGTTGAAAATCCTGGCCGTTCCAAGCTTGAAAGGAATACTAAAAACCACACAGAATAAAACCAAAGATTCGGTGAGATCCAAACTGGAATGTGGTTTGACTTTCTTAATTCAATCATGCAATATCGACTAGAATGAATATCAATTTCGCAGACTGCGGTGCCGACCCACTACTATTGTTGTAAATTTATGGTGTCTCAGGTTACGATGTCTCATTTTCGTTTGGAATCCCAGAAATTACTTACTATCCCGGGGATGTCGGCGCGGTTCCACAGTTGGAATGTTGTTTTTGACGACGATCGCTAGGCACACAAGACCGAATAGTGTCAGAAAGCTGGTCACCGTGCTGATCCGACATACCGCCGGTCTTGAACTGAAACAAGACACGATACATGATCAAGGCCAATATAACGAATCAAGGTTCCTACCCCTTTCAACTCCGTTCGGTTATTAAACACTCTCACAGTCTTAATTCATAGAACAGCAGGAACAACAATTGGCGGGGCAGGCAGGGAAGTCCATGGCAGGGAAGTCCAAGGGGTCCTCCAGGAGCACGTCAGCATCGTTGCTTCTAAGAGAAAGCTAGTCTACCACACCGTCAACAGACGTCCAGATGGATATTTTCAACAAAGAATAAGATAACGGTCAGCAAGAGAACAACTTCTTCGTCAATGCGAGCAAACAAATTTGTCGTAATAATTTTAAGTGAATCTACTAAACTGTGACGTTAATGCATTGTGCAATGTCCTAAGATTTACAATTCATTATATAGAGCTACTGTACCTTATTTTTTTACGTTAGTTTCTTTTTGTAGATTTTATTACCTTGACGATGAAAAGATGAATGGTTGAAATGATTTATTATTGCTGTATGTTAATGTTCTTCAACGAGTACCCCTATTTGGCGCGTGTCCACGATTTGGGTATAAACAAAAGACTATTCTATTCTATTCTTATTCAATGTCTATTGCAATTATTACGGTAAGACCAAGCTCCACCATAACTTGAAAGAACCAGTGACTGGTTTCAGCGATTATTCGCTGACTATAAGAGTGACTGAGACTGTAGCTAGAAGAATTAATGTGAAACGCCCCTTTAACTGGAAAACCGAGTTTTGCCAGTGGTCGATAGCATGGTGGCTGAGATGGGTTTCTGGGGCTTGTACTACCAAGAACAAATAACGAGACAGAACTGCTGTCTCCCTATCTCGGTCATACAAACATGATGAGTCGAGTAAAATACGACTGACTCCCGATGCGAACGAGCGGCTTCGCGCCACATCATGTTTCGTTACCTCTACAAATAGCTAGATCGCCGGTAAGTTGCTAAAGAGGAAATCTAGAAGTCAACGCTGACTGGTTCTATGGACGCGCTCCAGAGCGGACCAGCGCGCGGAGTACGCCTCCTGCTCGCCTCTTTCGACATTTTTTGTGCGATAGGCAACGGTGAAGACGGAAGAGGAGTAAACGGGTATCAACATCAGCTCAAAGCTAGAGTAAATACTTCCAGGTCCGCTCAGATTTGTCGGGGTTTTCATTTTCGCTGCATGCGACTAAAGATAGAAGTTCTTATTGATTATTTGTTCTTGGTACTAACGATGGTCGGCGGTTAACCCGTTACGCGGACCACCCAGAGAAATCCTTAGAACGCTCAAGCACGAAATATAAATAATTTTACTTTGAAAAAGGTAAATAATAAAAGTAAGTAAAAGCTTCTAGCTATATACCCAAGAATAAATCTCAGCTGACATTCGTTTAGCGCCATTAAATATACATTTATTTGCCACCATTCGTTTACCACCATCGTTGTCATAACATGTACATAGGGATCTGCTTGAACAACGGTGGCAGCTCTTAGTATCTGTTGGTAGGTTAAAAAAAAATATACTAGGAACAGCTAAGCCTAAAACCACTAAAACTGAATTTCGCTTCGCACTACAGTAGAGGTACGCTTATTTGAACAGTTACTTAAGTGTGAACAGTGCAGTTTTGGGCTAATTGCTAGAATGAAGATCCAAGTACCTATTCAGGTGTTTCAGAGGCCCACTTTGGCTAACTAGTAGTTAACTTTAGTCACAGCAAGTGCAGGAAAATGGCAAAGTTCATAGTCAACAAACGTTCAAATAAGCATACCTCCATACCTTTTTAATCTCCTAAGTAAAATCAATGGGTAACTATAGGTTAAACATATGAAATAGACCAACCTTTCTCTTCCTCCTTCAGGTCTCATTGTCTCGTTTCACTCGACGACAAAACTGCCAGTAAGATTCAAAACTCACTCCGAATCACAGAATGTTTACGGAAATCTGCCAGTGTATATAATCATAAGAGTCTATCCCGCCTATTTTGTTCGCTGGGAGAGCGAATCATGGAACAATTCTCTGTCAAATCAGGAGATGAATGAAATTTGTGTCTATTCTCTAACAAACGGAAGTAGGAATTGCTCCATTTCCGTGCCGCCATCCGAATAAGGTTTTCGTCGTAGAGAGAAGTGGGTTAAGACGTGAAGAATTTGCACGAAGTTAAACGACGGCTGGATGACCCTTAACCGTTCAAAATCAGCCAATGGCCTTCGTTACTTTATTGCCGAACAAGGACATTTTTCATAACAATTTTGTAGAGTGCAGTAGTTATTTCAACGGATAGTTTTTTAAGTGATTCAAACTACGCGGATGAGGGGGGTCGAAAGATACACGAATCACCACCTGGCGGCTATTATGATTATTTTATTTTTATTCTAGATCAGATCGCTGTATATTCCGTTCATTACAAATAAGAAAAAAAGCTGATTAACTACATCCAGCAGAAATCTAAGGCTAGAAAAACATAATGGTCGCAGAGTTGGTTCAACCGTTTTCGGTGAAAATCTAGTTCAACACTATGTAAAAAGTTGATGCAAACTACACAAAGGGGGGGGGACCACAGGAATCATCATCCAGCGGTTACTATGATTATTTATATTTTGCGCAAGACTAATTTAGATCGAAAAAATCTGAATCCGAAACTGCATGAACAGCACATCGAACGGCAGATCTTGAACGCTCTAAAAATACAATGTCTGCTGTTTTCTGTGAGAATTTAGTTTAATCTTAGACCAAAACCAAAAAATAAATTCATAATTATTTGTTTTCGTAAACGGGGTCTCATATCAATAGAATTTTTTCAGTGGGGGTCGGACCACTACAGAAATCACCACGCCGGTATTGTGATTATTTCTATTTTGTGTTTGATTACTTTTTACTTGTTAATTATTAAAAGCCAAAAAACCTGAATCAGAATCAGAAGTAAATCAAGCAGAAATCGAAACGCTAGAAAAACATGATGGTCGCGTAGGGTTTCATCCGTTATCTATGAGAATCTAGCTTAATCCTAGGTCAAAACCTAACTCTGGACGAGAGCACTGCAGATCTTCTTGCATGGACTTTACACTAGCAGTTCCGAAATACTTCGTCACGGCTGAAGGAGGATAAATTTCGACAGTCTAGCGTGTTCACAAGCGGATTTATTTTGCTTGATGACAACACAAATTACGAGCCTCAAAACATGAGGAGATATGAATATCATCAATATGATGACAGGTAAACAATACAAAACGAGAAAACATATGCAAGCTAACCCGACTAGAAAATATCAATCCAAGAAATCTGTATCACAATAAACAAGATCTGAAACGAGGTATGTTGGAGTGTAGGCTACAAGCACGGCCAAATTTACACACAAATACATATCTAAGACGCACTTGTGCGTGCGAGGGAAGCCCCAATGAGAGCGTTTCGGTATATGCTTAGCGTGAGAAGCAGCCCATACAAACGTGTCCTAATTCAGCATTTTACGGTTTTCAAACGCAAATGCAATGCAAAAGAAAGATGGTGCGTATACACGCTGTATATGGTAGCAATTTACAGTTTTTCCCCGTTTGCAGTTAAAGGAACTGCAGTCTAGACTTTCAAGGCGTAAACGGCCGACAAACGAGATGTCGAGAATATCTCTTTCCATAACAGAAGGCACTAGCGGCGGCGACAGATAACTGTAACGAAGACTGGGCTTTAGCTAAATCGCGTTAAATCTGATTTGGTATTTCAAACACTGCCAAAATAACTTTGGACATAGAATTATGACAATATGACGATAATACTCTTGATGACTAACTCTTCGCACCGACGAAGAATCGCCGTTTGCCCAGCGAAGAGCCAGAACCGTCACGACAACAAACGTTGTTTATTGATAAACGCAGGATTTAAATAAATTTACAGGGTTCGTTTGGGTGACATTTCTTGTTCTTCCCGAGGTTCGCTGGCGTGTTTCGGACTTAGTCATTAGAGTATTTGTGAATGGAAAAACACCTCACAGAAAGTACGCTCTTCCGAGGTGGCGGAAGAAACCAATGACAGGGGAGGGAAACGATACCTGGGACTGGCCGTTACGGGTCACAAAACGAGAAAGCTTGCATTACTCCACATCCACTATGTTGCTCTCTATTGGGATACCTATTCGGGGCCAATCAGTGGACAGCTTCATTTCTTCCTCAACTATTTTATGAGTGTTTTTCGGCGGTGACTTCCCGATGAAAAGGCCGCGGAATTTCTTCATCATCTTTTTGTTGCCAGTCCCCCACTGCAAATGAAGGAAGGATATGTCACACTCAAACATGAGAGGGTCACATCTACTCAGAACGGTTCATTTTCTTTGAACACATGGCGGTATCAAGATTTCAACTGGACGACAATCAAGGAAGGATGTAAGTGTTGCTTGAAGCCGAGCTTACTGGAAACACGATTTTTCTGAAGGTGTCTTCAATTTTTCGGGAGAATATGTAAGCAGGTATTTGTACTCCGAAATTCCAAAGGGCAATAGAATTCAACACTAAAATAAATAAAAATACTACAAGTAGCGAACTGAAAGACGAACGTGCTATTCAGGCTAGATTTGAGCCCACGACTTTTGGCTTACAAGGCCACTGCTCCACCAGTGAGCTACAAAGGGACTAGTGAATATAGTTCACAAACCACTGCAACAGTCAGACAGAAGGGGGATACAGGAACAGTGACCCCGCCGAAGGCACATTCCTTTAAGCAATTCACATCCCCATGTTATGCAATTAGAAAATTATAATCAAAACTATTAGTAAAGAGAAAGGGACCATGTCTAAATCACAATACTTGATAGCGCTAAACGGATAAGTCAGCTAAGGTATTAAAGGTTAACTTCAGACATCGAGGTTGATATCGGAAAATAACACTGAGACGGCCATTGAAAATAACCTATCCGAGCCGAAGGCGAGGTTGATATTTTTAAATGGCCGTCAAGGTTGGTTATTCTGATATGAACCGAGATGGAGGTATGTTAACTATTATAACTTTTTCGAACAGAATAGTTTTCATAGGTAGGATTTATTCTTCTTTTGTTGTACTCTTTCGCTAACGGGGTAGAGAATTTTATTTTAGTGAAGTAGCAACCCAAGCCTACTGTAGACCTACTAAAAATGACTATTGTTGGGACCCAAGCACTTCAGTTTCTACCAATAGTCTTTCACTTTTTTCGTGATTCAGATGCCATCTAGCGGCCGTGAAATCTACTACAGATCTTCTAAAACCACTCCGCTAGGGGTCGTGGGAAAACGTAAACAAACAAAACCACGTGTTGACAAGAAAATTCCAGAAAAATTCCAGACAAAGAAGGTGATCAGTGCTGAATACGGAAAGCAAGGGATAGTAGTATGTTGTTTCAGTTGACAAGCTGGATTTTCATGGAACTCTGATTGTGACAAGGTATGACCTAGGGCATAGGTTGGTTGTCTAAGAGAGTAAGATGTTCTGTCATTTTTTCAATGCTGAATAACTAGCTTTTGGAAAGCAAGGGATAGTAGGATGTTGTTTTAGTTGACAAGCTGTATTTTCAGTGGAAATCTGATTGTGACAAGGTATGACCTAGGGCATAGGCTGGTTGTCTAAGAGAGTAAGATGTTCTGTAATTTTTATATATTTAATTTTATTTTGTATTTTATTTTTTATACAATTAATAATTATTTTTATGTTTTTTGCTGAAAGTATTGTTTTATAATTAATTTTTTGGAGGTCAGCTTCTACTTTTCAATATTTGAGGAGAAGTACCCGATAAATTCAGTATTTGAGGAAAAGTGCTCGATGAACTTCTGCGGAGGATGATACGGCTTCGTATCATCCTCTGTGGAGGCTGATACGATATCGTATCATCCTCCCAAAAATTTATTGTCATAATATAACTACCTGTGGGACATAGGAAGATATACATTACATATCTGTTCGAGAAAAGTTATTTTCGGGTAACTGTATTTTCAGTGTAACTGTATTTTCAGATATGAAATGATTCAGACATGATATCAGATATGATTCAGATATGATTTTTCAGGTAACTGTATTTTCAGATATATTCCAATATCAACCTTGATGTCGGAAATTAACTTTTATTGTCGACCGTGGGTCATGGGATGACATGCATTACATACCTGTTCGAGAAATATTATAACACATTTCTCCTTTTACTGTACCATGTGAACTGTAAACAGTTTCTCCATTTTAATGTGCCGAAAGACTAGACTTACCTCTACACTAAATGCAAGCCCGATGTACACCAGCACAAGAGCAAAGAGAAATACCCTGAAGGTTAGATAGGGGAGATACCATCCATCGTCTGCGGTTGGGTCGAAGGTGGGGTTGTTCACCTCTGTTCCGTTCCACGGAACAACTTCGAAGAATTCAGCAACGGCTCCAACGGGGAAAACTGTGAGATAGGCTGTGAATCCACCAAGAGCCACAAGAGACACAACGAAGTATTCTGAAACAAATATCTCATCAGCCCACAGGTACCTTTCAGAATATCTCGCTAATCGACGACATGGTCCTCTTTACCACAAGGACGTGATTGCTGGACCCCCCTCCAACTCCCCCCGGACAGTCCTGCCCGTCAAGTTCTAGTAAGACCTTACATTACGATTTGTTATCCGACCATTTGTGGGCATTCTAAACCATGGGCGTTAAGAACCATGGGCGATCATGGACACACTGAACCGCTGGCATTTTGAACCATGGACACCGTCTTACACATCTTACTTTGCTACTATATACAGTAAAAAGATGATTTCTTGTCTTGGCTGAATCAGTTAAAGCTCAGCGCTTTTAAGTCCCCACAATAAAAATCTGTGTCGTGTTAATGTTTTGCTTTTACCCACAACAATTCCCTTCACAGTTTCTCATGAACTTACTGCCTCTTTGCCATTTGGCCAATAATAGCTAGTATGACATTGTCTGCAATTTTTCTTTTTGGATGACTCGGCAACAAGTCACGGCCCATAACACACCACGACTAAAATGTATGTTGTGTGACTTCTTTCACCCACCAGCTACACACCACTTTCTTAATATCTTTGTTGGTGAATTTATGGCCATTTGGCGAAAGACAGGCAATGGGTAATGGTGGGTTTACACTTAGCGTCAAATCCGAGCGTATTTTGAAATCCGAGCATATTTTACGCACGTATTTGGGCTTGAAAAGATTCTAGCAATACGGACGTATTCATATACAAAGGATCGATTTCTCACAAACGTCCGTAATGCTAGAGATCTTTTCAAGCCCAAATACGTGCGTAAAATACGCTAGTATTTTAAAATACACTCGGGTTTACGCAGAGTGTAAATGTCGCATAACTTGACTCAAGCAAGTCAGAGTGGAGAATGAGAAACTTACTGTTCGTATAGAAAGGCTTCCGGAAAGGTTTTCCATAAGAGAATACAGCGGCTAGACTAACATACTGGAAAGCACTAATGGAGAAAATCACAGTCGTCTCCCAGCACTCAATGACCGGATCAGGTCCTTCAACGCTCACTGGATTGAACCTGAAATGAGAAAGCCTTGACCGACTAGATCAGAGTAATACAGCGTCCGTAGACACTCAGGGTTGGGGGGGGGGGGGGGTCGCGACCAGGAATTGCTACCAGGATTTTCCACACCATCATCACTTCCATACGGAAAACCTGAATTTATGGTGAAAGTGCAGAAAATCTGGCCGCGAAAACCTAATCGTCTGTTCGCACCGCAAACTGTTAACCCGTGAGATGTTCCGGGTAATAACGATTCATGTCGAATCGTATGCAAGGAACGATAGATCATACGGTTATGGTACCACAACTACCTTAGTTTCTCCCAACTCCACCTATCGTGTAAAACTCGGCTTAAACAGCGTTTAGTTGAATCCCGTATGGAAATAATTCAAGTCGTAAACGATCGTAAACGATCGTTTTTTTACGATCGTATTATGGGACATTCCGATCGTAAACGATCGTTTTTTTACGATTGGAAACAGTTGTTTACGATTGGAAACAGTCGTTTACGATCGTAAACGATCGTTTACGATCGTTTCCAATCGTAAACGATCGTATTTTTACGATCGTAAACGATCGTTTCCAATCGTAAACGATCGTATACGATCGTTTTTTTACGATCGTATTATGGGACATTCCGATCGTAAACGATCGTTTTTTTACGATCGGAAACAGTTGTTAACGATCGTTTTTTTACGATCGTATTATGGGACATTCCGATCGTAAACGATCGTTTTTTTACGATCGGAAACAGTTGTTAACGATCGTATTTTTACGATCGTATTTTTACGTATTTTTACGTTTTTTTTATCGTATTTTTACGATCGTAAAAAAAACGATCGTTAACAACTGTTTCCAGTCGTAAACGATCGTTTTTTCCCAATTGTATTATGGGACAATCCGATCGTAAACGATTGTATTTTTATGATTGGAAAGAGTTGTTAACGATCGTATTTTTCCGATCGGAAACGGTTGTTCCCAATCGTATTTCCAGTATGATTATGGCAGATAATTCAAGCTGAAAAAAAAACAATAGTAAACGATCGTTATTATCGAAAACAGTTATTTCTAAGATTTTTTTTTCAATACGAGCATTGGGCATATTTCCCGAGGGGCTACCCACTCCCCGGCACCTGCTGTACACCCTTTCCCGGCACCGGCCGGCACCAACCGAAATTGGCGGTGCCGGCACCGGTGCCGACAATAAATTGGTCGATTCATCTTTCAAACGCTTCCAAAAATGGTTATTTTGTTGATTTAACACGTGACAACCGGTGCCGACGGGTTTCAGCCGGTGCCGGCACCGACCGGGCACTTGCTGTACACTAAAATCGAGAGTGGTCAACCCCTCGATATTTCCACACTGTATGTAGTCACTTCCATTTTTATAACTGAATTAAGCACTGATATTTCCAGATTTTTGTAAAATATGCTGTCATGAAGGCATTCCACTTCCAGCTGGTGAGGTCCTGAAAGATCTGCGACCATAAGAAGACATGAAGATTCCACTAAGCCACCCACTAGAGTAGAAAAGATATCATTCTCAGCCAGTTCTACATTTGTTCAATTGTTTGGACAAAACGAATAAAAACTAACGAAGGGAACATTTATCCGCAACACCCCGAAGAAATGTCACTACTCCCTGAGGCGGTCGTGGTCTGAGGCGGTCGGCGCTGATTGGCTTGTTGCAGAGCGCAGTCAACAGGTCATGCTTTGCGCACGTGAGGTCAGCATACCTCTGGGAATTCATTGTATAGGAAGACGGCATTTTCGGTATAACTTGTCAGCACCAAGTTATAGGGGTGAATAATGGTATACGTAACTTTTCAGAGTGTGTAGAATAATAGGGGTTAAGTGAAAAGGAAAGGTAATCAATTGGTTAGGTATGATCGCCTGGCAATGGTCGCTAGTGATCCGTTAACCTAACTACCTCAACCTAATCCTATTCTAACACTATCCCAGCCCTACCCCTATATATAGCTATACCAAACCTCCCAGCCACTAAAAACTAATCAACTTTCTTATCGTCTTGAAAATAAAAACAATTGCTTCCGATCGAAAACAGTTGAAAACGATCGGAAACAATTGAAAACGATCGTCAAATTACGATCGTAAAAAAACGATCGTAAAATTACGATCGTAAACAACCGTTTACGATTGGGATTTTAGTTTCAGCTTTTAGTTAAACTATTTGGATTATGCAAAACTAAAAACTAATCAACTTTCTTATTGCCGTTGTTAGAAATCAGGCCTGTATTTATTGTCTTGAAAATAAAAACAATTGTTTCCGATCGAAAACAGTTGAAAATGATCGTAAACAATTGAAAACGATCGTTAAATTACGATCGTAAAAAAACGATCGTAAAATTACGATCGTAAACAATTGTTTACGATCGTTAAATTACGATCGTAAAAAAAACGATCGTTAAATTACGATCGTAAAAAAACGATCGTAAAATTACGATCGTAAACAACCGTTTACGATCGTTAAATTACGATCGTAAAAAAACGATCGTAAAATTACGATCGTAAACAACCGTTTACGATCGTAAACAATTGTTTACGATCGTTAAATTACGATCGTAAAAAACCATCGTAAAATTACGATCGTAAACAACCGTTTACGATCGTAAACAACCGTTTACGATCGTAAACAATTGTTTACGATCGTTAACAATTGTAAACGATCGTTAACAACTGTTTACGACTTAATTATTTCCATACGGGATCTGATAATGAATACATCCGTGTGCTTTGTTCTCCTTGGCTCCGCCTGTCTCTGCCAATTTGGCAGAAGTTATATGAGCCTGGTAAGGTATTTTTGCTTTTTGTCCATGTGATATTTGCACTTGTTGCCGTTCTTTTTTTTCTTTTCTTCTTTTTTTCCCTGTTTTCTTTGTTTTTGTTGTGATATGGTAATTTTTTACTGTAGTAAAATTGATTGGCTGATTGATTTATCCCTCATCTATATGCTAGGAGATGGCAGATGACTCCTTAAAGACTGCGTCAAATGGGCACCGTAGCAAATATGCGTGAGGTCCGAGCAATCGACGCCATATGAAGTGTAAGGGGCGAAAGTCAACTAGATTGGATTCAAGATCCTTTTAGTCTTGTAGCATAGGACTGGGATGCCTTTTAATCGCAAATAACGATGACAAATTATGGGGTCTTGTTTGTACCAATCCCTAAGATATCTTCTGTATCCGGCTGTCTGTTCATGCTCATGCAGAGCACTGGGAAGAACAATCTGTGCCTTAACCGAAAAGATCGGTCTTCTAATATAAACATCACACACAATCCTCTTTAACACAGGTGGGTTGAATGAGAGGCATGTGGAAAAATATATAATCGACATAATCCTTCCTCTAAAGAAAGGATTATATCGCAGAAAAATCACTTCAGTTTTACCTGGGTAGGTAAAACAAGTTTTGTGATCAAGAAAGAAAGTGCGGAGAATTCCGGAGCTGGCACATGTTTTTTTTTTTAAAGAGTTTCTAAGCCTATCACCAAGGTAGTGCTTTAAGGGGCTCGTGTAACAACAAAATCACTGAACAAAACTGAGAAAAGGAATCTTTAGTTCCATGACAGACAAAAAAAAGAATCACAAATATTTTAATATTTACTATGCGCTAGCTATAATCACGCAGAATGTGGCTGACCCCCCAGCCCCCCATTCAATGAATACAAACCTGAACTCACCACGGCTGAACGCTGAGAAAGTAGAGTCCTAGGCTTTGCGCCGTTGCGACGAGACCAATTTGTGCAATAATAGAGACAACGTTCCCGATCCCTAAGATGGATCCTTGTGGCCGTTCAGGCACTAACTTTGAGCTTGGTTCCGTGTAGCCCATCACCACTGCAAGCGTTGTTGTTATGAAAAGGTCCATGTATAAAAACATAAAGTCACTAAAAGTTGTGCGTCGCTAAAAGAGAAATGAAAGACATCACTATACGATTATTAACATGATGCAAGCAAGGACAGGTAGTAGCCCCGAGGTGGGTTTTGAACTTTATCAGTTCTTACGGATTAAGTTTGGCAATGTGCCTTTTCTGTGAGAAAACCTCGGAGAAAACCTGCAATCTCGAACAACTTTTCTCACTTTAATTGATCTTATACTACTTCCGAACATCCAAATTGGCTGCAAGAGAGGTGATCAATCTGTTTCTGGCAGTCTACCAATTTTTGAGATCTACTTCAATATACTTTTTTAATCCCTTAGCATCTTTTGTTAACTGATTTTTTTTTTTTGAGATTGCTTTATTTGTAAAAAAAAAAGAAAAAAACATATTTATATAAAAATAATAAAAAATATATTTTTGACACAAAACCAGGTAATCACATTCCGTACTTTTTGTGCCTACTCCTCCTTCCCTCACTGGCTCTAATTTTGGGCTAAATTTTTTCCTACTTTCAATTATTCACGTCACTAACTTCTAAAAATAAACCCATGGTTATTTCATTTTTCTTTCCCCCTAATAATCTGAACTCGATTCTCTTTCGTATATGCTATAAGGTTAAGAAAAGAGTGAACAGCAAATCCACGACACTTACCGGGTACAGAAGCATAACAGAAACGAACTGAATCATGCTGTATAGGGCCATATACTTGAAACTACCAAACGAGGAAACGAGAGCACATCTTCCCTCTTTGATCACCGTGGGAATGCAAGAAATATTTTGTACTTTTGAGGTAAATGGGGCTGCAACAGAAGACTCCGCTTCGCTGAGTGAGATTCCCACATGAGCAGCTTTCAAGGCCTAGAAAGATTTATACTAAGATGAACGCGGTTCTCCACATCAGGAACCAATCATCTTTCTGGAGAATTATCGTCTTCTCACTGAAGTAATACTCTCATTCTCGCGAAAACCCACAACTCTTACGCTACTGTTTCCTCGCGACACCTATCACGGTATTCTTATACTGATACGCATAGTGTGAAGCTGGCACAGGGCCTGCTGAAGACTATCGTAAAATAATCGAGAATTTCTGCACGCCGAGGAAGTTGAAGATGACCACTTTACTATAGAGAGATTTCACCCTACCCGAAGAAAACGGATATTTCTACACCGTCATCGTCGGGATCATAACAAAGAAAATTAACATTACCAGGTATAGGACTTTCGACCTTGAAACTAAATTACCGGCCTTTGGTAACCATTCTGAGCCAGTGAATTGCTGTATTCGTTAACTGGCTTCTTCTTGTTGATATAATCAAACATTTGCAAAAAAGCTTTATTTTTTATGAAAGTTTGAAGGCTTCAAAGTTTGTAAACAAAGACGGAGTCTCGTTCTATTGGTTGGTTATGACGCGAACTTGAAAAAACGCGTCATAACTGACCAATAGAACGAGACTCCGGCTTTGTTTACAAACTTTGACACCTTCAAACTCTCATCAAAAAGAACATTCGTTTACAAAAGTTATATTATTCCAACAACAAGGAGCCAGATTAACGATCCAGCAATTTGCAGGCTCACAGTGGCTATCAAAGGCTGGTAATTTAGCCTCAAAGTCGAAAGTCCTATGCTTCCTAATGTTAAATTTTTTCGTTATGATCCCGTCCGTTTTCGTTGGGTATGGTGCAATTTCTCTATTCTTGATGAGGCTAAGCTGATTAATGGATCAGTCAACTTTATTACCACATTGCTTAAAGCTAGAAGAGGTCGTCGAAGTAGTTAATGACATACGAAATTTTTACAATAGGCATAAAAACAACAAATTAAATCATACACTCTAAGACAAATGAGCTGAAACAAATGCGGAAATAAAACTGTGTAAAGATTGGGTTAACGAACGGGCAGGTTATGGCAAAAAAAAATCGCCAGTGTTCTTCTCGGACCCACACACGACGGATTAGTCGCTGGAATACTTATTCGGCGAAATTTCGGCTTTTCAGCTGACACAAGTTTAGGTGTTTACCTACCGCCTGAAGAAGACCTTCGCCACCAGGGCCGAAATACCACCAAAAATAGCCTTTAGCTGACAAGCATCCAACACAATTTGCGGTTACAACGGGCAAACACCTCTATTCTAGATCATTTTTCTGAAAATGCTGTGTTTCTCCAGACATAACCCAACCCTCGGCGGCCCTGCTACCCCCCCCCCCTTCGCGCTTCCTCTACGCCTCACTGCCGATTTGGTATATTTTTTCTCAAAACATGGAAATACTTACGCCACAATCATTTGCACCGTCTCCAACCATGGCCACAATATATCCAAGATGTTGCAGTTCTTCAATTAACTGAGTTTTCTGGTCGGGCATCATCCGAGCGAAAACAACACCTCTAGTGACTAAACGCGGAATTAGTTCCGGGAAATACCGACGAACCATGTACCACGTCCTGAAAGAAATATTAAGATGAGAGGCGAAAACAGCACTTCTAGTGAATAAACGAGCAATTATGTCGGGGTAATAACGACGGAGCATTTAAATCCGCCAAAACATATATGTTTCAAGACCATAAAGAAAATTCAGGAAAGGACTTCCATACAAACTTTTCCGAATTTTGCTGGGGACACGATTTTTGTACCAACGATCTTGTTTTTATGAGGGCATAAGGAGGGTATCTGATTGTTTCTTTGATTCAGCTACAGCCAACTGACGAGGACCTGCCTTGCCGCGGCAACAGTGCGTGACAGATCAACTGCTGATTTGCAACTTCTATATCAGATCAGAAGGGTACTTTCAGTCGCTTGCTGTCCATCCTCGCCCAAAAAGATAGCGCCAAATTTTTTTTACAACTTCGGAAGTTTACCTTAGTCGCCCCTATCGAAAAACCTATCGGTTCAGTCGTAGAAACGTTAAAAAATAATGAAGTATTAAAGTTTATGTAACCGTCCAAGAAAAATCTAGCAAAAAAGGCGAAGGAGAATGTGAGTATAGTCTATTTCAGGCAACATATTATGAAGGCACTCACCTGCCATCCATAGCAAAATTATACATCGTTGTTCCTAAGCGGTACCGATCTTCTAACTTCAGACGATACCTGAAATAGCTACGCAATCGACTGAGCGTCCCAGCGGGCGGCGAGGGTTGGCGAAGGCAGGGGAAGAATTTTATTGCCTCTTCATGCGGCGGAGGACTTCCGCTCCTCGGTCTCTCCCAGTCCGCGTCGTCAGATCCAGATGAATCGATCAAGTTGGCATCAGAGAGCGGAAATTCCTGGGGAAAAAAGTTGATGGTCAATTTCGTTGGCAAACCCCTCCTGACTGGCTGGACACGGAGTTCCTCCCGTCCAATCACAGGGACGTATTCCGGCTAAAAACACTCCGGGAAAAGCGCCCACGGCGAAAACCTCCCAATCCCCCCCCCCCGGACATGTCTAGACGTGCTGATAAAGATTTGGAGATAAAAACATATTTTTTTATGAAAAGTATATACAGAGGCGAGCAGCCAGCGAGCCACCGTCACGCATTTACCTTTAACTCGCGTGTCTATGGAAAATCCTTAAAGTTTAACTGAAAAGCCAACTTATTTTTGTGTCATTTAGTTGAATACACTGAATTATTTGGATTCTGCAAAGGGATTTTTTGTACTGCTCTAGATATGACGTTCAGAATATCTGCGGCCGTCCCCACAGCGAAAATTCTACTATGACGCGGGAAATTTTTATCTAAACACAAACAAGGCTTTTCAGTGGGCAGTGGCGATATTGGTGAATATTGCTTAGTGCCTGAACAAAAAAAAAGTCATAAATCTTTCTTGTAAGGCATACAACAAATTAGAGGTACCACAAATCACACGGAAATTCCACTATTTGAAAATCGATTATTCCTGAATAGCGGAATAACCAAGTAACGCATTTTCAACGGTTCTTCAAGCCAATTTAAGTGAATAAGTGATGGATAACTAGATTGTCCTATCCCAGTCCTTTTCGGTTAAACTTTAAGTGCTCGCAGTCAAAACTGCAGTTTGTTATACGATTTTCCAGTACCCTATATATTTACGGGGGTCGGGGGGTTTTGGTACCCGGTTTTTTTTTTTGGACCTGGGGGTGGGGGGGGTCCGCCTAGAGCCCCCAGGGGTTTCAAAGGCGGATCCAGGAGCAAAGGTTTAGGTTCCATCAGCAGCGGCATATAATCAGTATCTGCTCGGGTGGGCAATCAATTTTAGTACGATGCAGGGTACGATACTTACGTTCGTCTTTCCTATGTCGTACCATATTACTAAAACCTAGAATTTCGGAAGGAATCAATCAAATAAGCGCTAGTCTAACTTCCCATGGGAAGTTAATTTTTATGCTTAGCTTATGAGGTATCGTGCACGATACCACATAAACTATGAACTGATGTATTTACTGTAGAGGTATAGCCTACATTAAGTCGGCAATCTATTACAGACAGACTGGATGAAGATAGACGCTCAGGGCCAGGGGTAAACTCTTCTGGTCTCTGGTCCGAGAACAAGTCTTAGGTTCGATCACATATTAGATCTCGGGTTCGTTTTTCTAGCTTGAGCATGAAGAGGACCCTTACCTGCCTTACCAAGAAGGGCCGAAATATCTCTAGAATAAGTCTCAGCTGACTCATCCATACTAGCGAAGTCAAATATGATATGCAGTGAAGGAACACTTATACAGAATATCAGCAACTCGACAAGTTATTTGTCAGTAGAAATTGAACAATATGAAAATCAGTTCAAGTTCAATGGGTTTATTAACAAATAGAAAATAAATCTCACATAATCATAACACTCAGTCCATTCCTGGACGCCGAGAACCAGAATCTTTACGTTTGGACATAAAACGCAGAGTGGTCACTGCTCCTACTGTCAGACACAGCCTTAACTCTCAAAAAACAAAAAAAACTAACCATTACCATCCTGCACCTCACCCCAGGGGAAACCACCCCATCAAAAAAAGAAAAAAAAAGAAGAAGAAATAAAATCATAATTACATCTTACTTTTATTATTTTTTTTATTTATTTTTTTTACCATACCTTACCTATTTTAATTATTCTTCTGTAATGCTAGTAAATGATTTTTTACTCTTTTCTTAAATGACGCAAGGGAGCTCCTACCTCTCAGCTCTTCTGGGATCAAGCTCCATATCTTTGCACAAAACACACCGAGAACGAAACGGAATATGTTTGTCTGCATTAATTTCTTCCGCTGAGGATTCGAAAATATGTATATACCTTACGGAGGTGATACGCATCCTCTTCTTCTTCTTCGAGTCGGGGAAGGTTCGCTGGAGATTCGGCATAATCGAACTCCAGTCTTGCTGGCTTAGAGAATTCCTGGGGATGCACCGTCACCTGGATGACTTGATAAGCAGGGGGAATCATGCCGCAGTTTCTGGCAACGCTAATAGATGTCAGCAGGTTGTCGCCTTCAATACAAAGTGAACTATTAACACGGTTTGGGCACAGTAAAGCAAGTACAGAAAAGAGCTATAAAATTACAAGTCAAGTAAAATTACCTACTCAAAACTCACGAGCACACATCGCTTTCCGTGCGCCGGGATTTATGGTGGATTAAAAGGGGCTACAATCACTAATGGATACCAGCTGGACGTTTTCACATCTAGATCTTCTTTCTCCTTTTTCTTCTTCTTATGCTGACTCGCGCTTCTGATATTTCATCTTTCCAGCCAAACCCAGAATTAATTAACAAAAAGTGTTCAGGTACAATAAAACAAATACGGAAACAGCTACCTAAAACAGCATTATAAGAGCAATGTTATGTTGCATTGCTTAAAGGAACAGAAAACTTGACTCAAACTTGACTCGGGGAGCTAGCTAACATATCAAGAATGTACCCTGAGTCGATATTGAGAGTAAGAAAAATTCTCGTTACGACCATTGCAGTTTCCGGGCAGTTTCCGAGAATTCGACTTTTGAGCAAAAGATTTGCAAAAGCAAAAGGTTTGTGTGCCGCGACTAGGAATCGAACCCTGGCCGTCTTGTCGGGGAGGTCGTTTGTTTGTAGTCTACAAGTAAAAAGGCGAACTTTTACAGTACATAAGTGCATAATTACAGTGCATAAGGGGCAAGGGCCTGCCAGCTAGCTTTTGGAACACTAAGGAGTGGGTTCGAGACGGTTCGAGATAACAAAGAATAAGATATCGACAATAAGACCCTGTATATTTATCTAAGCCCCCCGGGCGATTCGATGGCCGAAAGTTGCGTAGTCAAGTTTACTGTTCCTTTAATCACGGTCACATTTCGCTTAATATGTCTTTTCGTGTGTCAGAGTTTACGTTTAACCTGAGGGATCTAAAATCAGTTAGTTGTGAAGGGGAAACAGTCTATTTGACACTGCAAAACGGGTACGTCATCCATATTTTATAAGAGCTATATTTCGGCCCTTCTTGGCATTTTCCAGCTTGAGCCTGAAGAGGACCCTCGCCACGGAGGGCCGAAATATAGCTCTAATCAAATTCAGCTGATGTATCTGTTTCGCAGTGTCAAATATGATTCGCAGTGAGCTTTGGCTGAAGGAATATTTATTGCAGTCAGTTATTTTTTGCTTCAAGTGTAAGTAAGTAAATATTTTTATTTACCAGAAAATTCGCATGGAATTAATACAAAAACAAGAGCTGGTAGCTCATATGGCACTTGCAAGGCTGGTTCAGAAAATGAAATATGAAATTTGCCTTTTCGTGGGTTTGTTCTGATCATTTGAAAGCAAAACCCTTGGGATAAGAATAATCATGAACTTGGAAATCATGAGAATGTATCGTTTGTAAAATGTATTTAATTTTTAACTTGGCTGTAATGATGCGCGCTTTAAAGGCGCTAGAAATTCATCTGTAAGCAAAACCCTTGAGGCAAAAATGATAACAGGCCCTTGGGCATCACTGATATCTACCGTTTGGTCAAAAGTTTTTAAGGGTGCTAGAAATAAGTTTTTAAGCAAAACCCTTGTGGCACAAAGGATCACGGGTTGAGATGTATCGTTTGATAAAAAGTACTTTTCGACCTTGCGGTTATGATGCGCACTTTAAGGGAGCTAGAACTTCATTTGTAAGCAAAATCCTTGAGGCACAAACGATAATGAGCTCATGGGGATCATGAAAATGTATATTTTGCTTAAAAGTATTTTTCTTACTTTGCGGTCAAGATTGGTACTTTAAGAAATATTCGGAACTGGAAAGCGCGATTTCTAAGCCAATCTTGTCGAATCTCTAATATTCCAGCCAAGTTTCATCGTCCTAGCAATAATCGAAATACCTTAACTCGCGATCCCCGGAATCCCCCCCCCCTTGAACATCTGTTTGTTATTCCCGCAGAGTTCCATCCCCATCTCTCCAGTCTAAGCCGGTCTCGTATTCCCCCCCCCCAATAATTGTCGGATCCGATCCGGACATGAAAAAGATCACCAGAAAGATGTCCTCTGTTCAATTATCAAATTTCACTCGAAACCCATCACCCGTTCCAAAGTTACGCATGACTCAATATTCCGCATTACCCCTCCCTCCACTCCCCACACGACTATCGGATCGAGTAAATTTTTATTTACCAGTCAGTTTGATCGGGTCCCTGATACGCCTCCCAAGTTTCGCCGTGAAGATCCTCGAAACCGCCATCACCGGAATTCCGCGAAACTCCCCCCTCCCCCCCCCCCCCCCGAGTGTCCGGATCCAGTCCAATTGTATAACCGATTTATCTAGAGCAGATGCTTGTTTTTCCCAGCAAGTTTCACTCCGATCCCTCCATTCTAACCGTTTCTCGAGATTTCCGGTCCCCCCCCCCCAACTCCCCCATAGCTTTCGAATCCGGTCCGGATTTCAAATGGGACATCAGAGATACGTCATTTATTCAGTTATTAAGTTTCATTCTAATCCGATCACCCGTTCGAAAGTTACACACTACTCAATTTTCCGGATTCAAGGAGACAATAATTTGTCGTAGCATAAATATACGCATCTATGCTTTAAACTTTATCCAACTTCTGAAAAGGAGGCACAAAATAACTCACCTGTGATCATCAGGGTCCTGATGGAAGCCGTACGCAACTCGCGTACAACTGGGATCGTCTCTGGTTTAAGTGTGTTCTGCAAGACTAGCAAGCCTATAAAATCCATCTGCGTTTCCACCTAGAAGGCCAAATACATCCTTAATACTTCAAGCCTTCCAGTGCGCTTCGAAAGATGTAAATTTTGTCATAACAGTAGTGACCAGCCGTGGCCTATACCCGAGTTCTGCAGCAGTCCAGAAATGTTGCAGTCACCCCAACCAAGAACAAATAAGCACAAGAATCTCCGTCTCCCTATCTCTGTAATACGACCATTCAGAGTCGAATGGATTCCCGATACTTGCCCAATGCAAACGAGCGGCGGATAGGAGCTACGCGGAACATCACAGTTCGTTGGCTCTGCAAACAGCTATATCACAGTAGAGCCCTGGAGAAGAAATTTCGAGAGCCGATTGGTTGCCTACCAATGTGACTTCACACGTAACGCTGCAGAGCGGGTCATGTGCGCCTGCTACAGTTTTTCTTCTGATATGCGCAGCGGCTAGAGAGGGAAGTTGACGGGCATCAACTCAAAGCTCATCATGTACCTCTGGCTCTGCTCAGTTTTGCATGGTCGGTGCTGGGACCAAAGACGGGTTCTATCCGCTTGTTTGTTTTTGCCCCAATTCAGCTTTTTAGCCACATCGGAATCGCAGATATCCGTACGACTGGGAGTGTTCTACGTATTTGTGCGATTTGGCTTCCAATTCCATACAATTCTGACGTCATCAGTTTGAGGAGTTACATAAGGTTTTGATTCATAAATGTAAACGCGTCCTGCGCATCATTGGCCGCTCGGCTCTCTCTATATTATTATGTAGGCTATATATTCACTTATGTATTAAACAATATAATAAATAATAAACAAATTAGAATTTCTCACCTATTGACCTCCTTTCTTTTACTTTTTCAGCATCTACCTAACAATCAATACAAGAAAAGAGCAAATTGGAATGCATCGTACAAATACGTAGAAAGCTCCCGATAGTAGGGATATTTCCGACTCTGATGTGGCTATGTTCCGCAACTAGCCGTAAATTGTGGCGTCGCGGATATCAAACTGACAAAACAACAAAGACCCGGATTGACGACACAACAAGAACGAAGAGAAACATAGGTGTCTAACCATTTAGGAGTGTGTTCCACCCTTCTAACAAGAGTAACTATTAATTACTATTTTCGTTCCAACCCCGTGAAAAGTTACTAGGCTGACTGTTTCAACCTTCTCGAAATAGTAACTAACAGTTACTGTTTGCTCACCACGCTCGAAGGCGTGAGTAAGCGTGGTATATACGATCAGATCTCTGTGACGTGAAAAATGTGTCCATCCTTGACGCCAAGTCGCCAGAATCCGTGACAAACGTAGTAACTACGGGAAGCAGGGTGGATCACGCTCTAGGTATCCACCCATTGGACAGCTAGCCTCACGATCGGTACGAAGACATTCACAAACCTGTTCTCGCTCGATCTTCTGCACTGTCTTCCACGTTATTTTCGACTGCAACTGCTTATGGGCCAATCCCAGAACGCGATACCCTCTAGCTGTATATGCTCGCAGGAGCTCGTGGAACCTCTCCGGAACGGTTTCTTCTTTGCATAGCATATGGATCTTTTCTGGGGCCCCCTTACAGAATATGTCCATGAATCTGCTGCCAAGGGTTCGTACGATGACCGAAGTTCGCTGGAGGCTCGAACTGAAGGGAAACTGACGGATGATCCCGACTTCATAGTCGATCTATAAACCATAGATGATGCAAATAAATAATGTAATTTATTTCCTTAATAAATTGTATTCCCCAAGTATGTGGTATGACGTCTCGGGATAATTTTAGTCAAGACAGTAAGACGTTGTCTTATTATCCTGAATCGACATGAAAAACTGGAAAAGGACACTATTGCAGCAAAAAAAAATCTCCGTTTTCGCTGGGTATAGGAGAATCCACCAAACTATCAACTTGGTAGGGAAACAGCTTGAAGGTCGATATTCACCTCTTCTTACCTCAGAATCGAAACTAGAAACACCTGTTACTTAACCTGTGCCTGTTGTATTAATACATTAAAAGAGGCCTACCGAATTTCCGGGTGTCGTCGGATTCCGGCCAAGTATCGGTCCGGCAGGAAATGAAAGCGAAGATACAGATCCCGCACATCTCCCTAGCCTTACTTCGACACTTTAACCGACCCCGGTGATAGAACTTTTCCTTCTCACGATTTCTCAATTTTTGTCGGATTCCGGGCGAACTACTTTTTCGGCAAGAAGATAAAACTGAGATTTCAATTCAGCATGTCTCATTACCTTAGAAATTAACGCCTTATTTTGAAACCTCTCAGCCCTTCAAAATATATCGATCCCTCATGGTTTTCGTGTGAACAGAGGGACAAACTTTCGAAGTCCCAGGTACCACTTGTGTTTTGGGATCCCAAAATCAATTTGCAAATGGTGAACTTACAACAAAGTCGTACGGATTCTCGAGTCCTGCTGTAGGAATGCGTTCGTAGTCTCCAACAACGAAGCTCATGGTAGGCTTTGCGAGGGACGAACTGGTCTCACATTTTGGTAACTCGGTCTCGCTGGCCTAAAACAAATCTAACGATCAATCAATTATTATACAAACCGTAGCCGGACGTAGCCGACAGTTGGTTTCTCGTCATTGGTTTTGGTCAATCGACCTTGTGTCTCCGGCTTGACCCTATGTATCATAATTTTATGATGAAGTGTAAATTAAAACCTTGGACCTTGAAATCATAACAACTGCACTGCCACCAGGTCATCACATGAACGGTGTGTTCTAGGGTCCTGCAATAAACTACTGAAGCTGCTTACGCCGTTAAAACATGTATATTCCTTATTATAGGTTGGAACGATGAAGGTTGTGCTCAACGGAAGTTATTATGAGTTATGATGACAAAAGGAGGAGCAGTGGCGTTATTATCTTCCCTGGAACGCAACGAATAATAGTGGGGACAGACCATTGGATTATGCCAATCCTGACGGGAATCCCTATTTAATAGATAGTTATATCACAATGCCCCCGACCGTGGGAGGAGGAGGTAGCTGAGGTATCCGTTTTATGCATTGACTGAATATGTGTTTCCCAGTCAGCTCGGGCCCAAGGAGTATTTATCTACGAAGTACGGGACATTGATGTACTTGATGTACTTTTTCTTCGGCAGGTTGAAAGCTCTATGATCCAACCAGATTACTCATGGATATCACTTACCGGACTTTCGCTGACCAGTAGCAAAACGTTTTGGCTAAGCTAGCGGCCGCCTTATCTTCAAACCCGGTTTTGTGAGTGACGATATTTCACAGAAAGTTTCAACACCCCCTAAATATTCCAAGTTAAGCAACTGGGCCTATAAACTATCCAACCCGGAGTACCCCCCCCCCTACCCAGAAGCAGCACATCATGCAGGGTATGAAGCACCCAGAAATCCGCTGGTATTAGTAAAGAATGGACACGAAAGCTTACATCACTATCCGAATCAACCATCCGTGATCTCTCCAACGTCGATTTCGGAGGCCGGACAACAGGTGGCGTTAGCATGTCAAACCTGCCTTCATCCATACCAGGCTCTTCGAATTCCTAAAACAAATTATTTCGCTTCATATAACAGGTACATTAACAGGGGTTGGTTGGTAGCGCATATAAGCTTTGGAGCCTATGACAGTGGGTTCACGACGAGCTTCTTGCATTGGATTTGAAAGACCTCAGGGGAGCCTGGTTTGAACTCAGCGCATAGCACTCCAATAGAAACTCCACCGGTGGAAGTTTGGAAATCGCAGTGTCGAGGCGTTGACACGTGGCCAGCCATCCGTGGACGCTTTCAAAAATGCCCTTGAACAACACTCGGAAACGGAAAGTCCAATGTCAGTAATTTCAGAAGAATTTTGTAAAGGCTTGCACTGTTTTGTGCTATTAACAATAAATAAACAGCAGCAATATCACATCTTTCAAAGCGAAACTGTCCAGGGCCGGGAAAGACCCCAAGAAAATGAAAGAAGCGGATGTATAGATAGATAGATTTAATGCATAAAAGCCAACAAGGGCCATCGCACCAAAACAACAAAAGAAAAATTATATATAAAAAACATGAAGACTACGCCAATATTTACTACTACAGGGATATACAATTTTCCCTGTGTACTAACCCTATCCGGAGGAACTTTCCAAACAGTCGAATACCCTGGAAATTTTTCTCTTTCATTCTCTCAATTATCCACTCACTCCCACACGCTCTCACTCCAAACAACTCTAATCTCAACCCATTAAATTCCTCACACTCTCCCACAAAATGACTCATACTTTCTTTCTCGCATCCACACATAGGGCAAGAGTATAGCCGACTTCACGCGGTCTGGAGTCTACTTTTGAGAAGGATTAACCATCTTTCAGACACACTGTGAGTCACTAGCGCAACTTTCCAGATTTCCAAAAAGCCGACAGTGCGCAAAGACTGTCAACACTGTTTGGCAAAAGCTAAGGTGGGGTCCTCTGGCCGACGTGCCGACTATTCATGTCACGAAGGACTTGTTGAAGGACGAAGTTGCGTTTTTGCAGATACCATGGTATCTGATACCACGGTCTAAAGTCGTTTCGGCAGTTATCGAGGTATCTGATGCCACGGTCAAAAGTCGTTTTTGCAATTATCGTGGTATCTGGCCATGGTCGGACCGTGGTAACGCATCGTTGTATCTGAAAAGTCATCTCACTTTGATCAATTTTTGTCGAATTGGTGGGAAAGAAGTTTGGCACTTAGTGATGAGACTGCATATCAGTTTTTCTTTTGGGATGACTTCGAAAAGTGCCATTTCGGCAATTGTCGTTTTTTGCAGAGCAACCGTATATCAGATACCACGGTAACTTCAAAAACGACTAATTGCAAATCCAATTACCGTGGCAACAGATACCGTGGTATCTGCAAAAACGCAACTAAGGACATAAACTCGTTCAGTAAAAGAAAATATTAATTTCCGAATTTGAGCCCAACCCTGGAACGAAGCACCTGCAATACTCACTTGCGGTTTCCTGTCAGATAAGCACTCACAGTAACAAGTGCGAACCAATTCCACAATGTTCTGGAATCTCCGACTCGGGAGTGTTTCATGATCAGGGAAAAGGCGTGAGAGCTTCGCGTTTCTGAGAGCAAGTGAGTTTGTTTCTCTGACTGCCAGTCGACACACCCGAGGATCAGCCACCTTTCAAGCTGGGCAAAACCACGGAGTAATAATTTTTAAATCCAAACAACCGTCGCCAGCGAGACGCCAGAGGGGTCTAAAAAGCGACTTGACGAAGACTGGGTAGGGAGAGGACTGGAGCGCCCCTGAAGCTATACCCGACTCAGAAATAGTCACCAACATTAACTGCAAGTTATTCGTCGCGATACTACATTCTTTATTACTTTTTTTTTTTTAAACTTAGTCACATGACCTACACTTTCCTCTATCTCTACGTTTATTTTTAATTTCTTAATTATTTTTGTCCTTCAATTCTGTCTAATCTTTACACTTCCATCATATCTTTATTTATAAAATTAAATTAACAAAACTAAATTCAGTATCAATATTTACTCTTTCCACTATCTACACATTTCAATCATATTACTTTATTACTTACAAGAGCAATGTAAGGTAAATATCGAAAATTCGCTGTCAAAAGCTGGAATAGATCTTAGTAAAGCGTAGATTTTTCTGAAAACGTACGGCACACATTACTGCATGTCCAGCTAAACGAAATAAAAAGATAACCGTCTTCAGTTTTCCTACAGTACTACAGGGTTACCTTAGGCAGAGTTTCGAAGTTGTTACTGTGTAACCATGGCCGACAGAACGAACAGTTGGAACACACGATGAACGTCCAATGAAAGGTTAAATATCTATCCTTGGAGGAATGCAGCTTACCCATCCGGTCGATTCAAACATCTTTAAATCTAGCGGAGACCCCATCAGCTCTCCTTCAATTCTCGTCAAGCAGTGGCAGGAAGCCAGCAATACCGCTATTGGGTCGAGTGAGTTCAGCCGCCTCGGATCTTTTACCATTCCCAAAAATCTGCCATCTCTGGCGGGAATGATCCCTCGAAGCTCAATGCTGCCTTCGGTGAGGGTACCCGTCTGAAAAAGGGGGAAGAGAGACCTGTTTGAGACGACGCCGCAAATGCCCCCCACAACTTTCTTTTTCAGTATCTGCTCAGTCCGTGTCTTTTCTGCCATACGACAAGTATCTAAAGGTAAAAAAAAACACTACAAGAACTCTGTAAAATAGTTCAGTTAATTGGTTGGTACTTTGACCAAGCTGATGAGGCTGGAGAGCTGAAAAAGAAAATGTAGAAACGGAACATTACTTCTGCACTAAGGTCCGCAAAAACATTCTGAAATATCCAGGAAAAACCACGCAGTTCACGAAGCTGTACGCAGACTGACGACTCCTGTGGGAGCCTGATTCGCCACACAACAGCATCCCGACTCGAAATCGTTCTTACGACATCTAGATACTTGGTCACAAGTTAGTTCTAGTGGCAGTTCTTAGACAGTCGCGCGGATGTGGGAACATAAAGACGATTGTGGCGATCTAGAAAGCTCGACTAGTTTATGCGCCTGTTCTTGCGACTTCGGCTAAATCTCGCTTCGCTTTCCAGAGCTGTATTTGCGCTCAGCTAGTTTTGGTGAGTGAGATGGAAAGTGAATCCACTACGTGAGTGGACAATGATCTCGGCAACTCAGCAGATGGAGTTTTTCCTGGATATTTCGGAAATTTTTTGAGGACCTTTAGTGCGGAAGTAATGTTCCGTTTCTACATTTTCTTTTTCAGCTCTCCAGCCTCATCAGCTTGGTCAAAGTACCAACCAGTTAACTGAACTATTTTACAGAGTTCTTGTAGTTTTTTTTTTTACCTTTATATACAACGTCTTTCCGTGCTGAGTTGCCGAGATCATTGTCCACTCACGTAGTGGATTCACTTTCCATCTGACGGAAGACGGAAAGATCTTGCGCTCGTTGGATTCCCGCTTTGATTCATTGTAAAGTGAATCCGTGAGAGCGCTAGAATCGCCCTTAACGCGCGGACAATTTTCCAGAAAAAAACACAATTCACAGGTTCAAAACATACTCCCAACACGCTATACGAAAGACGGCAATGCTTATAGTTAAACAAAACCCGAAAAAATAACCGCTCAATCATTTTAACACAACCGACAGAACACAGTTTATAGACCGCTGATATGGATCACGAAACCCTAACGTAAAGGACTTCTCCAGGAAAGGTAAACGAAATCGGACCAGGAGCACCCTGTCTAGCATACACAGAAAATCCTGAAGACTGAGAATCTTCTACTTCCTCGTCTTTCTAAGTATCTACTTGCTCGATAGCTGAGAGGGGGGAAGCAACAAAACACTTACTTTATCTAAGCAAACTAAGTTCACTTTCCCTGCCACGTTGACTCTTGCAGGAGCGATGGAGTGGACATTCAGGCGTTTCAAGCGTTGCGCGGCGTAAATAGTACCTGCACTAACGGCCGCCGGCATAGCTGGAGGTATAACAATCGTTAAAACGTCGAGAGCTCGAACTATCACCTCTTTAGTTTCAGCCTAGAAGATAGGTACCCATCATTCCAAGCTATCATAATACAGTTCCATTCTCTTCGATCAACGAACCGATTATCGTAGGCTACCGTGGCCAGCTGTTCGAAGAAATACTTGAATAGTTACACAAATTTACCTAGAACTAGAGTCAATATTAGCCTACCGTTAAACTTACCCCTCTTTGAATAAACAGATATACGCAGTAGCTAGAACCAATGAGAGCTACCACTCCCATGATCATCAGAAAACGGATCGAGTCTCTGTAGAACTTGAAGCCAACGGACCTTGGATGGAGGATCGACCGCAGAAGTTCCCCTTTGACAGTGTTGAAGCCTGTTCGGATTACCACAGCCCGCGACTGAAAGAAGAACGGTAGATTAAAAATTCGTAGATACCTGTCTTTTCTTCTAACTTCTTCACTGGACATAACTTTGTCCCACAGCAAAACAAATTTGGACACTTCAGAATCATATCTTCCATCGATATGAATCTTCCATCAAGAACGATATCGACAAATTTAGAAATGTTTTAACTTGATAGTTTTAATACAAATATTTTACAGAGGCTTTGTTGCTTTTTTTTTGCAATTATTAGTCACTATTTTGCAATAGTGACGGAAACAAAAAATAAGACCCAAAGGAAACAAAAGAACCCTCCAAAACTTGTGCGGAAATGCGCAAGACGATTTACTGTAGACTCCGACGGGACGCGACCGACAATGTCGGATCAGGATGCGACGTTACTGGGCGACGAGGGACCAAGATCCACAGAAACGAAGAATGAGGCTATTCCTAAGGGTCCGTTTACCGCAGTCACGTAGGCTATTATTTATCAGTCGTACTTTAACTCCTCTGTGAACGTGTGTAGGGGGCGGACTTACATCTCTACATCCATAGAATCTGGTTTGCAAAACGTCTGTCCCACCGTAAATCGTATGTCGCTTATGTGCGTCACTGCAGTAGTACTCATCACTATACGGAACGGGAGTTTTGGTTTTCGGGGAGCCTTCACCTGAAAAGGGGTAGTTTTAAGCAAGAGTGAGGGATTGGGGGGGGGGGCAAGCACAGAGAATTAACGCGTAAACATCACAATAAATGATTCTTCTTCTACCGAGACTTATTGTTTATTTAAACCATTTCCAAACCCGAAGACATAATCCCGCGCCTCTTCTAATCATAAAGCTATGTGCACATACAGTCCGATAAGATTTCACAAGCGAAAATAGGCATGCGAAATTTGCGTACCTGTTGTGAAACCTGCATGCGATGCGTCAACTTCGTAGCAAAGGAAGAAAATCGAATCCAATAACGATAACCCGACTGTGTGTCAGGGGCGTAATTTGCTATAGGGCAGGGGGGGCAACTGCCCCCCCCCCCAGACCCCAGTTTGCCCCCCCCCAGCTTGATGTTTGCCCGTTCGGTCCTTGAGGCGTTTGACCTAATTTTATCGCTTCCTGTGTCGTTTTTGCCTTGGTCGATTAGTAAAATATCTCTTTGTTTCTTTGTTTTTATTACGTTTTTCTTCTTGAACTAAAACTGCTCATTTTCACTTGATTTGGGAAAATCGGCTACAACTTTGCCCCCCCCAGGATTTTGACGAAATTACGCCCCTGCTGTGTGTGCACGTGCGTTAAGTTTCTTTCACATCCCATCAAGTTCCGTTAAAGCACAAAGGACAGTATATATGATAAATATTTGTAAAATAGCCAAAGAAAAATCTTTTTTGTAATGGTACGCTTTATCGTTTCGTAAGATCTCGTTTTTTAACTCTTGCAATCCCGAAGTACCCCAACGTTCGACCGAAATCGTAGAATGCCCAGCGCAGAAAAATTCAATTTTCGCTTGGTGCATGCGTTTTCAGGCTTGAGTTCCAAAACTTTCAAAAAAGTGCATTTTTGGCAGTTGTTGCAGCAAATAGGAAGTTCTCTTGAGTTTACACCCTTTATTATGTGGCTGTATTATGTCAGAGATTTTTATGTGCCTCTGGTATTTTTCAACTGCATTGTGATGGGTTAAATTTCGTCGTAAAGAGAATGCTGATCCATGAAATATCTCTAATTTTTGAGGTTGCAAGTCTCAGGAGGTAATTGATCGCACTGCTTACCAATCTCCACTCAGCAAACTTGTCACATTGAACCACAGTACAGTACCTACAGTTCAGGTAAGCAAATTAAGAAAAAACAGAGTAAAACATAGTTTTGGATAGGTCATGTTAACAGTTTTGGATAGCCTAAGCCAATGCCTGTTACCCTACAGTAAGTGATGGCAGACTGCGGAGCGCCTTCAACTAAAAAATGAGTTTCAACATTTGCGGAGTAGAACTAGAGCTACACTGTAAAAAGTTTTTTCGAATAAGGATGCAGTTTTTGCTACTGGGATTAGTCTTATCTCTATTCGGATAAGATTATTCTGAATTAGGGATATTCTTATATCAATAAAGACAAGGTTAATTCCAGTAGCAAATACTGCAAAAAAAATTTTTACAGTGTACAGGAGGGGTACCTGACCTCGTTTTTACGCAACCTCGAATTTTGCCGCGAAAATGTTAAAATGAAAGTTAAGTGCTATCCTGACAGTCAAGAAGCAAAATCTGAATTTTTTTTCAACGGTTATGTCCCAAAATATTACAATTATTTGTCTTTTCTTTGTTTTGAACCTGGTTTAAAAAGGGATTTTCTTGTTATTAGCCTTATTACCTCTATCTTTTTCATCACTTTGCAAGCAATCTGACCTCATGTAAAAATGGGTGAAACTGTTTGAAAAGAAAATTAAATTTAACTGAAAATACTGAAGTAAAATTTATATCCCCAACATGTAATCCATTCTATTAGCTTCACTCTAGTATTTTTGTCATGTTTTTTGGTTCCTTTTTAAGCCAGATATATCTCACTAAAAAAAGATTTCTCTTGAAATTTGAAATCTTGTCTGAGGTTGGGTACCTCTCCTGTATGCTTATTTCAATGCTTGCTAGTGGTGAACCCTTGCTGGAGAACACTCAAACCATCCCAGGCAACTTTACTGCAAAGTAACTGTCATAACAGTCCATATGCATCTAAATAACCAGGTTTCAAAAGATTGAACATTTTGGTCTCATTTAAAGTGCCTGTTCAACCCGCAGATGATCTCTTTTGATTTTTTTTTTACTTTTCTGCAGGCCAACCATATCAGGCAACTTTTACAGGAAAGTACTTGCCTAAACCTTTATTCATATTCAAGATAACGTGTTCAAAAGTTTGAACACTTTGGGTTCTGTGTGCCGGTTGAAGCCCCTGCCCGTGTTCACAGAATTTATTTTAAATTTGCCAAGTATCTGCTGCATTTGCCCCCTTGGACCAGTAATTCTCTCTTGGCACAGAAATTTCAGCTGGTTCTGCCTGCTAAGATTATCGATAAAAGAGTGGAAGATTTCAAATCTTCCGCCAGTAAACAGAACCACCAGTGGTCTTCCCTTTTAGTGTAATTTATAGTTGTGTTTGTGTTGTGTATAATGTAAAATATTGATATGTGAGTTGTCTTTTTTCTTTGTTGTTGTTTTTCTTTCTTGTACTCCGTCACTAGGGCTAAACACCCTCCTTGTTTTTGACGGGTTATAAATAAATTGAATTGAACTGGTGAATCTTTTGATTTCTTGTGCATCACTGCACAATGGAGCAGCAGACTTTTTGGAGGTTCCTCCTGCCCAGGGGAATCTCCCACTGAGGAGAAAAATCATCCCTGTGTAGGAGAGTTTCATGCGAGTCAGACAAGCAAAGCTAGAAAAAAAAATCTTTAGATATTCTAGTCCTAGAGACGCACTTCAGAGACATATCTCAGAGATCACACCTCCTCTCTACCTCTAGAACTCCTATAAAAATAAGCCAAAAAACAGACAAGTTGATTTGATTTGTAGAGGTAGGGTGGAGGGGAAGGAGGGGGTGATCTATGTTATAGTTTCTTAGTGTCTCTAGGACTGAAATATTCAAAGATGTTTCTCTAGCTTTGCTCACCTGACTCACATGAAACTCAAATACACAGGGGATTGTTTTTCTTCTCAGTAGGAGATTCACCTTGGGCAGGAGAAATCTGGTGCCCAACTGCTGCAGGTTGATTCAAACAAGAAATGGAAGGAGGAGATTCTTACAAATCGGAATAATTTATGTAAACACACTTTTCTCAATTTAATTTTGTGACAGAAGATTGCTGAAAGAGTTAGCTGTTCACTGAGACAAAGTTTGTTTTTCCCTTTCTGGTTGGCTGTTTTGTAAGCAAGAAACTAGGTCAAGGTAAGGAGTATTGGGAGAGGTGTTTACTTCTATTGTTTTCTGATTTTTTTTTTCTGCCTAGGCTCTTTTGAACCGTGGAAAAAGCCATATCGTTGATGGTTGAGAAATGCGTGAAATAACGTCTAACCACATTTAAGAACAAATATAACAAAATTCTATACTTGTTGATTTTTAACCAGGATTAGAGCCAAACATTCATAAGATATCCTATGCTGGTACTAGGTTTTTGGCATATGACATTGACAATCTGAGTCTCATAGCTAGTCTGTACCTCACCAGCTCCAGGAGCCTGGATATTCTTCAGATGCAGAATAAGTTTGTTCCCCTTCTGACAGAGAACAGCTGTGTGTAGGCTGAGGAATTAGGCTATTTTATTCTTGCACACTTACCATTTGAAATATATACAGTTGATGATGGTGTAAAAATTCAGAAAGTTACAATTGCCACTCTTTTATTTACCAACCTCTTTTAGGTACTGACCCTACTGTCCTTACTAAGAAGCCAGGAAAGGCCTAAAGACCCAAACAAAAAAATCTGTAGGTTATATCCGAAGTGGTGGCTCTGATTTGGCCGACCTTTCCAACAGACATGCAGGGTAGAAATGCGGAAAGAGCAAAATCACCCTGAATAAAAATGCAGCCAGTCACCAACAAATCAGGTGAAGAACGAAAAACCATGTCTATGTAAACCTATTCAAATTCTAATCTTGTCGCAATGCTTTCCTTGACCCTAGAGCATCTGCATAATTGTAGTTTCTTTTCTATACAATCGAATAACAGGATCTGTAAAGCAACTTTCAAGAATCACAAACAAGATTTTGCCTTTACTCAAATTAAACAATGAGACCAGGACCAGTCAAAAATAATTTTTAATAGCTGCATTATGATTTTAGTCTGAGCAGGGACCCATAAATTTCCTGTAATGATTGCCATTCAGGGGGCCTGTCATTTCCTATGCTTCTATATTGCTAGGATGACCGGACCAAATTCAGTTTCCAAAAATTGTGCTTGGGTCGAATCTGCATTCTTGTTTGCCTCATTGGACGTGTGCGCCAAAGCAACTCCTCCCTCAAGGCGCCAGCAGCCAATCCCAAATTTTGTCTATCTGGTCTTGAAAGTGATTGGACCGTGGGTATTTCTCGAACTATCGTCCGTGCGGTCAGCATAGCATCAGAAATCTCTTCTTGACAAGCCACTGTAAAGGAAATTTATGGGTCGCTGGTCTGAGGTAGATATCTTATCTAAAGAGTTCAGCATTTGGCATAGGCTGTTCTGAATCGTAGCAATAGGGTGCCTAAACCTTTCGCAGAGCATTTAAGCCTGAATTCAGAATTACTTCTTCATTTTCTACCAGGATTAGAACCAAAAATTCAGAAAATTGGTCGTTACTAGGTCATTGCACTTGACTGAAAGATGCACCAATTATAAAAAAAGAGACAAATCTAGATCTCATCATAGCATAATCTGTATCTGACCACTGTCTATAGAAACTTGTATACTTTTGAGATGCACAGAAATAAGAAGAGAGATAAATCTGCTCTCCTTCTGACAGAGAACAGCTTTGTTTATGCTTTTGAACCGGTAGACATTGTGGCTGTCATTGGCTATATTTGCGCACTTACCGTTGGAAGTACATAAAAGTGCTGATTCGATAAATATGAGGAGGCTGCCGTTGCCATTCTGACTCTTTTAGTCACCGAGGCCATGAACAGAACCGGTTGTATAAATTTCACAAGCCATGCTTGTAAAATTTTTCCAGAAAACAAAAACGCTTTAAACTGTAGTCCAGGAAGGGCCTTGAAGTTCCAGGAAGAAAAAATCTGTAGCTTATCTCCAAAGTAGTGGCTCTGATTTGTCTAAAATTTCTACCAGACATGGAGGATACAGATGCGGATAGGCCACTGTTTATAAATATAGGCCTTTCACCTTTTGGAGTCGATATAAGCCTACGCTATGATCCCAGTTTTGTTTTTCTTTCTTTTTACTTGAATAAAACAATGAAGTCTGCAAAGGAACTTTCAATAATCATAGACAAATTGGTTCCCGATGTACAAACATCAATGTGTCTTCACAGTAATCTGGAAAGTTCGGATTTTTGGATCAGCACACCAGACCGACCCCTTTTCCCAGGGAGTGGTAGGCTATAGCAGTTTGAAAAACTTTTGAGGCCCAGTGTATCTTCTGCCTAGAAAGAAAGAATCCATGAAGTATCTACGTAAAGCCCTACAAAACCATAAAGCTATTCAGGAGCTGAAGTGAAAATGTTTCTTGTTATGTTGTCAGAACAGTACCAGACAGCAAGTAGGAACTCGGCATGTATTGCGTTCAATAGTAATAGTCCCCCCCCCATCCCTGACCAACGTTTGCCTAGTGTGTCACAATAGTTGCGTGCAGTCAACGTGACAAGTTGATAAAACTTTGAGCGACACAAGCTTGCTTAAATATGCATAGAAAAAATGCCAGAACATAAAGAATAAAACCAACGGTTTCAATGGGATCCCAAAAATGTTAATACTTATTAGACTTGTCCAGACAATCAGGGCTTTTAGAGATGTGGTCTTTGTCAGATTTTTTAAACATTTTACTATTTATAACAGCAGCTGTTTGAAAATAAACATAAATGACACCCTAATGGTTTTTGTTGAAAAACTACGGCAAAACTATGCACCAATTAAACTAGCAGGACTGGAGACTAGAGTCATGAGTGGTCTCAGAAAACAGGAAGGAAGGAAGCGACAGTGTTTTGGGGAATTACCAATCCACACATTAATCAATCCACTGATAAATAATTGTTTTAGGAAGTGGCTCTCTTGACATGTCACAAGTGATGATTTTTCCTACTTTTCAACATGTTCATCAACACTCAATAGGACCAATTTAGAAGTAACATATTAAACTAGTATCTACTGTTTTATTTACAGGGTAAACACTCACCTGTTTACCAGAAACCTTGTTAGAGACCAGTCAGCAATTTTTAGCACAGATAGCTGTAGGCATGAGCTTGTGAGGGCATGGATCCAGTGTAGTAGAAGCGGGAGCACAACAGTTAATCCTGGGCTGTGTTGGATCAATTATAGTAGGAATCTTGTGGATTTATTGGCTTATAACATTTCCAACAGCTATACCTGTAAAATTTAATGAATTTTATGGAAAGTGAAAATCGTTACGTAATTTTCTTGTTTTATTTAGGCCACTGAATTTCAGTTCACTGACAATATTCAGTCATTGACGTGGCCTGGCCAAAATGTTTTAGAATGATTGGCACTTTCCGCTTCACCCACAGATATTGATGGCTGGAGGCCTAAGATATCAGAAATATGAGCACTAGAAATCATTATTTTGTGGTCTGAGGCATGGCTATGGCATACCTGATTAGAGAAGGACAAGAGACTACCAGGATATTACCTTTTGCCTAACCTTATAATGATAATGACCTAATCAGTAATAAGTTGACTACAGTAGTGTCCTAAGGTCAACCACACAGAAACATCCTGTGCTGTCGGACGATAAAGTCTAAAAAAACATGACATAACTGAAACTGAAACATTTCAAAGATCGTAAATAAATGGTTGGTGGTTTTCCACTCTCCAGTAATGAGAACATGCCTGATTATGTCAATTTTTGCAGCAAGAGAAACGTGACTTGGTGCAGATATTTGGATTTGAAAGTACAGGAGGGGTATGCAACCTCGAACTTATATGAACTCGAACTTGGCCTGAAAATACTACATGCAAACTTCTGTACAGTCCCAAATTTACCCTAGGTCATTCAGGGTGTCTTTCTTGACAGTTAGGACTTTTTTAGGACTGCAATGAGCTTTCCTCTTAGCCTTTTTAGGCTAAGTTCGAGGTTGTAAAAATTCGAGGTTGGGTACCCCTCCTGTCGTCTTTTGAGTCTCTACTTCCATTATACAGTTTTAAAGACAGAAATTAAAACCGGTGTAGACAAAAATAACAATAAATTAACATGTAACTGCCAAAATTGAGAGAAGGGTCCAAACAAATATTCGGCTAATGCATCTTCTGTATCTTTCTGTGGTGGTCCTTGTGCTGTAAGGCCCTGATTTTCAAAAAAGCTGAGGGGGACTGCCCTGTTTTCTGGGGGAGCAATAGGCTGGAATTAACATCCTTCATTTGCACCCTGCTGCTAACCAAGCAATTCCTCCAATTTATGACTGAATTTTTTAGCGTTTTGGCAATTTGAAATTCGACGACAGTCCGACGGAGCACTCCGAAGTGGCAACAAAGCCAAAGTCTTGCGAACAGTGGAGGTGTCTTTCTTGACATTCAGGGTGTCTTTCTTGACAGTTAGGACTTTGTTAGGACTGCAATGAGCTTTCCTATTAACCTTTTTAGGCCAAGTTCGAGGTTGTAAAAATTCGAGGTTGGGTACCCCTCCTGTCGTCTTTTGAGTCTCTACTTCCATTACATAGTTTTAAAGACAGAAATTAAAACCAGTGTAGCCAAAAAGAACAGTAAATTAACATGTAGCTGCCAAAATTGAGAGAAGGGTGCAAACAAATATTCGGCTAATGCATCTTCTGTATCTTTCTGTGGTGGTCCTTGTGCTGTAAGGCCCTGATTTTCAAAAAAGCTGAGGGGGACTGCCCTGTTTTGTGGGGGAGCAACAGGCTGGAATTAACATCCTTCATTTGCACCCTGCTGCTAACCAAGCAATTCCTCCAGTTTATGACTGAATTTTCGAGCGTTTCAGCAATTTGAAATTCGACGACAGTCCGACGGAGCACTCCGAAGTGGCAACAAAGCCAAAGTCTTGCGAACAGTGGAAACACTGCCCAGTTTCCGAGACGCGTGAAAATTGGCCAAAGAGCTGTAACTCAAATCCAAAAGAATTTCAATGAAAAGAGACTTCGGGTGGAAGTGGGTATTCTAGGGGGGTTGTCAGAGGGTAGAAATAGCGTAAAATGTCGCTGAAGCTTTAAACGATGACCCACCGTGTCTATAAAAATATTATCTACTTCCGTAATTGCATTCAGTAATTCTTAAGCCCGGAAACCCAAACTTCACATGTACCGTGACATCCTTCCGCCGTCAAAATCAGCCCAGCGCTACACCCAACACCAAAACAAGTTGGAACCATGCAACCTTGGTGCGTCGACGAGATACATGCAGTCATTCAGACAATATTTTGTGGAAAATTTTAACAACTGACAGACATTTTATTTTTGTAACATATATTGTTTTATTTATCCTCGCGATATTAACAATAAAGTTATTCATTCATTCAAGCCCGCTAACGACATCTCACAAATCTCTGCACTTGCCACGATTCACTTTTATCCATGCTCATCATGGCGTAAAACTGGTTATCTTAATTTTGCCGAGTTTTGCTAGAAGTCAATGTGCTTGGGAAAACGCTTAAAACAGCCAAAGCCGTGGAATATTCGTTAAAAGCAGAGCCTGGTTCTACAGTACTCAAATAGTTTTGAATACTGGAACTTGAACAGTAAATAGTGCGAGGTGTGCTTTAAACTTAGGGTTCGTTCCAGCTCTTCTTCGTAGTTACTTCGGAGTAACTACGTGTGACGTCACAAATTTACTACTACCTGGAACGGTCGAAGTTACTACGGGACGAGATAATGCGCGTTGTGTCTCACTGCTGCCCCGAGTTCCCTTCTCAAGACGGCTCTTGGAAAGTGAAAGTTAGCTAAGATGATCGGGTACTATCTTTACAAAAAGTTACTTCAAAGTGACGGTCTTCCTTGTGCTCCCCGTAACTTTGTGACAAGCTGGAACGGTGAAAGTGACTGAAAAGTAACTATTTAGGAACTTTCGGGCAGAGCTGGAACGAACCCTTAGTAGTGACACGCTGCTATCCGCTTTTACCGTCGGATTTGTTGCTCTTCCACCATGAAAATCTCAAATTCTTCATTTGGACTTGATCATGATGTCGATAGTCCTGGAAGGAATCTCCCAAGGCTAGAACCTTATCGCCTTATCGATTCTTCTCTACAGACCTCAGTATTAATAGCCTACACGCAGAATCGCGATCAGCGCGTCAGACAAATTGGGTGGCACTCCCTTTAACTGGTTAAAAAATCTGTTTTGGGAAAATAGGCGGCTGTTCTGCCCGAAAAATCACGTAGGGATAAAACTAGCAGAAAACGCATGGAGGTCGCTGAACATTCAGAACCACACGTCAAAAGTATTGCCAAAGGCTGAAGTCATAGGCCCAGAACGTAAGAATTTCATGCCAGTAGCATACAGACTATGGGTCTAGGCGCCCCCACCCCACCCTGGATATATAATCCCCCTATTCCCCGTGGCGAAATCCTCCAGCCCCCCCTCCCCGATGCAAATATATAAGAAACTGGAAAAACTTCTTAAAACTGCGGTTTGGACCGCGAGAACTTAAGGGTTTTCATTAGACAAACGAGTTAAATGTCAATGCGTGACAGCGGCTCGCTGGCCGCTCACCTCTATATATACTCATCATAAAAATATACTGCTTTTATTAACACTGTGTGTGGGGGGGGGCCGGGGTGGGGTAGCCGGGGGTGGTCGCTGGGGGGGGGGGGCTTAGCCGGAACCCACAGACTATGTAATACACAATGAATTCCATTTCAGTAATCCTATCTTACCTGTAAGCATACTTTCGTTCACAATACAGTTTCCCTGAAGCAGGACCGCGTCGCACGGTATTTCCCCTCCATTCTTCGGCAAAACCATGACATCACCAGGGACAAGCTCGGAGATAGGAATATCAGCATAAACTACAACATAAGATATATGCACTGCCAAAACGCGATAAATGGGAAAACCAAAACAGCGACGGTCAATATCGCGGAAGTCATTGGCACACCAGGCGTATCCCGTGACACAGAAAAAAAACCGCGACTGACACAACAACCAAGGACAAAAACCACGAGTCGTCGAAACCGCACATGACTAACATGCGAATTATCGAAATGATATCCACTGGGAATACTAAAGGCGTTTCCCCGCACTCCCACATAAGGCGTGATTCTCTCCGTTCTCCGAGGTATACTCTTGATGATTAACTCTCCTTGCGGATGCAGAATCGCCGTGTACACAGCGGAAGAGCCGGCAGCGGCACCACAGCTGCCCCCAATGATCGCCATGATTGGTTGACACAGGATTTTAGTTGTTGAATTTGAGTCCTTAGGGCGACGTTCTCTCGTTTTTCCTCAGGACCATTGGCGTGTTCTGGACTTAGTCATACAGAGCATTCTTTTGAGGGGTCCCCGCGTTTTGTTTGTCCCAGTGATTCACTCCCCGTATTCCGTCCCCATGGACGGGGGATACTTCGATTATCATCACCAAAAAGGGACAGCCTTTCGGATTAGATGGGGAATCGATTTTGGAAGTTGTTGGCTTTCTTGTTTTCTGTGAAACAGGTGCTAGACATGGTTCACAAGTATTTTTGAGATCCATGCTAAGTACGGTTATTTTTTTTCAACTTATTTTGAGAAAAATAAATCTTTTTCATTGTGGTTATGATTTTTGTTTGTAAACAATAACAATGTAAAATTAAGTATAAAAGAATCAGAATAAACAAAACCGAAAATAAAGTGGATCCTGACTAAAGCCGTCACCTAAATGTTTTATTTCCGAACCAAATGCTTTTAAAGCATTCTTCGTGTTTTCATTGTTCTCTGTTCGCGAAGTCCGCGTGGAGTGACTCCCTCTATTCTCGTCGTTCCCCTCGGCGAATAGCGAGAATACGCCTAGAGAGTTTAAGGCTCAAAAACAGCGTTCACGGTTGTTTGTGTGCCCTCAACTGTGGTACAAGTATTTGGTGGCTCGCATTAACGCGGTGATTTTCGATTTCCTGGCTTGAATTTGACTGGAATTTCAAATTTAGCGGCAAATTAAAGTCAAACAATAAAATTAGCTATTCTATCAGTCAGACAGACATAAAACAGAGCATCCTTTTCGTACATAATGGTAACGACGTAGACCTATAGTTGAGATTGAGGTCGAGAAGGCGTTTCTCCGAGTTTCAACTCGGGGGTCGAGTGTGAGGCACAAACTCCTGTTTTCTTGACAAAACGTGTGTGGTAGACAAATACGCCGCGGAAAAACTATGGCTTGAACGAATCATAGACAAGGAAAAGGTTACCTTTATCACCTACCTACTTTAGTCTGACCAGGCATGAGTATCGTCACATACCCCTGTCCTGTTACTGAAGCCATATTGTGAACCATCACATTCTGAGTCCTTCTTTCGTAAACTGACGTGCCCAGGGATATCACCAAAACTACCAGTATACAGATGGCATAGTAGGTGTACTCATCCACAAGCCACACTCCGACACTGAATACTTCGAAGAGATAAAACGGGTTGATGAATTCTTCTAGTGCTATTTTCCAATAGGATTGGATAGCAACTTCCATCGCATTTGGGCCATAGACTTTTTGCCTAAAGGTAAAAGGGTGGTAAAAAAAAACCTTATCGAAAATTAATTTGACTGTGAGACTACAATTACCTAACAGATGATCTTAACTAAGGCGGAAGTATAATAACTTCAGGTGTCCCGTTTTCATCTGCCAAAATATTTACAAATCCATTGGTCACTTTTTGATGCGGTAACTGGAAAAGTCTTGTCGGTAAGTACGACAAACTGTGTGTTTTTATTGCACTTACCTTCCGGCCTAGTGCCATATACCGATCACTTTTCCGTCGGTCGGTCGGTCGGTTCGCTGATCGCGAGTTAGGGTACTTGCAGATGTGCTAGGACGATGAAACTTGGCAGGCATATCAGGGACCCGACCAAACTAACTTGGAAATAGTCACTTCCCCGATCCGACCACCGTGGGGGGAGTGGAGGGAGGAGGAATCCGGAATATTGACGTATTTATAACTCTTGAACGGGGAATCGGATCTTAATGAAACTTGATATTTGGAAAGACCTCGTATCTCAGATCTCACATTTCAAATCCGGAATGGATCCAGTTACTTTGGGGGGAGCTAGAGGGGGGAACCGGAAATCGTGTTACATGTTCAGAGTGGACGGCGGGATGAAACTTGGTGTGAAGAACAAGCACAAGCCCTAGATACATAGTTGACAAGACCGGGCCGGATTCGAACACTGCGGGGGGAGTTGGATGGAGGGTTCTGGAATTCCGGTGATCCCGACTTAAGATGTTTACACATGTACTAGGACGATGAAACTTGGCAGGCATATTATGGACCCAACCGAACTAACTTGGAAATAGTCACTTCCCAGATCTGACCACCGTGGGGGAGTGGAGGAAGGGGGAATCCGGAATATGGACATATTTATAACTTCTGAACGGGGAATCGAATCTTAATGAAACTTGATGTTTGGAAAGATCTCGTGTCTCAGATGTCACACTTTAAGTTCGGAATGGATCCGGTGACTTTGGGGGGAGTTGGAGGGGGGAACCGGAAATTATGTGACATGCTCAGAGTGTACGGATCGGGATGAACCTTGGTGGGAAGAACAAGCACAAGCCCTAGATAAATAGTTGACCAGACCGGACCGGAACCGAGTACTGTGGGGGGAGTTGGAGGGAGGCTTCCGGGGCTTTACACATGTGCTAGGACGATGAAACTTGGCAGGCATATCAGGGAATTGACAATTTTAACTTAAGAACAGTCGTTTCTCCGATTTAACCATCGTGGGGGGAGTGGAGGGAGGGGGAATCCGGAATCTTGAGGTTGTCCAACTTTTAAGCGTGTGATCGGATCTTGCTGAAACTTGATATTCGGAAAGAACTCATGTTTTAGATGTTCCGTTTCAAGTGCGAACAGGATCCGGTCAATGTAGGGAGTCGGGGGGGGGGGGGTAAATTTTGTGACACGCTTAGAATATAGCGATTGGGGTGACACTTGGTGGGAAGAACAAGCGTAAGCCCTAGATACATCAGTGACAGAACCGGACCGGATCCGGTCACTCCGGGGGGAGCTGGAGGGGGGGGGGGTCCAGAATTCCGGTGATCGCAATTTAAGGTACTTCAAGATGTGCTAGGACGATGAAACTTGGCTTGAACATTAGTGACTTGACAAGATTGGCTTAGAAATTGTCACTTCCCTGATCCGACCATCCCTTAAAGTATTCATCTCAACCGCAAAGCACAAAAAATACTTTTAAGCAAAACCTACATTTTCATGATCCCATGCCCCCTCGATCATTTTTGCCTCAAGGGTTTTGCTTAGAAATGAATTAAAGTGCATCCCTTAAAGTGCCCATCTTAAACGGAAAGTACAAAAAATACTTTTCACCAAACCATATATATTGATGATCCTAACGGGCCCAGGATCATTTTTGCCTCAAGGGTTTTGATTACAGATGAATTTCTAGCGCCCTTAAAGTGCACATCATCACATCTAGGTGCAAAAAAAACGTGATTTCCAAGGGTCCGTCGTCATTCTTATCTCAAGGGTTTTGCTTACAAATGATCACAACAAACCCACGAATTGGCGAATTCCTACTTTCACACTTTTAACAAGCCTTGCAAGTGCCATATGAGCTTACAGCTCTTGTTGTTCCAGTTTCTGGTATCGACATTAGCCTTGTCGGTAAATCTAATAATCATCCAATCAAATTTGATTCAAAATAGCTTAAAGGTAGAAGAGGTGATAAAATATTTACGAAATACACAAAAACGACAACAAATTAACTAATACAAGATATGACCTGCAATAAGTGTTAGAATGAACCTGTGTAAAAATTCGGTTGACGAATTGGCAGTGCACGGCAAAGACTGACTGCCAGTGTTCCTCTCGCAACGACACGACGACGGGAGGGGAGGGGAGAATAGACGGCTCATCTTGGGACAACAAACTATCTTTGCTCCGAAATTTTTTGAAAGTATTCCTGCGGTCAATTAATTTAGGAACGCCCAGTTTAATGAGAGCCTCTTCATTTAAAATGCTATAATCACCCAGAATGATTCTCGATGCTCTAATATAGTAACCGGGATAGCTATTGCTTGTCGGTGGTCGGGTTACTCTCTCTCGGCGGGTCGTAACAGATCATTCATTCTCATTCATTCATTTAGTTTGTTAAAGCATAAGGCTCGTATTTACCCTGTCAAGCAGGCAGGCCGGGCCGGGGGACATAGCTGATGGAAAACGTCAACTCAATGGCCCAGGATGTCGGATTTTGCGGGACGTGAGCCATGACCCCATAGTTGAAATCATTGGCCAGAAGTAAGGCTTGTCAACAGACGGTTGGTCCAATTCAAATCAAATTTAAAGGAACAGTAAACTTGACTACGCAACTTTCGGCCATCGAATCGCCGGGGGGGGCTTAGATAAATATACAGGGTCTTATCGACGAGAGGCCCCGCCTTCTTTGTTATCTCGAACCGTCTGGAACCCCCTCCTTAGTGTTCCAAAAGCTAGCTGGCAGGCCCTTGCCCCTTATGCACTGTAATTATGCACTTATGTACTGTAAAAGTTAGCCTTTTTACATGTAGACCACAGACAAACGACCTCCCCGACTAGACGGCCGGGGTTCGATTCCTAGTCGCGGCACACAAACCTTTTGCTTTTGAAAACCTTTTGCTCAAAGTCAAATTCTCGGAAACTGCCAGGGAACTGCAATGGTCGTAACGAGAATTTTTCTTACTCTCAATATCGACTCAGGGTACATTCTTGATATGTTAACTAGCTCCCTGAGTCAAGTTTGAGTCAAGTTTTCTGTTCCTTTAAACTGATATGACTTAAAATCGCTTTATGGTTATCATCCATATTATCTGTTGTGTTCAAAATTCAAGTACAAACACTACATTATAAAAAATAAATCAACACTAGTTTAAATGTCTCAAAAACTTGTCAAACTTCACAAATTATTCAAACATATATACAACTAATGATGCTAAAAAGGTTGACGAAGGCGGGAACACAATTTCTCAGGTAAAGAGTTGTTGCGTATTTGACATGGCTGTGTTGGAGCACCGACTGCAACTCTACGTCTGGGTTAAATGAGACAAATGAATGCGTCCTCGAGTCGACTTGAAGACTGCTTGAATAAGGAGCGTAGACCCATAAATGCTGATTAATTTATACGCAGCAAAGTGTTTATTTATTCACAAGTCAGATTTTGCAATGCAAGGATTATTTTTTCGTAGGCCTATGCGGACGCTATTCGAACGAGGGAGTGGCCTCCCCAATACAAAATCCTGGCTACACTAGACGAGGACTTACCTGGACTTCCTGTCTGCTTCACTGAATCCTTTGCCGTACATGTTGTAAAAGTCAGAACACTTTGAGTCGATGTCGATCCCAGACAACCTTTCAAATACACTCTCTGATGGTTTCCACATATACTTGACATTTTGATGTACGAAATATCTGACAACCCCATATTCTGGTTCTTGCAAAAGCGGTGTGAGATGATCTTGTTCATTAATGAGTGGATTTTTTTCTGGCTCAATTAAGTAGTCAGTCGGATAGTCACCATCAGCTTCAATTGTGATAACCTTGGTTATGTAGGATCTTCCATGGGTATCCTGTGAACATTGAAAATCGTGAGCTAGCATAGCCCTTAAAACAAAACATCAATAACCAAATATATTTAAAGGATCCCTGGCACTGTAACTGTTTATATTCTAGTGTTTGAAAATAATTGAATACATTCAAACTAGGCTTTGCTTTCCCACGGCTTTGGCCGTTCTAAGCTTTTCTCCAGGCCCGCTCACTTCGAGCAAAAACACGGACAAATTTACATAACCGGTTTTTCTGACGACTGAGCTCCTTTTCACGCAAACAGTCGTCGGGGGAATGATACGCATCGAAGTAGCTAAACATGGGTGTGAAAATCAGTGTAGTTTCGTTAGGGCGCTTAAAATGCACCATATAAAACTCGGGTGTCCAAGTTTAAGTATCAAGGGATCGATTCCAGAAGCAGATTGCACTAGTACTATAGGTACGACAGGTCCTTTAGTGCGACCAAAATAGTTTTGCAGGCCGTTTGATATTCGCCATTCCTGGGTCAAGCCCCACGACTCACCACTAGATACTGAGCTTTTCTCGCCATCACTTTGTTTAGTGGTCCTTAACGGCTATTTCTCTGAGGATGGTGACATGCAAGTTGTTTTTTTTTACTTGGGGATGGTAAAAAAAAAAAAATTAAACCATAATTTCTAACAACTAGATAAACGGTAGTAGAAAATCAAAGGGAGATCACGAGCAAATAAAAGATACGTGAAAAAAACGGAATAGTTGTAAAATTCTCATTCAACGACCATCACTCTCTTTTAAAGGACACCTGAATGAAGAGTACCAAGTATCATCCCTATCTGCACGACTTCCATTAACATTGCCTGCAGAAAACCCAATCCAAATACGAAGTAGTGTTTCCAAGCTATGATTTTTGCTCCATTTTGCATCTGTCCTTATTTCAGTACCGAACAATTTTAGAAATGAACAAATGTCTCCAATCAACTCTTCTTCTGGAATATTTTTTAACCAGTTAAGCCCAAACGTATATCAAGAAGAAATTCCAGTACGATCCGGCCAGCGTTGTACAAGATTTGAATGAATTACGATTTCTGTCTTGGAGTCTGCATATGCAAACCTCCAGAAACGAACATCCCTATTTTGAAAACGTCACGCTCAGGAGAAGAATGCTCTCCGTGGCCATGTCTGTAAATGAATTCTCCATGGTGTGTTCAAGTATGGTTTCATTGTTCAGATGTCCTTTAAAGCACACCGCGCACTATTTACTGTTTATGTTCAAATTTTCAAAACTATTTGAATACTGTAAAACTAGGCTTTGCCTTTAACAAATTATCCACGTCTTTGTCTGTTTTAAACCGTTTCTCAGGACCATTGACCTCTAGCAAAACTCGGCAGAATTCAGATAACCGGTTTTACGCATCAGTAGCATGATACACAAACACTAGTCGGGGCGTAATGCGCATGGAAAATAGTGAATCGTGGCAAGTGCAAAGATTAGTGAGGTATCATTAGAGGGTTTAGAATGTAACATATCAAATTGGGGTCTCCGGGCTTAGGAATTAATGAAAGCAATTACGGAAGTAGGTTGCATGGGCATTATAGACACTACCGATCCTTTAATCGGAACGTGCCAACTGATATTCTCCCGTTGTGGTTAGGAAGATTCAGCAAAAACGGCAGCGGTTTCACTTATTTTTTAAACTTCTTCCTAGCCAGAGGAAATTAATTTGGGCTATCCCATGTTCGGGCTCAATAATTAGAGGGTGTAATATTTCAGGCGATGTGGCTGTCGGTTCTATTTTTTTTAGCATTTTCTTAGTCTCTGTTCTCAAAATCACTGCTACTGAAATTTGAAAGCACTATAAAAATTTCAGCTCTTACAGTCAGAAGAACTTTCTGGGCTCTGTACAACGGACATCTTGTATAGAAGACTTTCAGCCAAATTTTCTTTGACCACAGAACAACCAGCCACGGAAGGAAACATCCAAGTACTGAAGCCAAACAAAAGAACAAGGCTTTCCATCCAGAGAGAATAAACCCACGAATCTGAAGCTCATCGCTTGTTCGATGATTTACAATGTGGTGTTTGTTCTTTGTTTGAAATGCGAATGCATCGTCTACCATGCGCTTCATATCTCATTCTCTGTTTTTGCCGCTTTTGTGGTCTCTATCTATGAACCTTCTGAAGCAGCTAATTCACCTGGAAGATAAGATCATCAGCTATCCTGGTTAAGCGACTGTGACTAAGTTTCTGAACTAGCAGTGTAGTTTTCCCCTATTTACTCCTGTAACTTAACACCCAAACAGATATTAGACGGGTAAGTTCAATCCTTAAAAAAACATTCCAGCACCTGTAGTAATGCTATGGCAGTTGCAACAGTACAAAAATATAGATCCTATGCAAGTGATAAAGCATTCGATTGTTGTCAAAAACCATGGTTTTGTGCTTGGCTACACATGCAACCTGTCACAGCCAGTGCATACTTCTAGGCCTCTTTTACAAAACCGTTGCCAATCAAGGGCAGATAGACGGCAAAGAGTAAAAAAAAATCTCTGCTTTCGGATAACTTAATCCACAGTATTTTGTATTCTAGCGTTTTAATCATCAATCGCATTCTCACATCCTATTAGTCATAGGTTTTTCCGTTTCCACGGTTCAGACATATGCTACAATTCTGGCACAGTTATTACTGGTTGACTTTGTTAAATTACTAGATCAAATCCATTTATTGTAAATAGTCCAATCCAGTCTAGTACACAAACCTGTTTGTGATAGTATTGTGGTGTACCGACCACCAAGTACCCCAGCACCTGAAGGAATCGCTTATCTAGAGGCTCTCTTGACAGGGCTTCGTTCGACTCGTAATCCTTGCGTGATAATGGGTGATTTTAACTTCAATCTGTTAGATCTTGATCACAGTTGCAACCTGGATTTTTTAACAAGTGTTATATCATTTGGTTTGTTCCCCTGTATTAATATCCCAACTAGAATAACATTGACAAGTGCTACTCTAATTGATACGATTTTGCTGCCAGAAGAGTATTGTGAAAAAGTTAAATCATCGGGAGTTTTGCTGGCCCCCGGATCGGACCACCTTTTGAATTTTATTATATTGTCATTACCAAAACACCCTCCGAAACGAGGAAATACAGCAAACCCACCAAAAATGTACGATATGTCTGACAAAAATTCTGATAAACTAAAAGCGTACCTGTCGGGAGTTGAATGGAGTGATGTATTAAGTAGTAGTGATGCTGAAGGGGCTTATGTATTATTTATGAATAAGCTGGAACAGGGGATTAAGCTATGTTGTTCGGTTAATCCTGTAATTAGGAAATGTAAACTTAATCGAGTGGATGTTCCTTGGATTAGTCATGAATTGAAAAACATGATACGGCTTAGAAATAAGCTATTCATCCAGCAGCTGAAACGGCCATCCGCCGAGAATATCCAACTATATACTAATTACAAATCTTTGGTTAATAAGAAAAACCGTGAACTAAAGCGAAATTATTTATTGAACGCGTTTGAAACAGCAAAGGATGATATAAGGGCAACATGGCATCTGTTAAATAGTGTTTTATCTCCACATAAAAGAAATCAGACTAATGAAGCCCCTACAACGGTAATATCAAACGATAGCCAGGAAAGTCTACATGATGATACAGAAATTGCAAATGAATTTTGCAAATATTTTACGGAAATTGGCCCAAAAATTGCTTCGTGTATTGATACCCAAATTAATGATCCTACAGGAGAGCAAACACCAGCAATAAACCCAATGCCTGATGTGATTAATAACGAAGAAGAAATAAGCCCCGAGATTTTAAATATGAAGGAACTTGAATCAATTTTACAAAACCTCGGACCTTCAGAGGCCCCAGGTAATGATCATATTCCAAAAAGAATCGTAAAAAAGATATTTCCGGTGATTTCTGGTATCCTTTTATTTTTAATAAATTTATCTCTGGTAAGCGGAGTTGTGCCTAGTGCAATTAAAACAAGCCGGGTCATACCGCTGTTTAAAAATGGAAAGAAAGATGTACTGAGTAATTACAGACCCATTTCTATACTACCAGTCTTTTCGAAGATTTTTGAAAAAGCAATGCATTCAAGAATTAGTAAATATTTAGAAGAAAAGAAGATAATTCCCCCTAGTCAGTATGGTTTCAGGAAGGGACACTCTACGGATCATGCAATATCACACCTAATTTCGAAACTAAAAGATTCTCTGGACCAAGGACTCCTGTCATCAGCTATTTTTATCGACTTATCAAAAGCTTTCGATACGGTAAACCACAAAATTCTACTTGAAAAATTAACTAAACTAAATTTCCCGACATGGATAATACTATGGCTAAAGTCATACTTGAGTGAAAGATACCAAGTTGTTTGTGTGAGGACTGCTACGTCGATAAAACATCACATTACGTGTGGAGTGCCCCAAGGTTCTATTCTTGGTCCGCTACTTTTTCTTATTTATCTTTCGGATATTCATGATTTAACTCAAATTAATGACTTAATTTCTTATGCTGATGATATGGTATTATTTTTTAAGGCAGAATGTCTGGAAGAGCTTTATTCAAAGATGAATATAGCCCTAGATAAAATTTGTCAATATACACAAAATAATAAACTTGCTCTTAACACTGAAAAAACAAAATATATGATTTTCTCTAATCTATCCCCTTTGATCAGTAATAAGGTTCTAAAATACAAAGATTCTATTATAACCCGAGTTCAAAATCTTAAATATCTGGGAATGATAATTGACGATTTACTAACGTGGAAAAATCATGTGAAGGCACTGGCGGTTAAAGCTTCAAGAGCAGCAGGAATTTTGCATAGAGTAAAAAATTTTATTCCACAAAAATCTTTAAGAACACTTTATTTCACATTATTTTATTCATATATCCAGTACGGTTGTTATATTTGGACTAGTTCGTTTCAATATAACATAAAAAAAATGCAAATTATTCACAACAGGGCAGTTCGGACACTGGTCTATGGCAAATATACAACGGCTGAATCATATGTGAAATCTAACCTTCTTAATATTATGCAAATACGTAAAACACAGATAGGAATATTTATGTACAAATTTCTCAATTCACTTTCACCTCCTGGAATTCTACAGCTGGATCTTTTTAAGGAATCGTCATCATATCATGGTTTTCCGACATCATCAGCGTCAAATAGTTTATTGTCTCACCAAAGAAGGCATACTTCAAGAGGGGCGTTTTCAATAAGACATGCAGGAGTAGCGCTATGGAATGAAATACCCCTGTGTATTAGGAATGCAACAACCCTTCAGTCTTTCAAAAAACAACTGAAAAAGGCATTTTCAAGTGATAGTCGTTGAGAGTTGGTATTTGTAAATGTAGTTAAATAATAATGTTCCTTTTTGTGTTTGTTTAAAAATAAGTATTATTGAATGAGCTCCTTATTTGTATGTTCGCTCCCATAGGCCGCATGGCTTTTTTTTGTAGGCGGACATGCAGTTTGTTCCAGGGATTATATTGTTTTTTTGTGTGAATAAATAATCTGAATCTAATCTGAAATCTGAATAGCCATGTCCAAAACCTGAGGGATGCTGATAGGGGTGTACATGGTGTTCATACAATACATAGGCCTAGGTATGCCCATCCAAAGGTATACAATATATAGGACACTTTCTATATGAAGTAAAATACTAATTACCTACAGGAGAGACTGGTCTGCAACAGCAACAGGTAGCCTTGGTTTAGCTGAGCATTCTTACATTTGTGTTTGCTGCGTTGCCTGTGTTAAAAACATGCATAGGCTAATTTTAGGCCACTAGGTGCGAATCTGTGAAGACACAGAACTCTCAAAGAAGCAACCGACTCAAACACAGCCCAAAACATTAAATTTTTCATGGAAGCTGAGTGTCTTGCAGGTGTATAAACTGAATGTTTTAGGCAAGTATTCAGTAGAATTCGCTGAGAAGTTGCCTATTAGGGTTTAAGTGTTTTCTTCGGCAAGACTACACTACTATAATGTATAGTGAACATCTGCTTATAGTATAAGCAGATGTTTTAATAAGCAGATGATAACTTCAAGCATAAACTGAGGCTGGATACCTCTCTCTCCTGTAGTCCTGTACTCCTGGCTGTAGGCCCAATATTAAAAAACCTATCTCTTTTGATTCTATCCTGATTATGTTGTGCTTTAAACTCATTAGTTGCATTTTTGCAGATACCATGATATCTGTTACCGATGTAACACATATCATGGTATCTGCAATTAGTCGTTTTTGCAGTTACCGTGGTATCTGATACCACAGTCTAAAGTTGTTTTTTGCCATTACTGTGTTATGTGAAACCATGGTCAACATGCATTTTGCAGTCACAGTGGTATCTGATATTCAGACACGACAGAACTGCAGAAATACCTTCAGACCCACAGAACTGCAAAAATACCTTCAGGAGACCGCAGTCTAGTACACTAGCCCCTTTTCAGGCATGGTGCTCAAACGTCTAGCACCATGCCTGGGTGCTAGATATTCAAGCACTGTACCTTGGATTTCATGTAGGGTGCATGGATTTTAGTATACAGTGCATGCATGAAAAACACAATTTCTGTCACCACAACTGAGAACTGGCTCGGACAGGGGCACAGGGCTGAAATTACTACCATGAATTAGAGAAATCAAAGACAATCCTATCAGTTTTTTCATAACAAAAACAAAAGGACGCGACTGATGATGGAGATGAAAAACCTCATTTCCTTTCTACATAGTCAAAGGTTTTTCATGTCGAGTGTCCTGTGCCTCAGCTTTTTCTACCTAGCAGCCAACCAGAATATTGGCTCCTGAGTCCTGGGGCAGACTACATGGAAAATAGATAGGGTGCTTTTCATCTCCATCATCAGTCGCGTCCTTTTGTTTTTGTTATGAAAAATATGATAGGATTGTCTTTGAATTCTCTAATTCATGGTGGTAATTTCAGCCCTCTTGTCGGAGCTGGTGCACAATTGTGATGACAGAAACTGTGTTTTTCATGCATGCACTGTGTACCAGCTGTGTACTGAAATCCATGCACCATACATTCAATCCAAGGTACAGTGCTTGAACGTCCAGCACACAGGCATGGTGTTAGACGTCTGAGCGCCACGCCTGAAAAGGGGCTAGTGACAGTGTCAGTGTACTAGACTAGGGTAGCCAGTAAATTTTTTTTTAATCAAACCTGAGCTGTTGAAGATCAGAATGTGATTCTCCTATCTTTCAGCTTTGATTTGAGGCCAAAATCACCTCTCTATCATGCCTCTAAGCATCTTAAATCTTCTTTAGGAAACAGTATTTTACATAAGAAAATGCCTATGTCCATCCACTGACTTTAGGGTTTTGTCCATCTAGTGGCAAGCTTGGCTTGGAACTATGTGCTTCAATGAAATTCTATGAAACTGGGTATTTTGAGCTGGTTTTGAGTGCATGGGGAGCCCCAGCAAGTGAGTTAGATGAGACAATATGAATAAAATCATTAAGGTTATAGTCGAATAGACCTATTGCTGCTATAGGCTGCTGACTTTCCTCCTTAGTATCAACAAATTTTTGTAGGCAAGTTCAGCTACTTTTTTTTACATCTAAATTTACATTGAATATTAAGAAATAATATTAAATAGCTAGGACATCTTACTGATGGCCTTACAAAACAGACAATTTTGTCCTGAATGCAATGGTATTTTCAAAATATTTTTTGAAGATGTTTTAGATAGGTAAAACTGATCAGTAAAATTCACAGCAATTCCTGCATTAATTACAAACAAAATCGCCAAATTTTGCCACTAGGTGTTTTTGTGGCCACCCTAACTAGACTAGGAGACCGTGATATCAGATACAACGTTCTAAGCAAAAACAACTAATTGTAGATCCGGTTACCGTGGTAACATTTCCCATGGTATCTGCACAAATGCAACTAAGGCAAGCTTTCCTTCAGCAGTCCAAAAGAAAAACTGCCAAATGCCCTAAGGCGTTTTTCCGTGCTCCCACAAACACTTTGTGGGTCGATTGTGGCTCGAAAAGAGTGTTTCCGCGGCCTTTTGTGCGGCCCACAAGTGTGTTTCCGCGACCAACAAGGTTTTCGTGGCTCACTTTGTGGCTCAAATTCGACAAACAACTGCTGAGGTGATTGTCGATTTTGTGGCTCGATTTTGGCGGGAGATCCAAATTTAGCAGCCAAACAACGTCAAAACAATAAAATTAAAAACTTTCTCAAGCATGTGGACATAAAACTGAAGATCCTTTTTTGCACGGAATGGTAAGGACGACAGCCTGGAGTTCTATTTATTGAGATTTTGCATAATTTTTAGTTATATATTCAGACATTTGAATTTACCGCTGAAAAATAGACAAAACGGCGTTTCCGCGAGTTTCAACTTGTAGCTCGGCTGTGTGGCACACAATCGTGTTTCCGCGAAAAACACTCAGAAGTGTGTGGCCCACAATTGTGTCACGGAAAAACGCCTCTAGTCCTTCGGCCTTCCTACTAGACTAGCCAGGTTTTAGGTCTCAGTCAAACTTTGGCGCCAACGCCGACTGCTTCGATAATCGAAATTCAAAAAGATAAAATCCCTGGCAGACGGAAATCTTAAAAGAAATGAAGAATATATACAAAAAATAATAAACAAGTTTTATCTTGAAATTCTTGTCAGTTCCTTAAAATAAATGATAGCCTAATTAACAAAGCATATGTTTCAGAACTTTTGTTTGTTGTTAAGGAAGTGGAGTGTAAAGTGTTGGCCTCTGTTTGCATTTTTTAAACTTGTCAAAACGTGCTTAAATTCACATAACAAAAATTTGCATTGACAAAAACTAATCTAGCCTAGTAGCTGTCTGGTAGCAAATAATATAATATCTAGTTGAAAGTAAGTGCCTCATATCCAGACCAACAAATTACATACCTTTCCTTTTACGCAACAGACTGTGGAGTTATTCACAGTAGAGTTATGATTTGAATGCTAGGCTCTGTAGTTAGCTGTGGATAAGTACTAGTTTTATCCACCTGATTTGGCAGAATTCAGCCAAGGTTTATTAAGGTCAGATTAATGGTGTATTTACACGCTGCGCCAAAACCGACCGTATTTTTCAAAACCGAGCGGAAAAATGGTCGTTTTAGTTGCTAGAGAATTTTCCTAGCGTAAAGACAAGCGTTAAATACGCTCGGATTTGAAATCCGCTTGGTTTTGCGCAATGTGTAAACCCACCATAAGGGTAGATTAAGGTAGGGTAGCCAGTAAATTTTTTTTTAATCAAACCTGAGCTGTTGAAGATCAGAATGTGATTCTCCTATCTTTTAGCTTTGATTTGAGGCCAAAATCACCTCTCTATCTTGCCTCTAAGCATCTTAAATCTTCTTTAGAAAACAGTATTTTACACAAGAAAATGCCTATGTTCATCCATTGACTTTAGGGTTTTGTCCATCTAGTGGCCAGCTTGGAACTATGTGCTTCAATGAAATTCTATGAAACTGGGTATGTTGAGCTGGTTTTGAGTGCATGGGGAGCCCCAGCAAGTGAGTTAGATGAGAAAATATGAATAAGATCATTAAGGTTATAGTCCAATAGACCTATTGCTGCTATAGGCTGCTGACTTTTCCTCCTTAGTATCAACAAGTTTTTGTAGGCAAGTTCAGCTACTTTTTTTTACATCTAAATTTACATTGAATATTAAGAAATAATATTAAATAGCTAGGACATCTTACTGATGGCCTTACAAAACAGACAATTTTGTCCTGAATGCAATGGTATTTTCAAAATATTTTTTGAAGATGTTTTAGATAGGTAAAACTGATCAGTAAAATTCACAGCAATTCCTGAATTCATTACAAAAAAATCGCCAATTTTTGCCACTAGGTGTTTTTGTGGCCACCCTAATTAAGGGCTCATAAGAAAAAAAGAACACCATTATTTATTTTCCTTGTCCTAATTTATCATTTAGTGCAAAACTGTATTGTGCAAAATAAATAATGACACTGTCACTAGTCACTAGCATTTCAGTATTCATTAAAAAGGCATATCTCTAGAGTATCTCTAAATCTTGACTAATGTGTATGGAGATGGGCTCTGGAGACGGAGATGGGCTCTGTAACATACATTTAGGGTTGGGGGAGGGGTTCCAATTAAGGTTCTGTGACCATGAAACTGTGCACACATATGAAGGACCCGACCATACGCTCTAGGAAACTTCCCCAGAGGAGGTGGAGGGATGGGGAATCTGAAAATGATCTTTATATTTACTGTAGGGGGGGGGGGGGGAGGTGAAGGTGGTCCTGGAAATATTGTGGCACACCCGGACAGCCTAGATGATGCATTTATCTAGGCATGCATTTAACTATGTAAAAATGTGGAAGAGGAATTAGCCGTATATGGAGAAAATTGATTGCCAGTGTTCCTCTCAGACCGACGCACAGACGACGGGAGGGGAGGGGGGAATAGACGGACGGTCTGAGGACAACACATTAATTTTGTTCCATAATTTGTTGATAGATTATTTCTCTGGTCACTTAATTTAGGAATATCTAGTTTAGTCAATGCCTCTTCATACGAAATACTATAATCACCCAGAATGGTGATACAGAGACTCGAGCGGAGCTTGATGACTTGTACGAACAGATTCTGTAGATATACCCTTTCTAGGTCCAAATGGCGAGGGGGTGGAACTGGTAATTCTGTGACGTTATCATTTACTTCCTTCTTCCAGCTAGAATGAGCTAGTGCTTTGGTTTAAATGGGTATAATTGATTGTTGGTTTTCAATGCGTATGAAAGAGCTCATTGTGAGACAGTGTACTGACCGTAAAAATGAATAATAAGTTACTCTTGAAAGTTTACAGTGTCACATTGCTAATATCACATCTTGCCATATTTGCAGCATCCTAAACTCATAAGGGACCAAAGGGGTAATTGGCTAAAGCTGCTTGTGTTAAGTTGTATATACTGGTTGATGGTCGTTAGGGGGGCTTTGCCTATTTTCTAATCTGCTTGCAAAAGGTCTCAGAGTGCAATTTTTTTTTAGCGACAAAAGAATGACAAAGGTATTATGCTAGTGAAGAAGCCCAAAAGCTCATTTCGTGGGATTGGCGGCACTCTCCTGAAAGCTGTTTTTGTGGTTGAAGCAGCTGGATTCTTCGGATGCTATTACTTTTACCATAAGCTGAACAGTTCAAGAGGTAAGCCGTTCGAGGGAGTTCAAGCTACTTTTGTGTTTGAAGCAGTTGGTAACAAAGAGCTAACAGTTCAAGTGATAGGTAGGCAGACGAACTAGTATATAGTCGAAAAGTCGTCAGAGTCAACTACAACAGTCGAGTTTATTCAGAAGTTGAAGGTTAGCTGATATTCCAGTTTCAGTAAACAAAGGCTATGAATTATGGAATATAAAGGCAGACATTCTTGTGGGAAAGTTCGAAAGAGGATAGCAGATGTTACATAGGAATTAAAATATATTTTTTAACATTTATCTTAATTAGGCCTACCATAATTTGAACTTCGGAGCAAATAAGGTCCAATGGATCTGTGTTGCTCCGTGGGTGACGATGGCTGACATCTGTTAAGAGTCTGGGTCGTCCCAGTAGTATTTCCAGTTCTTACATGACCACTTGTCATCCAGTGACTTCTTGAAAGCTTCAAGAGAAGTCGTGGACACTGCGGATTCGAAAAGGGAATTCCAGTCGTTGCTTGTTTCGGAAAAGAAGTCTTGTCGCACTCTTGTTTTGGCATGGCATTCAGAGATTTTCTTACATGGAGTTGGTTGACCTTGTGCAGGTCGAGGAGACTAGGTCTGTCATTGGAGGGCTTATGGGCTAGTTACATTTCACCTCGTCCGCGGCGGTACACAAGTGTTGGTAGTTGAGTGTTTTTTTAGTCTATCTTCAAAGGTGAGGGATTTAAGGTCATGTATATATATATATATATATATATATATGTATATTTTCTTTGTAGCCCAAATACATAAGGTGATAGTAAAAAGAACAACGAAAAACAACACAAGAAAAAAAAAGCTATAAACACACAACATTTAAACATAATTTCTAACTGGGCCTGGATGAAATCGATGACGGGGATGAAGTGTTGAGCGTACTAGTAACGCTGGCGTTTTGTCTAATGATTGAATGACATCTTGGACGTCGAACTTCTGAACTAATTTTTGGTTGCGTGATTAGGCCTACATACAAAATTTACAATGGTTATAATAAGGGGTCTAGGCGAAAAACCCCCCGGCGAAAACCCCCCCGGACAACCCCCCCCCCGCCAAAAACCCCCCGGCTAAAACCCCCCCGTTACCAAACCCCCCCGGACCACCCCCCCCCCCCCGGTACCAAACCCCCCCGACCAAAACCCCCGGTACCAAAACCCCCCCGCATAAAAAAGATGGGTATATAAGAGTAGAGTAACTGGTAGGTAGAGAGTAAGAGAAGAATAGAAAATCACCCCGGTACCCTCCCCCCCCCCCCGGCGAACCCCGCCCCGAATCCTTAGACACTCACACATATTTATACTGGGATTTACTGGGCAACAAAACGAACAACCATGTGACAAGCACGAGTAAGGTGAAGAGCTGGTAGAATATTTCTGGGACTATCTTGAAAGTGGTATCAAACGAGCTCAACCTTTCCCTTGACCCAAAGGATCCTCCCATCAAGTCTCATCAAAATATCTCATTCCCTTCGAGACTTATCCTGCTCACAGACGGAAAGCAGGACAACTTTTGCGGTGCATAGGTATCCCTCCACTTCCTGCCCATCTTCGAGTTTCTGGTATGACAATAACTAAAGAGCAATCAGGCAAAGGGAGCTTCAGATTGCACCAATGGGTGGCATCCTAACTGCAGCTGCCTCGCCAAGAAGGGGAAGGCATTGGGAAAGGATTTGTTGGGGGGATCGTTACACTGAGTGGAATTGGCTTCGAAACCTCACTGACAACAGCTCCAGTTGAATGCGCGTGTTTGGTGACTTCGGCAATTAGTCTGTCACCATCAACCTTCACCTTCGCCTTACACACCCTTTCTTTATCATTGTTCTGATACCCACTGTACTTCAGCATTATTATCAAGTTTGCGAAAGAAGGTTATTCTATTCTTACTCCCTACCTACCAGCAGGGCTGCCACTTTACAAAAATAAATTCACTATGCAAAAGGAAAAAAGTAATATCAAACAAGAAAAGTACTCAGAACGTGTTGCTGGGTCATAGTCACCTTGGAAATAAAACCTGACAACTACTTTTTTCTTAAAATCTGCTGCCAAAGTAAAAAGAAAGTTCTATAATTAGCACAATTGTACTACCGGTGGCAACCCTGCCTACCAGTTACTCTACTCTTGCATACCCGTCTTTTTATATGCGGGGGGGTTTTGGTACCGGGGGGTTTTGGTATCGGGGGGGTTTTGGTCGGGTGGGTTTTGGTACCGGGGGGGTTTTGGTAACGGGGGGGTTTTAGCCGGGGGGGTTTTGGCGGCCCTATAATAAGATGTCTTCAGGGCTTTGTAATAAGATGTTATAATGATGTTATAATAAGATGTTTTCAGAGCTATAATTTTGGGGGCGTGTCTATGTGCACCCTCGAGAAGTCTGCTGTCGCCTTTGTTTTGGGGAAAGGCCATGAGGTTCCAAAGTCAAGGTTGGGTCACCGCCTGCGTTGGATTTTGAAACCGCGTGCCTTGAATGGGAGTGGAACTTGAGTTGGTTGTCTACGAGTATACACCCAAGTCCCTTTCTTCGTAAAGAAAATAGAAGAGCATTTAACTTTGTTTTATTGATTGATGAAACCCAGAAGATGGCAGTGGTGCAAGAATTTACAAAAAAAAAAGGATAGAACACAGGCCACATAGAAATAAAAAAGGCAGATGGACGTCGTCTTCAATGGTCGTAATAGTAATGTGATATCAGTGAATTTTAAATGCTTAGTAGTCAGTATGTTGGCTGGGCTATCAAGCAAAGCTCATTTTTAATTTCATTTATTCATTTACTTATTTGTAACAGTCGATTTTTTGTATTCCAGATTACCGTCTTTATGCTCATCAGAACTATCCTTCGATTTTGAATAGTAAGTATCTGCTTGATGTGACATACTAGCAAGAACAAATAAGTCAATAGAACTCCGTCTTTGGTCCCATGCACCGACTATCAATACCGCTATAAAAACTGAGCAGAGCTAGCTTGCTGAGCTTTGAGTTGACGCCCGTCTACTTCCCTGCTGAGCATGAGAGGAAAAGACCGTAACAGGCGTGTATGACCCGCCTCGGCAAGGCGCCACACGTGGCGTCACAATGTTCAATAACCAATAGTATGCTTACTCTCGACTTTTCTTCTCCAGGGCTCTACTGCGATGAGCTGTTTGTAGAGGTAACGAATTGTGATGTTTCTCGTAGCAACAGCAGCCGTGTCCAAAATGAAATCACAGCACCAGCTTTAACTCCAAGCAATTTTAAGGGAAGAAATTCGCAAAATCAGATGTTTAAAGAAGAATCTTTAATTGTTTTTCCACGAGTTCATTTTCCAGCTTGAGTGGCTTGAGCCTGAAGAGGACCCTTGCCAAGAAGGGCCGAAATATAGCTCTAATAAAATGTCCCCCCCCTCCCCCCCCCCCCCCCCAGTAGTGACGCCTCTGGAGACAGGTGACTCCAGAACCAAAATGCAGAAACATTTCTACCCTTTCAACGACCCAATCGGGCAGTAAAAACAGCAGCCGTGTCCAAAATTAAATCACGGCACCAGCTTTAACTCCAACCAATTTTCAAGGAAGAAATTCACAAAATCAGATATTTAAAGTTTAACGGAAAAGGGCTAGGATAGGACAATCTAGTTACCCATCACTTATTCTCTTAAATTGGTTTGAAGACCCTCTGAAAATGAGTTACTTCGTTGTTCCGCTATTCACGAATAATCGATTTTCAAATAGTGGAATTTCCGTGTGATTCGCGGTGCCTCTATGCGCTTGTATTTTTGCTGTATGCCTTACGAGAAAGATTTATCAGTTTTTTTTTTTGTTCAGGCACTAAGCAATCTTCACCAATCTCACCACTGCCCACTGAAAAGCCGCATTTGTGTTCAGATTAGAATTTCCCGCGTCATAGTAGAATTTACTCTGTGGGGACGGCTGGAGATATTCTGAGCCTCATAACTAGAGCAGATAGTGGAAAATCAAAAAATCCCTTTGCAGAATCCAAATAATTCAGTGTATCCAATTATATGACACACAAATGAGTTGGCTTTTCAGTTAAACTTTAAGGAAGAATAATTGTTTTTCCACAAGTTCATTTTCCAGCTTGAGCGGCTTGAGCCTGAAGAGGACCCTTGTCAAGAAGGGCCACAATATAGCTCTAATAAAACGTAGCTAACGTACCCGTTTTGCGTTGTTAAACTGGATATGTATTTTGTCGTTTCTGTAGTTGTCGTGGTATCTGATAAGATAAGATAAGATAAGATTTTATTTGCGCTAAGAGCCAACGGCCATGGCAAATACATATAGAAAAAGAAAAAAGAAAAAAACACAAGAAACATCAACATACACACGCAAAAAATTAACTCCTATAAGCACCTATCCCTGTGGGCTAGGGCTACCCTAAGGAACCTCACCAACTGTTTTATATTTCCAAAACAATTATTCCCCATTACACCACACATCCATTCTTCATCCATTCCCCTTCCATTCACTCCAAAAATTTCTAGCTCTGTTCAGTTCACTCAGACTTTCGCATTCACACAATAAATGTTTTAAATTCTCATCCATACTACCACACATCGGACATGAGTGTCGTTGCTTTGCAAAAACGACAACTGCCAAATTCGCCTATTTAGAAGACACCCCCGCAAGAAATAGTTAATTCCACGGACATTTGGCAAATGCCAAACTTCTTTCCCACCAATTCCCCCCAAAAACCTAGGCCCTTGTTTTGGTGATGATGAAAGTGAGTTTTCAGATACCACGGTAACTGGCTAGATGCTCAGTAAATGCAAAAGATACCACGATACCCAGATACAGTAGAGGTTTGCTTATGTGAACAGTTACTTTAATGTGAACACTGCAGTTTTGGACGAAATGGTAGACTGAAGATCCAAAATACCTGTACAGGTGTTTTCAGCTGCCCTTCTTACCTACTTTGGCTAACTGGTAGTTAGCTTTAGACACAACAAGTGCATGAAAATGGCAAAGTCCGAAGTCAACAAACGTTCACATAAGCATACCTCTACTGTACCACGGTAACTGCAAAAAAAATTACTTTAGACCGTGGTATCGGCAAAAATGTAACTATTGTCTCTTCTAGGATTTTACGACTTTGTGGAGCTTTGCGATAGTTCCAGCACCGACCGCCAGCGCGACTACTCCATTTGGAGACAGGAGGGAAAACTGGTGTCATGAGCCTTTACTTTAAGTCAGTTCTATATCTAGCTATATCCGGAGCAGTAGGCTACGGACTAACTTTCTTCACCAATCCGGCCGAAACGGACATCAAGGTAAGCCTTCAGCCAGAATCGTGAGAAAACCGGAAATTTCCAAATTAGATGGCCACTGTCAGAGGCGTTATTAGCCGAAATATTTGGGGGGAGGGAGGTAAGGTATTTACCGACTGGCTGGTCGTTTATGTCGACTCTTTTTGCAGATAAACGAATGTTTTCAGGAAAAAACGGTAGTTTTGACGAAATTCTACTGATTTTCAGAAAAAAACGACAGTTTTAGGAAAAGACCGACCGTTTTTGACGAAAAATTGATTTTCAGAAAAACCGACTGTTTTCACGAAAAATCAACTTCGCGCCAATTCGATTATTTCTTACCGACAGGCCGACAACACTGGGGGGCGTCCCCCCTCCATCCCCCGTACGTGGCGCCCCTGCCCACTGTATGACCGGCATGATACAGAAATAAAATAAAATGAGAGGGATATGACTCGTTTTGCTGCTTTATTTTGGCCGGGTTTTCATGGAAACCGAAGATTGGAAGCGAGCGAAATTATTCGCATCAGACGGTTTCGAGATTCTGTATATGAGTAAACTAACTTATTTGTTGGAATCAGAAATCGGATGAAAAACAGGCACTTCACGAAGAGATTGTCTTTTTTGGCTCATATCTCATAAATTAGTTGCCGTTACTAAATAGTCTTTTCACATTCTCTAGAGAAATTTTTACATGTGAGTAAAATAGTGTTGAAACCAAAAATCGGTTGAAAAACAGGCACGAACGGTCAAATTGTCTGGTAAGACTAATTATACTATTTTTGGCTCATATCTCATAAATGCCATTACTAAATACTCACATATCTTCGCTCTTTTGACAGTCGTTCTAGAACATCTGGAACTTCATTTCGGCCGTCGATTAAAAAGCCCCATGGGATCCGATACATCAGTTCTTCTTCTCAGCATGGGGTAAGGACTTAAGGCGTATTCTCGCCGTTCCCCGAGGACTCCTCGGGGAATCGAAGGGAACGGCGAGAATAGAGGGAGTCGCTCCGCGCGGACTCAGCGTACAGAAAACAGCGAGAACACGGGGAATGCTATTAAAAAAAAAAAAATGCAGTTGACAAAATTAGCCTGGATCCACTTTATTTTTGATTTTGTTTATTCTGATAGTTTTTATGGCACTTGCAGCTTCTGGCTCAAGTGCCATATACCGATCGCAATTCCGTCCGTCGGTCGGTCTGTCGGTCGGTCGGTCGGTCGGTCGGTTGGTCTGTCCGAATTTTTTTGTCCCACATGTTCGAGTTAGGGTACTTCCAGATGTGTTAGGACGATGAAACTTGGCAGGAAAATCAGGGACCCGACCAAACTAACCTGGAAATAATAAGTTTCCCGATCCGATCATCTGGGGGGGGAGTGGTGGGCCGGGGAATTCTGAGAATTAAGTAGTTTTTGTCACACTTTTTCGAGTTGGGGTACTTCCAGATGTGCTAGGACGATGAAACTTGGCAGGAGCATCAGGGACCCGACCGGACTAACCTGGAAATAATCAGTTTCCTAATCCGACCACCTGGGGGGGAGTGGAGGGCTGGGGAATCCGGAAAACTGGAGTAGTGTGTAACTTTCGAACGGATGATCGGATTGGAATGAAACTTAATAACTGAATAAATGGCATACCTCTGATGTCCCATCTGAAGTCCGGACCGGATTCGACAGCTATGGGGGAGTTGGGGGGGGAGACCGGAAATCTCGAGAAACGGTTAGAATGGAGGGATCGGAGTGAAACTTGCTGGGAAGAACAAGCATATGCTCCAGATAAATCGTTTATACATTTGGACTGGATCCGGACTCTAGGGGGGGGGGCTGGAGGGGAGTTTCCCGGAATTCCGGTAATGGCGGTTTTGGGGATTTTCACGACGAAACTTGGGAGGCGAATCAGGGACCCGATCAAACTGACTTATAAATAAAAATTTACATGATCCGATAGTTGTGGGGGGAGTAGCGGGAGGGGAAATCCGGAATACTGAGTCATGCGTAACTTTGGAACGTTGATCGGATTTGAGTGAAATTTGATAATTGAGCAGAGGACATGTCTCTGGTGACCTTTGTCATGTCCGGACCGGATTCGACAACAATGGGGGGGGGGGGAAATACGTGACCGGCTCAGAATGGGGAGATCGGGATCGAACTTTGTGGGAATAATAAAGAGATGCTCTGGATAAATCAATTACAGAACCGGATTGGCTCCGGCGACTGTGGGGGAGTTTGAGGGGGGGGGCGGAATTCCGATGATCGCGATTTAAGGTACTTCCAGATGTGCTAGGACGATCGAACTGGGCTGGAATATTAGAGGTTCAACAAGATTGGCTCAGAAATCGCCACTTTCCAAATCCGACATTCCTTAAAGTACCAATCTTGACCGCAAATTTAGAAAAATACTTTTAAGCAAATTATACATTTTCATGATCCCCATGAGCCCATTATCATTTTTGCCTCAAGGGTTTTGCTTACAAATGAAGTTCTAGCTCCCTGAAAGTGCGCATTTGAACCGCAAGGTTCAATGTGCACCCTTATCAAATGTGCACCCTTAAAGTGCACATTTTAACCGAAAAGTGAAAAAAAAATACTTTTTACCAAACGGTATATATCAATGATCCCTAAGGGCCTGTGATCGTTTTGTCTCAATAGTTTTTCTTACAGATGAATTTCTAGCGCCTATAAAGTGCGTATCATTACAGCCAAGTTCTAAAACAAAATACTTTTTCTCTAGCTCCCTTAAAGTGCGCATCTGAACCGCAAAGGTAACCTTAAAAGTACGTTTGATCAAACACTACATCTCAACCCATGCAAGTGCCATATGAGCTTACAGCTCTTGTTAATTAATTTTACATTGCACCAACAACAGCAAAAAATGATTCCCTCCGAATGAAAGGGAGTCCTTTGTGATGATGCAGGTGATGATAATCGGAGCATGCCCGTCCGCAGTGACTCGCGAGAATACGGGGAGTGAGTCCCCGGGACAAACAAAAACGCGGGGACTCCTCAAGTGGAGTTCTCGGGGAACGGCGAGAATACGCCTTTAGGAGCGGAGTCAGTGTCTTCAAATTTCCTAGAGCGAGGATGATCCTTGTTCGCTCGTTATTTTCAGTAATTCGTTATTTTATTTGTTTTAGGAGATAAAGAAAATTGACGGCGTCAGTTCAGAGGAAAAGCTGAAAAATAAGCAATTTATGGAAGCAATTCAAAGAGCAGCCACTGATGAGCCGATCTGGCGAAAGAAGTAGAACTGCATGAACATAATTGTGTCATACCAAAATTTTAGCTGATTAGTCATAGCCTACTCATAGTAGTCATGAGTCAGATAGAGGGTATTTTGAGAGCCCTGAGTGAGATCCAAAAAACTATCGAAGAGAAATTAAGAGAGACTCTGGAAACGAAAACACCTGAAAATGTGGAAGTAGTGAAAAACAAAATAAGTGAGTTGAGCCGTGTGCTGAGTGAGTCGTCTGAAACACTGCCATCTTACGATAGACGGAAGACGCAGGGCCTGATTCAGCATTATACCGCCGAACTATCGAAGCTTACGGAGGCGAAACCGAAAAAATTTGGATTCCGGAGAGCCAATCCGGTACCACCGAAAAATGACACCGTAGATAGCGGAGTTAATGAGCTACCAGTGCTTGTGCCTCCTAAGATGCACACAGAGCCTAGTCACATAGAAGATATGAGTGCGCTGAAGGATGACGCGCGGTTTGAAGTGGCGGATTTACTCGACACCACGAAAATAGTAGATGTTGCTGCTGTCGCTGCCCAAGATGTCCATGTGCTTACTTGCGTCCGTTCTGAAATCACTATTAAGGGTTCACCAGGAACGGTGCATATTTCGAAATTACAGAATTGCACCGTTATCGTTGTTCCGGTGCGAACGTCAGTATTCATCAGCGACTGTACGGATTGCACTTTTCTTCTTGCCTGCCAGCAGTTGCGTATGCACAATTCCGAGAGGGTGGAAGTGTACTTGCATGTCTCCAGCCGCGCAATTATCGAAGATTGTAAAAATATCCAGTTCGCGCCACTCCCCCCACAGTTTGTTGATTCTGGAAGTTTTGAGGAGTGTGGGTTCATAATGGATGAGGAAAGTTATAAGAAGGTTGATGACTTTAACTGGCTAAGTCGGGGTCAGTCCCCAAATTGGTCACTTCTGCCCGAGATGGAACGGAAATACGCAACCCGGATTGGCACAAAGTAGCTCTCATAGTTCTTCACCATATTGTAATCATTACTTGAAATTTTCTTGTGCTTGGCTGGGTCAGAATAAAAAACTAATCTGCTTAATTCCTTATCTGGTGTTTTTAGGTTGAAGGCTAAAAAAGGGTTTTCGCGCGATTCCGGAATCGCAGTCCAGCGAGCGAAGCTCATCGCGAAAACTGTGGGAACTGGAAATCCGATTCTTCGAATTGCTTTCCACTTTCCCGATGGCTTGATCGCGAAAACACATGGCAAGCTGAATTTACCTGGAAAATGTTGAATCCAGAACTTTTTGGAATAAATATTGTTCGCTGCTCATTCCTTCGATTCTACATGTTCCACTAAATTTCTGGGATCGCCCTCCAAGAAGGCTGTTTCGGTTTCCAGAGCGCGGAAACCGGGCGGAAAGTTCGGCACAACTTTGACCATTGAAAAGTAGTTTCCGCTTTGCTTTCCAGCTCGTGAAAACGATCTTTAAATTAACATGGGGGTGCTGTTTCAACCTACTACCAAAATTATTATATGCTACCATCGCTTGTTACATAGCTAGTAGAAACCGTTCCAACCCCACAAATAATGACCACTGGTATTGTTTTAACTGTAACGATCCGTAGCATGGCAAGGTTGTGATGTGACACCGTTAAACCTTGGTTAAACATGAGCGGGAAATTCGAATTTTGAAAAATAAAAAGTTAATGTGACTTCAGAACAATCTGTTGTTATCAAAAAAAAAAAAAAGAGCAAAGAATGCTGATGTGCAGGGTGTGTGAGAAGTATTTATTTACGTAAGTGACCGCTTTTTGCACAGGGATAAGAGCATTCGAGTAATTCTCACTAACTTATATGAATTTTTCGTGTATGGCAGTTACGATCTCGCAGCACTCCCACCAAACCTGCAACACCCCACCACTCCCGATATGAAAAGATGCGGCGCTATACAGACAGATGATAAAGATCATACAGTCGCACGACGCCCAAGAATACTATGTGACTAAATCCGAAAAACGCCAGTGAACCGGGAAGAACAAGAAACGTCACCCGGACGAATCCTTAAAATAGATCGTATCCTGTTAAACCAATCAACAGCGTTTGCTGTGGTCATTGTGGTGACGTTTCCGGCTCATCGCTAGGCAAGCGGCGATTCTTTCTTCGGCACAAAGAGTTGGTCATCGAGAGTATAGAGCGATTGCACTCGACCCTGACAGAAACAGAAATTTCTTCAAGAGCATCGAAGGGAGCATAACAAAAGCGAGGCATAGGACTTTCGACTTTGAGACTGAATTATCAGCGTTTTGTAATCGGTAAGAAGCTGTAAATTGCTAGAAATGTTAATTTGACTCTTTCGTGTTTGTTTAATCACATTTTGGAAGAGATGAAGATGAGAGCTTTAAGGCTTGAAAGTTAGAAAACAAAAACGAAGTCTTGCATTTCACATCCAGGACAGTCTACGAACACTGCTTATCGCTTTGATTCAAGGCCATCTTTTATTGGGTTCTGGGGTAAACTGGTAAAAGTCGTGAGGCAAAAGCCAACAAGAGAGCATAACTTGATCAGCTACCAAGTTTTCCTTTTTGCAGAAAGGGAAGGAAAATGCGAAAATTGGCGTTTGTCTTTTGGACAAAAACGGGAAATTATCAAACAGCACACAGAACCATTTTCCAAAAACGCTCAAAAAAAGAAAAGGCAAAAAGCCGTAAATATTTCTTCAGCCCTCGCATTTTGTCGGATTTTGGATTGGAGCTGGATTTTATTAGATCCCTTTCGGCGCTTTTTGGCAAGGATCCTCTTCAGGCTCAAGCTGGAAAATGAACTTGTGGAAAAACAACAAATCCGTTTGCACTGTCAAATAAAAAGCCAAAAAAAAACACGCAAATAATGTTATAGACAGTGATGGTTCGGGTACATGATCGGGACTTCCCGGCCGGATTTTCTGCACTTTCATCACCTCCATCTCTTTCATCTTTTGTCAATAGCGACAAACCTTTCGCTTATCGTTTTTAGGAAATAATAAATAAATAAAGTTGTAAAAGTGTCAAGTTTTCCATGTGGAACTGATGATGGTGCAAACAATTTTGGCAGGAATTTGAATCCGTGACCACCTAACGTGTTTCCGCAGCGTAAGGGTGCGGACAGAAGATCTTTTTTTTTTCGTCCAGAATTTCGACGCTTTCAAGGTCTTCTAAGGTGGTACGGCCACCTACTCCGTCTCCCGCTAAGTACCCCCGCAAGGATCATCTCGGACTTCAACCCCTCGGAAAATGGCTGGAAACGCCCTCGAGGAAGGCCACGCACTAGATGGGCTGATGTAATAAACCAACGCCTGCTCAGCCGCAACATCAACCCAAATGAGGCCCCATCCTTAGCCCTGGACAGGGCTACTTGGAGAAGACTGACGGCGCTGTCAACCAGTTCCCTCTACGCTGGCGACCCTGCTGAGCAAGAGCGTTAAGTCAAAAGTAAGTCAACAAGAGCTGTAAGCTCATATGGCACTTGCTGAGATGTATTGTTTGATCAAAAGTACTTTTAAGGTTACCGGCCTTTTTGGTTCAGATGTGCACTTTAAGGGAGCTAGAGAAAAAGTATTTTATTTGTGAACTTGGCTGTAATGATGCGCACTCTAAAGGCCTAGAAATTCATCTGTAAGATAAACTATTGAGACAAAATCGATCACAGGCCCTTAGGGATCATTGATATATACCGTTTGGTCAAAAGTATTTTTTTACACTTTTCGGTTAAAATGCGCACTTTAACGGTGATAGAAATAAATTTTGAAGCAAAACAATTGTGGCACAAATCATCTTGGGTTGAGATGTATCGTTTACAAAAAAGTACTTTTCGACTTGGCGGTTCAGATGCGCACTTTAAGGGAGCTAGAACTTCATTTGTAAGCAAAACCCCTGAGTAAAAAATGATAATGGGCTCATGAGGATCATGAAAACGTAAATTTTGCTTAAAAGTATCTTTCTGAATTTGTAGTCAAGATTGGTAGGCTACTTTAAGGAATGGTCGGATTTAGAAAGTTGCGGTTTCTAAGGTAATCTTGCCGAATCTCTAATATTCCAGCCAAGTTTCATTGTCCTAGCACTAATGGATGTACCTTAAATCGCGATCGCCAGAATTCCGGCCCCCCCTCAAACTCCCCACAGTCAACGGAGTCAATCCGGTTGTGTACAAAGATCAAGACATGACAAACATCACCAGAGACATGTCCTCTGTTCAATTATCAAATTTCACTCAAATCCGATCAACCGTTCCAAAGTTACGCATGACTCAATATTCCGGATTTCCCCTCCCGCTACTCCCCCCACGACGATCGGTTATGTAAATTTTTATTTATAAGTCAGTTTGATCGGGTCCCTGATACGCCTCCCAAGTTTCGTCGTGAAAATCCCCCAAATCGCCATTACCGGAATTCCGGGAAACTCCCCTCTACCCCCCCTCCAGTGTCCGGATCCAGTCCAAATGTATAAACGATTTATCTAGAGCAGATGCTTGTTCTTCCCAGCAAGTTCCACCGCGATCCCTCCACTACTCCAATTTTCCGGATTCCCCAGCCCTCCACTCCCCCCCAGGTGGTCGGATTGGGAAACTGATTATTTCCAGGTTATTCGGATTGGGTCCCTGATGCTCCTGCCAAGTTTCATCGTCCTAGCACATCTGGAAATACCCAAACTCAAAAAAGTTTGACAAAAACTACTTAATTTTCCGGATTCCCCGGCCCACCACTCCCCCCCAGATGGTCGGATAGCGAAACTGATTATTTCCAGGTTAGTTATATCGGGTCCATGATATGCCTGCCAAATTTCATCGTCGTAGCACATCTGGAAGTACCCCAACTCGAAAAAGTGTGACAAAAAGTACTTAATTTTCAGGATTCCCAGGCCCACCACTCCCCCCCAGATGGTCGGATCATGAAACTGATTATTTCCAGGTTAGCTATATCGGGTCCCTGATATGCCTGCCAAGTTTCATCGTCCTAGCACATCTGGAAGTACCCTAACTCGAAAACAGTGGACCGCCCGACCGACCGACCGACCGACCGACCGACCGACCGACCGACCGACCAACCGAAAAGTGATCGGTATATGGCACTTGAGCGGAGCTGCAAGTGCCATAAAAAGTCATCATCAAATTGAAATAATTTCCGTGCGGAACTGATGATGGGAGCCGAAAATCCTAACCGGTCGTCCCAGACTGTCTGCCTGGACGAAGAGACAGACGAAGAGAGTAATAGCACTTGAAATTGGTGTTTGCAGCGCAATCATAAACATTTTGAAGTCTTTTAGCCATCCCACCCGCAGTTTCTGAATTACCTGTGCTCTGACTCGCAGTAGACAACGCAGTAATCGAGGTAATAGCTAATATGCCAAAATGATCGTCCATCATCATTGCACTTTTATTTTTGGCTAGCAACTCTGATTGCCAAATCCAGCGTTTTCGGTACTTTCCGCAGAAGCGGAGCAGATAAGTACAGGAGAACTAGAAACTTGACATCCTGGACGTTTTTCGCACTGGCAATCAACCTTCTTGCAATAAATCCCCAGTAATAGCAGTATAAAGATGAAAATAATGATCGAGAAAACCCGTTACGAAACTGACTTACGCCGGAAGTCTAATTCCGCGGTTTTCTTTTTACATAAATACAGACTCAAAGCTACGTCCAGGATATCTACTTTTACGATCTTTAATTGCAATAAGTAACAACAAAAAACGGGAAAACGGCATCTCAAATGGTTCACCATAAGAACATGAGAAAACACAGCTGCACTCACTAAATTTCACTGTTTCCAACCCATTAATTAAACAACTCCAGGAAAACGAAAGACATTTTGAAAATAGAAATATCACCGGTTCCGGTTTGTACACAAGTTCAATCAGCCAACCTTATAGTAAAAATTCACAGGCTCCACGGTTCTTCAACACTCAGTTCACAAAGAGCTGTCAATTATAGTACGTGAGCTTAATTGACAGAACACGAGTTACGGACCGTCCCAAAACACGTTTTTAACAAACAAAAAAAGACACGTTAGTTTTTGGTTGTAGAGAACCAGTTATCATGTATGTCGGTGGTATCAAACCAAATACGCATAGCCTACGTAACAGCAGAAAAACCAAAATCCGTCAGCTCGAAATCCTCATAAGCACTATAGGCCTACTCAGTGAATTAACAATCTTAGTACAAATTCTCAGGATCAAATACAGTAATTTAACGCTCAGTTCACTAAGCGCTATCAATTCAAATATGTGAGCCTAACTGAAAAAAGGGCGATTCTGACCTTCTCGCGGATTCGCTTTCCAAAAAGCAAAGCGAGAATCTGCCGAGCACAAGAACAAACGGAAAGTCGTTGCGCCCTCACAACTTCTCGCTTGCTTGTCCAATCCACTTTCCATGTACGGAGTGGATACGCTTTCGACGTCACTTTCCAGAACTAGCGAAGCAACAAAACTCAGAACAGCCTTGGAAAGCGACGCGAGTTTTAGCCGCAGTGACAAGAACAAACGGATGATAAGCGAGCGGATCTTTCCAAGTCGCCAGAACCCACCTACACACGAGTTACGGCTCGTCCTAACACTCGTCTTTAACATACAAGATAAGACACGTTGCTTCTTAGTTTTGCAGAGAACAGTCACCATGTATGTAGGTGGTATGAACCCAATACACATAAGTTAACGGCTGAAGAAGAACAATCCGTCATCTCGAATTCCTGAAGCACCACACTCTGTGATAACAAATTAAGGAACCTCTTTTATTCAGCGTTGAGAGTCAAACTCGCAGCGTCACATGCGATCAAACATGCTTTGCAACCATACAGATCTCCAAATGAAACCATATTCGCTATTATATATATCTGTATATGATGGCAATATGCCATACTGAGACAAGTCACTGACTTGTGGGTTAAATCAGTTCGACTATCATCAATTCTCGTCAGAATCTGGAAAAAAAAATAATTGCATGAGGATTGAATTCAGGGCATTTACGTTGCTGTTTTCTGGAAAAAGCTGCCATAATGCAAGACATCGTTATGGTTGTAACGGTAATTCTGACCAAGAAAAGCGGAGTTTAAAATTAAGCTCAACTTTCTTGTTTTTGTTGCCATGCTACTCTCGACTTTAACTCAAGCTTTTGACAGCAAGCGTGTAAACTAGTATCACACTGTTTTCCAACCGAACGGGAGTTGTTACGTGTCGAATATATCTGATTCACGAGAACAGAAAGATGTTGCTGTTTGGTCCTCGAGACCTCCCCCCCCAAACCCACCCCAACGGGAACCCTGGGGAAACTGGTGGGGCGGCGACGCACCACGGAATGTCGGCACCAACAACGCGAGCATTCTTGTTACAAATTCACATTTGTAACTTAATTATCAACTGAAGTGGATTTCTTCCTATAGGCAGTGGGCAGACGAGGTTTAGTCAAACTACTGGACGCTTTGAATCTGGAGGATATTTCTCAGAAGTCAAGAAAAATGACTCCCTTAATCACCTCTTAGCTTTTTCGATGTAGGTAATTGAAAATCTGGTCAAAGAGGCGACACTCCAAGAAGAATATAATGGCAGTTATCTCACCCCAGTCGGGTTTTGTCCTCTGCTCCCCTAATCTTTTCGCACAAGTGCCAAATGAGCTTGCAGCGCTTCTTTCACAAAGCATCACGATTTAGGAGGTGGAAAAGTTAAGCAGGCACGTGAACAAAATGCAATTTTCGCTTATTCGTTCACACACACAATGTACCCTTGCTATGCCTGTTTCAAAATGGCCCACCACGACCAGAGATGCTGTTTGGAAAAGAGTAGATAGCACACGTAAGCCATCTTCTCTTACAGCGAATTCGAATCGGATGGTTTCCGGGTTAATTAATCCTCCAATTAATTAGTCCTCGACATAGGCCAGATCATATTCGGATTCAGTAAGTCCCATCTAGAGAATTTGCTCCTACCACTCACCTAGCTTCACTCGAATCGGAGGTATCTTCTCCAACTATTTGCTCTTACCACCCATCAAGTTTCACTCGAAACTGAGAAGTTTCTGGAAATTCCCCGGAAAACCCCACTACTCCAACACAGTTCATATCCGATCCACATCTCTAACGGCAAATATATCCCTCCATCCATTTGGTCCCCCCTATGAGTGTCACAAAATTTAGGTGACCTAGCTTCAACTCTCCACACCATGTCCAGTTGCAATTCGGACGCGTCAATGTCACATTTGTCACCTAGGCCTCTAGGATATTTGCTCCTACCACCCATCAGGTTTAACTCGAATCGGAGTACTTCTAGACAATAATCTGCGGTCGTTGCACTCCGGGCTGTCTCTGGTGATTTGTCACCTCACCTCTTCTCTTATAACGCGTTTTTTGGTTCACCGGTGAGTTGATGAAAACTTGCTAACTCCTTGGCAAAGCCGGGATCCTGAGCAGGTCCTGGTTAGTCCTCACCGGTTAGGTACAACCGGACATCGGTTAGTTCAAAAACGGGTTATAAGACTGGTGAGTAGTCACCGGTGGATGCAAAAACGCGTTAGAGGAAGCACCGGCGAGCAGTCACCGGACAACGAACGCAGCTAATGACCGGTACCCGCCATCCAACTCCCCGCAACGAGACCGGACCCGGTCGGACCCCAAAATGAATATTTCTAGGACCCCATGTATCGTCCAAGTTTCTTCCTAATACCTCCAACTCCCCCGCTGTATTCGGATGCAATTCTGTCGTATAAATGGAACATCGCAGGCATCTGCTCATACCACTCATAGATTTTTACTCGAAAGATCACCCATTCGCAACTTACGCGGATCACAATATCGGATTCTCCATCCACCCTCACGTCCCTCAGCAAATGACCGGATCAGGGAAAGGAAGGTTTTCGTTGATCATCGGGTGGCGGCCTTTCCGACACTAACAGTTTGGCATCGCGTCATATCGCGTGGCAACTTCTTGATTACTGGGAACGATCGGTGGACCCCAAAAACAGCGGCGGCGTTGCACTGGTGGTGTCGCAGCTTCCGAGTCCAGAGCTAGACCGTACAGTCAAAAATAAAATCCATACACCATACCCCTTACAAGAGGAAAAAACTCACCGTCTCGTCGAACAAATGGCAACTGAGTCACAACCACACCTTCTTCTGTATGTAAAGTATAATACTTGTCATTGTTATTCCTGGTCTCTGCTTCGATGGCATACGGTTCATATTTCACAGAGTAATCCAAAGTTCTAGGCACATCGAATTCTGGCAGGAGATATTCTCGTTTCACGTAAGGTTCGTACAGATCCAACGGCCTCGGCCGTCGTAGTTCTGGGCTAAAGACGGTCCGAGAAAGGTCACTCTCGGGTGGCATGGGGTAATGTACAGGGGGTAGAACGGGAGAATGAAAGGCACTGGGTTGGGGAGAGCAGCTCAGCTCAGAGGCACCCTCGTATTCACTACCATCCACGACACTAGGGCCGTAGCGGAGACGAGTCTCGGTGGAATAGTAACGATAAATCCATCGGTGAGTTTTCATGATTTCGGCTTCCTCGATGCTGAAAAAATAACTTATTGAGTTTTCATTCCCAGTATTTTACATGATGAAGGGGAAATAAAGGCGTGTCAACGAGTAGGCTAGATGAGATAGGTGGGCAGGTAAAATTTTGTGAAAATGGAAATAGCAGTAGGATAATTTAAGTGGCATACATACAAGGTGTCATATAAAAATGACATTTAAATAACAATAAGATTTTTTATAGATAATAATAAAATCCGAACCGATGGTAACTTTTATCCCCGAGAACTTCAGATAAGATGATAATTATTTAGGCTATTCGGAGTCATGTGTGAAACGTGGCCACTCAAGCCAAACTATTTCTTACACACCTTGGAACCCACGAAATGAATTCTTCTACTTTTCTAAAATAAATTCTCTTCAAATTACCATTACCATGCTCCGGGGCAAGGATAATATTAGATTACAGTCGAAAACGACAAAATAGAGGTCATGAGCGTCAATTGCGGTAATACCAGAACCACGCACCGTTGGTGTCCTGCAAAACCTAGGCCGCTACGGGGGTCTAGGCGAAAACCCCCCCGGCAAACCCCCCCGGACCAAAACCCCCCGGGTACCAGAACCCCCCGACCAAAACCCCCCCGGTACCAAAACCCCCCCGGTACCAATAAACCCCCCGGTACCAAACCCCCCCCCCCCCCATAAAAAAAGACGGGTATGTAAGAGTAGAGTAACTGGTAGGTAGAGAAAAAGAGAAGAATAGAAACCCCCCGGTACCCCCTGGCGAACCCCCCCCCCGAATCCTTAGACACTCACACATATTAAGACTGGGATTTAGTGCTGGGCTATAGTGTGGTCATTATTTTGTTAGTTATTTGTCTAGTGGTATGTCACAAAGTTGTTTGTTCGATTTGGATTATTTATGTATTTATTTTACTCGTCAGTTATGGCGGAAATAAAATAATTGAATTGAATTGAATTGAATTGAATTACTGGGCAACAAAACGAACAACCATGTGATAGTTTTACCATTGACAAGCACGAGTAAGGTGAAGAGCTGGTAAAATATTTCTGGGACTATCTTGAAAGTGCTATCACAAAACGAGCTCAACCTTTCCCTTGACCCAAAGGATCCTCCCATCAAGTCTCATAAAAATATTCATTCCCGTCGAGAGTTATCCTGCTCACAGACGGATAGCAGGATAACTTTTGCGGTGTCATAGGTATCCCTCCGCTTATTGCCCATCTTTGAGTTTCTGGTATGAATCAGAGATAACTAAGAGCAATCAGGCAAGGGGAGCTTCACATTGCACCAATGGGTGGCAACGTAACTGCAGCTTCCTCGCCAAGAAGGGTGAGGCATTGGGAAAGGATTTGTTGGGGGGATCGTTACACAGAGTGGAACTGGCTTTGATTTGACCATTCACATTTAACATCTCACTGACAACAGCTTCAGTTGAATGCGGGTGTTTGGTGACTTCAGCAACTAGTCTGTCACCGTCAACCTTCACCTTCGCCTTACACTCCCTTTGTTTATCATTGTTCTGATACCCACTGTACTTCAGACACTCTTGTAGAGTCAAGTTTGCGAAAGAAGTTTACTCTACTCTTACTCTCTACCTACCAGTTACTCTACTCTTGCATACCCGTCTTTTTTTATGCGGGGGGGTTTTGGTACCGGGGGGGGGGGGTTGGTATCGGGGGGGGGGGGGGGGGGTTTGGCGGGGGGTTTTGTCCGGGGGGTTTTCGCCGGGTTTTTTTTAGCCGGAACCCGTATATCCTACGGAGTACAAAACCAAAAAAGGAAACAAAAAGAAGCAGCCACCTCCGCAGCCACTAGGCTAATAATTCCAATGTAATTAGTAGGCCTATTTCTGGGAATAGAACTAATGACGTTTCGAAAGACTGAAAACATATCTGAACTTACCTTAAGACTTGGTTTGTAGCGATGATGATGGATTGGTCAGAAGACTGATATCCGTCAACAACGTGAAGTACACAGTGAATCCAAAGCCAGAGTCCGTCTCGACGTTGCATCTGGATCAGAAGAACGCTCGATCTCTCTTGGTCGGATCGTGTTACTGAATTACAAAAATATCCACTGATTAAACTTCGGTTTGAGGTTGTGTAAAAAAAAAAAAATTACAAAACTATTTATCCAACCCTATATTGGGAATTCAAAACAGTGATTGAAACAGACGGTGTGGGGGAGGGGTTCTAAAATTTGTGACTGGAGTGTAGTCATCGTTTTGCCTTCGTCAGACAAGAGTGAATCTAACTCATTCGCCGTTGATAAAGGCTAATATAAACAACGAGATAGAAATCCATGCATGATCTGTTCATTCCAATGACTGTCGGGACACGGTATTACTTCCACCGAAAGATATCTAAATGAAAAAGACAAGAATAAAAATGGTAATCATTAGCATTTTTGCCAAGTTCAATTAGAGAAACGAACAATCAGGATAACATAAAAAACATGGACATCAGTAGCACTTTGTGTATGATCCAGTCCGCCAAATGCTTATTTTATATTTAATTAGTCTTTTTAGTGCCCCCAGTGAACATGTAATTTTCAGTCGATTGGTAGCGCAAAGACGAGGACGCGCAGGTGTTTGAAGCTGATCAATCTCCCTAGTACACTTTGACTATTATATGATCACTGTTAGTTCCTGTTAACTCTTGATGTGAATCGTTAGGATTACATTTAATTAACCTTAAAGTTCTGTCATCCACCCAGCTGACAAAAAGTAAAGACGTGATCGCAAAACCAGGCAAAATAGCAATTATAATCGCAATATACTTCCAGCTACCGTAGTTATTAAACTGTACACCTGTCAGGACTTTTCAGTGGACTGTTCATTTGCGAACATTTTTAGCCACTACCGGAACTAGCTGGTTTTCGGTTTTCATTTCCAGTTTTCACCGTTTTTTGTGGAGAACCATTAAGGTATCAAACTGAAATTTGGTATATTTGTTGGCATTGGTTTCTAGATGTGCCTTTTTAGTGCCATCCTCCCACACCCCGGTCAGGGGCAAACGGGCCGAGATTGCCTAGTGACTTTAATACTCTTAATGACTATCTCTAGTTGCCGCTGCGAAATCTCCGGCCTTTCCGGGTACCTAGCGGAAGAAAGGCAGAAGTGGTATCACAGCTGCTCCCAAAAATCGCCGTGATTGCTTGACAAAGGATTTGAGTAGCTGAGTTTGAGTCATTACGGAGACGTTTACTCCTTCTTTTTGAGGATCACTGGCGTGTTTTGGACTTGGTCATATAGAGTATTCGTATCTTGACAACGGTTGAAATTAAGACGACGAAACTTGGTGTCTAGTACCCTACTTATAAATCCTAGGAACTAGAAATAATTTTTGGAGTTGCACCTCCCCACACCTCTCCAGTCATGGAGAAATGGGCCCGAACAGCCCAGTAAGTTCAAGATTTGACAGTGTTTGGAGCTAGGACGATTAAACGTTGTGTACTCAAAGATCGCAGGACCGTAAGTTATTGCCGAATCGTTCCGCGCCTCAACTAGCCTATCTGAACTCAACCCAACCGCACCTCGCTAGCCCAACATGTGTTTTCGCGAGTAAGGAGGGGAGGGTTTGAAATTTTATGGCGTGTTGGAGCAAGGGTCAGGCATCTCAGGGTTGATTATAGTACATGGAAAAACTTACAGTACATATACCGAGCAATCCTGACACTACACATATTAACAAAATTGTGTTTGGTTGTAGGCGGTAATTTTAACTACGCGATATGTGTTACGTATACGCGAAAGGCAAAATCTAACTTAAGTCCATTCATACTTTCACACTCCACGTTTGAGCACTTGAGCACTTGCTTCATCTTCCTTCAAATAGGTAGAAAATTAAGTGAATTAGTAAATAAACGGTTAACCTTAAATATAGCAAGTAATGTGACTTACTCAGTTTGTGCTTTGTTTGTGCTTCAAAAATCGAATCCCAATGAAGGAGATCATACCAGGAGATGCCTTGGAGGTCTTTATTTGAGAATCCCAAGTAATGTTCAGCACTGAAAAGGAGAGAAAAGTAAATCTGAGATTGACCTTTTGTAACTGCTTTGCGTACGTATAGACTTACGATAACGTGATATAGTGTATTAGGTCCGATGCAAAGCACAAAGAACACGAAACAAATATCCTTTCCTTGTTTAAACAGGGTTTCTGGCTCCTTCCTATACCGTTGCGGTATCACGAAATTCCAACATCGCATCTCTTCGAACAACATCTTTCTTTACAGCGGACAGAAGAAAGAACATTTCATTTTTTTTTCACCGATATTGATAATTTTATGTCGATTAGCTCTTGTTGACCGTTGTCGTTTAGCTTCTTTTTTTTACCGTTATCGTGACCATAAGATCTTTTGAGCAACTGAAACTGATGTATCTCGGGAACGGCTTGTCGAAGGGCTCTCAGACATAAATCCATAGCCCTGATACCAATAACTCATTTTCACAAGAAATGTCGCTTGACCCCTTAATGCGTGACAGCGACGACATGTCTGCAGAACATACGACTGTGTTGTGACTTGGTTGTAAGCCTTTTAAGTGTTCCGTTCTTGTGAAACATAACATAAAACATGGTTTGCAAATGCTCTGAAGAAAAATTAACGGAAATATTCTATGACAGTTGTAGATACGTTTCTGTTGAAATTTATTGTTAAATGTCATCAAATTTGTGACAGTGTACGCTCAATCTCGCATCGTCCCACCAGTTGCGTGCTTCTTTGTAGTTGAGACACAAGTTTGATGGAAATGTGCATTTCGAGGTAATCAAACTTTATCTGTTTATAGACTACGATAGTACGCATCTCTATAATAGTGGCAGAATATCACAAGTAGGGTCACGGATGCTTTGTTGGGGTCTTTTCCCCTTGTTAAAACTAAGCTGTCACAAATCTATTAGAGTAAAACCTAGAGTAAGGAAAGATTCGATATAAAAGATCGATATGTCGAAGAAGCACCCAATGACGCAACCACCTTAATAACCAAATAAAAAATATTGACCCATGTAGACTATTTGTGGGCTAACGATGAAACTTTACAACTGAGCGTACATACACGTCACGGACCATGTTAAGATAACGTAGAGTGAAACATTCCGCTTCGAAGAAGCGTTTGGAACAATGACGAGCCTCCCTTCGCTCGGTTATTTTTTTCAGTTATTTATATTAAATTTGCATATCTATAAAACATTTTTACTCAAGAAAACTGAACGCTCAATGAAATATCGATTTATGGCATAAAAGTCAACCATAAAATTTGTGATGCAGAACGACGCAAAATACAGCTGGGTACGACATCGATTCTGGAGAAACTAAACTCCTACTCGACCGCTCCCATCTTGCCGGGTTTTTCTTGCTATTCATCTTGTTGTTTTTCTTACTATTAAAGTCCTGGTTATATTGTACATTTAGGAAACGAAAGATCAGATAAACTCCCTCTTCATTAAATGATGACATTATAAATTGCAATGTTGTCTGGGAAAATACTGAATAATTACAATACAGAAACTACAATGAACAAGAAAGACACTTAGACTGGTCATCATCTATATAAATTTAGAAAGGAATCTAACCAATCTACATGAAGAAACTCTCAACTGAACGCACAAAACAAAAGTAGAGCTTGTACCTCCTATCTGCTTCAACAATCTTCATATCCATGGTGTGAAGTGTAGTAAAAACATTGCAAGCTCCTTGTATGATAGCTTCTCGGGTTTCAGGCATGGCAATAGGTGTACACACGGCCAAAAGCACATGTTCTGGCCGGGACGAAAGAGCCATTGGGGCCAAGAAGTGGCCTTCGGCAAGAATTATCTGAAACAGAAATTTATAAATATACATTCGACAATAGTTGACGCGGGTTATCCACAACATTTTTTTTAATAATAACATATATTAATAACAGTACGGTATTAAATATTTTAGTAACATTTTCGTATACACCAGTGAGCATATTACTAAATAGCACAACAATCTGAACGGCTGCCAGATGCATAATGTGTCAACGCACATTGGTCCTCCGTCGGGTTGAATACGAGTCCCATTTGAAACTCGAAGTCTCGGGAATAAGAAATGAACTAAACGATTAGGGACGTGGAGTGGAGAATTGTTATATTAAGATTGGGTCCTTTAAGGTCTGCCTCTAAGGAGATTGTTAGGGGGGGGGGTGAACTTATTATTACTGATAGCAAGGTTCTTTCATCTCACAGACCCAGCAGGAGGACTAAACTGCTTCCCAGGGTCTATGAGGCAACGCAGAAAATTGGCCTAGGTGGTCCAAGGAACTTGATGAACAGTTAAATTTCCAGTTAATGGAACAAATTACAGATTAATGTCCGCAATTAGCGTTGCGTTATTCGAAGCACCAAAAAATATCTACAACAGCACTCGTTACGGTCCTTCTTGCATCTTGCTAGGAAGGAACACAACTCATGAACTTCTTTTTTTTGTAATCTTCGAAATGACAAATCTGAAAATAATGGAGACAAAACAGAATTCGATTTCGCGATTGCATGCTGTCACGTTCTTATTCCTAACAATCGAGTATAATGTAATGAGCTCAGTTAATTTCAAGTCAACCTGAATTAGGTCACTGTCGCAGCTGGAAGAAGCGACAACTGAAATCAAATTTCTAGCTACACTTTATTGGCGTTTGCCATAGGCTTGCCCTTTGCACATCTTGCGTTTATTTATTTCCATTTCCACCGTCCACGCGTACAACTGAATACCGTGAAAGCGTAGCCCCATTAGACAGGCTTCCTTCCGAATTTTGCTTCCCGATCCGAAACACCGTTTTTGTCAAGACGGATCTGGAAGATCAGGCCAGGCCAAAAACATCTGGAAGTCCGGAGAGTTGGACAACCAAGATTCCGGATGTCTGGAAGGTGCGATAGAGGCAACCCATTTGAGAGATACAATAAATATAAAAAAGGGAGAGTGTTTAGTAGTTGCGATTGGGATGCAAGAGATATTTAAAACGCGAAGGGGACATCTAGGAAGTGTTGAAGAATAAAAAAATTAGCTGGCATCATTATCATACAAATCTGGAAGGGTTTACTTGACTCTGCAAAAGCCCCGGACATCTGGGGATCTGGAAGGTAAAGCCGAGCTTTAAGTCTACGATCATGGTGGGTTTACACTTTGCGTAAAATCCGAGCGTATTTTACGTATTTGAGTTGTTACGTATTGAGTATTTGAGCTATAGAAAAGATTTCTAGCAACACGGACGTATTTATATACGGAACGGACCGATTTCTCAAATACGTCCGTATTGCTAGAGATCTTTTCAAGCCCAAATACGTGCGTAAAATACGCTCGTATTTCAAAATATGCTCGGATTTACGCAGTGTGTAAACGTAGCACCACTCTAGTCCCCGACCTTGGCCTATCTTTTACACGTTCAACTGAGTGCGCTGACGCAAAACTTCCAGAGCTAGAAATGGAAAACAAGAAGGAAGGCGAACGTACATGCAAGCGCAAACGTGCGTTCGGACTTATTTTTTAAAATGAATGTGTAACTGATTTTAAGCTTAAAATGATGTTTTCTGGTCTGTTTGGCTTGAAAAATTACTAATGTCTGAAAATAACTGATTTTAAAGGTTGCTGCAACACTTCACGTTGCCAAGGCAATGTCAATCTAGTTTGAATTCTGACGGCTTTCCCATTGTGTTTAGAAATTCCATGCAACTTTGTTGCGATCCCAAAACGTAAGTGGAGGGATACCTATGACATCGCAAAAGTTGTCCGTCCGTCCGTCTGCCCGTCTGTGAGCACGATAACTCTCGAAGGGAATGAGATATTTTGATGAAACTTGGTGGGAGGATCCTTTGGGTTAAGGGAAAGGTCGAGTTCGTACATAGGCTCGAAGGGTGGGGGAGGGGTTTCAAATTAAGGGGCAAAAGATAGTTGATTTAGATGTAAGGAGACATGCTGAATCTGAATATGAAAGTTATTTTCTTGCCGGACAAGTAGTTCACCCGGAATCTGGCAAAAACCGGACACCAAATTTGTCGACCAATTTTCGGCTACAGCAGTCCCTACCCCTTTCTATACACTAGTATAGCTCTGTGCGTGGATGACGACATTCTTTGCTTAATGTATGTACGTCGGAGAGAGCTAGTGTAATCGAAGGTCGATGGGGCTGATATATGTTGTTCAAGCTTAGGTTGAGGATTCATTGGCAAAGTACGCGTCAAGTTCGCAGACGGGTTAATCCTATATTTAGAGGCAGAGAAGGGGTTTCGAATTTACGGTAAAAACATGTATGTTTTATAAACTAACAAGATATTCATTGAAGGGGTAAGGAGGTCCGCTGAATCCAAATCTGAACTTAGTTTTCTTGCTGGAGAAATGATTCATCACGAATTCGGCCGAAACTGGAAATTTGGTTGAAGCTCAAAGTTGTTTCTGAAGTCGATTAGAGATTCGGTATCGGGGCAAGGAGACATGCTGAATACATTTTTTAACTTTATTTGAACAGTAAAAATCTTCAAGGAATCTGACGAAGACTAAATGGCGAAGACAAGACCAAATTGTTTGGATCAAATGTTAGATTTTTGGGATACCATCGAAACCTTCGGTCTTGTTCCACTTGTAGTCCACAATTTGGCCCATAGTCCATACACGTAACCTTGTCTCTCGCTTTTGGTTTATTAATGTTATCCATAGTAATTTCGACAGTAATTTTGGTCTGTTTGAACGTTTGCACTGAAAGTTTGAATGTCTGAATGAAAATTTGAAAAGTCCTTTCACTTCCTGTAATACTATACTGACAATCTACGTATACAGTAGGAGAATAAAACCCCAGAAGTTGGGGTTCTGTGTTTATTTTTCTCTTCGTTGGGCATTCGCACACTAATAATCTCCGCTCAACGTGGTTCCGGATCACGTTCCCCGTTTGTTTTTTGTTCCACAAACTTCTACGGTAAGGTTTGCGTTCATGGATTTCAAGCTAGTGCGAGTAAGACACCAATCCCATGTGGACTTCCGAGTCGAAAATCCCTCCAGCTCCATATCTGACACTGACTCTACGATCAAGTTGTTACCTACAGACGATATCTTACAAGGAATGGAGATCTTCATCAGAATTTTTACTGTCTGGCAATTAATACTGCAAACCGCAATTTGAATAATCACTGAGAAATCCGGACAGCCGATCTTTTAAGCCAATCTCCGGTCAACACCTCCGAACCTGGTGATTAAACGTAATAATCGATCTTATTTGCACCTCTATTCAACGCCACAGTTACGATGAAACATAACTGAAAGAGTTATAAATCAAGTCACATAATAATGCCTTAGTGAAACAGAAAAGTAGAAAGGCCAAAGTTTTTAGCAGGATCCCAGACAGAGACACGCCAATTTTAGGTGGCCTGTGTTACAAAGGATTGCATGCAATAGTCAAGTGACAGTGGTCAGGTACCTAGGGCCGTATCTAGGGGAGTAGGGGGTTCTCCCCCCCAAAAAATGTACAAAAGTAATCGGTTTGCAGGCTTTAACATCTGATCTATTTGTTTGTCTTACTGTTTGATAAGAATTAGGTATAGATTAAGTACGACTGAGCCCCCCCCCCCTCCCACAAAAAAAAATAATCCTGGATCCGGACCTGCACTGTCAGAAGTTTCATAACAGATAGCGCATAACACTTTCAAGAAAAACACCTTTTCACTTAGAAATAAAGTGTTATGACCAATTAAGTTTACACTATTTCGTGCCTAGATCTCCAACAACACCTTCTATTGGTAAAAATACTAACGGGAACAAAAGAAACATAACAGATAACATCCCAAACTGTTATCTGTTGAAACCGGGCATCCTTCTGTTCTCGTTATGTAACTTCTGACAGTGTAGTATTTTTACCAATTGAAGGTGTTGTTGGAGATCTAGGCACGAAATAATATAAACTTAATTGGTCATAACACTTTATTTCAAAGTGAAAAGGTGTTATTCTTGAAAGTGTTATGCGCGATCTGTTATGAAAGTTCTGACAGTGTGGTCAGGCATCTTGTTCTTAGTTGTTCTTTCTTGCACTGAGATCTGCACCGGATTCCGGCAGCGCTGTCCCGGGCCCCTTTCGCATTATTTGACGTAAATCTTACATAGGTGATCCGAAAATACTTGAGTGAATTAACAACACATGTACGAAAAGTAAACAGTTTATTCACGAAGACCAACAGAAAAAAATATGTTGTATAAGGGGCAATTATATATTTTGTTTCGCTTTTCGTCAACTAGGTTCCAAAGTGTTTTTTTAGCTGCCCCACATAAGTGACGCTCCTGATATGCAGACTCAGTCCGATAAGATTTCGCACATGAAATTCGCGTCATTATGGGGAAACATGCATGCGATGCCAAACAAGGATTGGACAATTGAAACCAGCCTATCTTCACACCCCCATTACACAAGGTAGCGTGAGGCACACTAGAAGAGTCGCAGATTAGGAAATATCTGGCAGTCATTCTCTCAGGAAGTTTAATTCTTTTATTTCCTTTCAACGCTAACTCCTCCATTTTAATTCCTGATTCTGCTGAAGCTGCAATCTTCATTTTATAATTGACTATTTGACAATGTGTAAAGACAAACTGGGCTGTTCTTTTGTGTCACAACGTGTCCGAAACAACCATCACCAGCAAGATACCAGAAGGGTTCAAAAAGGGACTCGACGAAGACTGGCGCGCGCAATCGTAGAGAGAAGACTGGAGCGATCCTGAAGCCGGAACCGGAGCCGTCATCAACTGCAAGCTATTCATCGATACTACATCCTGCTTGCAACTGCAATTAAAAGTAATATCTAGATGATCATCAAAGACTGCTTGATACTAACATTTGTGGTAATCTAATCAAATACAAATTTAATCACAGACAAATGGACGCCACAGCGATCGCTCAGATATTTCTTTAACGAAACTACAAGCGACCCTCGAATAATATATAATTGCCAACAATACTAACCCGCTGGTCACCAAATCGCATTTGCCTCCTGGAATTCTTGGAGACATTCACGCGACACAAGAAGCGCCGGGTATCATTGACCCCGGGCTGAATGGGTCGCTTGATCTCAGCACACACGGCTTGATGGTCGTTCTTGTCAATGATGTCGAAGACGCTGTCACCGTGAATCAGAAGGTCCTCCTGAAATAGTATAAGAGGGTAGAATGGTACACGATAGCAGACGCAATATAATCCCATAACTTCAAAAATTGGTTTCACTGGAGATCGCGGGTTGCGGTCGTCCAGTTTACGTGGCTTTCTTGTAAAATACCTATAGACAAAAATCCAGTTCGTTTCAGAATAGATTGGAATCGAGCCGAGACTCGTTCGAAACCTTAAGGAGCGTAGGCAAAGGTGGATTAAAAAGAGTCGAACACCGCGGTTGGTTCGATTCATTCTCGTTCCTTGTTTCCCTTGGTTTTCTCTCTTTTTCTATTAACAGTTGAAACCAAACGTTCTTTTTTTCCTCTCCTCTCTTTTCCTTTATATAGGTTATTTTTATTTGCATTAAGTTGATTCTGTTTTTGGGATCCCAAAACGTAAGTGGAGGGATACCTATGACAACGCAAAAAGTTGTCCGTCTGCCCGTCCGTCCGTCTGTCCGTCCTTCTGTCAGCGCGATAACTCTCGAAGGGAATGAGATATTTTGATGAAAATTGGTGTGAGGATTCTTTGGGTCAAGGGAAAGCTCGGGTTCGTAGATGGGCTCCTCCGTAGCCCTACATTTAGGGTTGGGGGAGGCGGTTCAAATTAAGGGGCAAACAAATTATTTTTAAACAGCTGATGAGATAGTCGATTAAGAGGTAAGAAGACATACTGAACACACGATTCTGAAAACCATTTTCTCGTCGGACAAGTAGTTCGCCCGGAATCCGGCCAAAACCGGAAAGTTTGTTAAAAGGAAAAGTTTTATTTGAAGTTGATTAGATGTTCGAGTTGGCTGTAAGAAAACACACTGAACGCTTACGTGAAAATCGTTTTCTACCCAGAAAAGGAGTTCGTCGGGAATCCGGCCAATTTTCCGTTTTCAGCCGGATTCCGGACGATCTGTATGTCCTGGTAAAAAATGATTGTCATGTACGGATTCAGTTCTTACTCATAAATCGGACATCTAATTAACTTCAAATAAAACTTTTGGGCAACTCCATGAGATGGTCTACCGAAGGACAAATTTTCAAATAAATGCTGGTGGAACATATTTAGGTTTTTCTTATAGAGCATACCCTGGGCTTTAAGAATCTGTTTCAATTATGAAATTCGGAGCATCCTTTCTATTTTTTTGGGCTGTCCAAATCTTAAGCTGATCAGTTTCAGGGATTGCAAGATTTTATGATCATTTTTGCTGCAATGAGAATCCATCTGGGAATTAGCCTAATCCTCTTAATTTACCATACTTAAAGAACTGCCAGCCCTGAACGGAATGTAGTTCATTCGGAGTCGCTATCTTTGACGGATTGGATTTGATCAGTGCTGAAAAGTAAGCTTTCCAATGTTACGTTTGTAACGAAAAAGTGGCATATTGTTTGTCTACAACTGAATCCAAGCAAGATAATAAAGTGCCAGTACGTTAGCAAATAGCAATTTTAGTGGTTATTCCAGTAAACAAGACAAAAAAAATTAATTTCATACCTGAAGCCAATAAAAGACGTTACAAACGCAACAAAATTTGCGTTACTGACGTAACATCCCAATGGTACGTCAGTAACGTAGAGAATGTCTGCAAATCTGGCAAGGTTTTAATCTTAGTATCGATCATCTTGAGTAATATAAGTGCGCTGTATATGCAAATATTACATATCAGTTGATTGGAGAATGGGGGGGGGGGGCTTGGGGCCTATCAGTGAATTTCTTGGTCCGTCTGTCTGTGAGCACGATAACTCTCGAAGGTAATGAGATATTTTGATGAAATTTGGTGGGAGGATCCTTTCGGTCAAGGGAAAGGTCGAGTTCGTAGATGGGCTCCTTAGCCCTACATTTAGGGGTGGGGGAGGGGGTTCAAATTAAGGGACAAACAAAATATTTTAAACAGCTAATAGATAGTCAATTTAGGGATAATAGAAGACATGCTGAACACGAATATGAAAACCATTTTCTCGCCGGACAAGTAGTTCGCCCGGAATCCGGCCAAAACCGGAAAGTTTGTTAAGAGCTAGTAAAATTTTTATTTGGAGTTGATTTAGATGTTCGATTCAGAGGTAAGAAGGCACGCTGAACACTTGTGTGAAAATCATTTTCTCGCCGGACAAGTAGTTCGCCCGGAATCCGGCCAAAACCGGAAAATTGTTAAAAGCAGTTCCGGAATTTTGTCGAAACCGGAAAATTGGCAGAAGCAAGGCAGGATCGTTTCGATCGGCTTATAGGGGTAAACACACACGCTGAATCCACATCTGAACTTGGATTTCTCGGATGATTAGCTATTTGGCCTTAATCTGTTTCTGAATTTTAAGAGTAAAAATGTTCAAGGAGTCTGGCGAAGACAAAACCTAATTTAATTGTCTGGATCAAATATTGAATTTTTAAGATCCCATCAAAACCTTTGGTCTTGTTTATCCGAGACGAGACATAGTAAAAAGGCTATCTCTCCCCCTGTCTGTCGGTGGTAGTAGCACCCGTGCTTCAAACAATTATGTAGATTTCACTTTTCTTTTACAAACAAAACCGTTTTGCTAAAGATTCTGGTGAGAATTCGTACGAGTTACGTTGGTAACGAAAATCTGTTACGTTTGTAACAGGAGAAAAAAAATCGTTGAAACAAAGCATGGGGCTCAATCGCTATGAATTTCGGCCTCAACAGTCCTAAGACTGTTGGTAACTGACGAAAAAAAAATCAGTTCGCTAGACCTTACAGATTCGCTGAAAACTAAGACTATGTGCACACTACCAAAAAGTCACTTCCGTTTTTTGTTACGTTGGAAACGCGGGGTTTTTGGAGCCGTGCACGTAGACCGTTTAAAGGAAATTGCTGAAACACTGGACGTAAGATAGAAGAAGGCTTGAGCTTTGTTTTAGAGTAAAAACGAGTCCTTCAAGTTGAAAATCGGTGACGCTACAGCCTTTCAAAGCGTACAAAACGTTACGTAGGTAACGATGGAGTTGCCCTTTTGCAAACAAAACTAGGCCGGGAATCCGGCCAAAACCGGAAAATCTGTTAAAAGCAAAAGTCTTACTTAAATTTAATAAGATTTCCGACTTAGGGTAAGAAGAGATGCTAAACCCGTATATGAATCATTCTTTACCCGGACATAAAGTTCGTCCGGAATCCGGCTAAAACCGGAAAATTTGTTCTAAGTTAAAGTTTTATTTGAAGTTGATCAGATGTCTGATATAGGGGTAGGAAGATATGCTGTATTCGTTTTTGAGCTTTGTTTTTTGCCAGACAAGAATTTCACCCGGAATTCGGCCGAAACCGGAAATTTGGCAGAAGTAAGGCTGGAAGTTTAGTCGGAATAGATATGACTTATAGGTGTATACACACATGCTGAATCCATATCTGAACTTCGTTTTCTTAAATGATTAGCTATTTGGCCTTTATCTGTTTCTAAATTTTAATAGTAAAATTGTTCAAGGAGTTTGGCCAAGACTGGATCTGGCGAAAGACAAATCAAATATAAATTTTTGGGATCCCATCGAAATCTTTGGTCTTGTTTTAACTGATATCGCTTAGTGCCCTACCCCAGCCAAGCACTCCTTTAGTGCTTTCCTGGCAGGAATATTGTGTTGGTTTATAAAAAAAATCTTCAAATTTTGTAAAACGAAACTGAACTGAAACCATGTTTTACTTTTTACAAATCTCACGGCATTTTCACCCAGATACAACATTGAGAAGATCATGGGTTCCATCTCTATGGCGTGAGTAAGTGAAGATCTGCCCGGGAGTGCGCCACCCCTTGGCCAAGAACATGACATGAGATCAATCAACAATCGTTGTTTCTTCACTTACGTCTCTTTCAAACAGTCCAACACCCTCCGACATGTCGATAAAATCCTACCACGACATCTCCATCACCCGTGTGAAGTACTATAACCAAGTTGTGAACTTGATATTAGCATACCGGTTCCAGAAAGAATCATACAGTATGAAAATAAGGCGGAAAATCCAGACTCGACAGAAGAGCTGCCAACTAACTCCACATGGAAACTCAAAGTGAGGGCAGTCGCGTCTGTATACCAATTAATTCCGCAAAAGACGACATCATCAGTCAAAAGCACCGTAACAATAATTTGAAGCGAAAGAGGACGAAGAAAAAGACTTGAGCCAAGAGTCGAGCAAGACAGGATGCGAAGAACGCGCGCTAGGCGACATGGACAAAATCAATCTGAAATAAGCGGATTATTTTTGCTAAATGTGTTCTTTCTGCGCGGCTGGCTGGAAAACTTCTCCTTCAAATGTTATTTGCCTTGGAGGCGGACGGCCAAAGCTTGCATTCACAGGAAACTAGCTCGCCTGGCAACTTGTTGGTGCAGTGCCACAAGATGCACCAGTGACTATCCCTCCGGTAACGTCCTAGCACTCATAGTTGGAAGGGTGTATTTTTCTAAATGTGTTTTTCATTTAGTTTTTTTTTATTTAGTGAGTATTTTGAGTATCTTGTTTTGTTTGATGTTTTTCTTATATTTTTTTTCCTTTAGTGTCTTGTGTCTTTTGATCGTGTGACGGGCTACAAACAAAATTCATTCATAATTACATTTCGTATTTCTTGGTTGAATTAATCTGTTTCGTCATTAGATCTTGCGGGTATATCACAGCTAAACACTAACTAAACTAAAATATTTAAAGTAAATAACATGTCACTCCTTCAAAGTGTACCTTTAGGGGTGTGTCACATTTTCAAGACCTGGCGGTCAGACTACTAGCAGAAACGTCAAATGGATTGCCCTTAGCATTTTCGTGGAGCAAGAAGTTTCGTGGACTCATAGCAATGGCTGATTTTCGTCTCTCTTCATACCCCATCGGTAAATACGGCCAAATATGGCGTTTCCGGTCTCATGACCAACGTATCTGGCATGTCTCCAAAAGAGCCAAGCCTAACAATCAGTGTAGTACCAATAGTGTTGATTTATATATCGTATGAGATACAACATTTCGGGATCAAGAAGTGAAGTGATGGGGTTCAATATCACATGTACAGCAAGGAGAACACTCTGCTTGAACCAATATTTGTCAATAACACCAGTACACCATGCAGTCCCATGATATCAGTCTTATCCTACCCAGTGCAAAAACTTTCTTGTATTGCCCTGATGTTACAAGAAAAAAGTTCCAACCGGGCGTTATCAAAATTAATAACGCCCGGGAGTGATTTATTTTGATAACGCCCGGCCAGCCATCAAGTGAACGCACGATTGGAATTTTTTTCTTTCAACATCAAGGGAATACCAGAAAATTTAAACAAATGTACTAGTGTTATAATCATTATCACCCTTGCTTTTCTTCGGGCGATAGCGGAAAAATTTGGCCCGCGGGTGGCACGATAGGCTGATGTCGCCCGAGCGCAGCGATTTTTCCGCTATCACCCTCAGCAAGGGCGATAATATATAAGAACACTGAATACTTATCTCAACCAGAAAGCTGAAGCTCGTAGGTATTACCCACCACAGCTAAAACCTGTGGATTTCTGAATCTACATGAAGTCAGCCAACCAGGACCAGCTCAGGAGCATCATTAATTTGCTGTCGTAAGTTTATTTCCAACCGTACCACCCAACAGCTAAGATTGAGATGAAGTTAAGTAACAGTTCCATGCCTGCCACCCAAGACAATGATATAGTGCAAATGTCTGAAACAGTTTGTTATTTTCCAGAGGTGGGTGGGGCTCAGATTACTTTTTCCTGCACATTCATAATGTCGGCCTCAAAAGATGCGAAACCAATTACCGCCTAAACTGACATCCAATTAGGAATACAGATTGCTGCGGTGGATAATTGGCATTGGTGCATTGCTCAGATTCTTCTCTAGACAGGTGACAAGCTATTGTACATAAAGCTAATTTATTTCATTTATTTACTTCTACAAAGGTACCTATTTATTTTAGAGGCAACTCTACAGACAACACAGGGGAGTACAAACAAAGAAAAATAAAATGGAGGAGTACGAAAAGAAAGTGAAACAAGAGCTGTAAGCTCATATGGCACTTGCATGGGTTGAGATGTATTGTTTGATGAAAAGTAATGTTCGATGTGCGGTCCAGATGCGCACTTTAAGGGAGCTAGAGAAAAAGTATTTTATCGTTGAACTTGGCTGTAATGATGCGCACTTTAAAGGCACTAGAAATTCATCTGTAAGGAAGACCCTTGAGGCAAAAACGATAGGGATCATTGATATATACGTATGATCAAAAGTATTTTTTTTTTTTCACTTTGCGGGTAAAACGCGCACTTTAAGGGTGCTAGAAATTTTGTTTTTTTGCAAAACCCTTGTGGCACAAATGACCATGGGTTTAGATGTATCGTTTGACAAAAAGTACTTTTCGACCTTGCGGTTAAGATGCACACTTTAAGGGAGCTAGAACTTCATTTGTAAGCAAAACACTTGAGGCAAAAATGATCATGGGCTCATGGGGATCATGGAAATGCATATTTTGCTTAAAAGTATTTTTCTTAATTTTCGGTCATGATTGGTACTTTATAAGGAATGGTCGGATTTGAAAAAGTGGCGATTTCTAAGCCATCTTGTCGAATTTATAATGTTCCAGCCAAATTTCATCGCCCTAGCACATCTGAAAGTACCTTAACTCGCGATCACCGGAATTCCGGACCCGCCCCTCAAACTCCCCCCACAATCGCCGGAGCCAATCCGGTTCGGTTTTGGACTTGTTTGTTATTCCCACAAAATTCCATCCCGATCTCTCCAGTCCGATCCGGTCACGTATTCCCGCCCCCAATTGTTGTCGGATCCGGTCCGGACATGAAAAAGATCACCACAGGCACGCCCTCTGTTCAGTTATTAAATTTCACTCGAATCCGATCACCCGTTCCAAAGTTACGCATGGGTAAATATTCCGGATTCCTCCTCCCTCCGATCCCCCCCACCTCTATCGGATCGAGTGAATTTTTATTTACAAGTAGGGTCCCTGATACGCCTCCTAAGTTTCGTCGTGAAAATCCCAAAAACCGTCATCCCCTCCACACCCCCCCCCCCAAGTGTCCGGGTCCAGTCCAAACGTGTAAACGATTTATCTGGAGCAGATTCTTGTTCTTCCCAGCAAGTTTTACTCCGATCCCTCCATTATAACCGTTCCTCGAGATTTCCGGTCCCCCCCCCCCAACTCCCCCATAGCTTTAGAATCCGGTTCGGACTTACAAACGGAACATCAGAGATCTGTCATTCATTCAGGTATTAAGTTTCGTCCCAATCCGATCACCCGTTCGAAAGTTAGACAACACTCAATTTTCCATATTCCCCTGCACTGAACCACATATACAAACCCCTTTGACCCTCGAATGCACTAGCTCTTTCCGATGTTAACAGAGTGATCCGATGCAAAGAGTGACGTCACGCCACGCGCAGACCTACTAGTGTGAAGAAAGGGGTAGGGGTTTTACAAAAACTACGAAATTCTCAGGATTCCCCCGCCCTCTACTCCCTCCACGGTGGTCGGATCGGGGAAGTGACTATTTGCAAGTTAGTTTGGTCGGGTCCCTGATATGCCTGTCAAGTTTCATCGTCCTAGCCCATCTGGAAGTGCCCTAACTCGAGATGAGTGGACAGACAGACCGACCGACCGACCGACCGACCGACCGACCGACCGACCGAAAGGTGATCGGTATATGGCACTTGAGCGAAGCTGCAAGTGCCATAAAAAATGAAGCACAAGACTGATTCCACATCTTTCTTGAAAACTACAGTAGACGTACAATCATTTGGAAGCTATTTATCTTTGGGACGGTGACATTCCTACCCACTTAGTAGCTGGTGTCGAGCACATATATGTCCTAAGGGCTTCCTAAAAACATCTAAGGAAGTCTGTTCAATATTTTTTCGGCAAATAATCGCATCGTCAGCAGTTAAATCTCAAGTTAGTCAAGACGAGAAATCTGCGTAAAAAAACGACTGACGTATAAACTGGCCAAAATCAGATATACTTAATCTCGTGTTTTCTTGTTGATCTTGTTCGTCTACAGGAGAATTCTGTGTGCTAATATTAAGTTCTTGCTAATGTAAAACGTAACCAGAATGACATCTAGGCCATTGCAAAACTAAGTGTGGGCTACCTTAGAGGGACCCGACCCTGCAGAAGTGGAAAAACTACCCTCCTCTCCCGTGACGCCATTTCTCTAGGTCTGATTTCGATCCTTTTTGGAAGACTCAAGAAACTATTATAGTACCTGTAATCGAGAAAATTGTTCTTCTTATTCATCTTTCTCGGTACAGCTATGGGAATTTCTATTGACCTAACCAGAGAATTTTATTTCAAATTTTGAAATTCAAGAGGGTTTTTCCCTGTATTACTGGAAAGTTAAGAGTAGGCTACCTACTCTTTTAATTGGAGAGAAAGTTTATCTCAAAGGAGATCAAGGATGAACTGATGAGAGATGATATGAGGCAACCACTGAAGTTTGACTGGGAAGCACCACAATCTTTCACCAGAAACTAACCAACCAACATTCATCACGAGGAGTCTTCAACAGGGTGCAAAATCCTTATGCCACTCCAAGCTGTGATTTTCGGTAATGTACGAATAAAACAGACGCTAAAGCTGCCACCTCCTGAGCCTTTTTACCAAAGTCAGTTACGCAGCAAAATGAACTATTCGAAGGAGTCAAGAGCAAGTAAAAACTGGTTCTGTGATGTCATCGCGTATGGTTAAGAACAGTTATTTCTCAGCATCCGCCTTCTCATAATGTGCTATTTGGCTACTCTATTTTCAAACTAACACTCCTGGCTTCATACCAGCGCGAAAACTGGACGTGATTTGATCAAAATCAAGCGTGTGTCAGCTTATGGGTCCCGGACACGCACATCATGTTACAGGCGCGTGCAGTAGTCACGATAACATTTCCGAGACACGACAAATCTGTGGTGCTTCTGTTTCATTTTTTTTCTTTATCTGCTGTTTTTCCTTTTCGAGAAGTGGATGATTAACAAATGACGATTTCAGATTTTTTTTTTTTACACATATTCCCATTGCTTTTGCTGACAGCGCTGATCTGGTGTAAGGACAATTCGCTGATTTGCGCAACAATTTTCCATTATTTAGGAAAATAACGATATGTTTGGTCAATTCTACGATAAAAGCGATTGCCTTCTTTCAAGCAATAACTAACTACTTTGCGTCGGATTCTGCTGAGCCAGAATCAGCCAAGCCCAACTGATGTCTTCGAGCTCCAACGACCACCAGAACTGGCAAGCGTCACCAGAACAATAATTGGCAATTAATTATCCTCCAAATCAAATCACACAAAAAGACATTTCATTGTCACTACTCGTCCAGAAAATCTCTTAACCGAGAGATCTGGGAAAATCCAAATTTTGTCCAACCGTCGCCAGACAGTGGATCTACACGAGGACACCAGATATTTTTTGGGATCCCAAAACGTAACTGCAGGGATACCTATGACATCGCAAAAGTTGTCCGTCTGCTCGTCTGTAAGCACGATAACTCTCGAAGGGATTGAGATATTTTGATGAAACTTGGTCGGAGGGGGGAAACTGTAGCCCTACATTTGAGGGTGGGGGAGGGGTTTCAAATTAAGGGGCAAAAAGCTATTGAGATAGTTGGCGTAAGGAGACATGCTGAATCCGAATATGAAAGTTATTTCTTGACCGGACAAGTAGTTCACCCAGAATCCGGCAAAAACCGGACACAAAATTTGTCGACCAATTTGCGGCTATTGCAGTCCCTACCCCTTTCTTCACAATAGTATAGCTCTGCGCGTGGATGACGCGCAGAGCGCGTAATCTATAAACGTCGGAGAGAGCTAGTGTAATCGAAGGTCGAAGGGGTTGGTATATTTTGTTCAAGCTTAGTAGGGGGTGATATATGTTGTTCTAGCTTAGTATGAGGGTTCATTTGGCAAAGTACAGGTCAAGTTCGAAGATGGGTCCTTTAGTCCTATATTTAGATGCAGAGGAGGGTTTCGAATTTACGGTAAAAGCATTTATGTTTTATGAGCTACTAAGATATTCACTGACGGGGTAAGGAGGTCCTCTGAATCCACATCTGAACTTAATTTTCTTGCTGGACAAATGGTTCATCACGAATTCGGCCGAAACTGGAAATTTGATTGAAGCTCAAGGTTGTTTTTGAAGTCGGTTAGAGATTCGGTATCGGGGCAAGGAGACATGCTGATTACATTTTTGAACTTTATTTTAAAAGTAAAATTTTTAAAGGAATCTGACGAAGACTGAATGGCGAAGACAAGACCCAATTGTTAGGATCCAATTTTGTTGGGATCCCATCGAAACCTTTGGTCTTGTTTCAACTGGAAACGCGTACGTTTGAAGAATGAGTGGTAAGACACCCTTCCTGAAATATAATGACGAATTGCCACCAGATGCGCTAATGAAACAATAACAATCAAACTTTAGATCTTGGTATAAGCTATATGAAGGGAGAACAAGCGATTAGGCTTTCGGTTCATACCGGGTCACTCATTAACCCCGTGGAAAAGTCAGTCAGCCGTCAGGCGTCAGCACTGAAGTCGGAAGCCAGGATTGACCTTGACAAAGTTTGGACATAACAGAGTTGCGTAGAGCGAGGTGTAGAGCACACATAGACGAAGAGGTATTATAAACACAATTTTAAATACGGCAAACAGCAAACATAAAAGAAACTGAAAATAGCCAAACAAGCCTGGTTAAAAGTACACCAAGACATAACGTGTCGTTGTTTACTTTACACTAGCGCATCTAGCAGCAAAAAAGAACTGATCCGCAAGGAATTTTAGGAGGGCCGTATCAGTGGTTACCCAATTTGGACCATACCACAAATCCTCACCTCTTCGATTCAGGTAATAATTACTATCTACTATGACGGCTGTTCAGACGTGGTTGAAAGAGTCACATGTTTTCGATCGGAAACTGATTTCGGCTCGGATTTGGGGTGGAATAAATAATCGGCCGGTGATTCCGAAACCAGCGTGGGCTGGGTTCAACGCGTTTCAAAAGATTCCAGCAGAAGTCGGTGGTGATCGAATAAACGACTTTTTGAACGCCTGAACAAGGCCTAAAGCTACGTGCACACGAAGTTCGATTAGATTTCGCACGCGAAATTCGTCTCACTATAGGGAAACCTGCCTGCGATGCGTCAAAAGCTCGGGGAGAAGGCGAAAATTCGCATCCGACTCTGAAAATCGGACTGTAGTTCACGTTATACCTTACGACTGGAATCTGAGTCGGATGCAAAATTCCCTACGAATATTCGGGTCTGAACAAGGCTTTTAATATAGACTAAGATCCGATTAGCTAAATGCATAGCGGAATTTTCGGCAAGAACACGATGACTTTTTCGCTTGCCCTTCGCCTTTGGCTTCTATTCAACTTATGCAGTCAACCACTATCTACAATTAGATGACAATGGGGAAATTTGCTTTGACGGTTTGCCTAACGCTCATGAATCATGCTCGTCCCCGAATAATGTTTGTTTGTATAATTTTTTCATAATATACAAAAACAAGAGCTGTAAGCTCATATGGCACTTGCATGTGTTGAGATGTTTTGTTTGATCAAAAGTATTTTTCGACTGTGGTTAAAATGCGCACTTTAAGGAAGCTAGATAAAAAGTATTTTATTTTTGAACTTGGGTGTAATGATGCGCACTTTAAAGGCGCTAGAAATGCATCTGTATGCAAAACCCTTGAGCCAAAAACGATCACAGGCCCTTAGGGATCCTTGATGTATACCGTTTCGTCAAAAGTTTTTTTTCGCTTTTCATTTCAAATGCGCACTTTAAGGGTAACAGAAATAAATGTTTAAGCAAAACCCTTGTGGCACAAATGATCATGGGTTGAGATGTATTGTTTCAAATAAAGTACTTTTCGACCTGGCCGTTCAGATTCCATAACCGGAATTTCGGGAAACTCCCCTCCACCCCCCCCCCTAATGTCATGATCCATCCGAAATGTATAAACGATTTATCTGGAGCAGATGCTTGTTCTTCCCAGCAAGTTTTAATCCAATCCCTCCATTCTAACCGTTTCCCGATATTTCCGGTCTCCCCCCCAACTCCCCCATAGCTGTTAAATCCGGTCCGGACTTCAAATGGGACATCAGAGGTATTTCATTTATTCAGTTATTAAGTTTCATTCCAATCCGACCACCCGCTCGAAAGTTACACAGTAGGGGAGACCCGCCCACGTTCGGCCACTTTTCACTCGAAGAATTTTCGTGGTCTTGTTAATAGACAGAATTGTGTCTTTTTTGTCGCAAGACGTTTACATTTATGTAGACTACGATGTGCAAAAATCGGAGCATCCGGATATGTACCATTTATGAGATAATACCCATCTTCTGAAAACCTCCAAAACGTCCGAACCAGGACCACCCTGGTGCACGTTCGGCATATACCGGTACAGGTTCGGCCTTACCTGTTGACTACTCTCTGAGCATCAAATTCTCTGAAAAACCGACAACCAATATCAATCATCTCGTTTAATGAAAAAAGGTAAAAAATCACGTACAAAATTAGTGAAAAATTAAACAAAAAAATCGGCTACAGGTAGGTATTCGGGAAATGCACAGATTAAATAGGCAAAACGACATGGCTGATGTCTACTTCACGTTGTATGATGTAAAATCAATATCGAATGCCAGTTTTTCGCTCAAGCGTGAACTCCCTCCCGATTTGGTCGGTCTTCCCAGCTTCATTGCGACTTCGGCCTTGGAAATTATTGCAACTTCATCGGTTAGAATGAATCAGCGTTCACTACGCTTCTAGGTCAAGCGCTGAATCGTGCATCACCATCGCGACATAATGTACTAGCTTACTTTTCCCTGCCAAAGCGACTAGAATGTAATCATCCGGTTTGATTTCATTATCGTCCTCGTCCCCGACATCACTGAGTCCTAAGGCCATGCTGGAAGTGTCAGACTGGTCATCGTCAGCATCTGACTCATCATCACTCTCAAACAACCATACCTTTGCTTTTGGTTTTGGGCTGACTAGCTACTCGAGACTTTGCAAGCTTCTTCTTCGCCGCATTTTCTTTCTTTTCGGCTGTAATCTTCCTTTTCTGTGCTTTGCTTTTCTCTTCCTCACTTATTCTGTTCTTGACGGGAGTATCAGTTAGAATCTCACAGATTTTTTTGTTCGCCACCCGTCTTTTTGCTTTACGTGGGGAGCCTTTTGGAAGAGAGCCTTTGGGGAGCCTTTTGGAATACAGCCTTTTGGAGAGACACGCACAATTGCAGTGTTTCTAATATCAAGAGACCGTCTATGATATGAATAGATTTGAATGCGGACGTAGAACTGTTATCACTTATTTCTGGTACACGTTCGGACGGTCTTGGTTCGGCATGCCGGAGGGACCCCACTCTGGGTGTCCGAACGAGGGATTTTGCCACCTATTGACTAAAGTTAAAGATACAAAATGTGGGGTAAAGGTGGCGCAGTGTTAGTACCACAGAAGTACGACTAAAACTTACCTTTTCTGCCTGTATAACTTTCATTCTTTTTGCGTAACGCGAGATAGCAGTTTTTCGGAATTTTCGAAGCTCGAAAAACTACGATTTTGACCAAGAAAAGGGGCCTACCTGTTCAAAATCCAAATTGCGGAAATCAATGCCGAGTGGCCATCTTTAAAACATCAACTACCATCTAGCGTGTCTTTTGAACGTTATTTCGGAATTTTATAACAAACCGTGTTCTCGTAATCGGCTCTGTCCGAAGGTGGACCGTGCCGAACGAGGGCGGGTCTCCCCTACTCAAATTTTCCGGATTCCCCAGCCCTCCACCCCGCTAGTGTCCGGATCCAGTCCAAATGTATGAACGATTTATCTGGAGCAGATTCTTGTTCCTCCCAGCAAGTTTCACTCCGATCCCTCTATTCTAACCGTTTCTCAAAATTTCCGGTCTCCCCCCCCCAACTCCCCCATAGCTGTCGAATCCGGTCCGGACTTCAAACGGGACATCAGTAGTGTGTCATTTATTCAGTTATTAAGTTTCATTCCAATCCGATCACCCGTTCGGAAGTTACACACTACTCCAATTTTCCGGATTCCCCAGCCCTCCACTCCCCCCGGGTGGTCGGATCCAGTCCAAATGTATAAACGATTTATCTGGAGCAAATTCTAGTTCCTCCCAGCAAGTTTCACTCCGATCCCTCTATTCTAACCGTTTCTCGAAATTTCCGGTCTCCCCCCCCCAACTCCCCCATAGCTGTCGAATCCGGTCCGGACTTCAAACGGAACATCAGTAGTGTGCCATTTATTCAGTTATTAAGTTTCATTCCAATCCGATCACCCGTTCGGAAGTTACACACTACTCCAATTTTCCGGATTCCCCAGCCCTCCCCTCCCCGGGTGGTCGGATCCAGTCCAAATGTATAAACAATTTATCTGGAGCAGATGCTTGTTCTTCCCAGCAAGTTTCACTCCGATCCCTCTATTCTAACCGTTTCTCGAAATTTCCGGTCTCCCCCCCCCCAAACTCCCCCATAGCTGTCGAATCCGGTCCGGAATTCAAACGGGACATTAGAAGTATGCCATCTATTCAGTTATTAAGTTTCATTCCAATCCGATCACCCGTTCTAAAGTTACACACTACTCCGATTTTCCGGATTCCCCAGCCCTCCACTCCCCCCCCGGGTGGTCGGATTGGGAAACTGAATGTTTCCAAGTTAGTCCGATCGGGTCCCTGATGCTCCTGCCAAGTTTCATCGTCCTAGCACATCTGGAAGTACTCCAATTCGAAAAAGAGTGACAAAACTCCTTAATTTTCAGAATTTCCCCGGCCCACCACTCCCCCCCAGATGGTCGGATCGGGAAACTGATTACTTCTAGGTTAGTTTGGTCGGGTCCCTGATTTTCCTGCCAAGTTTCATCGTCCTAGCACATCTGGAAGTACCCTAACTCGAACATGTGGGACAAAAAAATTCGGACAGACCGACCGACAGACCGACAGACCGACAGACCGACAGACCGACCGACGGACGGAATTGCGATCGGTATATGGCACTTGAGCCAGAGGCTGCAAGTGCCATAAAAAAACACGTGAGATGTTAACGTCTAAGGCGAAAACCAATGACATGCCGAATCCGTTACCAAAATAAATAAGCTGTAAGTTTCCTCATTGCACTGCAACTGGTTCAACGCTTTTAACTGAAGGAGTTCATTTCATAGTTCGATTCCCCTTCCTTCTTCTTCATTAGTCCTTTGAATACCCTATTTGACTAAGTCCGAAGCACGCCAGTCAACCTCGGGAAGAACAAGAAACGTCACCCAAAACGAACCCTCTAAATTGAATCAAATCATGTGTAAACCAATCAACAACGTTTGTTGTCGTGACGTTTCTGGCTCTTCGCTGGGTACACGGCGATTCTTAATCGGCGCGACGAGTTAGTTATCAGGAGTATACTTAAATTTTTATGTTCGTTAATAGCTCTACGTTCAGGGTTAGTAACAACTCTCCATTCGCTTTATCTCTACCAGTATTTTAGTAACTATATAGTGACTTTTCTGGTCGCGGAACCTCGAAGAGTTCTGAAACTGAAAGTATTGGACACCACCCACAATCAGGAAGGGCAAAGATCAAAAAATGAAAACTCACCATCGAGTGTCCTAAATAATCGGCAGCATTCTCTGAAATATATAGCAGCTTTCCACTTTGCGTAACCATCATCAAGAAACCGCTGAGTGCCTGGAACAGAAAGGGACTAGAAAGGGACTATCTACAGTGATGATAATTATCTCTCAACAAATGTATTATTATTTATTTATTCTGATTTCTGGGTCTGGTCTTAACTTAGTCAGATTTAGATTTAAAATTGGAGTTTGTTTATTGTAGTTTGGTTTTTGAACTCGCTGTTGCTTTCACATTCGGTTTATTTAGTATAGTGTATGTCCCTGGCTATACTCGAAGATACTAGGCCTATAGCCCTAGTATCTTCGAGTGTTCCTCTCTATAGGGCTAGCCAACTATGTATTGATTTAGTGCTAGAATAAAACGAACTTGAACTTGAACTAGAACGCGCAGTCCGACTACGATATGTCAAATATATGTGTAAAGGGCGGTCTAGTGGTTCTTACTTCTGCCCAATGTGTGGTTGTGTGGATGAAAATTTTCAAATGTGTGGAGTTGAATGATCTGGGAGCTGAAAATATTTGGGGAGCGAATTCTTGGGGAAGGATGGTTGGTTGAAAAGTTTAAAGGACACCTGAACGATCCTACCATACTTCCATGAACCCCTCAGATCGTCCTCCACAGTACCGCTACAGAGAAGAAGAATTTTTTCGCTCCGTGATTTCGGCGCTATCCACTCTTGAAATTCTAAGTCTCCCTATGGCGATTCGTTACGACCTCCCAAGACAAATTTAGCGCCAATATTTAAACTGTCATTATCGCATGGATAAACGTACGTTGATAACGCATGGATGGATAAACAGCGCATGGATGGATAAACACATGGACTGTTACGGCGTGGACTGTTACAACATGAACTGTTACGCATGGACTGTTACAACTGTTACGGCGAGCGTTACGATCAAGACAAGTCGGAAAAAAGGCTGAAAATTATAGCACGGGGAAACTTCATCCGATTTTAGTCCGGTTTTCGAGAGATAAATGGTAAGCAGTATGGAAAAGTGGCAATTTAGGGTGTTAGACTTCATTCAGATGACCTTTAAGGAGAAAAGTCTGTTAGAACTTAGAAGGTTCTTGCGGATAGGACGGAAGCACAGAGAAGAGTTTTGCGCGTAGGATTCATCAGAAGAGTTTTTTTTTTGCAATGGCCCTCGGGCTTTAAGTAATATTTATCACATCACATCATGTAATGAACACAAAATGGCGGACTTTTGTTGAAAACAGCACCAACAGGATATGGAGGGTTCCGTTCGGAGTCATCAACACGTTAGACACATTTCAACACAAACTAGAAATAAACTTTTGTGTGGTATAGAGTACTAGAGCCACCAATCCTCCTGAAGAGTGTTGCTTAGGAAACGGGAAACGGGAAGTGAAGAAAGGAAGACGGCAAAAAGGGGATGAGAACCGGGCTTAACTTTTAGCGAAGTAGCTTGCGGGTAAAACAGTTACCGGAACTAAATTTGTGCATTTTCAATTTAATTTTCAATTTTTTTTTATTTTTTTCAGTTTGAACACAGGTTTCTGAGACTCAAAATACCTTGTGCGTGAGTTCTAGAGGATATGATTTTACCGAGTCTTGAGCTATCCAAGAAAATTTCGCACTTACATAAATAAATATGATTTATCGCGTTCTTGCTACCTAAGAAAACTCTGAAATATTCTTTGCCATCCACCCGGGTCCAGACAGGACTACATTTGGGTTGGTTCTTGATTTTAGTGTTTACTGGAGTGTTCATTTGAAATAATTCACCCGTGTGACTGCTCTAGCCCACTTTCGGTTTTCAGCCTTCAGGTTTCACCGATTTTTGGAGCTTAGAAGTCGTGAACCATGACAGGTATCAAATTGAAACTAGGTAACTAAACTAGGGACTTGGTCCTAGATGTGCCTGTGCCCCCCCCTCAAATACCCTCCCGGTTCAGGGGCAACTGGGCCCACATTGCCCAGTGACTTGAGTTCTTAAACTAAACTGGACTAACGTCAGTAGCTACCAGTCTAACCTACGGTCAAGTAATCTCGGTCTACTGATCCAGGTAGGCTACATAAAGCAGCCAGTCGGTTCTGCATATGAAGTCCGTTTTCAATATACATTCCTAAAATTAAGATTTCAGCCTGGATAGGCTGTTGGGGCTTCCCAAAATTACAAACCGAAAAGTCATAACGTCATACTTGATGACTCTCAAGGGAAAATTTGTAGATGTTTGAATAAACACTAAAAAAATGCCACCTCATAGGGAGTATATGCGAACCGAGGCAGGTGGTGATATAATAGGAATATGAAAAGTTTAGTTTGGCGAGACGATTTAAAGAAAATTCAAAGGGATAAAAACAGCTATTGTACTTCCAAGATGAGAACTGCCAAGTCAGAGATAAAGAGGCAAGTGTGACAACAGACGCCAGTGAAGTTTGATGCATACAAAATAGGTATTAAAGGATGGAAGCATTCGTCAAAAAATATTGTCACCCGGGCATTAGTCAAAGCCCGTCATGCTAAACAGTAGCAGAAAGTATTAAACCACACAAAGACCAGAAAGTATGCAGACACAAAGACAAATTTGAGCCCAGGTATCAAATGACTAAAACTTAAAATATAAATAAATAGGAGCGAAAAAGATCCAAACAAAAATAAACTTCCTCCAGACTAACCTGGTTAATACAAACCAAAACCTGCAATGGTGGCCTATCAGAGGGGACAAGTCTTTAAGACTGGTAACCTAAACTAAAACATGGATTAAACCAATTTCCTCCAGGCTCACCTGGCTCGGATCAACTACAACCTGCACTGGTCTCAGAGGGAAAAATGATCTTTGCAGTGAAAATGTTACCAGGGATAGGGTCCAGTCTGCGTTCTGGCTGTGAGTTATTTTTTTTTTGTCTTTACAGCCCCGAAGTTAACCGCAGACCTCGGAGCCCCGCACCGCCCAAGCTTGACCGGGAATGTCGGTCCAGGGCAATGAACAGCAAACATTAGGTTGTCATGTAACCTTGCAAAGGATCGCATTGCAGTACAACTTCGATCAACAAGCACTTAACTGAAATCTCTTCATGTGCGAATTTCTGTAGTAAAATGCGTACCGTCAGATCGTCAGATGTTTCATAACAGATAACACAAGGATGCGCGGTTTCAACAGACAACGCGTAACAGACAACACTTGGGATGTTATCTGTTGTGTTTGAAAACATTATGCATGAAATTTTATGCATAACAAGCATTGCCAGGAAGAGCAAAAAAACAGCCAAAAAGCATCTGCTGGCTTTTTTGTTTGTCGCCATGATGTCGGAAAATTCAGCAGATGCTTTTTTGGCGTTTTTTTGCTCATCCTGGCAATGCTTCAAAAACAAACGACATAACGTTCAAAAACACAATAGATAATATCCTAAGTGTTGTCTCCCTATGAAAAATACGAAAAAGTTACATGATAGGAGTTGATACAACTACAGTCTGTGTAGTTGTACGCAGATTCGTAATGATATGCAGTAGTACAGAATACTTTAATTTAATGTGCCTCACACTGGGCTAATCTTAAGCACTAGTATTCAGTAGCATCCCGCCTACTATTTTGAGATAATTTTTCATCGCGCTGTTACGCACTGTCTGTTGAAACCGGGCATCCTTGTGTTACCTGTTATGAAACTTCTGCCACTGCAGCGACAGCTATTTCTTGTCCCACTGTCTCCAGACACATGAACACAGGGACATAAGAAAACTTAGGATCCAATGGTGAAAACCACTTACTTTGGTGAAGCCAACTTGTGGCACTGTATTCTGAAGATGCTCCATAAGGTCGTCCCTAAAAACCTGGTGGAAGTAGTTCGATTTCCGAATATAAACACACACCAGTGCCATCAACTGAAGTTGCGACAGGCGCTGTCGCGTCGATGGTTGAAGAGGAAGAAGATCCCGCAGATTCGAGATTTCAGTGTTGATGAGATCCCTTCGTAGTTTGCTTGCGCCTTTAGTAGACTTTCCGCCGTCTACCATCCTGAAATTTAATAATGCAATGTAATTCCTTCGAACCCGTCGTACCTATAATGCAAATGCAACCTTCTTCTGTAATCCCTCCATACATTCTTAAAGGAACAGTAAACTTGACTAGGCAACTTTCGGCCATCAAACCGGCCTGGGGGGCTTAGATAAATGTACAGGGACTTATGGTTCCCAGAGCTAGCTGGCAGGGCCTTGCCCCTTATGCACTGTAGTTACGCACTCATGCACTGTAAAAGTTCGCGATTGTCTGTGTTATCAACATACAGGGTTGCCACTTTACTAAAATAAATTCCCTATGCAAAAGGAAAAAAGTAATACCAAACAAGAAAAGTACTCAGAACGTGTTGCTGGGTCATAGTCACCTTGGAAATAGAACCTGACAACTACTTTTTTCTTAAAATCTGCCGCCAAAGTAAAAAGAAAGTTCTATTGTGAGCACAATTGTACTACCGGTGGCAACCCTGTTGACATACATTGTATTACTTTGTTTCAAGGCAAAGATCGTGGGTTCGAGTCCTACTCCCGGCACACAAACCTTTTGCTTTTTTTTTTTTTTTTTTTCTACTAACTCAAAAGTCGAACTCTCGGAAACTGCAATGGTCGTAACAAGAATTTTTCTAACTCTCAATATCGACTCAGGGTACATTCTTGATATGTCAGCTAGCTCCCTGAGCCAAGTTTGAGTCAAGTTTACTGTTCCTTTAAACCCGGAGACCCGAAACTAAAATAGAATAACACCAGTACACCGTGCAGTCCCATGATATCGGTCCTATCCTACCCAGTGCCAAAATTTTCTGGTATTGCCCTGATTTTAAAAGAAAAAGTTACAGCCGGGCGATATCAAAATAAATATCGCCCGGGCGACATTTATTTTGATATCGCCCTGCTGTAACTTTTTTTATTTTTAACATCAGGGAAATACCAGAAAATTAAAACAAATGTACTAGTGTTATAATCATTATCGCCCTTGCTTTTCGTCGGGCGATAGCGGAAAATTTGGCCCTTGGGCAGCATGATAGGCAGATATCACCCTCGCTGCGCTCGGGCGATATCAGCCTATCATGCCACCCGCGGGCCAAATTTTTCCGCTATCACCCTCAGGAAGGGCGATAATATATAATATTCTAACCCCCTAACGACAACTAAGTAGTTTTCACATTCCGACGACTATCTAAAGGAAGCTTAGAGCGTGTTCCACCCCTTTACCAATAGTAACTATTTCCGTTCCGGTCTCACGAAAAGTTACTACGCTGACCGTTCCAACCTTCTCAAAATAGTAACTAATAGTAACTATTTGCTTACCACGCTCGGGAGAGTAGTAACTACGCATCTCTCTAACGTGATTGGTCCGATCAGCCCGCGGCCTGATATTTGACCGAAAAAAATAAAAAAGCGTTCCAGCCTAGCGTAGTAACTACGGTAACTAGCGTAGTAACTACGGTAAGTAGGGTGGAACACGCTCTTAATTGCTCGTGCGAAAAACCGGTTATGCAAATTTTCTCCATGTATCTGCTTGAAGTAAATGGGCCAGGAGAAAAGCTTAAAACAGTAAAAGCCGTGGACAATTTGTTAAAAGCAAAGCTTGGTTTTAAAGTATTCAACAATTTCAGAATAGAGGAACTAAAACAGTAAATAGTCTGAGCCACTGAGGTGTGCTTTAAGCTAACTACAAGTCATTTTTGGCGCTTGAGATCTTGTTATGGCAAGAGTTTTAAATACGGTCAGAACAGGGGCCCTTGCCAAGAAGGAACAGAAGACCCTCAACAAAATATTTGACTGCGCTGAACGGATAAGTCACCTGAGATTTATTTTAGCGATATTTCAGCTTTCTAGGCAAGGGTCCTCTTCAGGCTCATGCTAGAAAAATGATCCTTCGATATAAATAAAGGAAGGTTCTCGTAAATGTAAATGTCTTATTTTTTAAGTTACTTCGTAGGAATGGGAGTTGGGACGAAGGAGGAGTTCCTACGGTAAGTTACTATTAGTTACTATTGTTGACAGCAATTAAGAGGAATGAATTAATTTTATTACGTGAGAGGAATCCGAAGGGAAATTATGCTTGCCCTCTCTACGGGTGCGAAGAAGAGGTATCGATCTTGTTAAGCCACTGCCAAGAGCTTTCGGAAATTCGTAAGAGAGACTGTCGAAGATGATATCCCTGTACGTCAGGTATTCTGAAGTGAAACTGACTGATCGAACTTTTAAGACCCGTAAAAATGTAAAAACACAAAGTACGCAGTAACACAAACAAAACAAAGGAGAAACACGAAAATAATAATAATAATAATAACTATATAAAACAACGTGACGCCGCAGAGGGTCGTGAACACATATCAGATTAATCGTTCTAGATGTAAGTTCGGCAGAAATAGCGCTAGAGCTTATGTACATTTTTTGTTGATTAGTAATAGTGTTATTTACGTTTTTGTGCATTGTTTAGTTCAACGTCTGCATTACACTCGGACTTCTTCTAATACAATTATCATTTTGTCTTTCAGTTCTCCTTCAACCCAAGGTGACCGCGAATTCATATTGGCAGCGCTAAACGGGTAAGTCAGCCGAGATCTGTTCTAGCGATACTTCGACCAAGGGTCCTCATTAGTCCGTAGCTAGAAGAAAAGAACCTACAACGAACAACTCCTGCAGGAACAGATTTCATTTGAATTATGTATTCTTTTTTCTCTCTCTCTCTCTTCCTTTCCGTAATATGCATTCATTTCTAGAAAGTTTTGGGTGAACAATACCAAGTATACTTCATAAACTGGAATGGGATCTGCCACTGCTGTATTGAGATGTATTCATTTTTTCGACGAGTTCAAAATAAATAATACTTCTTAATGTTAGTTTATAGCAAGGCATACCCCCCCCCCCCCCCCCCCCTTTATGACATTATTGTGGTTTCGGCTGCCGTCAGCATCCTACTAATTGCGCTCGCCGAAGCATCAAATTCTACAATAATTCTTTTCACCTCAAGCAATAGACTAAGAACGTTAATGACCAATTTGCGGTTTCTTTTGTACCACTATCACCGAATAAAACTGTTGTTCGGTCTACCAGAACGAATTTCAGTATCGCGGAGACTGTTTCCAAACGAAACTCCATGAACACACAAATATTTGAAAAGACGAATTCTGACTTTGGAATAGCAAGACCAACAATGGAAGTCACCTTATTCTTCTGAAGTTAAAAGGAAAAGATGTCGAGGATGATGAAGCCGGTTCTATTAAGTCTTTGAACCCGAGTGAGACCAAGATCAGATAACTAACGCTCCAGACAATGTTTGGCTTCTGTGGACCTAAGCACGATGATTCGTAGTTAAATGACCGTATCTTCAACTTACAGGAATGTAGTGGTAAGTTCCCACACTAATACTGTACTCACCCGGAGAAAAGTGACGAGAAGGCAAAGGACCCTTAAATCCAAGCTGAAGCCACGTTGCTTCTGATAGATGTTAAACATTCTACAGAAGAAACTCGTCACTACACCCACCCATCAGCTCGTATCAAAATCTTTCGCTACGCCCACTTTTTCGGACAGTTGGTACACCCGTCAAGTTGACCCACCAAAACGCATCACTAGGGCCAGCCGGCGTTCGTTCCCCCGTCAATTGTCCACTCGCCTATTTGTCCACTTCATTATTCGCCAGGTTTCTGCCGGGCGGAAAGTGACGGGTGGACAAGAGGGTTTTCCCCGGAGGGTTATTATATGTGCCTTGGAAGGACCTCGACCCATGAGTTTCAGCCTGAGATGCTTAGGTTTGTCTTGCTAAAAATGTGGTCTGCTCAGGGCTTCTTCCACTAGATTGATTTGTGTCTAAAACTCTTCCTCCAATGACGCGATTTTCCTCTAAAAAAAACTAAAAAAAAACGGTATGATATTGCAAGCTGGCAGGGAGAAAATATTTTCTATACTAATCGAGTAACTGTGCTGATTAGTAAGGCAAAACAGCCGTGCGATAATGTTTGCTCTAATACTGGGATTTAAGTGTGGAGTTATAGTCGTTGCAGAATTTATCAACTTGACAAACCGATACCCATTATTATGGGTATAATAATGGGTATGGGACCATTATTCCCATAGTCCCATTTTGGGAATAATGGGACCAGTATTCCCATTATTTAGTGCTGAACCATACTGGTGGTAAAAGGTGGCGTGAAGCACAACCATTCCACCTTTAAAAGAAAAATAAACATCGACGGTTTTCGAAGAATATTCTAAAGGCTTGTCCCTGTTTTTTATATATATATATAAATAATAAACAATGGTAGCCTGTGTCATTTGGAACCTGTACTGTCATCCTCAGGGGCGTCGCAAGGGGGGGTGCAGCACCCCCCAACTTTTTGAGATCCGGTAAAATTTTGGGCCGGAGGCCCAAAATTTTAGTAAAACTGTTTGGTATTTTTTCGATAGCGGAACTATTCGGTATATTTACGGAGATTCGGCAGTTATACAGAATCCCAAATAGGCTATCGGTACAAATCTATTTGGTATAATGATCGGGATTCGGTATAATTCCCAGTATTCGGTAGTTATCACGAATTCGGGGAGAGAATTTACGGAAATTATTTGGTAATTGTTCGATGCCAGAACTATTCGGTATATTTATGGAGATTCGGTAGTTACACAGAATCCCGAATAAGGTATCGGTCAAGAATTATTCGGTATCATAATTGTGATTCGGTAATTTATTCGGTATAATTTTCAGGATCCGGTAGTTACCACAAATCCCTACTTTTGTTCCAGTTTCGACGAATTATACCGAATACGAAAATAATTATTCGGTACTGTTTCGATTTCAAAACAATTCAGTATAATAACCGAGATACGGTAGTTATACAGATATACAGAATCTCGAACATGCTATCGGTCTAAACTTATTTGGTATAATAACTGGGATTCGGTATAATTGCCATTCGAGAGTTACCACGAACCTCGAAACTCGGAAGAGGTCGAGTGAAGCACTGGTTGCAGACAAAAGGACTGATTTATGATCTCATCGATAGTCCTTACTTTTACTTTGGATCCCAAAAAGAAGATTTAATCATGAATCTTAATATTCTATATTTTGCGGAAGGGTGCGTCATTTGATTGGGGTTTTAAAACAGTTCTAGGATTGGGATTTCTAGACATTAAAAGCTAAAATCTGGATGGAAATAGTTAAATTTGGCAGGAAAAAGCTAACTTAAATAAAATTTCGCCTGCGGCGCCCACTTTATGTGATCACGGGTAGTATTGACTATGGTAGAGTAGCTGTTGCTGCAGGAACGTCGCGCCATCCGGTTTCTGGAACTTCTTAGAGCATCGGTATTTAATCCACGGTTAATGATAGAATTTGTAAGATAAGCAGTAAAATTTTAGCCTACAGGAAAAAAATCTCGCCTGCGGCGCTCACTTTCTGTGATCATGGGTAGTATTGACTATACTACAGTAGCTGCTGCTGTCGGAACGTCGCTCCATTTGGTTTCTCGAACTTCTTAGAACATCGGTATTTAATCCACGGTAAATGATAGAATTTGTAATAAGCAGTTAAATTTTAGCCTACAGGAAAAAAAAAAAGATTCTGAAAATTCACCTGCTAGGCTGCGGCGCTAGATTTATTTTTCTCTTGGGTATAATAGATAGAAGCTGTTACTGCAATCGTGCCCGGCAATATATTCTCCAAGTGGCCTTCGCCAAAACGCCACTTAATTAAGTTGGCTTATCGTCTTTCATGCTGCCCTTTAAAGCACAACTCTTACTAGAAATATTCTTTTCCCTATGAAATGGATCAGAAAGAAACATTTTCGAAAATACCATTACTTTCCACCTGAAATTAGCGATTTTCTTGTTAGCGCCTGTCGACTACGTCCAGCCTTCCTGCTCTCCGACGCGGCGGCTGGTCGCAAAAAATTTGAAAACTGATCGCGCCGTGGTTAAAAAGTATGAAAACTAAGCAAATAAAAGAAGTAATAAACAAAAGCTTCTCAGATCCTTATGTGTGAAAGAGTTGTCAGCAGGCGTTGATGATTCCGGCAAATGTTTCGTTGTGTGACGGGCAAAACTCGGCAAGGCCAAAAAAGCGCTAAAATTTCGTAGGCACAAAACGAAACATTGGAGAAAGGTGGGGATTTTAGAAGCTTATAATTCTGTATGGGAGCTAGATATATTATAAAAAGCAGAATAAGCAAGAGGGGTCCTTTAATGTTACTTTTCCTGCGTAATCCTTTCTGTTCCATAATTTAAAGCTCGAATTTTCAGTTTCTATAGAGGATTCAGTAAAATTTTTGAGAGATTCGGTAGATTCGGTAAAATTTTGGCTCTGCACCCCCCTCCCCCCCCCAACGAAAATGCACTTGCGACGCCCCTGGTTATCCTGATAGCCTGTATTCAACTGAAGCTGGGTGTTTCTGTACCATGATTTCTAAAAAAAAATGCATGCCCCCGGAATCATGAACAATAATCACAACCATGGGCCATTGATGTGAAGTAGAGGAGTGCCCGCGTCCGAGAAAAACTAGACAGGGCGATGTGCGATGACCTAACTGCCCTTATTCGGTTCGGCAAAAACAATCACTCCTTAAAAACCGACAGCCTCACCAACAGTTCGAACAAAGGGGTTATTATTGCACTGGCATGTGAAGACATTAGGAACCTTGTAGGCGGTTTTAACAAGGCGCTCAAACAAAAGATCGTTCATCTCCCACGATTGCAGGAAATTAATGACAAACTAAGACAGGCGCTCTCCTCCCAGAGCAACTTGATTCAGATGATTATCAAGCCGGATCATCTTGTGGGATCAGGAACGCCCAGCAAAGCGTTACTCCAAGAATTCAAGCCCGAGAAAATCCTGCTAATCACACTGTCAGAAGTTTCATAGCAGACAACACAAGGATGCGCGGTTTCAACCAGTTTCAACGGACAATGCATAACAGACAACACTTGGCACGTTATCTGTCGTGTTTGAAAACGTTATACATGAAATGTTATGCATGACAAGAATTGCCAGAAAGAGCCGAAAAACCGCCAAAAAAGCATCTTCTGAATATTCCGACATCGTGACGACAAAAAAAAAGTCAGCAGATGTTCTTAGGCTGTTTTTTGCTCTTCCTGGCAATGCTTGAATTGGATAACATTTCATGCATAACGTTTTCAAACATAACATCCCGAGTGTTGTCCGTTACGCATTGTCTGTCGAAACCACGCATCCTTGTGTTTGTTTGTTATGAAACTTCTGACAGTGCAGGGGGACTGAATGATCTTAACAAAATGCAAGAACGCCGTACGAACGCCGCTACGGCCGACGAATCTGACGAACATACCAAGGAGAAATGCAGATAAGAATTTCCATCGCCACCAATGCACCATCAGGATCAAAATCAACAAAAATGCCTAGGGTTTTCGGTGGGACCGCGCAAGTGGGTACGTTTTTACTTTCTTGGTCCGTTCACTTTGGCCGAAAAGGAAACTAACCTCAACCACCACTGCTGTTCCTAAGTATAGGCTTCAGGTGCGAATCCTGGACTGTGGCAGTTGGTCAGGATTCAATTTGCTTCGATAGGACGAGACAAGGATCAGAAGAACTGATAAAGCATGCCTTTCCATTATCCGTTATATTAATCTGTATGTTTCGCCAATCGTTCTCACGGGGAGCAAAAGAAGCGGACGGTCGATTTGGAGGAGTTGTTTCCCCCCTCCCCCCAATGAGTGGGGTTTTAACTGGAACTCGATGCACCCAAAAGATGTTAACGGTGTAAACCCTCCGCGGACTGTTGTTGTTGCGTACAAGTTCTCGGAGGCATCGCACCGTTTCCTTCAAACATTAGTTGCGTTTTTTGTCCTCATCCGTCATCCGTGTTCGACGAACCAAGTTCGTTAATTTTGCTTAAAGAGCGTTTTTTTGTCTAGTCCGCGTAACCGTGGTTAGCCCAACTAGCCTCATGGAAAACGGCTTATAGCGCATTTTGAATTTGGCGCTCTAAACGTCGAACCGAACTGACGGATGAGATTTTCGGCTCAGTTCGTCATCCGACAAACCATGGAGAAACCTGGTCCGACGGATGAGGGAAAAACGCTCTATAAGAGAATTCGTCGGACGGACGTGAGAAGGAAAACGCTTATAGTGCCGACGAAGGAGACGGATGAGGACGAAAAACGCAACTATTCAGTCTTTTGGATCCCTGGCACCAACAGAAATTGGCGACAGTTAACTACCCTAATTTATTCAACTGCTGTGCTATTTTTGTCAATTCAGGTTGTAGCTATCACCTCGACTATTTACTTCCAAAATGCCAGAACGCCTCACACCTCTACGTCAGAAATAGTGAGGTGTTCCAAATCAGTTTTTGTCAACCCGGCTACTCTAGTGCTACAGCGTTATTACACGCTATGAATCCGGGTTCAGTGAGCTCAGGACTGAGCAAGACAAGCTTTGCCGGTTTTGTAGCGTCTGTTGTATGTACACTGCGCGTCGCAAAATACATAAATCTGCAGAATGGAATTGCGGGCAGACAACGCAGTGGCGTCACTTCCTTCGATACTCGGTCGGTCTATACCTTTACCGGCGCTTGGTGTATAAAAAAAAATCAGCCAACTGCTCGTTCTCCACAGTCAATTCCACACAATCAGCAATTTCCTTCCTTATCATTCTTTATCATTCATTAGTTGAGTTTTTAGTGTCTGAGTAGCTCGGTACGAGTGTAGTGAATAACTAACTATAAAGGAATAACCCCGCTTGCCCTTCCAAGCTTCATTGCCTTTCTTGGCAGGCGAAAGGCGAATAGTGTCTGTTTTTTTTAATAAACGTATCTCTACTCTCTACTCTACTCTAACTCCTGTGACACTATTAAGACTATATTAAGAGGTTAAAGGCAGGAGCCGGCTTCGTTGAGGTACTTGGGACTCCCCTTGGAGACGTCAATCAATGAACCCCGCTCCACCTCCGACTTTGGACTTTGTCAAATTTTCACCAACGAACCCGGCTCCGACTCCAAGGGAGACTATAGTCTCCAAAGAAGGATCAACGATTCCGACACGTCTCCTAGAGTGCAAACTGAGTTATCATATCTCAGAGTGATATCGCGCGTTTAGTTAATTTGACCCCTGTCGAAAATGCAATCCATTTTCATTTTTTTTTCTACGTTAATCTAATAGACATTATGTTCTACAGTTGGTGGGCCACTAAGGTTTGTGGGACTTCACACGGACTGACGCGTTAGCACTTGCATTGCGCTTCCTTAATCCTTATGTTGCATCGACTCTTTCACACCTGCAGCCCTTCAGAGCATAAAATTACTCTGTTAAAAACTGCTAAGCATAAAATTGCGGAGCTTCTTTTTTCTTCTCAACTTTTTCTCACTTTCATTGAAGGCAGCCTATTGTGTTTCTTCTCATAAATCCAAGGAGCCTTCACAAACTGGCGAATCTTCTAATCAAGCAAATCCATCAGTTCTCCCTGGAAAGGGCGTATAAGCCTACGTAAGAGTTTTTTTCCTCAATCAGAATGGACCCACAGATCGGAACAGATCTTTCCTTTGGAACGGAAACTCTGTCAGGTCTCACCAGATTTAGATCAAGCCGGGTTTGACCAGAAAGAAAATCTGCGCCAGACTTCAGAAGCAATGGCCTCTCAAGTCTCAACTGAAGGAGAGGGTAGCGTGGAAAAAATCCCATCCTTGCTATTCTCACTTCAATTTCGAAGAAGCATTAACATTACCAGGGACCCATAAATTTCATGTAATGACTCGCCATTCAGGGGGATTGTCATTTCCTATGCTTCTACGTTGCTATGTTGCCCGAGCCTCACCTAGTTTCCAAAAATTCCACTTGGGTCGAATCGGCGTTCTTGCTCAGATAGAGCCAATCCTGGGCCTCCTTGGACGTGCCCCTCAAGGCAATATTTTATCCCCGTGGGTATTTCTCGAACTATCTGACGCTCGGTCAAGAGCGCATCAGAAATCTCTTATTGACAAGCCCCTGAATGGCGAGTCATTACAGGAAATTTATGGAATTCTGGGGAGTTTTGTTTGCTGACAAAAAAAAACAACTGGGCAATTGGGACCAGTCTTTACCCTACTCCAACCCTACAGAAGATACCTCCTGGTCAAAACCAAAATCTCTAATTTTTGATATAAGTTATATTAAAAGTTATTTTAAGCTTAACCACAAGTTAACTGGAAAAGGTTTACAAGAAACCACAGAAGCGATCCTAATGTGCTTGCTCAGACCAACTATGTAATTAGTCGGCCAGAGCTTAAAGTTCTGCGAAAGTCGAATAACCACGGAAAGAAAGAACCTAAATTCAGAAAAAAAAATATCTGGTCCACTCGAGTCAAGTTAATTTCAAGTCCACTTCCACCGCATTGACGGAACCTCGGACGGAACAGAAACAGAATGGACAGAGCGTTTAACTTATTTGGAGAGCCAGGTCACGATCCCGGTCACGAGTTACAATCAGTAACCAACGGACATCAGAAGGAAGGCTCTCTCTAGGTAACTCTGGTGTCGAAAGCCCTAATGATTATGATAATGAAATTGTATTAACGCACTAAAAACGGGAAGGGAAATAGCACAGTACAAAAAAAGAGGAAAAATTACAGTGACCTTTCGATAACGTAGTATATGCACAGGATAAAAACAAACAAGCAAAGCACAAAGAAGGGACGAATCGGCTCTAAAAACCTTTTTCCCAGACGGGAAGAGGAAAAATGTCAAGGGCAGAAACGTAATGCAATTTGGAAGAAAATAGGATACTCCATACAGGTCAGGCTCAAGACTGTTCTGCTTGACAGTCATCCCGATCGCCATGACTGTACGGCTGTGAAGCGTAGAAATCTAAGAGGACTTTGGAAGTCTCCAAATCAAAGTAGCCTAATCACCCGGGGTTGGTGAAATCAGACGACTCCAGACGGCTCGTCGCATTTGAGAAGAAGCTGCTGCGTTGAATCGCGGGCACAAAGTACGCCTCAACAGCCCCCCTGCTTGAACGACTGCGGTACAAGACCGCCATCCTGGGTCGGGTCTGTCTTCAACAGCTAAGACTTGACTCGAAGCCTTGTCCATCGCATGGCCAAATAACCAACAGTCGAAAATCGCATTCGTAGATCACAACACGGTTCCGGTCCACATGGTCCCCCCTCCCGCCAAACTAACCATTGGAAGGCAGACTTTTTCATCTCACTAGTCTTCTCAGACAGCCAAGGACAGAAACTTGGTAGCGTAGAAAAAAAAATATGAGTGTACTTGGCTGTTTGATTAGGCGTAGCCTACCAAAAATTTGTGGACCAGGAATACTATCCCTCTTTTAAAGTTATGAAAATAAACCACAAACTTGAAGTGCTTCACGCTTTAGGGTATCATACAGGTGGACGTCAATTCAATTCTACTTCCCATTCTTGTCTAAGAGACACTGATCAGCGTAATTGCTATTTAGTCAACTTAAGCGATTTACTCTGATTTTTTTTATGTTTTTGCGGTTTGAGAAGATTGAACACTGGGGAAATCCTCAGTGTGAACAAAGACACGCGTTTATGAATACTGCGGTCGAGTGAACGCGATGGAGGAAGATCTGTGGTTTTGGGGAATTCCGAGCTTGCGACTACTTGCGGCTTCCTCGAGTTTATTCGAAACTTTTTGATTTATAATCGTCACAGAACAAGAAAAATGCTCAGAGAACAAATCCAAATGATAAACCAACCGGCAGCGGGATCAACCAAATGCAACCATGTCACGTAAACCGTACAGAAACCTCAAACCTCTGTAATATGTAGACTCACGAACTGCTGAAAATTTCTCCCCAGCTTTCACTCCTGTGAGATGCACGAGATCTCATTAAAGTTTAACTGAAAAGGGCTGAGATAGGACAATCTAATTATCCATCAATGATTCACGTAAATAGGCTTGAAGACCCGATAAAAATGCGCTACTTCGTTGCTTCGCTATTCACGAATAATCAATTTTCAAATAGTGGAATTTCCCCATCGGATTTGTGGTAGGCCTATCTCTATGCGCTCGTATCTGTGTTGTATGCTTGACGAATAATTTGTGTTCAGGCACTAAGCAGTCTTCACCAAGCTCACCACTGCCCATTGAAAAGCCGCGTTTGTGTTGAGGTTCACTTTTTCCACGTCATAGTAGAATTTGCGTTGTGGAGACGGCAGTAGATATTCCGAACGTCACTACAAGAGCAGATAGTAAGTAAGTATTTATTCGTGAGTAAACCAAACATGGTATTTCGCTCGAGCAGATAGTGGAAAATCAAAAAATCACTCAGCAGAATCCAAATGATTCAGGGTATTCAGTTAAATGATACAAAAATAAGTTGGCTTTTCAGTTAAACTTATAGTATAGTATTTTTAAACCAATTTAGAGCTTTCAAATTTTTTTCCTGATTGCAACATTTTTTCCTTATCAAGAACTTCTAAGACATTATTTGTAGTAAATTGATTACCCTGTTTTTTTAATTGTACCATATCGTCTGTTTGGACCCTTAGTAGAACACAGTCTCTCATTCGTCCGAATGCACCCTTGTTCGGACATGGCATTTCCCCATTTGCAATTCCCAACTCCACGCATCCGAATCTTCTACATGTTATGTATGCATGTTATGTAACTGTCTAGTGTATGTAACTGTCATCATTACGGCACTGTCAAACAGAAGTAACGTGCGAGGTGTTCCTTTTGAAACGTTACTGAAGACGTTCTACGTTTTCTAAGCGCCACGGCGAGTTAATACTAGACACAAAAATTTGTAATATTTCTTCATCCAAGCGACAAACTAAAAAGCTGTCCATAGTAAGTATGCATTTTAAGATTTGTTTTTATTTTTTTAAGTGTGAAGAAAATGTTGGTTCTTAGTTGTGATTGCTCTGCAAGATGGGACGAATATTGTAAGATGAGGATGAACAGTATATCTACTTACGGTAATTATTATTGTGAGTAACTGGATTGTTTGTTCAGTCTTTTGATTGTCTTAGTGTATTGTAAGACAAGAGTTCACTTCTTGGGGTGGCCGTTTAACAAAAATATTTATATAGTTGTTTATAGAACTACTCTCTGTAAAAACCATCACCTTATACAGGTAAGCTGCTATAAAGAATCCACTTTCAGCCATACCATAAGCTCGCTACTGTTCATCAGGGCGTTCACTTGCGAAGAAGAGGAGAACAAAAGGTGACGGCAAACTAACTGTCAAGTAAACGACCAGCCCTACAATTAGAAAATATGCCAAATTATCAAACGGCGACATCGACCAGAAACCAACCGGCAGAAACTGTCTTTCGTCCGGACCCTCTAAAGCAATTCAGGCTCCTCTGAAATTCAGACGTCCCTTTGGATATCTGACGGCGATTCATGCTTACGGAGTAATTTATGGTGTCATCATGTGTGTATTTCACACTCCAGATGGTTTAATCCACTGACTACCATAATTTATGTAATGGAGATCGGACGAGAGTAGCCTATACAACGTTTATGCACAGAAAGGTCCTGAAAAGACGTCGTCATGTAACCATGTGTTACGCTGCCAAACTGGATACTAACAAGTGCGCAAGCGCTCAGACGTGGAGTGTGAAAGTAAAATGTTTATCACATCTTATATACAAACAGCAAGCTATTTGACATCCCCAATAACCAAAAAATATTGAAATAACCTAATTTGAAATCATCCCAGTTTAAAAGCTTAAAAACCGCATTTAGAAATCTAAAAAAGATCTTCAAAATCTTGCAAGAACGGTCTATGTTTGAACACTGAGCCAGTCCGACACTTAAACCCCTTTTCCATAAGCAAGGTAATAACAAGTGTAATAAAACCAAATCGTTTTATTGCCTGATACCCCCCTTGTCACAACTTCATTAAGGTCGGCATATCATCGGTCATATGACAAAACTCCAGTTTCCAACTCATCATTGAATAGGAAAGTACGCCGCGTGGTCTTATTTGTTGCTGTTACACCAACATCCGCATCTGTACATATATACCCACAAGTATACAAGAGTTGAACTTGAGACGTGCCATAGACGAACTTCACTCATGGGAAATCTGGGCCCGGCTGCCCATGAACGGGAGAGGGTGGGGGGGGGGGGTCTGGACCAATCAAATTGCATATCTAGACCTAAATATCCTCGGCTATACCAACTTAGAGTATGATTCCAGTCACTGGTCAATCATGGGCAAACTAGGCCCACTTGCCCCTGAACCAAGTGGGGTCGGGTTTGGGCCCGCAAAAAGCAAAAAGAGACCCAAATGCTCACAAACCTACCAAGTTCCAACTTGATACCTGCTGTTGATTCCTGTCACGGGTAACAAACTTTACTCCTGGGCAATCTGGGCCCAGTTGCCCTTGAACGGGGTGGGTGGGGGAGGTGCAACTTTGAAAGCAATTTCCCAGCCCTAGGATCTACAAGTACAAGGAGTTTCATCGTCCTGTGCCCAGGTCTGGTCAAGTTATGAACATTATTCACTAGGCAATCTGGGCCCGTTTGCCCCTGAACCGGGTGGGTGTGGGGGGTGGGACCCCCAAAAGGCACAACTAGACCCCAATACCCACAAGTGTACCAAGTTTGAACTTGATACTTGCACTGGTTCACGAGTTATGAGCTCCACAAAATATGGTGAAAACCGAAAACCGGAAACCGAAAGCCGAAAGCTGCTACAGCGCTCGCAATAGTGGATTGTTCCAAGGAACACTCCACTAAAAACATCTGCAGCAAACCGTATTTCCACCGGCCTAAATCAGAAAGCCATATTTCTATAAATCAGTGAACAAATTTCAGTGTAACCAAATGCACTGCAATAGGGGAGCAGGTATTAGCAAGAATTTATAAAGTTTCACCAGAATGTACACGAGCATAACACGCGGAAGGGAACGAGAATCCGCTATGTGAAATAAGTGGTTAAACTAGTTTACTTTGACTATTTGACCAGCTGCTTCTTATTCGAACGTGCGAAACTCATTTGAATCAAAAGACTATAATCATAACAAGACAGTACCACAACAAAGGTCTGTGATGCAGAACAAAACACAAAATTCATTTATGTATCGGGAACGGAATGGGGTGTAGTTTTGTTGGAGCTCTGCGCCCAGCTCTACATGTTTACAGTTGCTTCTTACTTTCATAGTGCCCACGGTCCATAACTGTGAAGGGATGTAATACCTTCACATACTAGATTATAATTAGTTACAAATATTCATTCTGTAAATACGGTTATTGGTATATTCAAGCTTAATGAGATTGGTCTAAATATTCTTCAGTCTGGAGAACGTTAAATTAAAATATAAATAAGTATTCGTTGTCCCTAGTGTGTTCTTTTTATGGCACTTGCAGCTTCGCTCAAGTGCCATATACCGATCACTTTTCGGTCTGTCGGTCGGTCGGTCGGTCGGTCGGGCGGTCGGTCGGGCGGTTCACTGATCTCGAGTTAGGGTACTTCCAGAAGTGCAAGGACGATGAAACTTGGCAGGCATATCAGGGACCCGACCAAACTAGCCTAGAAATAGTGACTTCCCCGATCCGACCACCGTGGGGGGAGTGGAAGGATGGGGAATCCGGAATCTTGAGGCAAGTATAACTTTCGAACGTGTGATCGGATCTTAATGAAACTTTATATTTGAAAAGACCTCGTGTCTCAGACGTCATATATCAACTCCGGAATAGATCCGGTGACTTTGGGGGGAGTTGGAAGGGGGAACCGGAAATCGCGTGACATGTTCAGAGTGGACGGATCGGGAAGAAACTTAGTGGGAAGAACAAGCACACGCCCTAGATCCATAATTGACAAGACCGGACCGCATTCGAGCACTGTGGGGGGAGTTGGAGGGAGGGTTCCGGAATTCCGGTGATCCCGACTTGAGATGCTTACACATGTGCTAGGACGATGAAACTTGGCAGGCATATTAAGGACCCGACCAAACCAACTTGGAAATAGTCACTTTCCCGATCCGACCACTGTGGGGGGAGTGGAGGGATAGGAAATCCGGAATCTTGAGGCAAGTATAACTTTCGAACGGGTGACCGGACCTTAATGAAACTTTATATTTGGAAAGACCTCGTGTTTCAGATGTCACACTTCAAGTCCGGAATGGACCCAATGACTTTGGGGGGAGTTGGAGGAGAGGAACGGAAATTGTGTGACATGTTCAGAGTGGACGGATCGGGATGAAACTTGGTGGGAAGAACACGCACAAGCCTTAGATACATACTTGACAAGATCGGACCGGATCCGAGTACTGTGGGGAGAGTTAGAGGGAGGGTTCCGGAATTCCTGTGATCCCGACTGCTTAAGATGCTTACACATGTGCTAGAACGATGAAACTTGGCAGGCATATCAGGAACAGTTGTTTCTCCGATTCGACCATCGTCGGGGAGTGGAGGAGGGGGAATCCGAATCTTGAGGTTGTCCAACTTTTGAACGGGTGATCGGATTTTAATGAAGCTTGATGTTCGGAAAGAACTCATATCTCAGATGTTCCATTTCAAGTGGGATAGGATCTGATCAGTGTGGGGGAGTGAGGGGGGGGGTCGGAAATCTTTTGACACGCTTAGGATATAGCGATTGGTACGACACTTGGTGGAAAGAACAAGCGTAAGCCCTAGATACATCAGCAAAAGAACCAGACCGGATTCGGTCACTCTGGGGGTGAGATGGAGGGGGATCCAGAATTCCGGTGGTCGCAATTTAAGGTACTTCAAGATGTGCTAGGACGATGTAACTTGGCTTGGACGTTAGAGACTTGACAAGATTGGCTTATGACTTGTCACTTCCCAGATCCGACCATCCCTTAAGGTACTCAACAAACCCACAAATTGGCGAATTCCTACTGTCATCCTTTTACAAAGCCTTGCAAGTGCCATATGAGCTTACAGCTCTTGTTTATATTAGTATCCAGACTTTGTAGGTGATAGTGACATAAAGTTAGTTATAGTCTGTCTTAATTGTATGTGGTGTGTGATCTTATTAAACGATTTAGAACTGCTAATCGTCAGCTAGAGTTCAGGACAAGACAGGTGACATTATATAGTTTTGGGGATGCGGTACAGACCTTACGCACTGGTCCCACATCCGTCTTTCTGTCTACAAGACTTTTTGTTTAACGCAAAATTTGCAATGCAAAACTTGGAATTACTTATCATGCGCCTAAAAATCAAGGTGAGCTTCTAAATCTACGCTTGGTTACGTTTCGTCATGGGGAATCTGCCACGGGGACGTTTCACTGGGGACGATATGCATGTCGAAGGAAAACAATCATGGGCCTTTGGTACTACTGAGCGAACAATACGAGCGAACAAGGATGGTACAAGAAGTGGGCACACAAAAGAGAATTGCACGAATGAAGAAGTGGAATGTCTCACTATTCGAACGTAACCGTATGGCTGAGATCGTACCGCGTTACAAATCGTGGGCGCGACCGAGTTCTGTTTGGAACGAGAACGACGAATGCAAAATAAAGAATGACGGCGCTAAGAATGACGGGGATCGAGTCCATTTGCCAATCTCTAAAGCAAAAGTTCGGACCGTGACCAACTGTTCGAAAAAACAATGGAGATTGACGTAAGAAACAAGCGAAAATTTCCCGTTTCGCCTCTACTGTGTTCGATGGACCTCGAACTAAACTCGAAATACGCGTTTGCAAAGCGAGGGGCTTGCTGTTCGCAGGGACGGGAGTGCGCAGCTGCATTGCTGCCTATGCATGCTAAAACAACTGATAACACCAACAAATCCCAAGACCTTTCCAGAGTTAACAAGGCAAGAGGTCCAAAGGAGAATATTTTCTGGGCTTTCTGATACAGATAATCATGAATAAAAGATTTCCAGGATCTGCAAACAATCAACATCATGCATGTAAGCCCCTTACTGACAGACTGAGATCCATCAGGTAACGTCCCTGTATTTGTAAGCCCTCTTTCTCATCGATTATCGTAAAACAACTGATCTGGCGAGAAAACAAATCTGAATTTAGCATGCATTGTTACCACCAAATCAAAGCTCTAATCGACCTCAGAATGGTCAAATTTCAACCAAATTTCCGTGTTCTGTATGATTCCGGGCTTGTCCGGTGAGACAATAAATTTCAGATATCGTTTCAGCTGGTGTTTTTCCCCTACATCCAATCTATGATCGACCTTGGAACAAACTTTTACTTGTACCGAAGTGCCGGTTCTGGCCGGATTCCCGGAAACTACTTGCCCGGCGAGAGGTTAGAGTTTAAAAATGGATTCAGCATGTTCTTACCTCTATATCGAAACTCTATTGGACCTCAGAAATACTTTCACTTGAGCTAAATTTATGGTTTCGGGCGGATTCCGGGCGGATTCTTGACCGGATTTCTGTCAAGAAATATTACCTTCAGCATATCTCGATATCGAACCTCTAATCGACATCAGAAAAAAACTTTAACTTTTGCCAAATTTCCGACTTTGGCCGGATTCCGGCTGAACTAGTCGTCCGATAAGAAAAGAGTTAGGATATGGATTCCCCACCTTTCTTTACCCCTAAATCGACTATCCAATTACCTTGACAAAATGGGGTTTTCACCCTTTAATTTTAACCCCCACGCATCGACGAACTTAAACTGTACTTTGACCCAAAGGGTCCTCAAACCAAGTTTGAACAAAATACTTTGTTCGGTTTTGTTTCTTTCGGTTTTTTTTAATAATAAATTATTATTATTATTATTTCACCACTATTTATTTTACCATATTTTTCATAAAAAAGATGTCAGTTCAGTTCGTTCTTATTATTTCCGGTTTTCCGGTTTTCTATTGTATCTGCCTCCTTGGTACAGAAATCGGAACCTCATATGTGTTTACAGTTTCCCGGATATCGGGTCGAAACTTACGGAGCTTGCTGGCAAAATACCCCAGTCTACTTATAAGTATCTGCCCGCCCACAGTGGCCTTACTCGTTTGCTTTTGTTTCTTGTTCTTTTTGTTTTGTGAAGTGTTTGTTTTGTTTCTTTTATTGCTACTCCGCTTTGATTTTTTGTAGCGGGTCAAAAATAAATTATTATTATTTCACCACTTCGTTCGTTATCGTGCTAGCAGACGGACAGACAGGCAGACGTACGAACAGACAAACTTTACGAAGTCATTTGTATCAGATCACTAAAGTTTTGGGATCACAAAAGCTTGTGGACTGGGAGGCAATTCACCGGACAAGCTTCATCCTTTCTCTATAGTTGCGTTTTTGCAAATACCATGGTATCTGTTACCACGGTAACTGGATCTGCAATTAGTCGTTTTTGCAGTTACCGTGGTATCTGATATACGGTCTACTGCAAAAACGACTATTACCGAATTGGCACTTTTCGAAGTCATCCCAGAAGAAAAACTGATATCCATTTACATCACTAAGTGCTGAACTTCTTTCTCACCAGTTTGACAAAATTTGATGAAAGTGAGATGACTTTTCAGATACCACCACCAGATACCACGGTCGGACCGTGATATCTGAATATCTGTTACCACGGTAACTGGCCAGATACCACGACAACTGCCAAAACGTCGTTTGACCATGGTATCAGATACCACGATAACTGCAAAAACGACTTTAGACCGTATATCAGATACCATGGTTTCCGCAAAACGCAACTTATATTTCTCCACGTACTGTTTAACAGGCGAGCCTTCCGCGATTGGGATTTGAACACGAGACACACGCCCGTTTTTACATTGTCCTAGGTCCAACGATAGCAACTCATACAACTGCGCTCACCACAGTTGTCCGGAATTTTCGTTTCAATCGGTTTAAAGGCGGCCTGACGAATAAATTGGCCAGTCAACTCGGATACCCTATTTAGGCGAATTTTTGGCTTCGATCTCCCGAGTTCACTACTAAAAGTGGCAAAGGTCTAAATATGTAGAGCTTGATGTACTCGCTGAATATGAGGACATACATCTTAGTTATGCAGAGGAAAGAGCAAAGCCGACAATTATGCAAGGACTGACTCTGTTTTTTGTTTTGTTTTTTTCAGAGTAAAGGGACATAGCCATTCTGGCTCCCCCGATCAATCACCAGAAACAAAGCGAGCAAGAAGACGTTCCCCTGGGAAGAATTAAGCAGAATACTTACCCGCACGCCCTTTCCATTATCCTAACTCCCGGCAGTTGAAGCTTCATCTGTCAGGACATCCCCTATCTCCTATCCTGCTCAGCAGTACATGTTCACTCTTGGCTACTTCACGGTATATGCAACTCTTCCAGAACAATAATCAGGATAGTGACTGGAATCGTCAGCGGCAGCTCGCGAAGCAGCCAGAGCTGCCCGAGGCCCTAAAAGCCAAAGTCAATGTCAGTAATGAGAGCGACAAAAAAGCTAGTCGTCCGTTAGCGATGCTTCGGGACATGGTAAAAAGTGAATCTAGAGCACGCAACGCCTACAACACCGGAGAGGTGTCGAGATTTATATCTCTGCATTTTGATCGCGCTTGGGAGAGCCTGGCCCAAGTAATGAGGGGAATATGTTAATTCCTCAACGGGGTTACGGAGCTGAGATGATCTTAGCCAATGATAGTCGTCGGTTATGGAATGAATGACTAATGTAATCTAGATCACGCGATTGCAGTCATTTTCGCGCCTCTATCTTGATTTTCGGCCTCCATTGTTTTCCTGAGACATAATAGAAACATAACGATCAGGGAGAGTTCGTCAGGTAGGTAGATGCCGACACAGGCGGTATCTCGGGAATGTGACATCAAACAGAAAAATTCGGCGGTAAAGGAAAAAATGGTTCAACGAAATTTGGCCTAAGCATCGGGTACGGTGACTTAAAAAACAAGACCAAAGGTTCCGATGGGATCCCAAAAATTGAATATTTGATCCAGACAAATAGGTTTTGTCTTCGCGAGATCCAGTGTTAAGGTCTGGAAGTGCATCCGATAAAACCAGAAAGGCTATTTGGCTACAATATTCACGACTAGAAACGAAGCATTTATTTAGACCATCCAAAAGTTCCCGGTTTCAGCCGGATTCCAGACGAACATATACGAATTCAGCATCTGTTCTTGCCCCCAGATCGGACATCTAATCAACTACAAACACAACTTTTGCTTTCAAAAATTTTCCAGTTTCAGCCGGATTCCAACCTAAACACTTGTCCGAGTAGAAAATGCTTTTCATATAAGGATTCAGCATGTCTTCTTACCCCTGAAACGAACATCTAATCAACTTCAAATAAAACTTCTACTTTTAACAAACTTTCCGGTTTTGGCCGGATTCCGGACGAACTACTTGTCCGGCAAAAAAATGATTGTCATATACGGATTCAGCATCTCTTCTTACTCCTAGATCGAACATCTAATCAACTTCAAATAAAACTTTTACTTTTAACAAACTTTCCGGTTTCGGCCGGATTCCAGGCGAACTACTTGTCTGGCGAAAAATAACTTTCATATTCGTGTTCAGCATGCCTTCTTACCCCTATATCCAACATCTAGTCAACTTCAAATAAGACTTCTACTTTTAACAAACTCTCCGGTTCTGGCCGGATTCCGGACGAACTACTTGTCCGGCGAGAAAACTGTTTTCACTTTCTTGTTCAGCATGCCTTCTTACCCCTATATCGAACATCTAATCAACTTCAAATAAGACTTCTACTTTTTACAAAATTTTCGGTTTTGGCCGGAATCCGTTCGAACCACTTGTCCGGCGAGAAAATGGTTTTCATCTACGTGTTCAGCGTGTCTTCTTACCCCATAATCGACTATCACATTAGCTGTTTAAACATTTTTTGCTTGCCCCTTAATTTAAATCCCCTCCCCACCCCTAAATGTAAACCTACAGGGCCCATCTACGATCTCGACCTTAGTCTTGACCCAAAGAATCCCCACACCAAGTTTCATCAAAATACCTCACTGCCTTCGAGAGCTATCGTGCTTACAGACATACAGACGGACGGATGGACGGACAACTTTTGCGATGTCATAGGTATCCCTCCATTTACGTTTTGGGATCCCCCAAAAATGGACGACAAGGTATGTCATGTTACGCTCATCCTTAGCACAAACGTGCATCAAGCATACGGACCAAGGCCGTAATCTAAAGTGGGTCCTTCACTGGAAATCGTAAGTCGTCGGAAGCGATTGTAACGTGTCGTTAGCGGTTTTCAACCAATGAGAGCGCGCCGGGTCCGGACGAGCACGGTTATGAAGGACATACGATTGCCAGTGGAGGATCCACTTAAGCACTGTCAGAAGTTTCATAACAGATAGCGCATAACACTTTCAAGAATAACACCGCCAAGGACAGATGAGTGGATTCAAACTGTTGGAGCCAAAGCAGCATATATCAGCACCTTCGATTGTGAAAAGGGGTACTGGCAGATTGAGATGGAAGAGGAAAGCAAGTCAAAAACAGCTTTCACCACGCCAGAAGGTCTGTTTGAATTCAACGTCATGCCCTTCGGCCTTAGTGGCGCACCAGCGACTTTCCAACGCGTAATCGACGGAGTTCTAAAGCCCCTGCTAGAGTTCTGTAGAGCCTACTTTGACGACATCATCGTCTACAGTTCAAGCTTCGAGGAACATCTCAGCCATCTTAGGCAAGTTTTCACCGCATTACGAGATGCAAATCTCACTCTCAAAGCCTCAAAGAGCCAAGTCGCCTTCGACCGAGTCGAATACTTAGGCTATAGGATTGGTAGAGGCGTCATTCAGCCACTGATGAGCAAAGTGGAAGCAGTTTGCAAGTTTGAGACCCCCAAGACGAAGAAACAACTCCGATCATTTCTCGGGTTATGCGGCTACTATCAGAACCTTATCCCATCATACGCGGATATCGCAGCACCGCTTAACGACTTGTTGAGAAAGAGCGTGCCAGATAAGCTTCCATGGGGGGAGAGGCAGGAGGCAGCTTTCAACAGAATGAAGAACTGCCTAACGTCAAAGCCGATCGTAGCTGCCCCCGACTTCAATAAGCCATTTTTCCTCCAGACAGATGCTTCCGACAACTCCATAGGTGCTGTACTATCCCAGGTGAAGGAAGACGGCGAACACCCAATATTCTACGTCTCCCGAAAACTCACCGACCGGGAAAAGAGGTTTGCCACGATTGAAAAAGAGTGTATCGCCATCCGGTGGAGCGCGGAAAAGCTCCAGTATTACCTGCTGGGCCGACACTTCTCTATCGTAACAGACCACAACCCCCTACGGTACCTTGCAGCGGCAAAGACGACAAACAAGCGTCTTTCTCGGTGGGCTCTCGAACTTTCAGAGTTTAGCTTCGATCTCCAGTCCCGCCCGGGAACCGCGAATGGCAACGCCGATGCCTTGTCCCGTTTGTAAATAGTGAAAAATAACCGTAAACTTTATCGTTTTAGGATGCCAAAGCCACCAGTAATGCCAACCATATTAGAACAATGGGTCTCCCACAATTACCCACCAGCAACCATTGATCCTGCAGCCCTGAATCACACGTTGTACCTGCTCTTCTGGAGAGCTGTAAATTCCGACACAAACTTGGCAAAAGTCGTCGAAACAGCTGGAGCAGGAAATGAAACGAGTTACGTCATATTAAATAACGTTCCTTTGCAGGTTCAGAGCGATGGGTCATATAAGGCTCTCATCCCTGATTGTTTAGTAGAGTCGTTGCTGGGGTTTGTACACATAGGGGAGGTGGGCCATTTAAGTTGGGAGGACATGAAATTGAAGTTGGGCGAAGTGTTTTGGTTGGGGATGAATAGACAAGGTAGAGCGTTTGTTGATAAATGTGTGTTTTGTAAAGCGTTGCCCTTTTTACAAGATGAAATAAGAGAGTCGAAAAGAAGAAAGTGGTCCAGAAACCACGCAAATAAGAAACGAAAAACAAATAATTAACCCCTCTTTTTCTCTTAGGTGGGGAGGGATGTTATGGTTAATCAGTGACTCTCCGCACCGCTCGAGGCGATTCAGAAAACATCGACGTCGCGGGGAGAAGCTGACATGAAATAGTTGGATCAGCCGATCAGATCAGTACCGTGTTGAATGGCCAGAGTGATACGAACACCAAGACGTTTTGTAATTAGGATAGAGTGTAAAATAAAAGAGTGTCTGAAACTTCTAACAGTCATAACGCTTTATTTCTAACTGAAAAGATGTTATTCTTGAAAGTGTTATGCGCGACCTGTTATGAAACTTTTGACAGCGAGGTGATTGGTTCCGTTATAGCATGTCGTTGCTATCCCCTAAGAGGTGGCACAAACTGACACGATTACTGACCAGGGCGGATGAAAGAAACGAGAATCTTCGCGTTCTTAACTGTTGCACGATGGAGTTAGGAAGTTGCCCTGTAAACGGTCAATGAACTTGTACTCGACGGGTTACCCACAACTCGACTCGACGTGCTTACCACAATATTGGAATTTCGCATCCTGAAACAAAATTCGGATACCGAACGAATTTCGCCCATTCTCTTTTGGAACTCGATTACGCCATCGCGTTACCTCATGCTTTGCACACGTCGCCTTATGGGAAAAAACACAGCGACTTGTGAATAGTTCAAAATAAAGTGGTGAACAAAAATCGAAAATAAACCCAAAAAGGCCTAAGGAAAGAAAGGGATACAATAACAAGAGCTACGAGCTCAAATGGCATTTGTGAAGGAAGATTATACATGAAACTAAATGAGGACATCCAATCGCGGGCGTTTTTAGTACCCCACCACATCCACCCGGTTCAGGGGCAAATGGGCCCACGTTGCCCAGTGAATAATGTTCATAACTTGAAATGCTTTTGTCGGGCGTCGGTCGATTCGTTCGACTCGACTCGTCGGTCGATTCGTTCGACTCGACTCGTCGGTCGACATCGGGTTCCTTTTACACGCAAGAAATCAAAATCTACAAACATTCTCTGGGCAAAGCACAAGATTAAATCGAATTCTGCATGCTTTTACGGGCCTCGAGTGTTCTAGTCGGCACTTCGGGTTCATTTTATACAAAAAAAAATTCAAAGGAAATACAATTTTTTATTTCCTCGACCAACGGGTGGTTAATACCGCCGGGAAAAACATCTGCTGAATTTTTAGTGGAGTGTTTCTTGGAACAATCCACTATTGCGAGCGCTGTAGCAGCTTCCGTCTTTCGGCTTTCACCGTATTTTGTGGAGCTCATAACTCGTGAGCCCGTGCAAGTATTCTTCGGGTTCTTTTTATACATAAAAAATTCAAAGGAAATACAATTCAAAACTCGTTCGAGCTCATAAATCGTGAGCCCGTGCAAGTATTCTTCGGGTTCTTTTTAAACATAAACAAGAGCTGTAAGCTCATATGGCACTTGCATGGGTTGAGATGTATTATTTGATTAAAAGTAATTTTCGACTGCGCGGTTCAGATGCGCACTTTAAGGAAGCTAGAGAAAAAGTATTTTATCGTAGAACTTGGCTGTAATGATGCGCACTTTAAAGGCACTAGAAATTCATCTGTAAGGAAGACCCTTGAGGCAAAAACCATATCAGGCTCTTAGGGATCATTGATATATACGTATGATCAAAAGTATTTTTTTTCCGCTAATGCGGGAAAAATGCGCACTTTAAGGGTGCTAGAAATTTTTTTTTTTTGCAAAACCCTTGTGGCACAAATGATCATAGGTTGAGATGTATCGTTTGATAAAAAGTACTTTTCGACCTTGCGGTTAAGATGCACACTTTAAGGGAGCTAGAACTTCATTTGTAAGCAAAACCCTTGAGGCAAAAATGATCATGGACTCATGGGGATCATGGAAATGCATAGTTTGCTTAAAAGCATTTTTCTTAATTTGCGGTCATGATTGGTATTTTAGGGAATGGTCGGATTTGAAAAGTGGCGATTTCTAAGCCAATCTTGTCGAATTTCTAATATTCCAGCCAAATTTCATCGTCCTAGCACATCTGGAAGTACCTTAACTCGCGATCACCGGAATTCCGGACCCGCCCCTCAAACTCCCCCCACAGTCGCCGGAGCCAATCCGGTTCGGTTTTGGACTTGTTTGTTATTCCCACAAAGTTCCATCCCGATCTCTCCAGTCCAATCCGGTTACATATCCCCCCCCCCAATTGTTGTCGGATCCGGTCCGGACATGAAAAAGATCACCACAGGCCCTCTGTTCAGTTATTAAGTTTCACTCGAATCCCATCACCCGTTCCAAAGTTACGCATGGCTAAATATTCCGGATTCCCCCTCCCTCCGATCCCCCCACGACTATCGGATCGAGTGAATTTTTGTTTACAAGTTAGTTTACGGGTCCCTGATACCTGATACGCCTCCCAAGTTTCGTCGTGAAAATCCCAAAAACTGTCATCACCAGAATTCCGGGAAACTCCCCTCCACCTCCCCCCCCCAAGTGACCGGGTCCAGTCCAAACGTGTAAACGATTTATATGGAGCAGATTCTTGTTCTTCCCAGCAAGTTTTACTCCAATCCCTCCACTATAACCGTCTCTCGAGATTTCCGGTCTCCCCCCCCCCAACTCCCCATAGCTGTCGAATCCGGTTCGGACTTCAAATGGAAGATCAGAGATATATCATTCATTCAGGTATTAAGTTTCGTCCCAATCCGATCACCCGTTCGAAAGTTACACAACACTCAATTTTCCATATTCCCCCGCACTGAATCACATATACAAACCCCTTTGACCCTCGAATGCACTAGCTCTTTCCGATGTTAACAGAGTGATCCGATGCAAAGAGTGACGTCACGCCGTGCGCAGACCTACTAGTCAGAAGAAAGGGGTAGGGGTTTTACAAAAACTACTAAATTCTCAGGATTCCCCGGCCCACCACTCCCCCCCAGATGGTCAGATCGTGAAACTGATTATTTCCAGGTTAGTTATATCGGGTCCCTGATATGCCTGCCAAGTTTCATCGTCCTAGGACATCTGGAAGTACCCTAACTCGAAAACAGTGGACCGCCCGACCGACCGACCGACCGACCGACAGACCGACCGACAGACCGACAGACCGAAAAGCGATCGGTATATGGCACTTGAGCGGAGCTGCAAGTGCCATAAAAATTCAAAGGAAATACAATTTTGTATTTCCTCGACCAACGGGTGTCGGTCGACTTGCGGCACATCGGGTTCTTTTTATACGTAAGAAATCGAGTTTCATAACAGATAACACAAGGATGCGCAGTCTAAACAGATAACACTGAGGATGTTAGCTGCTATGATTCTCAAATGTTACGCACTGAAAAGTTATGCGTACTAGAAAATAAATACCGCCGAGAAAAACATCTGCTGAATTTTTAGTGGAGTTTTTCTTGGAACAATCCACTACTGCGAGCGCTGTAGCAGCTTTCGTCTTTCGGTTTTCACCGTATTTTGTGGAGCTCATAACTCGTGAGCCCGTGCAAGTAGCAAGTTCAAACTTGGTACGCTTGGGTCTAGTTGTGCGTTTTGGGGTTCCACCCCCCACACCCACCCGATTCAGGGGCAAATGGACCCAGATTCCCCAGTGAATAATGTTCATAACTTGATCAGACCAAGAACACAGGACGACGAAACTCCTTGTAGGTACTTGTAGATCCTAAGGCTGGGAAATTACTTTCAAAGTTGAACCTCCCCCACCCACCCCGTTCAAGGGCGACTGGGCCCAGATTGCCCAGAAGTAAAGTTCGTTACACGCGACAGGAATCAACAGGTATGAAGTTGAAACTTGGTACGAATTGTGAGCACTGGGGTATCTTTTTGCTTTTTGCGGGCCACAAGCCCCACACGTTTCAGGGGCAATTGGGCCCAGACTGCCCACATAACTGGAGATATGTCGACGAAATTCCTTTGTACTTTTGGATCATCGGGTTGGGAATATATGTGGAGTTGAACCACTCCCACCCTCCCCGTTGATGGGCAAGTGGGACCAGTTTGCCCATAAGTAAAGTTTTTGACCCGTGACTGAATCAAACTCTAAACACCCGACCCCACCCTCACCCACCCTCCCTCCTGTTCATGGGTAACTGGGCCCAGATTTCCGGTGAGTTAAGTTCTTCTATGGCATGTCTCAAGTCCAACTCTTGTATACTTGTGGATATATATGGATTTTGGTGTAACAGAACAAATGACTCCGCGGCGAACTTTAATCCTTAAAGGACCCCTCTTGCTTATTCTGCTTTTTATAATATATGTAGCTCCCATTCAGAATTATAAGCTTCTAAAAACCCCACCTTTCTCCATTGTTTCGTTTTGTACCTACGAAATTTTAGCACTTTTTTGGCCTTGCCGAGTTTTGCCCGTCACACAACGAAACGTTTGCCAGGATCATAAACGTCTGCTGACAATTTAACTCATTCACACATAAGGATCTGAGAAGCTTTTGTTTATTACTTCTTTTATTTGCTTAGTTTTCACACTTTTGAACCAAGGCGCGATCAGTATTCAAATGTTTTGCGCCTAGCCGCCGCGTCGGAGAGCAGGAAGTCTGGACATAGTCGACAGGCGCTAACAAGAAAATCGCTAATTTCAGCTGGAAAGTAATGGTATTTTCGAAAATGTTTTTTTCTGATCCACTTCGTAGGGATAATATTCTTTCTAGTAAGAGTTGTGCTTTAACGATGAACTGGAAACTGGACGGATTTGTCACATGATCGATAATATATCGCCGATTGTAATGAATTTGTGACAAGGGAGGTATCAAGCAATAAAACGATTTGGTTTTATTACACTTGTTATGACCTTGCTAATGGAAATGCTAATGCAAAGACATTAAATATTGAATCATATAATTCTAAATGCGGTCTGTTTAAGCTTTTAAACTAGGATGATTAAAAATTGGGTTATTTCAATATTTGTTGGTTATTGGGGATATGAAATGACTTGGTTTTAACGCTGTTTGTATGTATGATGTGGCAAACATTTTACTTTCACACTCCAAGTCTGGGCGCTTGCGCACTTGTATTTATTTTGTAGGTGCTTGGGCCACGATAGGGTCCACTGCCCTAAAAACGCGTTTCTATCTAAGAGAACTGTGCACAAGTGTATCTAACCATGTTTCTAGTAGGCTACAACCTGCCCTAAAAACACGTTTCTAGCCGATGGAACTCTGCGCAATTATCTCTAACCGCGACTTTCAGGCAACCGGCCCTAAAAACACGTTTCTAGTCGAGAAAACTGTGTACAGTGTCTCTAACCGTGGTTTGCAGTCCAGCCTGCCCTAAAAACACGTTTCTAGCTGAGAGAACTGTGCAAAAGTTTATCTAACCGTGATTTCCAATCCAGCTTGCCCTAAAATTACGTTTCTAGCCGAGGGAACACTGCGCAGTTGTCTCTAACCGTGATTTCCAGTCCAGCCTGGAACTCAGTTTATCACAATTGTCTCTAACCGTGATTTCCAGTCCAGCCTCCTTAAAAACGCGTCGAGGGAACGCTGCACAATTGTCTCTAACCGTGATTTCCAGTGCAACCTGCCCTAAAAACTCGTTTCTAGTCGAGAAAACTGTGGACAGTGTCTGTAACCGTGGTTTGCAGTCCAGTCTGTCCTGAAAACTCGTTTCTAGCTGAGCGAACTGTACACAAGTTTATCTAACCGTGATTTCCAGTCCAACCTGCCCTAAAACGTCTTTCTAGCCGAGGAATTCCACAAAATTTTCTCTAACCATGAATTCCAGTCCAACCTGCTTTAAAAACACGTTTCTGGCCGAGGGAACTCTGCCAACCTGCCGTAAAAACGAGTTTCTAGCCTAGAGAACTCTACAGCACAATTGTCTTTAACCGTGATTTCCAATCCAGCCTGCCCTATAAACACGTTTCTAGCTGAGAGAACTGTGCACAAGTTTATCTAACCGTGACTTCCAGTCCAGCCAGCCCTAAAAACATGTTTCTAGTCGAGAAAACTGTGTGCAGTGTCTCTAACCGAGGTTTGCAGTCCAGTCTGTCCTAAAAACGCGTTTGTAGCTGAGCGAACTGTGCACAAGTTTAAGTAACCGTGATTTCCAGTCCGGCCTCCCTAAAAACGCGTTTCTAGCCGAGGGAGCTCTACACAATTGTTTCTAACCGTGACTTCTAGTCCAGCCTTCCCTAAAAATACATTTCTAGTCGAGAAAACTGTGTACAGTGTCTCTCTAACCGTGGTTTGCAGTCCAGCCTGTCCTAAAACGCGTTTCTAGCTGAGAGAACTGTCCACAAGTTTATCTAACCGTGATTTCCACTCCAGCCTGCCCTAAAAACACGTTTCTAGTCGAGAAAACTGTGTACAGTGTCTCTAACCGTGGTTTGCAGTCAGCCCGTCCTAAAACCCGTTTCTAGCAGAAGGAACTCTGCGCAATTGTCTCTAGTCCAGCCAGTCCAGCCTGCCCTAAAAACACGTTTCTAGTCGAGAAAACTGTGTACAGTGTCTCTAACCGTGGTTGCAGTCCAGCTTGTCCTAAAAACGCGTTTCTAGCTGACAGAACAGTACACAAGTTTATCTAACCGTTATTTCCACTCCAGCCTGCCCTAAGAACACGTTTATAGTCGAGAAAACTGTGTACAGTGTCTCTAACCGTGGTTTGCAGTCCAGCCCGTCCTAAAACACGTTTCTAGCAGAAGGAACTCTGCACAATTGTCTCTAGTCCAGCCAGTCCAGCCTGCCCTAAAAACACGTTTCTAGTCGAGAAAACTGTGTACAGTGTCTCTAACCGTGGTTGCAGTCCAGCTTGTCCTAAAAACGCGTTTCTAGCTGACAGAACAGTACACAAGTTTATCTAACCGTTATTTCCACTCCAACCTGCCCTAAAAACATGTTTCTAGTCGAGGGAACTTTACACAATTGTCTCTAACCGTGATTTCCAGTCCAGCCTGCCCTATAAACACGTTTCTAGCTGAGAGAACTGTGCACAAGTTTATCTAACCGTGATTTCCAGTACAGCCTGCCCTAAAACACGTCCCTAACTGTGTACAGTCTCTCTAACCGTGGTTTGCAGTCCAGCCTGTCCTAAAAACGCGTTTCTAGCTGACATAACTGTGCACAAGTTTATCTAACCGTGACTTCCAGTCCAGCCTGCCCTAAGAACACATTTCTACCCGAGGGAACTCTGAACAACTGTCTCTAACCGTGATTTCCAGTCCAGCCTGCCCTATAAACACGTTTCTAGCTGAGCGAACTGTGCACAGGTTTATCTATAGCCGTAATTTCCTGTCCGGCCTTCCCTAAAAACACGTTTCTAGCCGAGAAAATTGTGTACAGTGTCCCTAACCGTGCTGTGCAGTCCAGCAAACCCTAAAACACGTTTTTAGCCGAGGGAACTCTGCACATTGTCTCTAACCGTGATTTCCAATTCAGCCTACCCTACACTGTCAGAAGTTTCATAACAGATCGCGCATAACACTTTCAAGAAGAACACCTTTTCACTTAGAAATAAAGTGTTATGACCAATTAAGTTTACACTATTTCGTGCCTAGATCCCCAACAACACCTTCAATTGGTAAAAATACTACACTGTCAGAAGTTAAATAACGACAACAGAAGGATGCCCGGTTTCAACAGATAACACTTTGGGATGCCCGGTTTCAACAGATAACACTTTGGCCTCTGTGCTTTTAGTGGATAAATCTTATCTATCTTATCTTATCTGTTATGTTTCTTTCGTTCCCGTTAGTATTTTTACCAACTGAAGGTGTTGTTGGAGATCTAGGCACGAAATACTGTAAACTTAATTGGTCATAACACTTTATTTCCAAGTGAAAAAGTGTTATTCTTGAAAGTGTTATGCGCTATCTGTTATGAAACTTCTGACAGTGTATAAGAACACGTTTCTAGCTGAGAGAACTGTGCGCAAATTTATCTAACCGTGATTTCCAGTCCAACAGCCGAAGGAACTCTGCACAATCCAGCCTGTCCTAAAACGCGTTTCTAGCTGACAGAACTGTCCACAAGTTTATCTAACCGTGATTTCCACTCCAGCCTGCCCTAAAAACACGTTTCTACACTGTCAGAAGTTTCATAACAGATCGCGCATAACACTTTCAAGAATAACACCTTTTCACTTAGAAATAAAGTGTTATGACCAGTTAAGTTTACACTATTTCGTGCCTAGATCTCCAACAACACCTTCAATTGGTAAAAATACTACACTGTCAGAAGTTACATGACGACAACAGAAGGATGCCCGGTTTCAACAGATAACACTTTGGGATGCCCGGTTTCAACAGATAACACTTTGGGATGTTATCTGTTTATGTTTATTTCGTTCCCGTTAGTATTTTTACTAATTGAAGGTGTTGTTGGAGATCTAGGCACGAACGAAAAAGCATGAAAAAGTATAAACTTAATTGGTCATACACTTTATTTCTAATTGAAAAGGTGTTATTCTTGAAAGTGTTATGCGCTATCTGTTATGAAACTTCTGACAGTGTAGTCGAGAAAACTGTGTACAGTGTACAGTCCAGCCTGTCCTAAAACGCGTTTCTAGCGGAGAGAACTGTCCACAAGTTTATCTAACCGTGATTCCCAGTCCAACCTGCCCTAACAAGACCAAAGGTTCCGATGGGATCCCAAAAATTCAATATTTGATCCAGACAATTAGGTTTTGTCTTATCCAGATCGAGTCTTCGCCAGACTCCTTGAACATTTTTACTCTTAAAATTTAGAAGCAGATTAAGGCCAAACAGCTAATTATCAAGAAAACCAAGTTCAGATATGGATTCAGAATGTGTGTTTACCCCTAAAAGCCGATAGGAACGGTCCTGCCTTACTTCTGCGAAGTTTCCAGTTTTAGCGAAATTACGGAAATACTTGTCCGGCGAAAAAATAAAGCTCAAAAACGAACTCAGCGTGTCTCCTTACCCCTATATCCAACATCTATTCAACTTCAAATAAAATTTAACTTATAAAAAATTTTCCGGTTTCAGCTGGATTTCAGGCGAACTACTTGTCAGCACGCCTTCTTACCCCTACATCGAACATCTAATCAACTTCAAATAAAACTTTTACTTTTAACAAACTTTCCGGTTTTTGGCCAGATTCCGGGCGAACTACCTGTCCGGCGAGAAAATGGTTTTCATATTCGTGTTCAGCATGTCTTCTTACCCCAAAATCGAGCTGTTTAAAAATATTTTGCTTGCCCCTTAATTTGAACCCCATCCCCTACCCCTAAATGTAGGGCTAAAGAGCCCATCTACGAACACGACCTTACTCTTGACCCAAAGAATCCTCACACCAAGTTTCATCAAAATATCTCATCGCTTTGACAGTTATCGTGCTCACAGACGGACAGACGGACAACTTTTGCGATTTCATAGGTATCCCTCCACTTACGTTTTGGGATCCCAAAAACACATTTCTAGCTGAGAGAACTGTGCACAATTTTATCTAACCGTGATTTCCAGTCCGGCCTGCCCTAAAAACACGTTTCTAGCTGAGAGAACTGTGCACAAGTTTATCTAATCGTGATTTCCAGTCCAGCCTGCCCTAAAACGAGTTTGTAGCCGATGGAACTCTACACAATTGTATTTAACCGTGACTTCCAGTCCAACCTGCCCTCTAACCGTGATTTCCAGTCCGGCCTGCCCTAAAAACACGTTTCATAGCTGAGAGAACTGTGCACAAGTTTATCTAACCGTGATTTCCAGTCCAGCCTGCCCTAAAAACGAGTTTGTAGCCGATGGAACCCTACACAATTGTATCTAACCGTGACTTCCAGTCCAACCTGCCCTAAAAACGAGTTTCTAGCCGATGGAACTCTACACAATTGTCTCTAACCGTGATTTCCAGGCCAGCCGGCCCTTAAAACACTTTTCTAGTCGAGAAAACTGTGTACACTGTCTCTAACTGTGGTTTACAGTCCAGCTTGTCCTAAAAATGCGTTTCTAGCTGAGAGAACTGTGCTCAAGTGTATCTAACCGTGATTTCCAGTCCAACCTGCTCTAAAAGCGCGTTTCTGGTCGAAGGAACTCTGCACAATTGTCTCTAACCTGCCTTAAAAGCGCGTTTCTAGTCGAAGAATTCTGCACAATTGTCTCCAACCGAGATTCGAGGCGAGTCCAGCCTGCCTTAAAAATGCGTTCTAGCCGAGAGAACTCCGCAGAAGTGTTCACAAATGAACATCTGAGACATGTACTTTTCCGAATTGTCAAGTTTCAGTCAGATATGATCACCGATTAGAAAGTTATGCATGCCTGAAGTTTCCAGATTTCCCTCCTTTCCACCCCCCCCCCCCAGGATGGTCGGATCCGGGAAGTGACTTTTTAAGTCAATCTTGTTGGGTCCCTAATGCGCCAGCTAAGTTTCACAGTCCTAGTACATCTGGAAATACCCTACTTCGCGATCCAGATTCCCCCCCCCCCAAAAAAAAACTCTCCCACATTGCCCAGATTCAGCAATTATTCATTTAGAGCATGTGCTTGTTTTTCCCAGCAGGTTCCATCCTGATCCCTCTAATCTAAGCGTGTCTCTTTCCGATTCTGGCATTTTTGTTTCTCCCGGGGACTCGCTTCCCGTATTCTCGCGAGTCCCCACGGACGGGGAATGCTCCGTTTATCATCACTATCATCAAAAAGGACTCCCTTTCAGTTTCGGAAGGAAATCAGTTTTTGCTGGTGTAGATGCAATACGGGTGCGCACCTTCGAACTGTACTTTGTCTCAAAGGATCGTCACACGAATGCAGCGTTTACACGGATTCCCGTCCAGTAGAAAGACATTCCTGTCTTATTCCGCTGGTGAAGAGGATTAGAAAAAGTCTAACTAGCTTTTGAAAGCAGCATCCATCGCTGATGATACCGTGGCTGCTACCATAACATTTCTCACTTAGCTGAATCCAGGCTTGTAATTTTTTTTCCAATTTTCTGCCTGGAAAAGCAGTTAGTTGTATTCCTTCTGGTGTAAACATTACTTCGTCTCGAAGACTGGTCAAGTTTTCATCTACGCGTAAACACTGCATAGGTTGACCAAATCTGCCCACTCCTGCGACAGTTTACATGCTAACAGACGGACGGACACACTTCACGAAGTCATAGTTATCCAGGCACTTACATTCCCAAAGGCAAAAGCAACAATAATGGGAAGAGACTTACCGTCTTTAACAAAATAAAATAAAATAAACATTTCATCCTGTAAACTCACTAGAGCAAAATAACACTAGGAACTAGGAAGTAGCGCCAAAACCTATGCTTTCCATGCTGCGCGAACGGGTCATACTCGCAGCGCCGCCCACTACGCTTGCGGCATTTTAAGCGAGACAAACTTGTGTTTAGTAATTTCTAGTTAAGCTAAGATAACGTCTGCACACATCGAGGAAACAAGGAAGGTTGTATCTTATTTTTTGCTGTATTCAGTATACGAAGTTATCGGAGCCAGCGCTTGTGCACGACTGAATTAGTTTCAATAGGGAAGTTCCCTATCGCTAGTGGTACTGATGTCGCTGCTGTTCGAGGTTCTGTCACTTTTTTCAAGTCTTGGCGCTACTTCCTAGTGTTATTTTGATCTGACACATTATATTCCGTTAACAGATACATCCAGTGCAGATCCAGTGCTGATTATTCTTCCACGAATCAAGTGATAACGGATGAACCATGCCTCAATCTATACTCTAAAGCGTTTGACAACTTAAAATTTATCTCAACCAACTTCTCATGCCCTAAATATTTTTCCTACTGTACTAAAACTGAAAATGAAGATTTAACATTTAAGAACAGAAAAAATGGTATTTTTGCAATTTTGCAAAAACAAGTTTTATTTCTCCTTGTATTCGCATGACACGGTAGCCTTTGTTAGTTTGTATTTGTTTTCCTTCGGCATGTCAAATGACTCAATGGCCAACGACTGACCGTTAGAAATTGCTGATCAGCCAGAAGAGGGTTCATAACTTGATCGGAGCTGGACACAGGACGATGAAATTCCTTGTACTTGTAGATCCTGAAGTTGGAAAATTACTTTTAAAGTTGCACCTCCCCCACCCACCCCGTTCATCGGCAACTGGGCCCAGATTGCCCAAGAATAAAGTTCGTGACAGGTACTAACAGGTATCAAGTTGAAACTTGGTAGGTTTGTGGTTTTGGGGGGTCCAAACTTAAACCCCACTCCCACTTGGTTCAGGGGCAATTGGGCCCAGATTACCGACTTTTTAATGCTTTTAACTTGACAATAACAGGAGATGGGACGATGAAATTCCTTGTGCTTTTAGATCTTAGGGCTGGGAATATACACGTGGAGTTGAACCATCCTCCATGTTCATGGCAAGTGGGCCCAAATTGCCCAGGAGTTAAGTTTTTGACCCGTGACTGGAATCAAACTCTAAGTTGGTAAACTTGAGGATATATAGGTCTAGATACGCATTGGGCCCAGCAGCTGGGCCCAGATTTCCCATGAGTTAGTTCGTCTACGACAGGTCTCAAGTTCATCTCTTGTATACGGAAAGACAATGATGGACTATAGTGGGACTGGAGACCGAATTACGGTTTACGCGAAGGGATTGCGTTTCTAAGTGAACTATAACATGTGTTCTCGCGTGGAAGGTGTCAGATGAGACGCACTTTGAAAATGTATGACTTTGACGTTAGGGTGCTCGAGCAAGGTAATAAACGAAGTGTATTGAAACAAACCTACAGAGCTCATAGCGAGCATAACTGATTGTATGAGAGATGGCCTGAGCCGTCTTCTGAGATTTTTTGAGAGCTCAATTGTTGATTTCACAGAAAACTATGCAATAAGAATATTGAACGTTACGGCAAGGGAGAAATCTAAGTCAATTCAATTCATTATTTTACACTTCACGTCTGAGCGCTTGCGCACTTGTTTAATCCTGAACCCGTTTTGTGTGGGCTACATGTCATTGTGCTAAACTTTAAAGTGTATTTAGTGTGTTTTTAAAGTGTATGTAACGAATGCAAACAAATTTATTTATTTTGTTTTGTTTTAATGTGTATTTGACTTTTTCTCCTTTTACGCCGATGTAACCAAAAAGCGGATCATAAATAAATAAATAAATGGAAAAAAATGGCAACGACTCAAAATGCCCAGTCGGTAGTAAACTGGAATTAGGTGTGAGTGAACAACGGAAGGAGTAAACCGGGTACCAGAATAGCGATAATCGTATGTTAAACTGGTATGACTTCAATTACAATATAATACTTTAATTCTCGACAAAAAAAACTGAATCCCAAACAGCGATCTTAAAACTTTTATTTTTAATTAAGGAACAGTTCTTACCGGTTCTTACCTTAGTTTCGCCTCGTTTCGCTTTCTGTGTTGGAACAAGTTTATATGACATTTCTTCTGTACTTTCACGCAAACATTTCTGAACTCATCAACAAATAATAAAAAAACAAGACCAAAGGTTTCGATGGGATCCCAAAAATTTAATCCGGTTTCGGCCGAATTCAGAGCGAACAACTTGTCCAGCCAAAAAAAAATTGTTCAGAAACGAATTCAGCGCATCTCCTTATCCCTATAAAGAACATCTAACCAACTTCAAATAAAACTTTCACTTATAAAAAAATCCGGTTTCAACCGGATTCCGGACGAACTATGTGTCCGGGTAAAAAATGATTGTCATATACAGATTCAGCGTCTCTTCTTACCCTTAAATCTGTCAACTAATCATCTTAAAATACAAATTTTACTTTTAAAAAAATTTCCGGTTTCGGCCGGATTCTGGGCTAACCACTAGTCCGGCGAGAAAATGGTTTTCACCATCGTGTTCAGCATGACTTCTTACCCTTAAATCGAACATCTAACAACTTCAAATAAAACTTAAGCTTTTAACAAATTTTCCGGTTTCGGCCGGATTCCGGGCGAACTACTTGTCCGGCGAGAAAATGGTGTTCACTATCGTGTTCAGCATGTCTTCTTACCCCATAATAGACTATCACATTAGCTGTTTCAAAATATTGTGTTTGCCCCTTAATTTAAACCCCCTCCCCCACCCCTAAATATAGGGCTATAGGGCCCATCTACGAACTCGACCTTACTCTTGACCCAAAGAATCCTCACACCAAGTTTCATCAAAATATATCATTCCCTTCGAGAGTTATCGTGCTCACAGACGGACGGACGGACAACTTTTGCGATGTCATAGGTATCCGTCACTAACGTTTTGGGATCCCCAAAAAAAAATTCAATACCTCTTCCGTGGTTATCCTGTCCCTTATAATCTTTTTGTCTGGTGTCCCAGGTTTATTTTGGCCTCCCCTCTGGACAGTTTGAGCCGGACGATTTTAGTCTCCCCCATGGAAACTTTGAATTGTCGGCTTTTGGACGATTTTGATTTCGGGGTCTTCGACCTCACCTGTTGGCATTACGAATCGTGGGCATTTTGATCGTGGACATTCGGAGTGTGGGCACTGTGAGAGTGGGCAAAAGTATCGTGGTGAATTTGGCAACCACCCATGCGGTATTGGTCAGTAGGCTACGCGAAAAATCATGATGACACTTCACAATCTGAACGCGATAAATTGCTTGGCTCTATCGCTTTCGGTGCCAAAGTCGAAACAGCCGTCCCGCTTAGAAAAAAATCATCGGTGGACAAAAATTAACTTTCGACTTCCAGTGAGGTGACTTTGAACTCGGTCTGAGAGGAACACTGGCAATCGGTTTTTGCCGTATCCCCCTCCCATTCACCAACTCAATTTTTATATAGTTTTATTCCAGAATTTGTTTCAGGTCAATTCTCGTAAAACGTATTGGTTAATTTGTTATCTGTTGTTTTAATATCTTTTTAAATATTTGGCGTGTTTTTGTCTGCTTTGACGACCTATCCTAGCTTTAAGCTATTTGATTAAGTAAACTCGATGAAACAGTTGTAGCTCGTCTACCTGCCCACTAGCTTGCTTAACTTTCCATTTCTAGGGTACTTTTAAGTACGTTGATATTAAAGAACGAGCTTTTACAGCATTTAACTGCCAAACTTGTCATTATTGTCAGGTACATTATAAGTGACATAATAAGGCAATGGTCCGGAAATGACCCGCCAAAAAACACTAAGCGATTAAAGCATTATATGGAACACATTCGTCATTTACTTAACATTACAACGAAATCGCACAAAGCTCTGAACGTGGGTGAGAATGCAGATTATTATCGAACTTGATACAAAGAGCAACACGTCGAGCTGCTAAGGTTAGGGGGCGGAATTTCTCGAGGAGGAGGGTTTAAGACACTTTGCCCAGACAGTGAATAACTCTCGGCTCTCTTCTGAATTGTTTCTAGCCCATCTTACTGATCCACCGTCAGACAAATGCGCCATACTGTACAAGCGGACTCAAGCAGTGGGTGAATAAAGGATATGCAAAAGCAGGGCATAAGTGGTTTTGGTCATGGCAGTTTGGAAAATTGTTCGAGGAGAGATAGACACGCACTAGCCTGCTTAATAACAGAACAAACATGATCCTCCCACATCAAATCATTCGTCAGTGTGATCCTCAAAAATTTAGTTTCTTATTTGTAATTATTACACTGGGTATTGGAATAATAAATGCCGACTTTGATATGAAATACAAGGCTGCTTCACTAGTAACATCTTCGAGTAGTTCCATTGCACTGCTCCTTATGTTCCTTCTGCACCTTTCAAGCAACAAAATGTCGTCCACAAACTCCCATCGATTGGCTGATTCGTTAGCAAGACTGCTGTCATTACCAACAAGACCAAAGTTTTCGATGGGATCCCAAAAATTTAATATTTGACCAGACAACTAGGTCTTGTCTTCGCCAAATCCTGTCTTCGCCAGGCTAATCATCTGAGAAAACCAAGTTTAGATATACCTGTATAAGCCATATCTATTTTGACGACACTGATCGAAACTTCCTGGTTTACTTCTGCTGAAGGCAGAATTCCGAAGAATTCCGAGCAAACTACTTGCCCAGCAAAAACAAAAGATAGTTCAGAAACGAATGCAGCGTATCTCCTTATCACTATAAAGAACATCTAATCAACTTCAAATAAAACTTTAACTTCTAAAAAAAAAATCCGGTTTCAACCGGATTCTGGACGAACTATATGTCCGGTTAAAAACTGATTGTCATAGACAGATTCAGCGTCTTTTGTTACCCTTGAATCTATCATCTAATCAACTTCAAATAAAAATTTTGCTTTTAACAAATTTTCCGGTTTTTGCCGGATTCCGTACGAACTATTTATCCGGCGAGAAAATGGTTTTCACCATCGTGTTCAGCATGTTTTCTTACCCCTAAATCGAACATCTAATCAACATCAAATAAAATTTTGCTTTTATCAAATTTTCTGGTTTTCGCCGGATTCCGGGCGAACTACTTGTCCGGCAAGAAAATGTATTTCACCATCGTGTTCAGCATGTCTTCTTACCCCTAAATCAAACATCATCTCAACTTCAAATAAAACTTTTACTTTTAACAAACTTTCCGGCTTTAGCCGGATTCCGGGCGAACTTCTTGTCCGGCGAGAAAATAACTTTCATATTCGGATTCAGCGTGTCTCCTTACCCCTAAATCAACTATCTAAATAGCTTTCAAAAAATATTTTTCTTGACCCTTAATTTGATCCCCTCCCCCACCCTCAAATATAGGCTAGGGCTACATTCGAACTTGACTTGTACTTTGACTCGAAGGATCTTCCCACCAAGTTTCATCAAAATATCTCAATGCCTTCGAGAGTTATCGTGCACACAGACGGACAACTTTTGCGATGTCATAGATATTCCGGATCTAAAAGCGTTCCCTGTGGAGCTCCGGAAAAAATATGGAGGGAATCTGAATATACATTTCTAATTAACGACCATAGATTCTCTTCGACAGAAAAGTTGCAATAATATTGGCTAGAAAAGGTGTACTTTAAAAATCCTTTCAACCAAAAAATTACACTGACAAAATCAAACACCTTTCGAAGGACGACTAAAATGAGACTGAGCCAGGTATCGGGCTCAATCAACAAATACTTTATATGCGGTAGATTTTGTACGGTATATAGGCTTAGGCTACTAATAGTGAGTGGTGAGGCTTTTGCAGTGCGTCAGAATAGCTTTTCCGGTTATGGAAGTTTAATAAAGCAAAGCCTCAAACAGCTTGGCTCTACTACCCCTTTCCGTACCAAAGTCGATCACATTAAAATCGTAAGAGGAATAGAGATAAGGATAGGGAGCTGAATTGTCTAGTTTCTTAAGTGAATTCAACCTGTCCGCAGCGTACTTTCCAAATTTGTTGTGAACTGCATTATATTAGAGCCTCGAAATGGCATTTCCAGGAAAAAATCAGGTAGCCCCTCCAACTCCCCCAAGGAGGTCGAGTCTGGCAGTGACCCCGAACAGAACATGCAGGGTGCATGACCTTTGTACCGTCAACGTTTCACCCAAGTCCCTTCGTCCGGTGGGTCCCTCTGCGTGTCACAGCATTTCCGGGTTCCCCCTTCAACTCTCACCGTGGTCGGATGCGGTCAGGACGACAACATGGCATATCAACGGCACATGGTATCTGTACCGTCCAAGTCTTGTTCCAAGCCCTCTACCAGTTTGGTCCCTACGCTTTTATAGAATTTCCTGGATACCCAGCCAACTCCCCCACCGCAATACCGTGGTTGGATAGTAAGCAGTGCGTTTGGGTGACATTTTTTCTTTTCTTTTCATATTGTTGATATTTTAAGGGTATTAGTCCCTTACAAGCTAGCCTCTGGGCATAATAAAACCCTTTTTATTTCTTTTTGGGATCCCAAAACGTTAGTGACGGATACCTATGACATCGTAAAAGTTGTCCGTCTGTCCGTCTGTCTGTAAGCACGATAACTCTCGAAGGGATTGAGATATTTTGATGAAACTTGGCGAGAGGATTGGTTGGGTCAAAGTACAGGTCAAGTTCGAAGATGGGCTCTGTAGCCCTATATTTGAGGGTGGGGGAGGGGTTTCAAACTAAGGGGCAAAAAAAATATTTTTTGAAAGCTTTTTAGATAGTTGATTTGGGGGTAAGGAGACACGCTGAATCCGAATATGAGAGTTATTTTCTCGCCGGACAAGTAGTTCGCCCGCGAAAACCGGAAAATTTGTTAAAAGCAAAATTTGTATTTGAAGTTGATTAGATGTTCGATTTAGGGGTAAGAAGACATGCTGAACACGATGGTGAAAACCATTTTCTCGCCGGACAAGTAGTTAGCCCGGAATCCGGCCGAAATCGGAAAATTTGTTAAAAGCAAAAATTTTACTTGAAAGTTGATTAGATGTTCGATTTAGGGGTAAGGAGACATGCTGAACACGATGGTGAAATTCATTTTCTCGCAGGACAAGTAGTTCGCCCAGAATCCGGCCGAAACCGGAAAATTTGTTAAAAGTAAAATTTGTATTTGAAGTTGATTAGATGACAGATTTAAGGGTAAGAAGAGACGCTGAATCTGTATATGACAATCATTTTTTACTCGGACATATAGTTCGTCCGGAATTCCGTTGAAACCGGATTTTTGTTTACAAGTTAAAGTTTTAATTGAAGTTGATTAGATGTTCTTTATAGGGATAAGGAGATGCGCTGAATTTGTTTCTGAACTATCTTTTCTTGGCTGGACAAGTAGTTCGCTCGGAATTCGGCCGAAACCGGAAGTAAGACAGGAAGTTTCGATCAGTATCGTCAAAATAGATATGGCTTATACAGGTATATCTGAACTTGATTTTGTCAGATGATTAGCCTGGCGAAGACTGGATCTGGCGTAGACAAGACCTAGTTGTCTGGGTCAAATATTAAATTTTTGGGATCCCATCGAAAACTTTGGTCTTGTTTTCAACGGCTGCACAGCCTGATACCTCTCACTGAATCTCCCGACAGAGTAAGGAAAATCACATTAGATCAGGCAACCCAGTCAGGGAAAGTCTATGATCTGTCATCACTCACAGAAGCTGGTATATCCTGTTAAATTACCATGAACAGCCAACGATAAAACACATCCCACAAGCTTGAGGAAAACACTGATTTATCATTTTTCGATCGCTCACCGGTCTGTCAGTCCGGGTTTTGCTAGTTCGGGCACTTCCACATAAGCGAGGACGATGAAGCAAGGATCCGACCAGATTAACTTGGAAAAAGCCAATTCCCCGATCTGACCATCTGGGGGGGTGGGGGTGGAGGGAGGGGAAATCCGGAAACTTGAGGTATGTCTAACTTTCGAACGGTTGATCGGACCCAGATCGATTCCGGACCGGATCCGATGACTTTGGGGGGAGCTGGAGGGGGGAACCGGAGATCTTGGGAAATGCTTAGAGTTGAGGGATCGGGATGAAACTTGGTGGGAAGAACAAGCACAAGTCCTGGATATATCGCTGATAATCACCGGACCGGATTCGGGCACTGTGGAGGGAGGTGAAGAGGGGTCCGGAATACCTGCTATCCCGCGAGTTCGGCACTTCCTGATGTACTATGATGACGAAACAGGCATAGGGTCGCATAGGGGGCAGTGGTAGGCATATCAGGAACCCGAACAGATTGACTTGAGTATAGTCTTCTCTCCGATCCAACCACCGTGGAAGGATGGGGAATCCCGAATCTAGTGGCATACATGGGGTCCCGTCAGTACCACAATACGTCAGTTGAAATAAACGTCAGTTCGCTACAGAATTCCGTCAGTACGACAACATTTTCCGACAGTTCGCATACACGTCAGTTGACGCCCAAAATTCCGTCAGTAGACCAACACGTCACTTCCCCAACACGTCAGTAGACATACACGTCAGTAGACATACACGTCAGTTGACATACAAGTCAGTTGACCAACCGTCAGTTCGCATACCGTCAGTTGACATACACGTCAGTTGACATACACGTAAGTTGACATATTTTAGAAATACGTCAGTTCGCCAACACCCTAGAAGCCTTCCGTCAGTTGACATACACGTCAGTAGTTATACACGTCAGTAGACATACACGTCAGTAGACATACACGTCAGTAGACATACACGTCAGTAGACATACACGTCAGTAGACATACACGTCAGTAGACATACACGTCAGTAGACATACACGTCAGTAGACATACACGTCAGTAGACATACACGTCAGTTCCCATACAAAATCCTTAACTACGCCCAAAGACCCGCCTATTAGTTTGAAATCGACTTGGCCGCCGGTAGCAATTAAGCAGGGGGAAGAATACCCAGGGGATTGATTAAAAAGAAGCCGACATTTGCGCATTTTGATGAGGGTAAAATTAGTTCCTAGTCGGCGGGAGCTTACAATCAGAAGCGGCAGGTAACGTCACTAAAGGCGGATGCGAAATTCTTCAATCAGAAGAAGCTGTTGCGAAGGTTTTACGTAACAGCCGTCGCAAGCTGAAGGACCAGAATGTGCCAGTGAATCCTAACCTTTGCCGAAAGGGTACCGCAAGCACTGAGGGAAGAATTAGTTTTCTCTTGGCAAGTGCTTCCACTAGATCCTCTTAAAACAAGACCAAAGGTTTCGATGGGATCACACAAATTTTATATTTGATCCAGACAATTGGGTCTTGTCTTCACCAGATACAGTCTTCGCCACGCTAATCATCTGAGAAAACCAAGTTCAGATATACCTCTGTAAGCCATATCTCTTTTGACGAAACTGGTCGAAACTTTCTGCTTTACTTCTGCCAAATTTCAGGTTTCAGCTGAATCCCGTGCGACCTACTTGTCCAGCAAAAAAAAAAAAAAAAGTTCAGAAAAGAATTCAGGATATCTTCTTATCCCTATAAAGAGATGTTAAAATAAAACTTTAACTTATACAAGAAACCCGGTTTCAACGGAATTCCTGACGAGCTATGTCCAGGTAAAAAATGATTGTCATGTACAGATCCAGCGTCTCTTCTTACTCTTAAATCTGTCATCTAATCAACTTAAAATAAAACCAGAGTGTGCAACTTAAAATAAAACTTTTGCTACTGACAAATTTCCAGTTTTGGCCGGATTTCGGGTGAACTGCTGTTCGGGCGGGAAAATGGTTTTCACCAGCGCGTTCAGCACGTTCACTTCACCACTTCACTATAGTATTAGCTGTTTAAAAATATTTTGTTTGCCCCTTAACCCTGCCACACCTTTACATGAAGGGCTACATAGCCCATCTACGAACTCGACCTTGGGCTACTCTCGACCCAGAGAATCCTCACACCAAGTTTCATCAAAATATCTCATTCTATTTGAAAGTTATCGTGCTCACAGATAGACAACTTTTGCGATGTCATAGGTATCCCTCCACTTACGTTTTGCGATCCCAACACGAGCTGTAAGCTCATATGATATGGCACTTGCAAGGCTTGGTAAAAGGATGAAAGTAGGAATTTGCCAATTCGTGGGTTTTGTGTAATCACTTTTAAGCACAACCATTGAGATGACAATGACGACGGACCCTTGGAAATCACGAGAATCGTTTGTTAAAAAAAAGTAATTTTTTGTGCACTTAGCTGTGATGATGTGCACTTTAAGGGCGCTAGAAATTCATCTGTAATAAGAACCCTTGAGGCGAAAAGAATCCTGGGCTCTTTAGGATCAGGAATATCTGGTTCGGTGAAAAGTATTTTTTTTATTTTTTTTTCGGTTAAGATGCGCACTTTAAGGATGGTAGAAATTCATTTCTAAGCAAAACCCTTGAGGCAAAAATGATTTTGGGCTCATGGGGATCATGAAAATGCAGGTTTTGCTTGAAAGTATTTTTTGGAGTTTGCGGTTAAGATGAGTACTTTAAGGGATGATCGGACGTGAGAAGTGACAATTTCTAAGCCAACCTTGTCAAGTCTCTAGTGTCCAAGCCAAGTTTCATCTTCCTGGCAAATCTTGAAGTACCTTCAATTGCGATCACCGGATCGCACCCAGGGAGGGTTCCGGATTTTCGGCGATCCCTCCGTCCAACTCTCCCCACAGATCCAGATCCGGTCCGGTCATGTAAGCTATGTCTCTAAGGCTTGTACTTGTTCTTTCCACCAAGTTTCATCCCAACCCGTCCACTCCGAATATGTCTAAAAATCTCCGGTCCCCCCCCTCCAACTTCCCCAAAGTCACCGGATCCGTTACGGACTAGAAGTGAGATGTCCCAGACACGAGGTCTTTCCATAAATAAAGTTTCATTAAGATCCGATCACCCGTTCGAAAGTTATGCTTGCCTCAATATTCCAGATTCCCCCTCCTTCCACTCCCACACGGTGGTCGGATCGGGGAAAGACTATTTCCAAGTTAGTTTGGTCGGGTCCATGATATTCCTGCCAAGTTTCATCGTCCTAGCACATCTGGAAGTACCCTAACTCCAGATGAAGAAGTACCCTATGCCTGACAGACCGACCGACCGAAAAGTGATCGGTATATGGCACTTGAGCGAAACCACAAGTGCCATAAAAAGTAGTAGCCCTCCAAAGAACGGTAGATAAAAGTAGATTTTTGTGTTAATCGATAGTAATGCAATCACCAGTATCACTATTTCACAAGTTAATGCTTAGTATGCCCATTTATTTTCAACCTCCCCCATCAGGAATAATAAAAAAAAAAAAAAATTCTCTGCGGGTGGCTGGTCCGCATTCGTAACATAATCCAGTTTTCTTCCGAAATACAGCTATTATTCCAACAGTTCCGAAAATGCTATTTTCTGGTAAAAAAAAAAACAAGAAAAATCGGATAATGAGTTTTTTTCTACTGAGATACATATAAATTTGATCATAGACTGAACCGGACTGACAAACTATAAGCCGCAGGTAAAAAATTCGAAAATCAAACTCTATCATGGTAAAATTGACCAGATTGTTGCATACACAATTTTTAAAATCTATTTTTCTGCTTGGTAATCCGCCCGAAAGAAAATAAAGAGTAGAATAAATTGTTAAAAGGCTAAAAAGAGCAGAAATAGTATCCTACTTGGAAAGACAGCAGAAGTGGAAGCACTGACCTTGGCATCATATGTTTGTAGAGCATTTCACCCAAACAGACTATTTTGGTAACGGCCACTGTGCAAAACAGAAAACTAATCTTAGTACCTCAGCCAAATCATGTATAATTTTTTTTTTCACAGTAAACTAGCGAAAGTTATAATTTTTCTACTTTACATATTACATATTCTGACGAATATGTCTTCTATTACTCATAACCAATATTTAGCGGTTAAAGAGTTAATTTAGTTTAACGCGTGTGTATAATTTTATTTTCTTGTATATTTAGTATTCTTTGGCCAGAATGTATTTTTGTAGTGTTATTATATGTCTGGCCAATTAGTTTGTCTTTAGTTCATTTTATAGGCTACTCTCCGATCTTGGAGGTCAATAAAATATTTGAATTTGAATTACGATGTACAAAATTGATAAACATTCTGGAAACACTCTTGCAAGAAGCATTGTTGCGTAAGGTGAGACAAAATCAGGAAATTTTAGCTTTTTATTTCACGGAATCCCCTCACCTGAATGAAGGACTATCTGTCACAAAGAAAATATTGAGAAAGGCACCACAGTCGAACATTTTTTGGTTCAATAGGAAGGAGCTGGAAAATCGGGGTGATTAGAAAACGAACAAAGACAGAAGCTGCGACAGATAAAACAAAGTTAGCGGCGATAGGCTTCAGCTATAAGGATAATTCACACGGGATGGCGGAAAGAGACATCTAGGGACTTATGCGGTCTCGGATTATACTTAAAAATGTAAGCCCTTTTTGAGTGTGAAACCTCAAAGCCGATTATAGTGTGGTCCTTCACCTTGCGACGGCTGTTACGTAAAACCTTCGCAACAGCTTGTTGTGATTGAAGAACTTTGCATCCACCTTTAGCGACGTTACCTGCCGCTTCTGATTGTAAGCTCCTGACGATTCGGAACTAATTTTACCCTCATCAAAATGCGCAAATGTCGGCTTCTTTATATTAATCCCCTGGGTATTCTTACCTTTGCTTAATTGCTACCGGCGACCAAGTCGATTTCAAACTAATAGGCGGGTCTTGGGCGTAGTGAAGGATTTTGTATGGGAACTGACGTTTATAGCAACTGACGTGTATGTCAACTGACGTGTATGCCTACTGACGTGTATGTCTACTGACGTGTATGTCTACTGACGTGTATGTCAACTGACGTGTATGTCAACTGACGTGTATGTCTACTGACGTGTATGTCAACTGACGTGTATGTCAACTGACGTGTATGTCTACTGACGGAAGACTTCTAGGGTGTTGTCGAACTGACGGATTTCTAAAATATGTCAACTGACGTTTATGTCAACTGACGTATATGTGAACTGACGGTATGCGAACTGACGTGTTGGTGAACTGACGTGTATGTCAACTGACGTGTTGGTCAACTGACGTGTTGGCCAACTGACGTGTATGTGAACTGACGTGTATGGGAACTGACGTGTATGCGAACTGTCGGATTTTTGGTTTATGCGAACTGACGTTTATGTCAACTGACGTGTTGCGGTAGTGACAGCGACCCGCATACATAACTTTTGAACGGGTGATCGGATTAGAATGAAACTTGACAAGTGGAAAAGCTATCGTTTCGGACGTTCCTTTTCAGTACTGGGCCGGATGCGCTACTTGTGGGGGGAGCCGGAGAGGGCACCGGAAATCTAGTGAATCGTTAGAATATAGAATAAAGAATATATAGAATAATTAGAAGAAAAGAATATATAGAATAAAGAATAAGCCCCGCCCATTGCCAGGCCTTATGTTAGGCCTTATGGTGGGGTCATAATGAGTTAATGGTGCGTATTATTTTTATGAATAAAACTGAACTGAACTGAATAGAGGGATCGGGATGGAATTTGGTGGGGAGAATAGTCATAAGCGCTAGATACGTTCGTGACAGAACCAGATCGTATCAGAGCTCTTTGGGGGGTGTTGGAGCCATTTGGAGGGAGTTCCCGGAATTCCGGTGATAACGAGTTAGGATACTTCCTGAAGTGCTATGGACGATGAAACATGGCAGGCATATTAGTGACCCGACCAAGTAGACTTAAAGTCTAACTGAAAAGCCAATTTATTTTTGTCTCATATAGTTGAATACACTGAATTATTTGGAGTCTGCAAAGGAAATTTTTTATTTTCCACTATCTGCTCTAGTTATGACGTTCAGAAGATCTGCGACCGTCCCCACAGCGTAAATTCTACTATGACGAGGGAAATTTTTATTTCAACACAAACGCGGCTTTTCAGTGGGTAGTGGCGATATTGATGAAGATTGCTTAGTGCCTGAACAAAAACAAGAGCTGGAAGCTCATATGGCACTTGCAAGGCTGGGTCAGAGGATGAAAGTAGGAATTCGTCAATTCGTGGGTTTCTTTTGATCATTTGTAAGCAAAACCCTTGAGATAAGAATGATCATGGGTCCTTGGAATCACGAGACTGTATCGTCTGGCAATGCATTTGGCTGTGCGCACTTGAAGGGCGCTAGAAAATCATCTGTAATCAAAACTCTTGAAGCAAAAAAGATGATCACCAGCAGCACGAAAATGTATATTTTACTCAAAAGTGCTGTTTGTACTTTAAGGAATTCAGTTGTAAGCAAAACCCTTGAGGCAAAAATGATCATTGGCTCATATGGATAACGAAAATGTATATATTGCTTAAAAGTATTTTTTGTACTTTGCGGTTAGCATTAGTACTTTAAGGGATGGTCGGATCTGGGAACTAACTATTTCATAGCCAATCATGCCAAGTCTCTAATTTTCAAGCCAAGTTTCATCGTCCTAGCATGTCTGGAAGTACCTTAACTTGCGATCACCGGAATTCCGGACCCCCCCTAACTCCCCAACAATACCCGAATCCGGTCCGGTTTTGTCACTGATCTACATAGGGCTTGTGCTTGTTCTTCCCACCAAGTTTCATTCGGATCGCTCCACTCCAAGCATGTCACAAGGTTTCCGGACCCCCCTCCGACCCCCCCCCCCCAGCTTCATCGGATCCGGTCCGGACTTGAAATGGGACATCCGAGACATGTGGTCTTTCTACATATTAAGTTTCACTATGATCCGATCACCCGTTCGGAAGTTATACATACCTCAAGAGTCCAGATTCCCCCTCCCTCCACTCCCCCACGATGGTCGGATCGGGAAGCTGACTGTTTCCAGGTTAATCTGGTTGTGTCCCTGATTTGCCTGCCAAGTTTCATCGTCCTAGCCCACCTGGAAGTATCTTAACTCCGTATGACCAGAATTCCGGAACCTCCCTCCAACTCCCCCCCCCCCCAGTGCACGAATCCGGTCCGGTTCTGTCAATGATGTACCTAGGGTTTGTGCTTGTTCCTCCCACCAAGTTTCATCCCGATCGCTCCACTCTAAGCGTTTAACATGATTTCCGGTTCCCCCCTCCAACCCCCCCCCCCCCACATTCATCGGATTCGGTCCGGACTTTAGCAGGGACATGTGAGACATGATGTCTTTCCAAATATCAAGTTTCATTAAGATCCGATTACCCGTTCGAAAGTTATGCATGTCACTAAATTCCGGATTCCGGCTCCCCTCCCTCCCCCCACGATGGTCGGATCGAGCAAGTGACGATTTCCAAGTTAGTTTGGTCGAGCCCCTAATACGCCTGCCAAGTTTCGTCGTCCTAGCACATCTGGAAGTACCCTAACTCGCGATCACCGGACTGACCGACCGACGGAAAAGTGATCGGTATATGGCACTTGGCCGGAAGGCAAGTGCCATAAAAAGTCATACAAATCTTTCTTGTAAGGCATACAACAAAAATACAAGCGCATAGAGGTACCACAAATCACACGGAAATTCCACTATTTGAATATCGATTATTCGTAAATAGCGGAACAACGAAGTAACGCATTTTCAGTGGGTCTTCAAGCCAACTTAAGTGAATAAGTGATGGGTAACTAGATTGTCCTATCCCAGTCCTTTTCGGTTAAAGTTTAACCGAAAAGGACTGGGATAGGACAATCTAGTTACCCATCACTTATTCACTTAAATTGGCTTGAAGACCCGCTGAAAATGCGTTACTTGGTTGTTCCGCTATTCATGAATAATCGATTTTCAAATAGTGGAATTTCCGTGTGATTTGTGGTACCTCTAATTTGGTGTATGCCCTACAAGAACGATTTATGATTTTTTTTTGTTCAGGCACTAAGCAATCTTCACCAATATCGCCACTGCCCACTGAAAAGCCTTGTTTGTGTTTAGATAAAAATTTCCCGCGTCATAGTAGAATTTTCGCTGTGGGGACGGCCGCAGATATTCGGAACGTCATAACTAGAGCAGATAATAGTGGAAAAAAAATCCCTTTGCAGAATCCGAATAATTCAGTGTATTCAACTAAATGACACAAAAATAAGTTGGCTTTTCAGTTAAACTTTAAGGATACGACACAATGCCCTAGGAAAACTTCAGTTCCTGGATCCAACCATTTTGGGGGGAACTGAGGTAAGGGTAATCCGGAAATTACTGACTTCTGTAGGTTACGAGCGCGTGGTCCGATTCGAGTGAAACTTTATGGGCGCTAAGAACTAATGACCCTAGGGATGTCTAAGGATGTAAAACATGTTTTCAAACAACACGCGGCCATGGTTGGGGCAGTTGGAGAGGGGGAGGAAATTTTGTGACATGCACAAAATCATACAAATCGGCCAAACGGGATGCAAGTTTGACAATACCGAGTTTATGCGGCCTAGATTTTTATTTGGCGTCCAAACCGGATCCGGCCACGGTAGGAGGAGGATAAAGCGGGAACCGTAAGCGATATCCGATACTTTTAGGTTCGAACCTAGGGGGTTGCATGGGGTATTTTGTGACATTCTCATCTATTTTCTTGTATCACCTACTCGTAACAAGTGCCATACGAGCTCGTAGCTCTTGTTCTTGTGAAGGAATTCTATTCACTGGCATAATAAATAAACTGCATATAATAATAATAATAATAATTTTATTTTTGCACACTGAAGTTAAAAACAGTGTAGTATGGTACATAAAAAAAAAGGAACAAACACAACGGAACATAACTCAGACACTTCTAATACAAGAGAAAAAAGCATTATCCCAGTGGAACTCATCGAGTTTCTGAGCCGCCCGGATCATTCTTCTCTTGGCATAGCATGCATTTTTCTATTTAGCTCAAACGCTAAAAAGAAGTCCCGCCACTGGTGAAACCGAGTACTGTGCTCCTTTGCAGTTTGTGTGACCGGCTTCGTGTACACCAGAAGACCGAGGTCCACTGAGGGATTGCTAACCCTAAACTTTCCAGGAAACATAACTGGAGGGTGAGGCGGCCGGAGCCGAAACGTGGAAACGGGAGACCGACTGAAGGGTTCGGCGGCAGAATAAGAGAATGAATGAAGTACGGGGACAGAAGTCCTTAGACACGGACGGAGGGAGGCGGTGTAATCTTCATGACATATCGTGCCGACTCTGGTCCTCGAAAGTGTCCGTGGGTGCATACCCCATTTCTGACACCTGATCATAGTTATGATTTGACGTGTCGCGTCTGTTTATTCGAACTCAAACATCTATAAGATAACAACTATAGAAGCAAGAGATGGCCGACACGACGGTACGTAGAGGGCGATAAGTGGGCAACACCTCTAGGAAGGGGGCAGTAGCAAGCGTGAAAAGGGTACGCAAGGTGCAGGTCATACGTGTGGTAGCCTGGTTGAAGAAATAAAGAGGAAGACTGGAGGCAAGGGGTCTTCTACATAAGAGGCCCGGGGGCGAGCACCGTTCAAAGGTACAGTTCGTAGAAAAATGTAATAATAAACGGCGCAAGTGTATAATAATAAACAAAATCAATAGGGTGGTCTCTGACCTGGCGGACACCAATAGCCAGCGGGTCCGGCTGGTGGATAGTGTGGAGCGGATGGCTTCGCAGTGGGCGGTGGGGCCCATGGTCGAGTTTGTGGTGCAGAACTGTATCCCACCTGCTGAAGATGCGTGTTGACAAAAGCAGTTTAAAAAGTACAATAACGATTTCAGCTGAAGAGTTCGGATTACCACATATCCTCAGTCTCGGGGAAGAGCGACCCAAAATTAGGGTATGACCCAGCTCCAAGGTACAGGAAAGGCGCCTGACACCATTGTCAGATTTCTCTCGAGCCTTTCTTTTGTGTTTGTGAACTCACTCAGCCAGGTCCGGATACAATTATTTTTGTATGTTTCGGGAGGGGGAGGGGCGTCGAACCCCCCCCCCCCCAAGCACCCTGGATACGGCCCTGCACTCAGCTCTCCTCAGCGAAGAACAACTTCTACTTCCTGGGGTCACAGAGTCTAAAATGGTCTTTCTGGCAGGCAGCTGATGAAGTTCCGCTAAGCTATGCTTTGAGCTACAGAGAGCTGTCTCATTCTTGTGGCTAGACATAGCGACCACGTTTCCAAATGTAAGGACCGTTCTAATCTGCCCAGAGCTCGCCTGAAAGTCTACCCAACCGTCAGACGTTGACGTGAGCTAAACAGTTCAGAGCCGTTTAGCACTGATAAACACATTTTGCACAAAGGGGCTTATATAAAGCGTTTACCGCGATCCAACAAAGAGACAGTGGCTCGAAAAGAGTTTTTCCTGATGGTCTGTGTGGACCACAAGTCTTTATCCGCGACCGGTTTCTGTGGCTTGCACTTTGGCTAAAGTTTTACAAACAACTTTGGAGATGATTACTTAATTTCGCGGCTCGAAATCTGGCGGCCAGACAAAGCAACAAAATGAGCTATTTTGTTAAGCAGATAGACACAAAACTAAGGACCATTCTAGTACAGTACGGTAGTTCTATATACATATTGAAATTTTATCTGGATTTTAATTTCAGTTATTTGAAATTACCGAAAAAAAAAAAATCATGACAAAACTGCGTTTCAGCGAGTTTTAACATGTGGGTCGAGTGTGACACATTTTTTCGTGACGAGCATGCATGAGACATAAAAATAAAAACTCCAATAGCGCCAAAACGCGCCGAAAACCGAAACAGTCAGGATCCCTGTTCTTTTGCTTTTCTTCCACTTCTCGCTTATGTCATGATCTCTGTTCTGCGGCAGGATCTCTGTCCACAGGCAGGATCCCTGTTTTGATTTCAGTCAAAGAACCCGGCTCCTTCTCCAATGTTAAACTCACCAACTTCTTCCAGATAGGAATACAAAAAACTCACCGCTGGTGGTACATATCCATGAATCGGTGGAATTCCAAAGGGAGGTATGGCAGAAGGTTGTGCCTGAGGAGGATGCGAAACAGCAGCAGAAAATGAAGTGCTGTTGTAGATAGTTTCTGAAATACAGTCACTGTCATTCAACTAAGTATACACACAAGTTCCGCAGAAGACCCCCCCCCCCCCCGTCGAGCCTTCATACAAACCTCTCTTCCAAACTCAACGTTTGCGTCCAGAAAGAGCGTGTGCAGAGCGAGTACCCAAGCTTGAACCCCGTTCCTATCGTGCGGAGCGGTACCGTAATAGTTTTATCCTTAAATTTGTACACGTTTTCAACAATAAGTTTTAGTCTTTCTTGTGTGTGTTTTACTTTTATGATTTTGTGTTCCAATTTCGGTCTGAATTATTCATTTTGATGTTTTGACTGACATTATTGTTTTGATATCATGTATCTTTACGTAGTCAACACGCCATTTGACCCCAAGCCACGATTTGTGTTGATGTTTTGGAAAAAGCTGAAACTGAACATTCGGAAGCAGACAAATATTTATGTTGTAGTTCGTATTTAGGTTTGGTATTACCAGCTTACTAATTTTATTTAAAGCATTCAAATTCGGCGTTCAACGCTAAGCAAGTTTTAGGTTTAATATTTGTAACCTAAGATAAGAAAAGTCGGGATTTGAATTTTAAGCACAACCTCTGCTGTCTTTTAAATCTTAATCCTACTCGTTTGTTCTGGCTGGGTGGGAACGCAGTATGGAAATTAGGGGGTTACTCTTTTAGCTTCTTCCCATCTTGCCTAAAATAATCCCGGACCGGGGCTAAGACCAACGTTTCACTCTCTTGGTTTGAATGTCAATAAACCACGGACTAAAACCTTGCTAAAACCCAGAGGTATAAACTATGAAGTCGACATTTCCTCCAACAGCTTTGATCGGAACAACGAAGCGGCCCGGAACGAGGCGGAGATTTTTTTGGTTGAGGGTGAATCAGGTCGCTCGTTCATACCAGCGTTCTGGTATACAGTACGCTACCTAGGATTTTTACTATATCAAGGATAGCCCAATTCTTGACTTTTTGTCCAACGATTTCAAGCTTCTGGAAGCTCTAAAGTTCACAAGCAGAAGCTGCGACAATTCGAGACGGGAAGGAGATGCGGGGCTGATGAAACGTTTGACTCCTGCAAGGTCACTTACCAATTCTTTTGCTTTCGGACTGTGGCGTCGCTGTGGTCGGAGGCGGAGCTTTTTTGGGTGAGGGTGAATCAGGTCGCTCGTTCATACCAGCATTCTGGTACAGGTCCAAGACTTGGTGACAAATATCTATAACAGTAAATGCGTGTAATTATGTTAATTTCATTGTGATTTCATCTTTTGCATCCACTAATGTCAATTTAACTGTGATCCAAAGCGTAAGTCTGACAGCCAACCTCACATCGTCTGCCGGATTTAGTGTCACCTAGCGACTGATCCATGTTTCGCCCAGCTTGGGGCTACGGTTCAGAAAGAAGGGTAACTGACGGAGTGGGGGGGGGCTTGCGGATTCCATCCTGATACCAAACCATCCATAAGGCGTAAAAAGTTCGGCATATATCACTATGCTGAAAGCGAAGACCCTCCAACAGTCGAATGATAAAATTAAACCTTGAATCTGCGAAAGTCGTATTTGAGGTTTGAAGCCACCGAAGCGGGATGGGATTTGTGTAATCAAGATCAAGATAAGCCAAGTTTGCCCTCTACGAAATATGGTTTGTATATGACAAGTTAATGAAACAGAACTGAGACCAGCCGTTTGACTGAAGGATCATTTCCATGAACATCAGCAGCACAGAGCCCAGCTCCAATACAAAAGGTTTACCTTCTAGTAGCTCCTGTGAAACATCTTCCACGTATTTCTCCCACCACTTTCTCTGTCCTGGCAGTTTTCCTTCCCACTCCTGAACTTCCGTTTTTCGAAGTTTACAGGCAAGGTACATCAGAGCAATGGCGATAATTTCCGGTTCCCACTGCAGACACAGAGTCGTACATAAACTGAAATAAATAAGATTGTTTTAGGCAAGATAGAAATAAACTAAAAGAGTAACCCCTCATTTCCACCGCCTGCGTTCTCACCCCGCCAAAACAAACGAGAAAGATAAAGAGTAAAAGACAAAAGAGTTTATGCTTAAAATTCGGAGCCCAGCGTTGTCTTATCTTAGGCTACAACAAATGTAACAAATTAAAAAAATGTACAAGAAACAGAAAAGGCAGAAGTACAAACGATAGTAGCAACAGAAAAAAATCCGTATATCTCTTAACAGCTTTTCGCTCGATTTGCCCTTGTGCAGCACAGTGACTAGTGTAAGCCTTTGTCATGAAATAAAGTCTCCAGAGACGGAGGTCCATGAAGTTGCTTTCTCACTAGCAGCTTTCCGGGAGTATGATAAGTAGCTAGGCTCAGACGGAAGTGAACGAAAGCCAACAAATTTTTATTTGATTTAAATGCATCCACTGCATTACGATATGCCGCACCCGCAAAATCTGTAATTTTCAAATGAAATTAATAGCGTCAATGAACAACAAAATTAGTAACGTTCAACTCAATTTAGTTTCACTTTATTCAAAAAACATAACAAAGCCGATTATTGTTTTTTTTTTGTGTCTCTTGGTGCGCTTATGCAGAGCCAATCAGATCGCTTGATTGGCTTCACCGGCGGGCCGAGGAAAGGAGCAACGTCGTCAGGGTTGCCACGGGAAGCACTAAAATTCTACTTGGTTGGAAGTTGAAGAAACAACTTTTCTTCAAAAGAACACGTTTTGTTCTGTTACGACTGCTTATTACTGGTTCAAGGACCAATGCTGTCCATCCGTGAATTTGATAGCTTTTTACAATACAATGGGCGTCAAAATGTACTCGTGTACTTCAAGTAGTACTAAGAAACTTTTTTTTATCTTTAGAAGCTCGACAAATTATATTAGCCTGGCAACACCGAAAGCTGTGTTGATAAGGACCCCTTCACGTTCTATTTCAACTATTTCAACAAGGATGTGTATTAAGACGCAAACATCACGTTCAGCGCTATTCAGGTTATTACACCAATTTGAACAATGCTTTAGACTCTGTATTGCGACATCTCCCGGGCTAGTTTCTCACTCAGTTGTTACTGAATGGTTGTTACAGATTTTACTTCAGTTGTTTGTTAGATTAAAGAAATTTGAATAAAAGTAAAAATATTAGTCTACCTATCATTTACGAAAGTCCAGGACATCTGGATTATTTCGTTCTTCTTTTCCTGCGCAATCTGGAAACTTTTTCCAAAGCTAAGAAGATAACGATATGGATGTTCTACTTGTAAGTCAAACCTGATGGTCTGAAGCAAAATCCGCTCAAGTGTCATGATCTCTTCCTAGAAACAAAGAAGAGGAATTATTTTCACACATTAGTTTGATTTCTAAGGCTAAAAATTCCATCACTCTGTGGCAGGCCTGTCCCTTATTTTGATAACGGTTTACTACCCCTTCATTTATCACCGGCTCTTAGGGAAATAGTCAAGCCACTCCGATGATTTTACTGTCATTACTGGCAAGAGCCCCACTTGGATAGTCAGGAGAGCAGGGGCGGAGCACAGCACCTTGGAACTCCGAAATCCACAACACCGTAATCGCTTTGACAACCCTCCATCCCTTGTCGTTAGTAAGAGCGCTAAAAATCCTAGGAGACCAACTTTATAACCCTGCTAATGTGACGAAGGGGAGTCTTTTGACAGCTGGGGTCTAGCCAACAGCCCCTAGCTTCTATCCAATGACACCGAGTGAAATGGAACCGGTGGAAAGGCTGGCGGCCTTCCTAGAGCCTTTCCTTACGGTTTTAGCTTTAAAGCAGAATATTCTATTTTTTTTATTAAAAGGACCCAACAAAACGTATTGATTTACTTTACGATTATTTGCACGGCTTTCAGGAGTCACAAATTTCATCAAATCTTAGATCTTAATAAACGGCATATCTCCTTAGCTCATGCAGGTGTCTTAGGCAAGAACACCATGAAAGACCCGTTTGCATTAGGACTTGTTGGGTTCGTTTCCCTTAAGATTACATGAATAAAGAATAAGCCCCGCCCATCGACTCTTTCACGGGGCCCTTCAGACTTCGTTAGCATAAACTTGTGGAATTTCTTTTTACTTTTCAAGTTTTTCCCCGTCTTGTATTAAAATAATTAGTGATAAATATTCAGTTTGTAAATAGGGTTCAAGTTTAATAAGGGTTGTAAGTTCAAGTTCAGGTCAGTGTAAATATTAAGTAGTTTCGGGAATTTGATAAATATGTAAAAATGTAAATAAGTGTCCGTGCTTTAGTGTAACATGTGATTTTGAATTCAGTTAGTATCCAGATTAGTGTTGGGCGATATTGAGGATTATCGAAATATCGATATTTCGATATTTTCAAATTCGATAATCGATATTTCGATTATCGAAAACCGATATTTGACACACTTGAAACTGTTTATACCGCTACATTTTTTCACGAAAAAAATAATAGTAAGAACGAAAACCAACAAAAAGACCGAAATCAAACATTCACAATAAGGAAGAGTAGCATGTCCAACTTGTCCAAGTTTTTGGGATCCCAAAACGTTAGTGACGGATACCTATGACATCGTAAAAGTTGTCCGTCTGTCCGTCCGTCCGTCCGTCCGTCTGTCTGTAAGCACGATAACTCTCGAAGGGAATGAGATATTTTGATGAAACTTGGTGTGAGGGTTCTTTGGGTCAAGAGTAAGGTCGAGTTCGTAGATGGGCACTGTAGCCCTACCTTTAGGGGTGGGGGAGGGGGTTTAAATTAAGGGACAAACAAAATATTTTGAAACAGCTAATGTGATAGTCGATTATGGGGTAAGAAGACATGCTGAACACGATAGTGAAAACCATTTTCTCGCCGGACAAGTAGTTCGCCCGGAATCCGGCCGAAACCGGAAAGTTTGTTAAAAGTAAAAGTTTTATTTGAAGTTAATTAGATGTTCGATTTAGGGGTAAGAAGACATGCCGAACACGGTGGTGAAAACCATTTTCTCGACGGACTAGTAGTTAGCCCGGAATCCGGCCGAAACCGGAAAATTTGTTAAAAGCAAAAGTTTTATTTGAAGTTGATTAGATGTTCGATTTAGGGGTAAGAAGACATGCTGAACACGATGGTGAACACCATTTTCTTGACGGACTAGTAGTTAGCCCGGAATCCGGCCGAAACTTGAAAATTTGTTAAAAGTAAAATTTGTATTTGAAGTTGATTAGATGATAGATTTAAGAGTAAGAAGATACGCTGAATCTGTATATGACAATCATTTTTTACCCGGACATATAGTTCGTCCGGAATCCGGTTGAAACCGGATTTTTTTTATAAGTTAAAGTTTTATTTGAAGTTGATTAGACGTTCTTTATAGGGATAAGGAGATGCGCTGAATTCGTTTCTGAACTATCTTTTTTTGGCTGGACAAGTAGTTCGCTCGGAATTCGGCCGAAAACGGAAATTCGGCAGAAGTAAAGCAGGAAGTTTCGAACAGCATCGTCAAAATAAATATGGCTTATACAGGTATATCTGAACTTAATTTTCTCAGATGATTAGCCTGGCGAAGACTGGATCTGGCGTAGAGAAGACGTAGTTGTCTGGTCAATTAAATTTTTGGGATCCCATCGAAACCTTTGGTCTTGTTCCTTTCCGAAAGGAGATTCTGAATCGTTGGCCATTGTGGTCTTCAGTTGTCAATAATGTGGATGGGAGGAAATAACAGACGATTCTACTATTTCACATTAACATTACACATTACTACTTCGCCTTAGACGGTTTTGATTTGGTCTAAAAACCCAGTTGTTGACAATCCTGAATAGGTAAATAGTAATCCCAATGTGGTTTGCTACCTATGGATAACATACCTGTACTTTCCGGAAATAGATGCGCAGAAGAAAAAAAATATGCTAATTCTCTGTATTCTGTTGTGAAAGGTCGCCACACTGAGTTCAACATCTAATTTCTTGCCCCAAAATAAAAAAAATGGTTTTGTTCCAACTTTGAAATCCATTCGTGGTTTTTATTATGAAAATCCCGAATAGCAGACCTGTTGCATGTAAATATCGAAAATATCGATATTTGAAAAGTCAATATCGAAATATCGATATTCTTCAATAATATCGATATTTCAATTATCGTATCGAATATCGCCCAACACTAATCCAGATGATGTAGCGAGTAGTGAAAATAAAATAGTGTTAGTCTGTCCATCTTTATATGACAGAAATGGCGAGCGTGCCAGGAGATGAACTGTAAATAGTGTACATATAGTGAGAGAATGGCGGAAAGGACAGTGAATATAAGTGTGCCTCCTTTGTTTTTAGTAGCAGAAAGTTTTCCTGAGTTCAGTGGACAATCAGATAACCTTCTAAAATGGATACGAGAGACAGAAGAAAGAGTGAAAATGCTGGGAAGCTATTACAAGGAGAAGGACATAGTGGAAATAGTGAAATTCAGGCTGAAAGGAGAGGCAAAGGACTTGGTTAGTGATATTGAATGTGAAAATTTTACTGAACTGAAAAAGCTGGTGCGAAGCAAATTCTACCGGCCTACTTCATCGCTTACCATAACTCTCTTGGGACAATTGGTAAATCTTCTCATCAAGCAAATCCAATTTATCTAACTTCTTCTTCCTCTTCTTAAAGTTTAACCGAAAAGGGCTAGGATAGGACAATCTAGTTACCCATCACTTATTCACTTAAATTGGCTTGAAGACCCGCTGAAAATGAGTTACTTCGATGTTCCGCTATTCACGAATATCGATTTTCAAATAGTGTAATTTCCGTGTGATTTGTGGTGCCTCTTAGTGCTTGTATTTTTGTTGTATGCCTTACAAGAAAGATTTATCATTTTTTTTTTGTTCAGGCACGAAGCAATCTTCACCAATCTCATCACTGCCCACTGAAAAGCATTTGTGTTGAGATTAAAATTTGCCACGTCATAGTAGAATTTACGCTGTGGGGACGGCTGGAGATCTTCTGAGCCTCATAACTAGAGCTGATAGTGGAAAATAAAAAAATCTCTTTGCAGAATCCAAATAATTCAGTGTATCCAATTAAATGACACACAAATGAGTTGGCTTTTCAGTTAAACTTTAAGTTGCCTTACGCTACGTTTCAATAAATTTTAACTCCAAATTTACGCAAACTTTTTACGTTACGGAAGAACAACGTAAAATTTGTACGTCTTCGCAACGGTCGAAAGGGCGATTCCTGAAAGCTTTAGTGGACTATAGTAACATCTTAGTTGGAGATTTAAATACATAAATAGCCTATTGATTTAATCCGTAATATCTTTAAATGTATTAAAATAGCTCTGGAAGTAGCAATGTTCAAATGAACTCAATTCATAAATACAATAAAAACTGGGAACATTTAATAATGGGAAAGGCTACAGTGACGCCTCTACCTTAATCAAGAAGTACTTTCAAGAAGATAGCTCTGGAAGGAATAATTATGCACAGCAATCCTCTTCCAAAATATGGAATCAATATTTTATAAAATGGATTGCGGACTGCTTTTGTCCAAACTGCAGATTAGAGTTGACCCAAGCAATCCACTGTTGGGCGGTGAGAGAGCCGTCACTACTGGGGGGGAGGGGGGGACGCCCCCCCCAATGTTGTCGGCCAGTCGGTAAAAATAACCGAGTCGGCGCGAAGCGCCGCGATTTTTAGTAAAAACAGTAGTTTTTGTTCTTGGAAATAGTCATTTTTTCTTAAAAACAATCAAAAACGGTCGGTTTTCCATAAGAATAGTCGATTTTTTTCGTAAATATAGTCGTTTTTCGTCGTTTTCATCCGCAAAAATAGTCGGTAAAAATGACCAGCCAGTCAGTAAATACCTTGTCCCCCCCCCCCCAAACATTTTGGCTAGTAACGCCTCTGTCACTGAGACTGCACTTGCTGCTTTTCTGTACAGATAAAGCTCTGTTGTTCTTCTAAATAGGCTACAAAGTGTTTAACTGACAAGACCAAAGGTTCCAATGGGATCCCAAAAATTGAATATTTGATCCAGACAAATAGGTTTTGTCTTCGCGAGATCCATTGTCCGCTAGACTTTGAAGATTTTTACTGTATTTTGTTTTACAGATTGGTATGCTTATCAGCTGGGAAGTGTGACATTTTGGTCGTTGCACGAATCGGTGGATATTATGCAGAATTGGCCGAAAATAGGTCGACAAATATTATGTCCGGTTTTTGCCGGATTCCGGGTGAACTACTTGTCCGGTGAGAAAATAACTTCCATATTAGGATTCAGCATGTCTCCTTACCCCCAAATCAAATATCTCAACAGCTTTAAAAAAAAAAATATATTGCCCCTTATTTTGAAACCCCTCCCCCACCCTCAAATATAGAGCTACAGAGCCCATCTTCGAACTTGACTTGTACTTTGACCCAAAGGATCCTCCCACCAAGTTTCATAAAAATATCTCAATCCCTTCGAGAGTTATCGTGCGTACAGACGGACAAATCCGGTTTCAACCGGATTCCGGACGAACTATATATCCGGGTGAAAAATGATTGTCATATACAGATTCAGCGTCTCTTCTTACCCTTAAACCTATCATGTAATCAACTTCAAATATAAATTTTGCTTTTAACAAATTTTCCGGTTTTGGCCGGATTCCGGGCGAACTACTTGTCCGGCGAGAAAATGGTTTTCACCATCGTGTTCAGCATGTCTTCTTACCCCTAAATCGAACATCTAATCAACTTCAAATAAAACATTTGCTTGTAACAAATTTTCCGGTTTTGGCCGGATTCCGGGCGAACTACTTGTCCGGCAAGAAAACAGTTTTCACCATCGTGTTCAGTATGTCTTCTTACCCCTAAATCGAACATCTTATCAAATTCAAATAAAACTTTTAGTTTTAACAAACTTTCCGGTTTTGGCCGGATCCGGACGAACTACTTGTCCGGCGAGAAAATGGTTTTCACCATCGTGTTCAGCATGTCTTCTTACCCCATAATCGACTATCACATTAGCTGTTTCAAAATATTTTGTTTGCCCCTTAATTTGAAACCCCTCCCCCACCCTCAAATATAGAGCTACCGAGCCCATCTTCGAACTTGACTTGTACTTTGACCCGAAGGATCCTCCCATCAAGTTTCATCAAACTATCTCAATCCCTTCGAGAGTTATCGTGCGTACTGACGGACAGACGGACGGACGGTCGGACAACTTTTGCGATGTCGTAGGTATCCGTCACTAACGTTTTGGGATCCCAAAAAAGTGGGTGTCTAGCTGCAGAAATACAGCTTCCTACGCTCATGCTATTCACGAGTCACGAGGAAATGGATGACAGCTAGGCTGCAAGTCATTTACAAAATAAAGATGAACGGCTTACCTTAGGGTCTTCCCCGAACGTAGCAAACTGTTTCTCAGTCAATACACCTTTTGCATGTTTGATAACATCTTTACATTTCTTAGGTGTCTCTTCAACCTTTCCAGCCAGAAACAGACAACAGCAGGCATTCACCTGTAAACATAACAAAAGTACTTGATCCAATGGGGCATGCTTAGGCCAAGCAACCTTAAGATCTGTCTAACAGATCCAATATAGCATGTCCTAAAACTGCGAATAATAGATTTACCAACATACTTGGGAAGCCTTATTGAGATTTGCCTAAGTCAAGCAATCTATACACAAGGTTGCATGTATTAATAATAACGGATAGACAGACAGACGTATTAATAATAATAATATAAAGCAAAAAAAAATAGGCCATTGGCCTCTACAGAGCTCAAATATATATGAACACAAACCTAAACCCTGAAAAAAACACAACAAGCACTTACGTATCTTGGAAACTCCTGGAATGTGTGGAACATGTAGAACCGGTGAAAATAAACTATTCCACTTGCCATGGTGTCATACCTAAGACCAAGGTTGTTTCCTAAAGGGAAGAGATTAATGTGATTAAAGCTCTAAAACTGCATTACAAAATCAAGCATTTGAGTCAGTCAATTTAACAAAGACACAAAGGAGATTAAGGTACAAAAATGGAGAGTAAACAAAAATATCTAGAAGGGTCTCACAGAGCAGCCCAAAAATCATCATAGCATTTCTGAACTTCAAAATTTCAGCCCTTCCTTTCTCTTTTAACATGTTTGCCCGTTTTACCTTAATAAGATGGAAAACTCTTACTTCAGTCTAAGCTGTGATTTGAGGTGCATTAAGTTCTTTAGGGATCCATGAGGGGTATCCATGAACAAGGCAGAAACAAAATAATACAGGCATTCGTTTAACATACAGTTGGATAAATGGGTTCAATCCCCCCGTTATCTTGGTGGTAGGCCTACTGTGCCTCCGTTCCAGGGCATGGTGTCGCAACGTATGAGCACTGGTATGGGTCATGCATAGGCATGCTCAGTTGGGGCATGCCCTTCCGTTGGAGCACTGTTCTCCAAATCTATGTATGACTGTCCCTTTCACAACCTACATGGAGAAAACCTCTAAAACCATGAACAACCCACTTGAAGTCCAAGAGTTGTCCCCCCACCCAAAGTGCCCCTCCCCCCCACCCACCCACCCAATGTTGTTGGCCAGTGGGTAAAAAATTTATGATTTGGTGAGATGCAGCGATTTTTCTTTGGAAGAAACAATTGATTTTTCCAAACAACAGTAGATTGTCATTTCTGCTGAAAAACAGTCTATAAAAATGACCATCCAGTGGGTAAATGCCTTGCTCTCCCCAAAACTTTTGGCTAATAACACCTTAGCTTGTGGATCCAAATTCCAAAAGTCTGGCAAGACCTTCTCCAACCTTAAACCAGGAACAGGAAGAGCGAAGAATAACTGGTATACTAGGACAACTTTTACTATTTAGACTATTTAACTAAAATAATGCTAGGCTAATTTGCCTAGATCTTTAATTTTTGTATGGGTTACACCAAAGCTGGGTACACCCAGTCTGGAATATATATGCCTAAAGTCCAGTTACCCTGTATCAAATGCTGAGCACTCTAACCTTACCCTAACCAGTCTGGGCTCAAGGACCATCACCACATTTCAGTAGTTCATCTGTTCTAGTTATGTGTCTGCATTAGTGCATGGACAATGGTCCATTAGGAATACGACAACGGATTTTCATTAGTACAAGAGCTCATAAAGATAAATCAAGGAATTCGACCATGGGTGTCATTGCTGCATGGACTTATTTAGACTGTATGTAAAGGCATGTCATCGTATTTGACAAGGAAACCATGACCTGACAAGGTGACATATAGTCAGTAGAGGTATGCTTAGCTCTCTCGATTTTTCCCTACCTTGTTTTTTTTTTGCAAATATGTGGTATGCTTATTTGAACAATTCTCTCAATTTTGGCATACCTGGGCTTTGTTTCCTGCTTACAACACAGTAAAATGGAAAGGGAAAATAACAAACTTTGTATCAGTGAACAGATGGCTGTATTAGCTATCTTTATGTAGCAAAGTTAAACTGAAAAAAGTTGAGTTTAAATTCATAGAATTCTGAAACTTCTCCTTCTTCTATTTGCTGAATTGATTGATCTAGTCGCAAGGTAAAGAAATTTGAAAGACCCATCTGCCGGTTTGTCAGTGAAGGAATAATTCCTGAGATGTATGCATTGCCTGACAAAAATGTGGATAGTTCTGAAACGCTAGGTGCTGAATTATGAATGCTTGAAACTCTGAAAAAAAAACTCTTCAGCAGAAGAATTTTTTAAGGAATGTGAGTGTGTTGTGATATGAAATAAATGTTTTCGCAAGTGTTTTGCAGTAAAAGTAGCCTGTTATGGTTTAAGTGTTTCCTTTGGTGATGGTCCACTATTAGCAATATTCATTTTAGCATAACTCTACTCTGCTAAACAGTCAAATGGAGTTCACAACATTCAAATGTCATGCAACATTCCAATAAGTATATCTGACTCAACTGCATGCTCTATAGGTCCATAATCTAAACAATCCAGAAACGATCTAATGACAACACATAAGCTGCATTTTTTGCCATCATCTAGTTAACTGACCTACAAGATTTCCCACTATAAGTCGTTTTCTTCCTTCGGCTTTTTTTTTTTGCTCTGTTTGCCGGTCGGTTAACCTACCTCTGGACTGAGGCCGAAGCTCTGTCCACCGACCCATGCTCTTGGCACGGCGCGAAATTCAAAATTCTCACTGGAGAGATAGGCGACAGGAAAACCCCATTTTTTCTTGTAAGCGGTTTTTTTGAGCTCAGTCAAACCGATCGGCGAGACGAAAAACGGTCAATAGAAAAGGCAAAAAACGCAGCTATGCCTATAGACTAATATCCAAATGCAGCCTTTGCCCTTACAAGAGGATTTCATTGAACGGGTAAAAGACTTTGAGCCCAGACCAGGCCCAGACTGGGCTTTTATCGTGCTTTAACCAATAATTCTGTACCCTAGCCTATTTTATGAAAATCATCAACATTTTACTGAGACTGAGTCTGGCATGGCATAGGATATTCCAAACTGTAGTTATACCCATCATTTGCCATATTATATCCCAAATCTAGTGATTTGTGGTAGATTGACTTCATGTCAGTGTTGCCACTTGTCGCAGAATTCTGCGATTTGTCACAGGTTTTCGAGTTCTCCCCAGATTCACAGCTGTGACAACATTTGTCACAGGAAATCACACTTTTGCCAAAAATGTCGCAGAATTCTGCGACATTTTTTCATTCTGCCAGAATTCAGCTACTGGCGAGACAAGAAACACAGAAAATTGCTCTATGGAACTTTTCGCTCTCGGGATTCAGTCATTGGCGGGTGTGGAGGAATGGGCAATCTAGAACCTTTTCGTATGCGTGAGTTGAGAAGGGTTATCCGATTGAGTAAAACTTGATGGGTGGTAAGAGAAAACGCCTGTATGATCTAATTATGTGTCCGAACGGGATTCAGTCATTGTTGGGGGAGGGTCCCGGAATTTGTGCGGATCACCGAAGGGTCAAATGAGTGGAGCGATTGGACTGAGACTCGGAATGTAGAAAGTTCATACGCCCTAGATGATCCATTTTGGGGGGGGGGGTACGAGGATTTCCGGAACAGTTCTCAGACTTGAGAACTTGACCCTAAAATACCCCAAGCAATATATCGGACATGATCAAATGAGTAGGGCGATTCGGATGAAACTTGGAAGGTGTAAAGGTCATAATATGCTCTAGGTGAACCATTTTGGTGTCCCGCCCATATTTGGCCTCGGCGAGGGAAGTTGAAGGGGATACAGCAAATATTCCAGGATGCTCAGATTCGAGTGAAACTTGATGAGTGGTAGGCTACGATAAGCCCTGGGTGATGTATTTATGTGTCTGAAAGGGTGAACCATTTTGGTCTACCTCTCGTATTCGGCCTTGATGGGGGAAGTTGAAGGGGGTACGCAAATAACCCAGAATGCTCAGATTTGAGTGAAACATGACGAGTGGTACGAGAAGCCCTGGGTGATACCAAGAATAAATAAGGATAACATAACGTTTATGTGTCTAACCTGATTCGGCCATGGTATACCGGTGTACCGAAATACCAAACGTTGAAGTACAAAAAAGTATATGATTACGAAGTTGAAAAAGCGACATTTCTTGTTAACAGTGTGCTTATTTAGTGGCATACGCAATGTCATGAGATAAAATAGTTGGGTGCTATTTAGTGGACTTACCCCTTCATTCTTTTCCTGACTAATGATCAAGTTATAAAACACCACTCTTGGCGAGGGTCCTCTTCAGGCTCAAGCAAGAATAACGAACCTGTTTTCTTTTTGTTAAGTTATTTTAATTTCTAAATTTTATTTAGACTGTACGTATTTCAGTCAGTAAGTTCTTCAGTTCAGTCAGTTCTTTTCAGTAAAGGAAGAAAATAAGTTCAAGACGATACGGTACCCTAAAGCTACCTGCAGTCACATTACGATAAAATTTCGCATCATTTTGCGTCAAAATTTAAAATGGCGAAAAAATTTGTATTGGTTTTAAAAAATTGCAATTTGGTTTGCCCCTTTAGCCTATACTGCTGCGTCAGATGCGACGCACTAAACTCTAAGGACTCTGGGGACAATCTTACTATGGGAATCTTAGTCTAACTAAATATTTTCGTCAAATTCAAATGAGGTTAAACGAAGGTTTATTGAGATGATATGTTCTTCCCGTCATCCAAGGATTGATGTTTTCCTTCATGAAAAGTATAACAAAAAAAAAATCTCAACATATCCATGTTTTTCCCAAACATCGCATGCATTTTGTGCTTATCGCTCGATTTGTGTCACATGTCGCAGAATGCAAAATCGCAACAGGTTATAATAGCAAAGGATAGCAAAAATATAGTATTTTTCGAAAACTAAATATTTTTTTTCAAGTTGAACTGAAACCAAATCTCGATTCACACACGGTGTAGCATTTTACTATATTAATTGATATACGCACTCCTTCAACACCCAAAATCTTTGAGTTTTTTTCGAAAAATGACCGATTTTCGTTTGTCACAGATTTTCACAGATTTTTGCGGCCAAATGTCACAAGTTCGGTAAAAGAAAAGTGGCTACACTGCTTCATGTACCTAGGTCCATGATGAATTTAGCTCCTTCTCTCCTGTATCTTGCCTCTGTTTCAAGATCTAATCCAGCCATTGCAGATGGAGTCTTTCTCAGCTCTTTCTTGTCATAGTACCAGCACGGCATCTTTTCCAATTGGACACTTATACTATTCCTCAATAATCAATCAGTAATCACAATCACACAAAATCACAAAAACAAGTCAGAATATTTGTGGAACTGCAACAACCATCAAAGACTCGAATATTCTGAGGTTTGCTCTTGTCTTGCCATACTTCTACTAAAGTGCACTGAAGATGCCAACATTTTCTTTTAGTAACTTTTACATCTCAGCACCCAAGGCCGACAGCTGGACGCGGCACTTTAAAAATTGGTGGATCAGGCTAAAGTTTGAAAGGTTTGTTATGGTGTTAATTGTTAGGAGTATTGGTAAATTTCAAATCTTAAGTAGATTGCACTCTTAAATTCTGCCATTTTTCGTGATAAGTTTCTTCCAGTGACAATGCACAAAATTCAAATTGTGAATATTCCAGATTCTGTAAAAGAAAATAGAGTTCCAGTGTGGTTTAAAGGAAGGAACGATCTTTTAAATTTCCACTGACGAATGGTTGGCTTATTCAACACCAGAACAACAGATTGGTGACTCTCTTGTTTTTGAGAGGTGAAAGAAGGAAGGAAGATGAACAATCAGCCTGACCCCCAAGTGCACCCAAGTGGGTCATGGTGTAGCAGGTGTAAGTGGTTCAGGTCAAGGACAATCATATTTGCAAATGACCCCACAGTTTTATGGAGCAAACCATAATGCAATACAGAATCACATGATGATGCCATGGTCGCAAAATGTGCCAGTAAGCTGGCAGCAAGGTGCATACAACCCCAATGCCTTTTATGGTCAGCAGCAAATTGTTCAGCAGGTTCAAAGACCAGCGCCGGTCCAGCTAGTAGGAAGTGGTTTTTACCCACCAAACTATAGTGTGCCTAGTGTACCAGTTGCCAACAGATATTCTGTGCTAAGTGACGAAGGAGGTTACCCACCATTACCACCTGAAAGTGATGAAGAGATGAGGCCGGTTAATCCACGGGTGGTCGAGGGATTAGTACAAGAAGTCATGCATACTCCAAAATTGGGACTCAATCCAAACCTAGGGCGCAAGAGGAGAGACATTTCTCCTAGTAGTGAAAGCACACCCCACCAAGCGAAGAGGCTAAATGTAAACCCTGTCCAGTCACTTCCAACTCAAAAAGGGTCTCTTAAGAGACAAGTCGTTGAGATACCAGAGGGTGAACTATTATCTTCTATGATCGACGTGACAGTCAGTGAACAAGATAAATATCTGCCTGGTGACTTCGACATAGTGAAGTGTTTAAAAGAATCGCTCAAAGATAAGAAATTCGAATTCGACGTGAACAGAGCTAGAGATAAAATGACTGTGTACCTCCAGGATGAGGAATCAGCAAAAATTGTTCAAAAAATTGACATTATTGCTGGAGTGAAAGTTTCTGGAAGTGAGAAACCAAGACTGAGCAGAGGAATCATAAAGGGAGTCCCATTGACCATGACAGATGAGGAGATACTTGAGTATGTTCATTCACCGGTTCTGGTGAAAGAAGTTCACCGGCAAAAATGGTACAATAAAGAAACAAAAAAGTTGTCAGACAGTTATGCGGTTATGGTTGTTTTTGAAAGCAACTGTCTCCCCCCAAGTGTATGGTTTTGTGGAAGGAAGAGGGAAGTTTACTCTTACAACAGGAGAATCCTACAATGCCATAAGTGTCAGAAATATGGCCATAAACAGGCCGACTGTAGAGCACAAGCTCACATCTGTCTACGGTGTGCTGGAAAACACTCATCCGACAAGTGTCCTCTGAAAAATGACGATAGTACCTTAAAATCGAACTCGTATATGTGTGCTAATTGCAACGGCAATCACTCGTCAACTTCATATGTTTGCCCAGTGAGAATGCAGAACAGAGACATATTGCAGGTCGCAGAAAAATATCAGATGGGTTTCAGGAGAGCTCAAGTAACATATCGCAGTTACGCAGATGTTGTAAACAAAAGACTTGTCCGTAATATCTCACACTTGAATCGTGCCCAAGATGAAGCTACATCAGTCCTCAAGCAAGAAATCAAACAGGAAGCTGCAAAAACCCTTGTCATTGGGCTACTTTTGAGTCCAGAAATGCTGAATTTAGGTGCACTGTCTCTGGCAGAGCGTATTAAGAAATTATGCAAGCTAGCAGAAGAGCTGGAGCTTGGCCGACTAAATGCAGATCATATCAGAGATGTCTGCTCAGTAAATGAGGCAGCAGCTCAGCAACATGGACCTTAAAATCCTATCATGGAACTCGCAGTCAATGATGAAAGAGAAGAAAGATCTTGTGATTGACTTCTGTCAAATGAATTCTGTTGATGTATTATGTCTACAAGAAACATGGCTGAAGCCCTATGTAAACATGAATTTCCATGGTTACAACATTTTAAGCAAGGATAGAATTGATAATGGGAGAGGTGGTGTGTTGATTGGTGTCAGCAAAAAATTTCACTTCACTGAACTGGATATTGAACTAGTCGATGAGGCTGCAGAGACTGTGCAAATAGTTGGATGTAAACTGCACTTGGAAAATGGAAAAAAAGTTAATGTTATAAATGTCTACAACTCGAATGGCAGCAATAAAGACATAGGCCATGTAATAAATGAACTGTTTGATGATTTACCTAAAGGAGAACATGTTGTTGTTACCGGCGATTTTAACGCCCACAGTAAAGTGTGGTGCAATTGTGATATTGTGAACGCTTCAGGAAAAAGTCTCGAGGATTTACTGCTAGATAGCATTATATGCCTAGTGACACCAAAAGGGCTTCCTACGCGGAAAAATCCTCTTACAGGAACTTTCACCACAATAGACTTGACTTTTACAAGTCCAGATCTTGCTACATCTACTACTGTGTTAAGTTTGGATAACACAGTCCTGTTTAGTGATCACATTCCAAATATAATAAATCTTAGTGAGGGTTTGCCAGCGAAGTCTGTTTGCCAGGAGCCAAATGTGATGACTAAGTTTCAAATCAAGAAAGCAGATTGGGCAAAGTTTCAAAAATATCTCGAAAATATTGATATTGAGGCAGTGGTTGCAGAGGAGCAATCAGTGGATGATAAAATCAAGGTTTTCCAGAATTGTATACTTGAAGCTGCAAAGGAAGCTGTCCCAGAAAAAGCGGAATTTAAAGGACAAAGGAGTACAAGTGCTTGGTGGAGCAAAGATTGTGACGTAGCCAAGAAGGAATATCTGAGAAGGAAAAATGAGTATAAACGAGTGCCGTTATTCTATAATTACATAGAGGTGAAAAGGGCATATGCAGCGTTCAAGAGAGTGATTTTGCAAGCCAAGAAAAACAGCTGGCAAGAGTTTATTGAAAATCTAGACTTCCGTAAACCAACTAGTAGGGTTTATGGTTTCATCAGACGAATGCAAAATAAACCTCCCCCCAAGAACTCCAACCCTTCCATAGTGTATAGGAATCAAGTTCTGGTGACAGATCAAGATAAAGCCAATGCCAGTGCCCATTACTTAAGTAAAATTATAGGAAAGAGTGATCCTGATGAGGCAGAGGTTGCCAGAATGGCAGCGAAAGTTCAGCGAATGGCAAAGCAGGATTTGATGTGCCCCTACAATCAGCCATTTACCAGCACTGAAATTGAAAGTGTAATAAATAATCTTCCTACAACCTCACCCGGGGAAGATATGATGTATCCACAGTTTGTCAAATCGTTGCCGTGGCAGTGGGTTACAGTGTTATTAGCTATAATCAACCTGGCATGGCTTGATGGATATTTTCCGAGTGTTTGGAAAAAGGGTCAAGCAATCATGATCCCAAAACCAGGGAAAGATAATTCAAAATTGGAAAACCATCGATTTATCACACTACTTCCAGTGATTGGTAAAGTGTATGAGCGGCTTGTTAAGAAAAGACTGAATTGGGAAGTGGAAAAAAGACGTGGTCTCAAAGATGTACAGTGTGGCTTCAGGAAAAATAAAAGCACCACTGAAAACTTGTTGTGCTTCAAACAGGACGCTTTATATGCTCTACAGAATGGACTTATAATGATTGCAGTTTTCCTCGATGTGATGGGAGCTTTTGATAATATGGTGTTTCGACAAATACTATTAGGAATAATCGAAGCTGGAATACGAGGTAGACTGCTGTTGTTTAGTAAGAATTACCTGGAAGACCGTGTTGTGACAGTAAGAATAGGAAATACAGTGTCAACAGTTTTGGTTAGAGGAAGAAGGGGTGTACCTCAAGGGTCAGCATTGGGACCTGATTTTTACAATATGGGGGAGTTTAATATCCCTCTTGATGATGGGGATTCAAATGCAGGAATCTTCGCTGATGATAATAATTTTTGGGTGATGGCAAGGACATTAGAAGAAGGAGTCGAAGCTATTTCAGCAGTTTTGGTCCAAGTTGAAAACTGGGCCAGAGATATTGACCTCAGCTTCTCTGCAAACAAAACAAAGGCCATGTTAATCACTAGACGAAAAATTACGGAGATCCCCTCTCTCAAATTTTGTGGCCAACAAATTGAGTTTGTGAGTGAAACGAAGTTCTTGGGTGTAACTGTTGAGAAAAATTTGAACTGGAAACCCCATGTTGAACAGACCAAGGCTGCATGTTTGAGAAGGCTGAATCTTATGAAGATGCTCACGACTGTCAGTTGGGGGCAAAAACCAAGTTTTATGATCGAATTCTACATTAAGTATATTAGATCAAAGTTAGAATATGGATCAGTCATTTATTGTTCAGGCAGTGATACAACATTAGCAAAGCTGAATCCGGTACAGAACGCAGCAATGCGTATTGCGTTTGGAGCCAGTAAAACCACCCCTATGGTGTTCCTGCTGTCAGAATCTGGACTTGAAAGCTTAGAAACTAGAAGGAAAGTGCAGGCTTTGCGATATCTAAAGAAACTTTGGACAGCAGATAAGACAAACCCAGTGAGATCAAAGCTAGTGAAACCAGGGAAGGTTGTCACAGCAAATAAGTGTAAAAAGCGAAATCAGGACAATATCTTTGAAATGTGTGCTCATGTCGGTGAGCAGTTTGGAGTGGTGTGGAAAATTACTGATATGTTACGTGTCCCAGAGATAGTACTACCCGCCCCGTGGGAGATAATCAAACTCCAGTGCACTTTGGAGTTTGAAAAATCCAGGAATCATGACTTCAGGACGAGTTTTGAGTTAATGATGGCAGATAAATACATGGGATTTCTTGATATATACAGAGATGGCTCAAAGAGGAGTGAACAGAATTCTGCTGTAGGGGCCGCTTTTGTTATCCCGAAGCTACAAGTGTCAAAGTCCTTTAAACTGTTCCCAGAAGCAACGATTTTCCAAGCCGAAGTACTAGCCATAAAGGAAGCCATTAGATTTGCAAAAGAAAACCTTTGTGATCAGTCTAATATAATACTCTGTTCGGATTCGAAAAGTGCCTTAGAGGCACTTGCCAATTTTGATTCTTATGGGAAAATCTCACGGGATGTAGCATCATGCTACTTGGAGATAGCATCGTTCGCACAAACAACAAACGTATGTCTCCAGTGGATCCCTGCACATGTTGAGATTCAGGGAAACGAGAGGGCTGATCAGGCAGCTAAACAGGCATGTGATATGACAACTGAATTAGTGAGTGGATCAACTCCCCAGACTGTAATGCAAATAGACAGATTGATCAAATCAGTGAGACAGTACGATTTTGTGGAAAACAGAAACCAATCTGGCAACTGGTTTGTTACGCGTAAAGAGGCTAGAAAGTTCGATAAACAAGTTTACCAAGGATTAAGTAGGAAAGAGGGTAGATTGGCTTTCCGTCTACGTTCAGGCCATGCAGCTACAAAAACGTATCTGGCAAAGTTTTATGGAGAGTCACCTAATTGCGACTTCTGCGACATGGAAGAAAATCTGGAGCATCTTCTCATAGTGTGTGATCAGTACTCTCCCCAAAGACGTGAGATCAGCACATTTTTTCATGATAGAGGACTACAGCTGAATGTAAACATGATATTGGGGGGTTTTGTGAATGACGGTGACAATATAGAGATTTTAAAGCTGGTTGCACAATTTTTAACTGCGATCGGGAGGGATTTTAAGATGTGATGAAGAGGACAATAATTATGATAAGTGAATGTGATAGAGTTGTTTCTTGAACAATTATCAATTAAGAAGTGTTACAGATTTAAGGACAGAAGACCCAGGTGACCTAGTAGTCAAGAGGGGTCTTTAATTCGTTCATCATCATCATCTTGTTAGGAGTATTTTAAGCTGCTCTTTAAATTCGAAGATTTTAAATTCATGGAGATCTGTACAACATACAACACATCTAATCCTAAATTTTACTAGTTCATTCTTTAGATAAGGCATTGTATACAGAGGACAGAGCCGTCACTAAGTACTGGGGAACCGAGTTGGCGCGATTTTTAGTAAAAACTGTGGATTTTTTTCTTGGAAATAGTCGTTTTTTCTTAAAAACAATCAGAAACAGTCGGTTTTCGTAAAAATAGTCGATTTTTTCTTAAAAGTAGTCGTTTTTCTTAAAATTAGCCGATTTTTCGTCAACACAGTCGTTTTTTTCTCAATAACTGTCGTTTTTATACGCAAAAATAGTCGGTAAAAATGACCAGCCAGTCGGTAAATATCTTGTCCCCCCCCCCAAACATTTTGGCTAGTAACGTCTCTGATTGTATAATGTAATTCGGACAGGTATTTTTTTTCTTTTTTTATGTTTGCGAGGACAGTAGTGCCTTTACATCTTTGTGAGTTAGGCTAGCCTAGATGAAAGAGCAGAATGTTGCATGTTTTCATCGCCTGTCCCAGATTTTTGTTTGCAACGTAAATAAAAGCTTTCTGGCTTGGAAGCAGCTTGGAAGTGGCTTGGAAGTGGTGCCCTCTGTTTTCATGTTCAAACATCGTAAGACTATGGTAAAGTACTTTGTTTGGTATGTTATTAGTCACAAACAGATGCAACCCATTTGTTAGAATAGGTTTGTGTTGTGGAACCAGGTAAAATACAGGAGGGGTATCCAATCTCGTTTTTACACTACCTCGGTTTTTGCCGCGAAAATGTTAAAATGGAATGTACAAGCTGTCCTGACAGTCAAGAGGCAAAATATGACTTCTTTCAAAGTCATGTGTCCAAAAATATTTAAATTCTGTGCCTTTTTCTCCCTTTTGTAGCTATTTTGAAATCCTGTTTTCTCGCTATTGACTTTGCTAACTCTTCCTTTTTCATCATTTTTAAAGCACAACTCTTACTAGAAATAAGATTTTCCCTATGAAACGGATCAGAAAAAAAAAAAAAAAGACCATTACTTTCCATCTGAAATTAGCGATTTTCTTGTTAGCGCCTGTCGACTATGTCCAGCCTTCCTGCTCTCCGACGCGGCGGCTGGGCGCAAAGCATTTGAAAACTTATCGCGCCGGGGTTCAAAAGTATGAAAACTAAGCAAATAAAAGAAGTAATAAACAAAAGCTTCTCAGATCGATATGTGTGAAAGAGTTGTCAGCAGACGTTGATGATCCCGGCAAACATTTCGTTGAGTGACGGGCAAAACTCGGCAAGGCCAAAAAAGCGCTAAAAAATTTTAGGCACCAAACGAAACAATGGAGGAAGGTGGGGATTTTAGAAGCTTATAATTCTGTATGGGAGCTAGATATATTAATTAAAAGCAGAATAAGCAATAGGGGTCCTTTAAGTCAATGGAGGTGAGACTAGAATAAAGTAATCTTGTTTGAAAAGAAAAATAAGTTTAACTGGAAATGCTGAAGCAATAATTATTAATCCAATATGTAAACCATTCAACTAGCTTCAGTCTAGTATTTTTGTCGTATTTGTTGGTTCCTTTTTAAGCCAGATGAATTATTCTGAAGGAAAGACTTCTCTGGAAATTTGAAATCTTGTCTGAAGTTGGATACGAGGGGTACTGTGAGACTGTACTGTGTCCAAGTAAATATTTTTTGCACAAGTATTCAAACAAAAGTCATTGCAAGATACTTTGAAACTAGTGTGACATTTACTAATTTCAGTGACTTTGATATGTAAGCCCTCTTCGACAGAAACTTTAGCTCTTTCATGGCAATTTATTGCTTTACAGAATGGTTTCTTAACAATAAAAAAAAAATTGGCCAACTATTTATTAGAATTTTCTCTCTGAAAAGGTTACAGCATTATCAAAAGCACAGGCTTCACTACTGGGGGGAGGGGGGCCGCCCCCCCCCCCAATGTGGTCGGCCAGTTGGTAAAAAAATAGCCGAGTCGGCGCGAAGCGCCGTGATTTTTAGTAAAAACAGTCGATTTTTGGGATCCCAAAACGTTACTGACGGATACCTATGACATCGCAAAAGTTGTCCGTCTGTCCGTCCGTCCGTCTGTCTGTCCGTCCGTCCGTCTGTAAGCACGATAACTCTCGAAGGGAGTGATATATTTTGATGAAACTTGGTGTGAGGATTCTTTGGGTCAAGAGTAAGGTCGAGTTCGTAGATGGGCTTTGTAGCCTTACATTTAGGGGTGGGGGTTCAAATTAAGGGGCAAACAAAATATTTTGAAACAGCCAATGTGATAGTCGATTATGGGGTAAGAAGACATGCTGAACACGATGGTGAAAACCATTTTCTAGCCGGACAAGTAGTTCGCCCGGAATCCGGCCAAAACCGGAAAGTTTATTAAAAGTAAAAGTTTTCTTTGAAGTTGATTAGATGTTCGATTTTAGGGGTAAGAAGACATGCTGAACACGATGGTGAAAACCATTTTCTAGCCGGACATGTAGTTCGCCCGGAATCCGGCCGAAACCAGAAAATTTGTTAAAAGCAAAAGTTTTATTTGAAGTTGATTAGATGATCGCTTCAGGGGTAAAAAGACATGTTGAACACGATGGTGAAAACCATTTTCTCGCCGGACAAGTAGTTCGCCGGGAATCCGGCCAAAACCGGAAAATTTGTTAAAAGCAGAAGTTGTATTTGAAGTTGATTAGATGTTCGATTTAGGGGTAAGAAAACATGCTGAACACGATGGTGAAAACCATTTTCTCGCCGGACAAGTAGTTCGCCCGGAATCCGGCCAAAACCGGAAAATTTGTTAAAAGCAAAAGTTTTATTTGAAGTTGATTAGATGACAGATTTGAGGGTAAGAAGAGACGCTGAATCTGTATATGACAATCATTTTTTACCCGGACATATAGTTCGTCCGGAATCCGGTTGAACCCGGATTTTTTTATAAGTTAAAGTTTTATTTGAAGTTGATCAGATGTTCTTTATAGGGATAAAGAGATGCGCTGAATTCGTTTCTGAACTTTATTTTTTTTTGCTGAACAAGTAGTTCGCTCGGAATTCGGCCGAAACAGGAAATTTGGCAGAAGTAAGCAGGAAGTTTCGATCAGTATCGTCAAAATAGATATGGCTTATAGAGGTATATCTGAACATGGTTTTCTCAGATGATTAGCCTAGCGAAGACTGGATCTGGCGAAGACAAGACCTAGTTGTCTGGATCAAATATCAAATTTTTGGGATCCCATCGAAACCTTTGGTCTTGTTTACTTAAAAATAGTCGTTTTTTCTTAAAAACGATCGATTTTTCTTAAAAACAGTCGGTTTTTCGTAAAAATTGTCAATTTTTCGTCAACACAGTGGTTTTTTTCTCAATAATAGTCTTTTTTATCCGCAAAAACAGTCGGTAAAAATGACCAGCCAGTCGGTAAATACCTTTTCCCCCCCCAAAACGTTTTGGCTAGTAATGCCTCTGATCAAAAGGTAGTGACATGAATTTTTTGTGAAAAATTAAATAAATTTGCTGATTTGAATTGTATGATCAACATGTTAGAGTTCTAATGTGTTCGAATTTCAGTGTTTTACCTTACTTTTTAGCCTTTACTTTGGCACCCTCTCTGTACCCTCGGAACATAATTATATTCATCCATTTCAGTACTGCTTCAAGATAGGGAATGCCTATGTAAATCTCAAATTTTGGACTTCAGGTGGATGAGCGTGATAGATAGTTTGATTTATCAATTCAAAGTCAAAGCTTGTCACAGTTGCCATAATGTTTTTTTATTTTATTTTACCATTTAGACATTAGCAAAAGCTGCACCATGCATACCCTTCTGCCACAAACCCCTGATTTTTGGATACCCTATTCCAAATGCTGGTTATGTCTAGCATTCGACATAGGCAAGCCTACATATGCCTAATGCTTGATACACTCTGACACATGCTGGGTACTGTAACCCAATAAAATATTGAGTGAAGCTTAGAAATTAACCAATCAGAATTTCTTTATAGGAGAGTATGGCAGGGTTAGGTGAACAACAGGTATCCAGCATTTGGCATAGGATTTCCAGCATTAGTCACATAGGGTATGCGAAATGTTGGAAATAACCAGTGCTTGGTACTGTAACCAGCAATGTATTTCTTGAGGTGGATCCAGATAGGCTATTAAATTTAGTTTCTCTTCCAGAGTTTAAGGCCATGGGATTACCTTGCTTTCCATGGAACCAGTTGCCTCTCTTTATTGGCTTGAGTGTTGGCATAGCAATTGGACTCATATTGACCCCCATGGTAACTGAAGAATGCCAGCAATCAACAGCTCTGCCTTTAAATACAACAGTTATTGATGAATATGAACCAAGAGTGAACCTAGCGGGTAAACCAGTGTCAGCAAGGAAGGAGCCAAAAGTTCTGATCCGTCCTCGTTACTACTCTACAGAACTTGGACTTAGAGACAAGTTGTTTGTTGCCTTCCTAGTGAGCAATCCTTCCAGTGATCTATTTAGCCTAGCTGTTTCAGTAAACCAAACTTTAGGACATTATGTCGATCGTCTGGCTTTTTTCATGGAGACAACCGGAGGTCGTAAGGTGGATACAAAAAGTCTCCCCGTGATTGGTTTTGTAGACAGCAAAAAGGGACTGTTGCCTCTCCATGTGTTGAAGTATATCTCAGACAACTTTTTATCAGCATTTAATTACTTCCTTCTTGTCCGAGATACAACATATGTGAAAGGCAAACAGTTATCTGATCTGATTGACCACTTGAGTATCAGTGAGGATGTGTTTCTTGGAAGCAACTTGGACAAAAGACAAACCTACTGTACCATAGGTAAGTGATTGCCTTAGAGGAGATATCAAAGTAGGTAAGTTTTCTTGAAATGTCCTAACGTAATGACATTCGTAATCAACACATTCTGTTCCAGTGCAGAAGTACTAGCCCGATGACGTCGCAACTCAGTATCCTGTGCAACGAGCTCAAAATCCCCAGATCTATCAACACAGTCACCTCAACGACGTTCCCGAAGAAGACCGAGTACCAGATCTACAAAGCCCTAGTCAGTGTCATCTTGGAGAAGGAAATCTACCAGTAGAGGCGGCTACAATGGAGGTCTGCCCTGCCCAAAAGAAAGGCCGAAGACGCAACGTTGGACCCACTGGCTCTACATTTTTGAATTGGATTAGATAAAGCTTGTGTTTAAACATTCTAACATAGCTGGCTCCTTTCAAACTCTGCTCTGTATTCGAAAAAAATGTCAATCAACGTCGAATGGTTTTAGCCGCATTCGGGAGTCGGGACCCCATGGCTTTGATCAGGAGCGCAGCACAACCTGCAAAACGCTTTTTTCTGATCATTGAGCTGTTGGGAACAAAACCGGGATCCTGATGCGTCTAGAAAAGAACCGGATCGGTATATGGGCTGAACAAAGATCAGAAATTTTATTAAGTCAAGAGTGAGAATGGATGGAATGACATAAAGGTCCGTTAATCCGTACTTGCTATTGACAATGGGATTTAACCTGCTGGCATCACCACGCCACTGCTCACGGTGTGCAATATGCCGCTTTCTCAGATTTCTCCTGTCTCGATCCAGCACGATCTTCAAAGGAGTTGTAGTTTCTGCCAAGACTGACACCTGAAGTAGTGAGTTCCGCATTCCGCAGAGGGACAACCGAATTGGAAACGATATTATATCGCCCCCATTTCCTGCTGAAAGAACGCTGAAGTAGCCTATAGTTCTGTCAGGGATTTTTTTGTTTTTGTCTTAGAAGGGTTTTATTAAAACAAATTTAAAAAATCAGTCAGGATTAACGAAGCATCATTTTCTTATGAGTCTGTCGCTTTTATGCAACTTCAGTTTTTCCACAGTTATCATTAAAATTGTACCTTACCTTACATTAGAAGTCTCTAAATAGGACTAGGGTAGGACCTCTTCATCTGAGACTTAATTAGTGAATCAAGACACTTCAGCAACTTCTTTACTTCAAATGGCAAGATCTTTAGAGTTATATTCCCGTTTAAAAATCGGCTCCTGAAACCTACAGAAGAACATCTCATTTTTTGTCTTGGGCTGTAGGCCTAATGCTATGCTCTTTTAGACGGCGGTGTCATCATTAGTCATTCCGTCCTTGAGAAGATGACTCCTCACTTGGAGTGGTGTGCAGCTAACGTCCCCCTCGGAAACGATGATATTGTCGTTGGAAGGTGTGCCAAGGAAACCATCAACCTCGATTGCTTGCAGAACAACCAGGTTTGAGACCAAAAGCTGATCATAGGCCAATACTGCGCAGAAAAACGCCAATCTTTTCCACAAGACACTGAATATTTCGGAAACTTGCACGTTCGAACATGCAAAATTAAAATAAACAGAAAGCCCTACCGTAACATGAAAATTTCTGTAAACTGTCCCTATGGTTTAAGTCGGATTGGTCCTTACTACTGCCCAATGTGTGGGGACATGAATGAGAATGTGTTGCACCTGATGTGCAGAGGCGTCACTACTGGGGGGGGGGGGGGAGGGGGTGGCCGCCCCCCCCCCCCCCAATGTGGTCGGCCAGTCGGTAAAAAATAGCCGAGTCGGCACGAAGCGCCGCGATTTTTAGTTAAAACAGTCTATTTTTTACTTAGAAATAGTCGTTTTTCCTTAAAAATGATCGATTTTCTTAAAAACAGTCGGTTTTTCGTAAAAATAGTCAATTTTTCGTCAAGATAGTCGTTTTTTTCTCGATAATAGTCGTTTTTATCCGCAAAACAGTCGGTAAAAATGACCAGCCAGTCGGTAAATACCTTGTCCCCCCCCCCCCCCAAACATTTTGGCTAGTAACGCCTCTGCTGATGTGTGAATGTAGTGAATTTGATGAATTGAGGGATGAAGTGTTTGGAAAAGGAGTGTATGATGAGGAATGGTTGGTTAAAGTAATGAAGGATGAATGCTTTTCGGGAGTTCGCCAGTTGGGAAGATCCCTTAAAGGATCCCTCTCGCTTATTCTGCCTTTAATAATATAGCTAGCTCCCGTGTGGAATTTTCAGCTTCTTTCCATTGTTTCGTTTTGTGCCTACGAATTTTTAGCGCTTTTTCGCCCGTGCCGAGTTTTGCCCGTCACACAACGCAAAGTTTGCCGGAATCTTCAATGTCCGCTGACAACTCATTCACATATAAGGATATGAGAATCTTCTGTTTTTGACTTCTTTTATTTGGTTAATTTTCCAACTTTCTAACCACGGCGCGTTCAGTTTTCAAACGTTTTGCGCCCAGCCGCCGCGTTCGAGAGCAGGAAGGCTGGACACAGTCGACAAGCGCTAACGAGAAAACCGTTAATTTCAGGTGGAAAGTAATGGTATTTTCGAAAAACATTTTTTCTGATCCATTTCATGGGGAAAGATCATTTCTAGTAAGAGTTGTGCTTTAAGCTTTCGATGAAGCATCGAGAAAGATTTATTTAGGCCTAGTTGGAACTTAGTGGAAATTTGTTTTCCATTTTGTTTTGTATTGCCATGGCCCTCGGGCTTTTTGTGCAAATATGTATCATATCATATACCAAAGGGGCGTCACTTCGCGAAAACCTGGGGGAGCGAAGGCGTCGTGCCGTATCATAGTCTAAGCTTAAAAAGGACAATATTTTCGTGAGAGACCTTCTTAACTGCTTGTCCTAATTCTGGCAAATCACTTTTGTTTCTTGCAGATTTCGTTATTTTTCATGGAAAGTTGGTCTCACTTGAAGCCAAGCGGACCGTCACTAGAGGTGTGGTATTTGGAAGTCCCCTAACTTTGGACGCCGCCGAGAGTTGATCGAATTCGAACCTAGCAAATGTTTACGTGGAGTTGGATACTATGGGCACATAATAATTAAAGTAAAATAAAAAGTTAGGTTAACGTTACGTTAAGAATCTTTGGCACTTTCTGCGTATATGCTTTATTACAGCATCTGACGGCCGAGTTACAGCGTCTATTAGTATTCCTACAGTTTGCCGTTGCTTTTGTGACCGTCCGAAGTATCCCAACTGCAGAAAGAAAACATTCAAAAAGGAATAATGATTTGAAATAAATGGATATGATTTAGTTCTGTGTGTCAGAAGAAAGCTGAAACATTCGGCTCTTAGCTGATGCCAAGTTCTTTGTTTAATTTATAGATGCCAAACACAACACCAAGTTGGTCTGAATTTGGAGAAGTTTTCAAATAAGAATACCTCTAGGCCTACTGTTGTTGGTCTTCCATGTCCTAGATTTCACTGAAGAGGAACTGTTCCTTCGCATTTCCGCCTTGCGATGAAAACGAGTCGTCATCTACAGCGGAAACAGATCTCGTTCATGCTAGCGTCCCATACTGTGTCTTAAATGTACCCAAGTCTGTTGATAATTAGACGAAATAGGGTGCTGCGCTTCCTAGAGTTCCATGGAATTTTGAAGAGGCTGAAGGTGAAGAGATCGTCCTCTTTGTGATTTGAGACTCCTTTTTTGTAGGACCAGGAGTATTCCTCCCTGCCGCTTCCGCGTGACATTAGCTCTGAGCAGGTTGAAGATTACTTGGCCACTCAGGAGAAAGCCTTCAGTAGCGCTTTGACAGTCCATCCTGTGCACGATCCTGCTGTCATATACCAGCTGCATCGCCAGACTTCCCTGGTAAGTTTTGTGGCAATCCATCCAGTAAGATAAGATTCTAATTCAGTAGTGTTTCCATCCATTCTCCTTCCCGAGATTCTACACTTCTTAGGTGTAGCCTATCCTATATCCTCTATTAGCAATACACTGATTATCATGCTTGCCAAGATTTCTTCTCTTAACGTAACGTATCAGGCGCCCGATCGTTCTTCCTGGGAGCTGTTCCCATCCGAAAACTAGTTATGTACATTTTGCCAAGATTAGTTGCGTTTTTGCAGATACCATGGTATCTGATACCACGGTCTAAAGTCGTTTTTGCAGTTATCGTGGTATCTGATACCACGGTCAAAAGGCGTTTTTGCAGTTATAGTGGTATCTGATATTCAGATACCACGGTCCGACAGTGGTACCTGGTCGTGGTATCTGGAAAACTCGTCTCACTTTCATTAATCTTTGTCAAATTGTTGGGAAAGAAGTTTGGCACTTAGTGATGTGACCGGATCTCAGCTTATCTTTCGGGATGACTTCGAAAAGCGCAATTTCGGCAATTGTCGTTTTTGCAGAGTAACCGTGTATCAGATACCACGGTAACTGCAAAAACGATTAACTGCAGATCTAGTTACCGTGGTAACAGATACCATGGTATCTGCAAAAACGCAACTATTGTGATCCAAGACAACGGGCATGAAAAGAGGCTAAAAACAACCGAGACCTATTTAATTATCTGTAAGCATAGCTAAGTTTTAAACTAGTCAACTATCTCATAACATCTAACCATAAACACTATGTAGTGTAATATGTCCTTTAAAGCGTCCACGACCTTAGCAGCGTGTTCCAGAAGTTTCTCAGGCCCTTAGTAGGCCTAGTATTTTTTTCTGACCCAGGAACAGCTTTTTGGGATCCCAAAACGTTAGTGACGGATACCTATGACATCGCAAAAGTTGTCTGTCTGTCCGTCCGTCCGTCCGTCTCTCTGTGAGCACGATAACTCTCGAAGGGAATGAGATATTTTGATGAAACTTGGTGTGAGCATTCTTTGGGTCACGAGTAAGGTCGAGTTCGTAGATGGGCCCTGTAGCCCTACATTTATACATTTAGGGGTGGGGGAGGGGGTTCAAATTAAGGGACGAGCAAAATATTTTTAAACAGCTAATGTGATAGTCGATAATGGGGTAAGAAGACATGCTGAAAGCGAATGTGAAAACCATTTTCGCGCCGGACAAGTAGTTCGCCCGGAATCCGGCAGAAACCGGAAAGTTTGTTAAAAGTAAAAGTTTTATTTGAAGTTGATTAGATGTTCGATTTTGGGGTAAGAAACCATGCTGAACACGAATATGAAAACCATTTTCTCGCCGGACAAAGTTTGTTAGAAGTTAAAGTTTTATCTGAAGTTGATTGGATGTTTGATGTAGGGGTAAGAAGGCATGCTCAACAAGAATACGAAAACCATTTTATCGCCGGACAAGTAGTTCGCCCCGAATCCGGCCAAAACCGGAAAATTTGTTAAAAGTAAAAGTTTCATTTGAAGTTGATTAGACGATAGATTTAGGGGTAAGAGGAGATGGAGAATCCGTGTATGACAATCACTCTTTAGCCGGAAATATAGTCCGTCCCGAATCCGGCTGAAACCGGAAAATTTGTTAGAAGTTAAAGTTGTATTTCAAGTTGATTAGATGTTGGATATAGGGGTAAGGAGATACGCTGAATCCGTTTTTGAGCTTTAGTTTTTCGTCGGACAAGTAGTTCTTGAATTTCGCCAAAACCGCAAAATTTCACAGAAGTAAGCTAGGATCGTTTCGATCGGCTTATAGAGGTAAACGCACATGCTGAATCCATATCTGAGCTTGGATTTCTTAATGATTAGCTGTTTGGCCTGGCGAAGACTGGATCTGGCGAAGACAAAACCAATCGCGGCGAACCGATGGCAGTCGCGGACTGTAATCCCTGCCTAGATTCCAGCACCGTCATCAGTTCTACGGGATCATTTCGCTTTTTCGGGACAGAAATAATGAAAATGGATTCCTTGCACATTCTTTTGCAGAGAGGCGAACGAAATCTAATTGGTGTGTATGCTGTTAAAGCACACCTCGCACTATTTGCTGTTTATGTTCCAATATTCAAACAATAGTCGGTAGCATAATGCGCATGGAAAATAGCGAATCCTGGAAGTGCAAAGATTAGTGAGGTTTCATTAGCGGGTTCAGAATGTAACTTATGAACTTCGGGTCTCCGGGTTTAAGAAGTAATGAATGCAGTTACGGAAGTAGGTTGCATTGGCATTGTAGGTGCGACGCATCCTTTAAAGGGTTGCGGTAATTCCCGAAGTTATTGAGAATGATTATACAGGAAAGCTAAGTGCACACACAGTCCGGTTTTCACAGTCGAATGCGCTTTCCTTTTTCGCTTCGAAATTATTACGCATCACCTACGCCCTACAGGTTTCAAAATAGTGACGCGAATTCTCATGTGTATTTTCGGATGAGAAATCTCATCGGGCTGTGTGTGCACGTAGCTGAAGATGGCATTTTCGATTGTTGTGAAAGAAGTAGTACCTTTCCTGTGACGAAACGTGGTCCTGGTTTAACGTATTGACTAAACGTATCGCGGTCTTGATTTAACGTATCCCCACAATTTTTTTTATATAGTATCGTCCTTGCTGAGGGTGATCGCTATCGCCTGAAGAAAAGCAAGGGCGATAATGATTATAACACTAGTACACTGTGCAGCGCAATAAGCGCAAGTGACAACACTGTAATGCCTGGCGTGATATTTGAGAAGCACTGCCGGCATGCCGTTCTGGATTCCACAGAAACCATGATGGGCTTTTGTTTAGAGAAAAGGTGCTTTGCTTTTGTTTGGTTTTGCCAAGTTGGATTTTATCACATGAGCTGTGAGCTAAGCCACTTCTGTTCCAGGATGAAAATTTCCAAGATCTAAGAGTGAGGCATGGCTGTTTACCTAGGCTAATGGTTCTTGGTTGTTAACAACCAACCTGAATCAACAGGTTGACTCACCAGCGAGGTGATTCCTCTGGACTGAGTTATGGTGTAAAGTGGCTGAAATCAGGCTTTCAAAACACCGTCTTTTTTGGACGGCAACACATGAGAAAGTTAAAAACTCTTTTTCCAAGGGCGATAATAGTTGTTATCGCAGGGCGATAACATTTGTTTTGGCGATAACACGGTTGGAACTTTTTTCTTTTAACATCAAGGGAATACCAGAAAATTTTGGCACTGGGTAGGATAGGACTGATATTATGGGACTGCACGGTATACTGGTGTTATAACTGTTTATTGCTTTATTTTTGATTTGTTTTGTCCAATGCTGTGAAAGTTCGTTTTGCAATAAAGCATCATATCATTCTTGTGTTTTTGTCGAATACTTCATGGTTATCCGCCAAACCCGCGTGTTTGGCTTTGCCAAAATAAATATGAATGGGATTTCAAGATATGTTCGGTATTTCTTTCAGCGCATTCTCAAGTCCATCGACACGAAGATTGACGAGCTCAAGTCCGCCATCGTAAAAATGGCTGAACTTGCCCCTGGGGGCGTTGCATCCCTAACCTGGCCAGTCGGAAGCCCCCCAAGGTCGAAACCAGCTTCTCGACACGATGTCATAAGGTGGGACTATTTTAATGAAACCCACATTTTCCTGGACAAGGAGAGTACAGTGGTCAAGAAAATGATCGGAGCTGACAAACAGGATATCGAGGTAAATGCTTGATACTAAGCAGTAAGCACTAGTGTAAATAAATAAACTTTGAACAACTAATAAATAAACTTTGAACAACTATCCTAATCTTGTTTTCCTGCTGTTTGTGTCTAATCTCGATGTCCTCTCTTTTGACCCAAATTTGAACTCCGCCATCATGCCAATTAAGAGTGGTGTGTACATTTGCTGCACACATCCTATCTTATGATTCTTTTGTAGCTGTACGATTTATTGATTTGGAAAAAGAGCTTGGAGCATTGGTGAACCGAAGAAAAAGCGTCTCTTCGAGTCTTCGTTATAATACTGCATTGATTTCATGAATTGTCTTAAACTTGTTAGAACACCAGATGATGGGTAGGGTACAGGCTCCTCGTCTTGGTCGCTGTTCCGTTTCGTATCAGTGTTGCTGATTGCTGAAGCGGAAGCAGTGCAAAACCGGGAATGGCAGGTGAGAAACGGGTCAATTCGAGAAAAAACGCATTTATTAATTAGCTATGGTTTTCTAGGAGGTGCTTTCAAGCTCGCGAAGCCTTATCGAACGCAAATACCCGAATCTCAAGTTTAGCCGGCTTGTCAATGGGTATCGACGATACGATTCAGTCAGGGGCATGGATTATCTTGTTGACATGGAATTCATTGATTCCTTAACGCAGGAAGAAGTGTGGAGGAGGTAAGTCTATAGCTAATATTGTGATTTCTGGAAAGTCGCAGTTATTGACATACGCAGGAAAGAAGTTTCGTTTTGTGCTTATAACACCAGTACACTGTGCAGTCCCATGATAACAGTCCTATCCTACCCAGAGCCAAAATTTTCTGGTATTACCCTGATGTTAAAAGAAAAAGTTCCAACCGTGCGATAAAAAGTGATAACACACAGCCAGCCGTGCGATAAAAAGTGATAACGCACGGTTGGTCCGTTCATCAAGTTCATCGAGCATTTTCCCTCAAGTTCTGAAAAATAGAGCCCGATCTCCAAAAAATGAATAAAAGACATCACTTTCAGGAGGAAAAACAAAACAAGAGCTGAAAGCTCATATGGCACTTGTAAGAATAAGCGAACTGTAGGCGGGAGTTTTTTGCTTGAGAGTTATATACAGAGCCGAATATCATTTTATTTTACACTTGTTGAAGTAAAAAGAAGTTAAAAAGGCAGGTCTACAACTCCTGTTCTTCCTGGGAAGGTTCGAACCTCTAGGTCCCCCCGGATTTTAAACTGAACATCTGAGACACTTGTTCTTGACACTTGTCAAGTTTCATGCATGTCCGATTACCGGTTCCAAAGTTATTCATGTTACTAGTTTCCGGATTCCGCATCCCTCCACTCCCATCACAGTGGCTGAATCGGGAAAAGATCCAGGGTTGCCACCGGTAGTACAATTGTGCCCACAATAGAACTTTATTTTTACTTTGGCAGCAGATTTTAAGAAAAAGGTAGTTGTCAGATTTTATTTCCAAGGTGACTATGACCCAGCAACACGTTCTGAGTACTTTTCTTGTTTGGTATTACTTTTTTCCTTTTGCCCAGTGAATTTATTTTAGTAAAGTTGCAACCCTGAAATGATCATATCCAAGTCAATCTGGTGGGGTCCCTGATACGCCTGTCAATTTTCCTCGTCCTAGCTTATGTGGAAGCATTTCACGAGATTTTCGGTTCCCCTTCCAGCCCCCCCCCCCCCTCCACCAGTTATCGGATCCGGTCCGGATTTGAAACTGAACATCTGAAACACCTGTCCTTGCAACTTGTCAAATTCCATGCATGTCCGATTACCCGTTCCAGAGTTATGTATGTTAGTAGTTTCCCGACTCCGCATCCCTCTGCTCCCCCATGATGGCCGAATCGTGGAAGTGATTATTGCTAAGCTAATTTGGTCGGGTCCTTGATACGCCTGCCAAGTTCCATCGTCCTACCTTATGTGGATGTGACAACAGTAGCAAAACCCGGACAGACCGACAGACATTACGATCGCTATATGGCACTTGAAAGCTCAAGTGTCATAAAAGACGGCAACTAGAGGAAATCTTCAAACGGGAGTAACTTAAAAAGTAACGACCATCTCTTTTTTTATTCCTCGGAGAAGTCAAGTATAAGTCGAATTGTCGAAGACGCGTAATTCAAAGACTAATTATACCAAAAGATTCTTTAAAACAAGTAAATTTCACGGAACTGCAATTCAAATAATCTCTATTAGAGCCGGTCTTATTTTAATCCTTAAACTGTACCTGTTCCCGCAGTTGGTCGAATCACAAATACGATTAGCCTAGTGGTCTAGGACACGGTCGGGTCCCTGATACGCCTGCCAAGTTTCATCGTCCTAGCTCCCCCTAATCTATATCAACTCCTACTAGCTTCAACAAAACGTACCAAATCCTTCGAAGTTCGATTAGATCTAAGCAAAGAATGACTCATCCATGCGTAGAGTTATTACTTGTGTGAAGAAGGGGTAGGGATTTGACAAGAACTAGAAAAAGCGTTTCAAGAGATTGTGCGGATTCCCGGTAGGATCGGGAAACTGATTATTTCCAGGATGGTTTGGTCGGGTCCCTGATACGCCTGCCAAGTTTCATCCTCCTAGCGCCCCCTAATCTGTAACAACCCCTACCAACATTCAACTACATATCCCAGCCCCTTCGACCCATCTTATTAGACAAGCTCTCTCCGAACACCCAAAAGATTCGAGCAAACAATGACTCATCCATGCACAGAGCGTTACTAGTGGGGTAGGGGTTTGACACAAACTAGAAAAAGCGTTTCAAGAGATTTCCGGTGTCCACCTCCAGCTCCCCCCCAATTATCGGATCCGATCCGAATTTGACAGTGAACATCCATGACACTTGTTCTTGATACCTGTCAAGTTTAATGCACGCCCGATTATCCGTTCCAAAGTTATGGATGTTGCTAATTTCCGGATTCCCCATCCCGCCACTCCCCCACTGATGGTGGGATCGGGGAAGTGATTATTTTCAAGTTAATCCGGTCGGGTCCCTGATACGCGTGCCAAGTTTTATCGTCCTAGGTCATGTGGAAGTGCCCAAACTAGCAAAATGCGGACAGACCGACAGACATTACGATCGCTATATGGCACGTGAGTAAGCTCAAGTGCCGTAACAAGAGCTGGAAGCTCATATGGCACTTGCAAGGCTGGGTCAGAGGATGAGAGTAGGAATTCGTCAATCTGTGGGTTTGTTGTGATTATTTGTAATCAAAACTCTTGAAGTAAAAAACATGATGAACTCATCGGGAGCACGAAAATGTATATTTTACTCAAAAGCATTGTTTGTACTTTAAAGGACACCTGAACAATGATACCATACTTGAATACACCAAGGAGAATGCATTTACAGACATGGCCACGGAGAGCATTCTTCTCCTGAGCGTGAAGTTGTCAAAATAGGGATGTTCGTTTCTGGAGGTTTGAACATGCAGACTCCAAGACAAAAAGCGCAATTCATTCAAATCTTGTACAGCGCTGGCCGGATCGTATTGGAATTTCTTCTAGATATACGTTTGGGCTTAACTGGTTAAAAAATATTCCAGAAGAAGGGTTGATTGGAGACATTTGTTCATTTCTAAAATTGTTCGGTTCTGAAATAAGGACAGATGTAAAATGGAGCAAAAATCATAGCTTGGAAACACTGTTTCGTATTTGGATTGGGTTTTCTGCAGGCAACGTTAACGGAAGTCATACAGATAGGGATGATACTTGGTACTCTTCATTCAGGTGTCCTTTAAGGAAATCACTTGTGAGCAAAACCCTTAAGGCAAAAATGATCATGGGCTCAGAGGGATCACGAAAATCTGTATTTTGCTAAAAAAGTATTTTTGTACGTTGTGGTTGCGATTAGTACTTTAAGGGATGGTCGGATCTGGGAACTGACAATTTCTAAGCCAATCTTGTCAAGTGTCTGATTTCCAAGCCAAGTTTCATCGTCCTAGCACATCTGGAAGTACCTTGATTCGCGATCACCGGAGTTCCGGACCCCCCCTCCAACTCCCCCCACAGTGCCCGAACCCGGTCCGGTTCTGTCACGGATGTATCTAGAGCTTCTGCTTGTTCTTCCAACCAAGTTTCATCCCAATAGTTCCACTCTAAGCGTGTCACAAGATTTCGGGTTCTCCCCTCCACCTCCCCCCCCCCCCAACATTCATCGGATTACATCCGGAATTTAAACAGGACATTTGAGACATGAGGTCTTTCCAAATATCAAGTTTCATTAAGATCCGATCACCGCTCAAAAGTTATACATACCTCAAGATTCAGGATTCTCCCTCCCTCCACTCCCTGTCACGATGGTCGGATCAGGGAACTGACTATTTCTAAGCCAATCATGTCAAGTCTCTAATTTTCAAGCCAAGTTTTATCGTCCTAGCACGTCTGGAAGTACCTTAACTTGCGATCATCGGAATTCCGGACCCCCCTCCCTCTAACTCCCCCACAGTGCCCGAATCTTGCCCGGGTCTGTCACTTACGTACATAGGGCTTGTGGTTGTTCTTTCCACCAAGTTTCATTCCGATCGCTCCACTCCAAGCGTGTCACAAGTTTTCCGGTTCCCCCCTCCGACCCCCCCCCCCCCCACCTTCATCGGATCTGGTCCGGACTTGAAACTGGGCATCCGAAACATGTGATCTTTCTACGTGTCAAGTTTCATTATGATCCGATCACCCGTTAGGAAGTTTTACATACCTCAAGATTCCGGATTCCCCCTCCCGTCACCCCCCCCCCCCAATGGTCGGATCGGGAAGTTGACTATTTTCACGTTAATCTGGTCGAGTCCCTGATTTGCCTGCCAAATTTCATTGTCCTAGCACACCTGGAAGTAACTTAACTCCGTATCACCGGAATTCCGCAACCCCCCTCCAACTCCCCCCACAGTGCGCGAATCCGGTCCGGGTCTGTCAATGACGTACCTAGGGTATGTGCTTGTTCCTCCCACCAAGTTTCATCCCGATCGCTCCAGTCTAAGCGTGTCACATGATTTCCGGTTCTCCCCTCCGACTCCCCCCCACATTAATCGGATTCGATCCGGACTTAAATCGGGACATCTGAGAAATGACGTCTTTCCAAATATCAAGTTTCATTAAGATCCGATCACCCGTTTGAAAGTTATGCATGCCCCTAAATTCCGGATTCCGGCTCCCCTCCCTCCACCCACGATGGTTGGATCGGGGAATTGACTATTTCTAAATTAGTTTGGTCGGGTCCCTGGTATGCCTGCCAAGTTTCATCGTCCTAGCACATCTGGAAGTACCCTAACTCGCGATCACCGGACTGACCGACCGACAGACCGACCGACCGACGGAAAAGTGATCGGTATGTGGCACTTAGCCAGAAGGCAAGTGCCATAAACAAGAGCTGGAAGCTCATATGGCACTTGCAAGGCTGGGTCAGAGGATGAAAGTAGGAATTCGTCAATTTGTGGGTTTGTTGTGATCATTTGTAATCAAAACTCTTGAAGTAAAAAACATGACGAACTCATCGGGAGCACGAAAATGTATATTTTGCTCAAAAGTATTGTTTGTACTTTAAGGAAATCACTTGTGAGGGATCATAGGGATCACGAAAATGTGTATTTTGCTAAAAAGTATTTTTTGTACGTTGTGGTTGCGATTAGTACTTTATAAGGAATTATTAAGGAATTCAGTTGTAAGCAAAACCCTTGAGCCAAAAATGATCATGGGCTCATAGGGATCATGAAAATGTATATTTTGCTTAAAAGTATTTTTTTTACTTTGCGGTTAGCATTAGTACTTTAAGGGATGGTCGGATCAGGGAACTGAGGGAACTGACTATTTCTAAGCCAATCATGTCAAGTCTCTAATTTTCAAGCCAAGTTTTATCGTCCCAGCACGTCTGGAAGTACCTTAACTTGCGATCATCGGAATTCCGGACCCCCCTCCCTCTAACTCCCCCACAGTGCCCGAATCTTGTCCGGTTCTGTCACTTACGTACATAGGGCTTGTGCTTGTTCTTTCCACCAACTTTCATTCCGATCGCTTCACTCCAAGCGTGTCACAAGTTTTCCGGTTCCCCCCTCCAACCCCCCCCCCCCCACCTTCATCGGATCTTGTCCGGACTTGAAACTGGGCATCCGAGACATGTGATCTTTCTACGTATCAAGTTTCATTATGATCCGATCACTCGTTCGGAAGTTATACATACCTCAAGATTCCGGATTCCCCTCCCGTCACTCCCCCCACGATGGTCGGATCGGGAAGTTGACTATTTCCAGGTTAATCTGGTCGAGTCCCTGATTTGCCTGCCAAATTTCATTGTCCTAGCACACCTGGAAGTAACTTAACTCCGTATCACCGGAATTCCGGACCCCCCCCCCCTCCAACTCCCCCCACAGTGCGCGAATCCGGTCCGGGTCTGTCAATGACGTACCTAGGGTATGTGCTTGTTCCTCCCACCAAGTTTCATCCCGATCGCTCCAGTCTAAGCGTGTCACATGATTTCCGGTTCCCCCCTCCGACTCCCCCCCACATTAATCGGATTCGATCCGGACCTGAATTGGGACATCTGAGAAATGACGTCTTTCCAAATATCAAGTTTCATTAAGATCCGGTCACCCGTTTGAAAGTTATGCATGCCCCTAAATTCCGGATTCCGGCTCCCCTCCCTCCCCCCATGATGGTGGGATCGGGGAAGTGACTATTTCTGAATTAGTTTGGTCGGGTCCCTGATATGCCTGCCAAGTTTCATCGTCCTGGCACATCTGGAAGTACCCTAACTCGCGATCACCGGACTGACCGACCGACCGACCGACGGAAAAGTGATCGGTATATGGCACTTGGCCGGAAGGCAAGTGCCATAAAGACACTAAAAAATAATACAGTAAACAAAAATGCTGGAAAACGTTGTAGAAAAGTCTTTAAAAACTGAAAAAAAAAATGTTGCTTTCCTAGCCAGCCAACCTGGGTTATACATGGTTACAGTCATTGGGAAAATTTGGAATATTTGGCTATTGGGCAGCAGTAAAGTTGCAGTCTAGGTCACCTTGCAGTAGTGATAGTCAACACAAAAAAGCGCCATGCAAAAGTACCAAGTGGACTGATATGACAAAGTCAGGATGAGTGCTAACAACCAAAAACCATTAGCCTAGGTAAACAGCCATGCCTCACCTCTTAGATCTTGGAAATTCTCATCTTGGAGCAAATCTGGCTTAGCTCATGTGATAAAATCCAACCAGAATCTTGCAAACCAAAACAAATGCATTTCAAAACAAATGCATTATTGACTGTGCTGATAGATTGTTGATTTTTTCCCCAATGAGCGTTTCGTGTAGTGATGATGAAAATACGGTCGGCTTCTCATCAACTCACAGGCAGCTCGCGCAATTTGAAATTGAGTTGACACGGCACACAGCACGCGGATGCAAAATGCTTGTCCTGGCATAGCGGAGTTGTGGAGTCACGCGTTTTCATCGGGTGTTCGAACCTATTTAAGTATATTAGTGACTCATAAGTAAGTTTTTATGTTTCAGCTTTTCTTCTTTTCAGGTTGGAAGGCACGCGACTATTAACCAAGGTAGAACCAGTACCCATGCCTTACGTCACCGAAAATACACGTGTCAACTTGATAGCCACAGTAGAAGAAAAGGAAATCGAGGCCGCTAAGAACTTCCTCCAGCGGTACTACCGCGAATGCATGTCCAAGAAAGAAAATACAGTCCTAACTCTGGTTCTGCTCACCAGTGAATCTCGTGGCTTCGTAGAAGATCCCTTCAAGGTGATTAAGGATCTGGCAACGAATTACACAGCTCAGTTTAAAAAGGACGGGCTTAAAGTAACCTGGCAAGCCCTGAAGATTGGCAGAGCGGTCCCGACTCAGTTTGCCATCCTGGACTTGGCCATTAAGAAGCTGAATCCGGATTCATTAATCCTCCTCTGCTCCCTTAACATGGAACTCCGCACTGACTTTTTGAATCGTGTAAGGATGAATACGATATCCGGTCTGCAGGTGTTCAGCCCTATTCCCTTCAGCGAGTATAACCCTGCTGTGGCGTATAGGAATAGCGACCCACCAGAGGAGCTGGACGTGACAACGGCGCATGGCTTTTACGACGAAGATTCGTACCATCATATATCGTTCTACGCCGCTGATTATATCGCAGCTAGGAAGAATATAAGCTCAGTGGTTCCCATAGCGCGAACAGATAGAGATCTCCAGAGCCCGAACTTCTTGCAGGATAATTTCGGTAGCGTTACTACTATGTTTGTTAAATCCCCCCTGCATTTACTGAGGGGTGTTGAGCCGTTCTTGCGTCTTAGGTATGTGACAAAAGATTGCAGTGCTCTTTGGGGAGACCAGTTCGATTTCTGCCTCGAAAGTAAGTTGAAGTCGCAAGGGACGAGGCCACAGCTCGCGAAGCTAGTGCAAGAATATCATGAAAAGCAGGAGTTGTAGTGTCGTTTTAGGGCGGTATATGGAGAAGGATTGCAGCTGTCGAGAGATTAGCCCATGTTCTGTGTCGAAAGAAAATTTGAAACTGCAAGGCCGCAACTCACTAATCCTATGCAGGAATATCACGAACGTCTGGAGTTATAGTGTCGTGTTACAGAGGGAAAATATCGGTGCTTACTTAAGAGATAATGTCGAGGACGGTCGCTGATTAGCCTTTCCAGATGGGTGGCGTAAAAGCGCTGAACAAAGGGAACATGTCTTAAATAATATTTTTGGGCGAGTTCTTTCAGCATCATGAACATACAGATAGAAACCATGTCTCAGTTTTGGGCTGCGATTCGTGCATGGCATGTCGTAAAGGCGCTAAGGGCTTTCTGGGACGTCCGATCTTTGATCTTCTAGTATCGCTAACCTCACTTTTCTTGATAAAAGCCTGATTAAAGGTTCACTGAAAAATACTACCTTGTCCTCGGTATTCGGCCTTTCGTCCATCTAGTAGCGCTGGAGAATATCTGAACTTCCACTGCGGACACCAAACGTATGTCCAAATCTCGTTGGTGTGTCTGTACGGTGCATGGCGATTCGGTTTCCACCGCTCCTGAATTCCACAGTAGCTTTCCCTAGTACATTCAACCATAAGGTCTTAACCGTCGAGAGAGAATAGGCGTTTTCCCGTGACAATCCAGATTGACGATTCACAATCCGGATTCTCCAAAATGTGTGTTTCTCTGACAATCCAAATTATGAAAAATCGTTTTCTGTGACAATCTGTCAATCCGAATTCGTGCTTGGCCTGTCGATTCGAGAATCTTGCAACGGAGCAAGATCGTCGTTTGTACAATCTGGGATTATCGATTCGCTGTTTCTCTGATGAATCAGCTAATTGGGATTATAATCCGGGATTGTCTCGGGAAAACGCCTAATGTCCCATTTATTCTTACGAGCGTCAATCACTTGAAGTTGTATACGCCGTGCAAACCTTTTTTTTTTTTCTTATATACAAGGGAGTACTAGGAACAAAATAAACATAATCTAGTGCCTTCTTTCAGTGAAAGCTTGTGTTTGAATATGTAGCAGTCTACTTAATTGTTTCATTTTGCGGTTTGTGTTCCATTTTTATTTCGGTTGAGTAGTTTCTCTGAGATTTTATTGACCCAGAACACTTTGCCTACGAACGAGTTATAGCTTAGTTGTTGACAGCTTTAATGTTTGATTTTTCGTTTTGGGGAGGTGTGGATTTTTCTTATTGTTATTCAGTTTTACATCTTTGTTGCGTGATTTTTTTTTACACTGCCTTCAAGATTTTATACTTTTTTCTCCAATTATAGTTCACTCGTTAGTAGAAGACCATTAAATAACACAATGTAGAAACAAGGCAGGCTTAAACTTAATGAGAAGAATAATGGTGCTGCACCAAGTTGCCGATACCCAGTTGCATGATAAACTGTTGCTTTAACAGCGGTCCTCGATTCATTATAGAGAGACTGCAGTTATCCGAAAACGGTAAGGGCATGAGCAAAATAATTTAACATTGTGAGGTATAGGTTTTTCGACGTTGAGACTGAATTATCGGCGTTTGGTAACTGTTCTCAGCCTGTAAATTGTTGGAAAAGTTAGAATCTTGCTTCCTATTGGCTGGTTTCTGCACGACGCGTCATAACCAACCAAATGGATGCGGGACTTCGTTTTTCTTTGAAACTTTGAAGCCTCAGTAGAACTCTTACAAAAGTGTGAAAACATAAATAAGTAAGAGTCAAATTAGTTTATATTCATTTACAGGCCCATAACAGTTACCAATCGCCGATAATTCAGTCTGAAGGTCGAAATAACTCCCTATAGTAAATTATTCTGTTCCACTCCCTTCGATGATTCTGAAGGAAGTTCCGTTTTCGTCGGGTAGGGTGCAATCTCTTTATTATCCAAATCATAATCCAGTAGTTGAGGTGGTGTACTGCGTCCCGCCGGAATCAGAGGCGGTAAGCGGAGCACGGAAGACCGAGCCGTGCCACGATTGCTCGGAGAAATACGGGTTAAAAGGCGGGAAGCGTAATTGTGGGATGGCTAAAATTCCTATCCAAGGACCACTGAAAAGCGATCAGCGTAGTGACGATTCCGATATAAGCGAATTTAACGACCGAGATGGTGTTTTTTCTTCTGCTTTATTTATACTCCGATCAAAAACAAGAAGAAACATTAAAGAATACTAGTAAGCAATTTCGATGCTACAATGGGCGCGATCGCCCAGAAACAGGATCAATAAACATCACAAACTCAGGTCATTTTGCAAATAAAACGAAGTAGTTTTTTATGACATGGATTTTTAAAGCGAGCAGCTGAAAATCAACTTCGGGTAAACTAACATTCCGGTACAGTGAGTCTAATAAAATGTTAAGTTGAAACTGTCGAACCGGACACGAAAATCGGGAAATATCGCACAAAAACTTTTACATCCACTCAACTTTAATCTTTAGCTTATTCTCTTGAGTGATGTTTGTATACCTCTGATGGTCGCGCCGAGTGATATTCTTACAGCTCCATGTTTTCAGGGCCTTGAGGGGGCTTCCTAGATACAAAAATCTCTCCATGGCTCCACCCGTCAAGCTATCACACTGTTCCACCTCCAAATGCTCCAAGAATTCAAACCCGTTTAAATCTAAAACCTGCAGTACCGTCTCGTCTGTCAGGGTTTGGCATTCACGAATATAAACATATTTCAGACTAGGGGAAGTCAGTAGCTCCATAACATGCAGAGATGGGACGTCGCTATCTAACCTGAGATGAGTCTGACAGACTAAATGCAACGTTTCCAAGTGCTTGAATACCTCTAATTTCTCTGGCTTCTGTAGACTAATAGGTCTATAGGCTGAATATGAATTGTTCAGTATCAAATTCAGTTGTTTCAAGTTGGGACAGAACTGCCCAATTAGCTCGACATTCACGTCGCTTAGTTCTGCCAAAGTGAGTCGGATGAGACGCTGACCATGGGCTTGTAGCAGGGGTAGGATTCCACCATAAAACGTGACGGCTGTATCCCTCTCGCCTCCTAGGTGAAGTTCGTTCACTCGTTTCAGACTAAGAAAACTCATTAGCTCTCTATCGGTTACATCCTCGCAACAGGATATCTTCAATTTGACCACATCCGGACACAAAGTTGCAGCAATGTGAAAGGATGACTCAACATATTCAGCACCTGTTTCCATTTGCAGGTCTAATAGCTTATACTTCGGGAGTTCTGCACCATTCTCCCAGTCCTTCCTGTGAATCTGTGCTAGCACTCCAACTGTGTTTGCACATTCAAAGATGCACAGCTGGGGAAGATTCACCAGAGCAGTTCTAATGCCTGAATCGGTAACCCTCGTATGGCTAATATTTAGCTTTTGCAGCTGATTGCACTTTCCCAGCCTACTGTCTGGGCTTCCAAGGTCGTTCATGGTATAACATAAAGCCGAGATTCCAGAGTCCGAGACGTCTTTGCACGAAGCAACATTCAGATCCCTCAGCTTGGTCCCATAGGCTCCAACAACGGAGAGTATGTCGTCATTGCAAATGGTTCCAGACAGGTCCAGCACTTCAAGGTTTGGTAGACAGGAGATCGCTTCTTTCAGAATTTTCTTTGGGATTTTTTGGCAGCAGGAAAGATTCAGAACTTTCAAGCAACTCTAAAACGTAGATCATTGTTAGTTTCCCTTGGAAGATTGAAGCTATGCAACTGATGGGGAAAGCTGGATTCATTAGTTGGCCTTAATTATCTACCAACCTCTCAACAACTTTTATTGTGGATGCCCAAAATGCACAGCTGAAAGTTCTTCAAAGCAGAGCTGTAAACTTACAGTGATTCATCACATTAGCTCAGTAGCCACCGCCATCACGGGATTCACGGGCGTACCTAATCTGCCAATCCATTCGGAACTGTTACAGAACATACATTGGCCGTGACGTAGATGCGTCACATAGTACAATCGGAGAGAGACTTTTCTGCAATCTACTACAGACGGATGTTTTTATAAAATTTCGAACATTTTTACGAAATTTTTATAAAATTTCGTTGTATATGTATACCCACGTATCCTTCAGATTTTATCACCGTTTCGGTTCGTATTTTGACTGCTGTTGGCGTTTTTCGTTTTGAAGTATTTTTGTGACCTGACGAAACGTATGTATTATATTTTTGTTATATCCGTGGTTGACAAGAGACCGAAAATTCGGCAAGTCCGTAAATGGTTTTGAGAATAAATTGAATTGAATTGAATTGTATGCGTGAATGTGCGGAACGCCCCCTTAGAAACAGAAAGCGCGTTCGTCCTGTCTAATAGGTTCTGGCTCTACGCACTGGTGTTAGGTCTTTCTTCTATTAGTAGTTTGTTGGTCTCACCCTCTCATGGTGACTTCTCACTAGAACCTGCCTCCCCACCAGGTACTGGTGGGTCCCCACTGATAAGGACAGTGGTAACTCAGATAATGGTTTATAGCACTAGGTAGCAGTCACAAGCGACACAGGACCACTATGTACGTACTCTAGCGTTTAAAGAACGCAACTACAGACAAATAACTAAACTTCCAACTGCGGTGTAAGAGTGAAGACAAGAGACGGATTTGTGCAAGAAAAGGATTGCAAGTCTTTCTTTCGAATAAAAAAAAAAAAGTCTAATTACTTACAGAAGTTCTAATAGCAGCCAGTGTCAGTGGATGCCCAACATCATTCTGCTCTGCAGCAAGATCAAGAACCCTAGTGGATGGAGTAACAAGAATATCATAGTGGTGCTTCTTAATAAGCTTCCGACATCTAAGCTGCTTCAAGATTTGCTCTGAAAGCTGTGGTGCTGAAAGAAA